>CM066031.1:1492378898-1492978898 GCA_033557465.1 Ichthyophis bannanicus
AGTTGTCACCCAGGGGGCAATAGCTAACATGAATAGGTGTGTATATGACTTTCGCATGACTGATTTGTGGACCATTTCCTCCAGCACGGTGAAAAGAACGAAACGTGTCATATAGCTTTAGCCCCTATCATATTGGCTATCGTGACAGTAGGTCTAGGAGCACTAGATGGGAGTGTATAGCGCTACATTTGACACTGTATATGCTGAGCAGTGATTGAATGTACGCTTGGGTGTCCATGCTCGCAGGCTTAGCTTCAAATTGTGGAGAGATTAACTGTTATGTGCAGGCGGGACCAAGTGGTTCATACTGTGCATACAAGTGTGCACAGTATCTGGAATGACTTGCTACATTCAGGATCGTAGGTTAATGGTTAGCAAATGTCATGTTAGTATTTTTGTTTTGCCCCCCCCCCCAAACTTTCATGAAGGAGGGTACAGAGTTGCATGTTTGGATCGACTGTACCTTTCCAAAGGGATGTTTACAGGATGGGGAATGTGGTAGGAGGCCCAGGGTGCAGGACACTAGGTATTTGCAAGACTGCACTACACAACAGTATGTAGCCAGAGCTAAACATTCTAGGATATCGCTGCCAACCTTCAACTCATACTAAGTATGTAGTATAGGTGCTCATGTTTTAAATTCTCACTTGTATCGCATCTTTATCCCCCCCCCGCATGGGCAGACATGATTTGTATATGTGGTGGCTCTAGAAAAATGGGCTAGTCTGTTCTTATTTAGGTTATCTGATGGGACATTCTCCCTTGTGGATGATGTGGAGCATTGGACTTTGATCTGTTGTGTGGTACATCACTAAGTTGCTAGTGGTGTTTGCTCGCGATAGTGTGGACAGTAAATGCGTAGAGGAATGACCGTACACATGTTGCGCTGAAAACCCCCCCCCCCCAACACACACACACACACACCCCACAGTATTTAGGGGTTGATCTGGTAACATTTTAATCTTTGCTATTTGTTTACAGGCTGCACTGGCCATGTGTGGATTTTATGTCATCATATGTATATCTGTAAGAGCTGGATAGTTGTTGTGCTGTATATAAGTGTAATACAGTTTTGTGGGTTTTGATCTCATGTGTACAAAGCTGTTACGTTTTTTTCACATGGAGCCCTGCATTTACATGCAACATTTCTTTCTGCAGGTGATGCAGGATATGGTTGTCGCCCCTGGCTGCATGACTCCTGTTCGTCGGCCACCGACACGTGCAGAGCAGAGGTACAATGAGGCCCAAGCCTCCAGCCGCTCAGTCAGAGAGCGCACCTTTGGCGGTTTGAAGAGTCGCTTCAGGTGTCTGCCTAGGACAGGTGGGGCCGGACAATATAAGCCACGCCGTGTTGCAGAGATTATCATAGCCGGGTGCATCCGGCCCAACATTGCTCGCAGGCACAATATCCCTGCAGAGATTAATGCGGATCTTGAGGAAGATCCAATGTGCCCCCCTGTACGTGCCAGTGGTGACACACGGGAGGGCTCAGCGGTCAGGCAGAGGCTCATTGCAGAGCTCTTCTCATGTACGTATGAATCATATTAACACACAAATGTGCTTTACAAATGTGTGTATTGGTTTTTTGGGTTATTTGTTTATGTACATATTGCTGTGTAGGCCACACTGCATTAACAGTTGAGTCCAATGCAACATCACAAAGGTGCCTGGGTTTGCCACAAATGATGGGTGGAGTGCACAGCAACAGTTGGTGGCAGATGATGTTTTGGGTTTGTAGGTATCTCTGTGGGATGTTTTGGCAGGTGACATTCCCAATTAGTGTTGCTTCTGTGATAGCAGCAGCTGTTGTCAGATCACAGGTTGCTTTGTATCATTGTATGGCTAACGCACAGTGTCAGACATATGTGGAGATGTTAACGCTGGGTGTTTGCTCCCTGTTAGTGGACATTTTTTCCATTGTTGTGGGGTTTACATCAGACCCATTTGTGATGCTTTTATTTTGATAAAGCTCATGTGATATGCGTATGTTTGAGTGCCCCTCATTTATTTTTTTTTTTATTTAACAATCACTTATATACCGCATCTTCACTACATCAGTTGCGGTTCACAATAAACAACAATCAACAAAGCAGAGTTTGTTTTACATATAACATCATATAACCAAAAGACAATAAAACTTGAAGACAATTGTTAAAGTTAACTAGCACAGACACAGTGCAAAACTATATACATTATATACAGATATACATTGTTTAGGGCTTAAGCATAATGCGAAGTTACCGTTACTGCTATGAGAATTTTCATAGGTCATGGGATATCTCATAAGAAAACAGGTTAGCCTTTATCTAGGTCTATTGAGGGATGATCTGTATTATTGTAATGTTTAGTGAATAGATGCGTTTTTTCAATTTTTTACGAAATTCAATGATATTGGTTAATGTTCTTAGTTCATCTGGGAGAGAGTTTCCAAATTGTTGGCGCTGCATGTGAAAAAGCTCTATTGTTTGTTAGTTTATTTTGCTTTTATGAAAGTCTTTAGGAGTTTTTTTAGTTTATTTAATTGGTTTTTTCTTTTGAGTAATTTTTGATTGTTCTTTACATTATTAGGTTGCGTAGTGTGACTGGGGCCATGTCATTTAGAGAATTTTAAATGAGGTTATTACTATTTTGTATACTATTCTGCTTTGGTATTTGCAGCCAGTGAAGGGATGCTAGAATTGTGTGTTATGTGTGCTTCAACATGTCACACTACGCACAATAGCTTTGGGTGAGTGCTAGTATGTGTGGATGGTATTACAAATGTTTATGGTTTTGGTGCATGTCAACGTGATGTGGTGTCAAAATGTGAAGATGAACAAGGTAGCCATGACATCGTGGATATGTTTAGTGGCTGTTGCCCTGTGCATTGTCCAGCTAGGGACTTTTAAGAGAACATTCTTAACTTGTTGAGTGTAGCTTCACTGCAGTGATGGATATATACACACATATGTGAGATTTATTTGTCATAAACATCAATGGGGGGTTTACATTAGCCAGGTGTGCACAGAATGTGGGTATGTCTTGTGGTATGGCAGGTATTTCATGGATTAAATGGCGTATCTCACTGATGCTGTGATAACATCTGTAATCATTTGTGTGATATAGGCTGGTATGTTTGTGGGTCACATGAACCACAGACCATAGGAACAAATAGATTGCAGACACAATAAAACATGTATGTACATTGCCTTATAACCAAAGACGTAGGTGACAGCTATTTATCAGACTAGAACGTGGCACAGTAAGGTGTGCATGGTTTTGTTGTGCTGACTATCACACCTTGACATGGCATGCAGTCCCTCAGGGTTTTGTCCACATGCAGTGATGGGTGGGTGGGCTTGTTTCCACATGTAGGTCATTTTGATTGCTATTTGTGCATATCATCAGCACATAGCTGACAATATTACTGAAGATATGGGATGTTCACACCAGGATAGGTTTTTGATATGTGTCTTAATGAGGTTGGAGGTTCATATTTCCAGTGCGTTTTTTGCGATTTGGCAGTGGCTTGTCACTAACATACTACTTTGGGAGAACTTTCAACAGGTAGAGGGGTCCTTTCTACAAAACTGTTGCAGCAAGGGATATTGCAATATGGGACTGATACACAAGCCAGGTGTACGCATCCACCTCTATTGCTCTGTGCGTACAAGGACAGAGAGGTAAGGGAGGGGACAGGGACACTACACACACATGTAGATCGCCTGAAATACCTCCATGATGCCTTTTACACGTATGAGCTATGTGCATGGTGATAGTGAGCAGTCCTGTAATAGTGAGCTGTTGTTTCAGTTTGACAGCTGATGACATGACGGTGCAATGTGTGATTCTCTGCTTTAACATTAAATTTGTTTGCTGCTCTTATGTCTCTTAATGCAGAGGACATTCTTTTGGCGGATGCTGTTAGCCTGGTGCATTGTCATGTGTCTATACATCAGCAAATATGCATTTTGTTTTGGTAGGTGGATGTACATTGACATGGTGTGTGTGTTTGCATTAATTACAATCATATCTGTTTTACTGATCTGTCATATTGCACAGATGATTGGTTTTCTTGTTTGTTAGTTTTAGGCTGTGTCACCCATATTTGGATTGTGGCACTCATATTCCCTTGTGTTTTTGTTCAGGATGTCCAATTGCACACTCTCAATGTGACATGTACAGCAGACCTGCATGTGTGTGTATGATGTTTTTTTCTGTAGTTTGGCTATACTTTCTTGGTCCTCAAGCAATGTTCTATGAGACAACAACAGGGAATTTTTTCATGGTCCACTGGGCCATTATATGTACAGATATACACCTGTGCACATACCGGCTCTATGTTACAGTTGGCAATTGTGCAAATTTTTTGTTTTGTAAGTGGCTTTTTCTCAGTGGCATGAGTGATGACCGCATCGCTCATACATCATACATTATCATGTGCTGTTATGGGTCTGTGCCCTTGGGTGTCAGTTGTGACTGTGATACCTCTTACATAGTGGCGTTTACATTGTCAACATTAGGGGGATGTGTTGTGTGCATTGTGAGAACATGTATTTTCTAGTGTGATTAAGCACTGGTGTGGTTTTTTTTTTTTTTCAGATATGTTCATAATCTGCACAGTCATCTACAGTGGCTTGACATGCTGAATCCCCACCTTTTGTGGACATTGTCTCCCTTCAGGTGTACCTGAGATTGTTGGGTAGTGACTACAGCGATTGATGCAAAACACATGATGCACACACACGGTAGGTGTATGTGTTTTGTTTTTGACATAATTACATTTGACTTAAACTGTTGATGATTTCATGTTGTTGTGATGGTCCATGTAACATTTCCTCTATGCTCACATGGACAGCTGCATATGGTGAGTAGCTGCAACACACCTGTGTGACTTGAGCATGGACATTAACAAATCCATGTGACAACCATGTCTTTGTTGATGAATAGGGATGTTGGCCACAAGGTTATTTGTAATATCGCTATCAGGTCATGTATGCCTTTGTATCCCTTTCTTCAGCATATCCCAAGCTGTGACGTAATGACATTTGTATTTATTTTCCATGTTATATGAGGATAACATATGTCTCCTCTCCTGACACAGGGTAGATGTCAGACCAGACACACGTCTTACAATGCAGCTGTTGCCAACACCACACACCTGTTTGACGAGAGACCACCATGCACGCCTTTGTCATGACATTTTCCCATTGGATGTTTTACCAATGAGAGTGCAAACACATGACTGGGATGGACATTATTGAGATTTGACTACTGATTTCCCCATGCCAGGGGTGTCAATTGCACTGCAGATGCAATTGTTGGGCAGGAGGTGCTCCTCATTATAGGGGACACACATGTACTTTGAGGGAATGTCGTATATTGAACACAGACACATGACTATGCATGTCCAGAGCTGTGAAAACAAATTGTACATGATTTCTAGGATTGAAGATACTATTGTTACTTTTTACAATGATCCCCCCTTGTGCAGCAGCAACTGACATGGACATTGTATGTCGTGCATTTTGCAACAGTTTTTATTTGGATGTGTTTTGACCATGGCTCTAACATGGCACCAACGCTATTCACATGTTTTTATTACAACACAGGCACACAGTCCATGTATTTGTAATGTAGCCACTGATGGGATGCTCCTATTGTCAAAATCAACCTATTTTCCACCTGGACATAATCCCTATTTATAATCCACAATGCTTTCACGCACATAAACATCTTGGAATGATGTGTTGAGTGACCCAAGGGTGCTTACATGCATGTGTGTCATCACTATATCATGTTGCAATGTGGATTGTACTTGTCCAAATGACTGACTATGTTTGTGTGACACCACATGTGGACCTATGGCTGCTGTGTGGATCCCTGTAATATGTTTGTTTAAATTTTCATTATTCATAAGCTGATTCTTGTGTGGGCTTACAGTGCATACATGACAGTCTGCATGTCTGTACTCAGCTTGCATTTCCCATCTTCACGGTCATGATAATGGCTTCTGTTTGGTAGCAATACTCACATTGCCACATTATGTTTGATGTGTGGCTTTGTGCATGGCCATAAGACTATGTAACTTCAGATTGCCATGTATCCTGCAATATGTGCCATTGCACTTTTTCCCCAATACAACAGTGCATGTAGACCTTATTGATGGTGTGACATGTGCATGTTTTCTGCTGGTTTTTGTGTTGGAATTATGTCTGAGCTCATGTGCATGTGGTACCTGTTAGAAGATGCTTATTGTGATGTACATATGATTTGTGTCCACAGTCGTGTAGGCTGTAATACTATATCAGGCATTGGGATGTGTACGTCACCACTACTTGTATCTCATGTTTTCTGACTTTCAAAGCCTTTGAACAAGATAACTTATATAAGTTAGTTTTGCCCCTGTTTGAACATATGGATATCTTCTGAGGAAAAGATGAGGTGTGTTATGTCCTCAGCATGCTGCATCTACTCTGTAAATGCACTCATATGTGGATGACCCATTTGCAACATTCAGCAGCAAGGGGGGGCTGGGGGTTCTGTTGTGCGGTACAGAGCATGCACCTGATGCACATTCTATATGCTGTCGCTAATTTGGTATCAAGCTAGTTACCTTTGTGTAGGAGGTGGCTTTGTGACATGCTAATGGTTTTCAACACTTTCCAAAGTGATGTCCTCAGCCTCATTTGATGATGGCACTGTATACAATATTTGTGATGTGCAAACTAAATACAATTATGTATTTCACCAACATTTGTGTCCTTTGCTGATTTTATTTCAGGTCTGTCACCATGATCAATGTGTGCATTTGTATCAGTCATGGCTCCTTGTGAGGCTGGAAATCCATTTCCATCGTGGCAATGTCACAGCATGTAGATGATGTTTTTATTTTTGATAGGTGATGGAGGGTTACATAACCTGTCATAGTCCACATGGTTTGCTGATGTGATTTGTTAACTGTTTGTTTGTGGTGCAAGTCATGTTTTACTTTAATATGTTAGTCCTCCTTTATTTGAGCATACATCCCCTTTATGTGTTCCTGTGCTGTTCATGTACATGGGGCACATGTGCTCACCTCCTTGTACAGTGGCAGCTGTGTATGTGACAGCCACATGGCACATCACTGTGTATGAACGCTTGACATACACACCATCCCTTTGCGATATTTGTGCTATAATGAGCTCATTGTGGTGTTTTGGGTATTGGCTACAGTCATGTTCTTATCTCTGGTTTCTGCATGTCTTTTACACACATGTCATCTTTATTTAATTGATTCCACTGGCCTATGTGGACCATGATGCACCACTAGATTCCTGACCTCTACACACAGCCTTCCCTTTCTTCACTGTGGGAAATGGCGCATCCTGTGTGCTGCATAGCCCTGACCTTTTTTTGGTTATAGCCAACACACACTTTATGGTCTTTACATCTCATTGCATGTGGCCATTCATCTTTGATGTGATTATGTGGGTTAGTGTGCTCAACCTGATTGCATGTTGAGATGTCTCGTGATCTTAATCAGATTATTTACATGATCCAGGGAGCTTACTATGATACCCTTTGCCGTAAATATTTGCTCATTGCAGAAAATTACATTGTGTTTGTGCAGGTGTGTGTGTTGCAAATTTGTGCGAGCAATTACATATGTACATTGGGGATAAGCATGTGCATTTGGTCCAGTTTGTTTTTTCTGTGTTTGTTTGACTTGACAGCCAGCAGTTGTTTTGTGTACTAGCATGCAGTTTGTGGTTAAGCAGCCTTTGCTGATGACCTCACATGGGCGGTGTTGCTTACCGTTTTAGCCATTTGCATTTGTGCTATTGGTCGTAATTCTGTTTACTGTCTACTGTGTTTGGTTTGTATGCTTGACCTGCATATGTGCTTTTAAATATGTGTAACAGTCATATGTGGCCACATCGGTGGCTTGACCACATTGTACCATGAGATGAGGTGTGGGACACCCTTCTGTCCATTCTTTGTCTGCCAGCTATGTGCCATCCTAACCTGATGTGCATGCTGCTCAACCACGTCGTGGACTAACGCATATTTGTGCATTGCATCTCAACCTGTTTGCCTCTTGTGTGTGTGCTCTGCCTAGCACTTGTACTATCCCATCATCCTGATATTTCACATACTATCCTCTGTTGCACACTGTCATTATGGCACGTTACATTACCATCAATCTGTGCATCGTTTTAGCTGTGGACGATATGTTGTTCACATTTTTGGGGTGTCACATGGCCTGCAGGTACTTTATGCAGTCCATCAACTCATGTCATTCCTTCATTGACTTTGGTATTGTCTGTGGTCTCTGCTCTGTGCATTGTTTGTGTTATGTGTGTTTTTGCCACATACCTGTGATTGCATTCCAAATGTGAGATGTAAATGTTATTGGCTAAGCCTCTTAATTTCACCTATACATCCTTAGCGCATCTCCTGCCACACCTTTGAATCACAGAGCTTATGGGTTGCCTACGATAGTGGCCTTGGGTGTGGACAGCCTTTGAACACGCCCACTGTGTAAAAACTTACATTTCCTTTTTGCTGACAGCCTATGTTTGTGCTGTTACGTGTGCTGCACCATGAAAGGTGCAATGCTATAAGGCACAAGGGGGTAGTTGTCTTACTATGCCAGGGATGCTTGATGTGCACTTGCTCCCAGAGAGAGGACATACCTCTGGCAAAATTATTCACTGGAATGAGAAATCCAGGACCCCTGCTACATCATTGGTGTATTGACCAGTTGTCAGCATTCATAACATAGGGGTGTGTGTATTTACAACATACCATGGATAACATGGAGCTGTGTTAGTCCAATCATTTCAGTCGCCAGTGGTAATAGGGCAGTTTAATAGATGATATTGACTCAGATTCCATGTTGATAGGAGTCACCAGGTGCACTCTACAGCCACAGCTTGGTATATAAATAAGGCGTGACCCAGGTCTGCTATTGATGATATCACAGCGACGGGCTGCACACAGGCCCAGGGAGAGGATTGCAAAATGAGATTAACTCTGACACCCTGTTGATATCATTAACCGGGGCCTGTCTGCAGTCCTTGACTGCTAAATCACGTATCCCATAACTGTGTCAGCACACCTACCTTTTTTTTAACATACGTTACAATGCACAAATCTGCCAGAAGAAACAGTACTGTGACCTTTCCCTGCCTCATAGGGCACCCTATACACCGCACCCTCGGCCACTCTTTCAGCAGCATTGTAGGGTGGCATTGCAGACACTGCATTTAGAGATCTGTCCTCTGGGATGACTTCAGCGACACGTTATGTTTCAGTGCTGGGAGAGTACATTTGCTTGAAAGGAATTATTGCACACATATTAACTACCTCCCTCCTGAGCTAATCTTTCCCCTACCAAGTACTGCCTCTGCCAGACATGTTCATTTGCCATTGTGGGTGATTGGAACCCTTGATCTCTGCACCATTGCACAGTGATAGTGTTTGTGTGATTTAAAATCAGATAAACACCATATGCCTGTCCAACATTATTATGCCTCCACAACCATTGGCACACACACTTATGACCAGCAGCAGAACCCCTTATGCAACCAAATTGTCCTATGATTCATCCAGCTGGCTTCATTATACACTGAGGGTGTTCAAACCCCTGCTCCCTGCAGTACTGCTCATTGTTCAAACCATCATGCTGTGGCTCAGCTGGTATGCTTCACCATCAATGCGCATCTTATGCCTCCCAGTATTCGGAGCCCTCCAAAACCATTCCTGCAACGTTTTACGCACAGCAGCGCAAGCACCTCTGTCGGCCATTTCTTTTGTGACTTTAAAAATATTACACAGACAGATGCTTTCAGTGTGCACTGGGGTGGGGGGGGGGAATCGAACCCCTGCTCCCTACATCATTGGTCAACGTTCCAACCATCAGGCTGTGGCTCAGCACTTCTGCTTTTCCATCAGTGCGCGACTTATGCCTCCCAGTATTCGGAGCCCTCCAAAACCGTTCCAGCGCCGTTTTACGCACAGCAGCGCAAGCACCTCTGTCCGCCATGATTTTTCAGAATGCAAATATAATTACACAGACAGATGCTTTCAGTGTGCACTGGGGGGGGGGGAATCGAACCCCTGCTCACTACATCATTGGTCAACATTCCAACCATCAGGCTGTGGCTCAGCACTTCTGCTTTTCCATCAGTGCGCGACTTATGCCTCCCAGTATTCGGAGCCCTCCAAAACCGTTCCTGCGCCGTTTTACGCACAGCAGCGCAAGCACCTCTGTCCGCCATGATTTTTCAAAATGCAAAAGAAATTACACAGACAGATGCTTTCAGTGTGCACTGGGGTGGGGGGGGCAATCAAACCCCTGCTTCCTACATCATTGGTCAACGTTCCAACCATCAGGCTGTGGCTCAGCACTTCTGCTTTTCCATCAGTGCGCGACTTATGCCTCCCAGTATTCGGAGCCCTCCAAAACCGTTCCAGCGCCGTTTTACGCACAGCAGCGCATGTACCTCTGACGGCCATGATTTGTGTGACTGCAAAAATTATTACACAGACAACTGCTTTCAGTGTGCACTGTGTGGTATTACACTCCTGCACACGGAACCATTGGTCAGTGTCTTCACCTTTGCGCTGTGGCTCTTTTCTTGTCCTTGCACTTCGGCACACCACATTCAGCGACAAAAATTTGGACTGCCTCCTAAACTATATTCTTCCCCATATTAGGTACTGCCTGAAACAGCCTTGTTCATTGCGCACTGTGGGGTTTCGAACCCCTGCCCCTTGCACCATTGCTCAGTGTCTTAACTGTAGTACTACAGCTGGGTTCTTTTGTGTGTGGTCAGCAGCGCCCCTCTTGCCCTTCTGACGCGCTAATGTAGACCCCGCACACTTGCGCCCCACGCATATGTGCGATCGCTTTAGTCCGTTTTTTCTCTTTTTTCTGCCTGGCCCGCCCACTCCTTATATGGCACCAGCACACTAACGGGAACCCGCACAGCAACGGACTTTAGTAAACATGCCTGTAATTGTTCCATGGCTATGGTAAAGGAGGAAGCTTGCAGGTTTTGGAGTGAGGAGAGATTGAAATCACCAAGTAGTGCTACATTTTTTATTTGGTGATATGCTATTTCATTGATAATTTCATTCGGAGTGGAGGAGTGGCCTAGTGGTTGGGGCAAGGTACTTCAGGCCAGAAGGTCAGGGGTTCAAATCCTACTAGAGGACAGCAACCTTGGGCCGGAAGGGCTGGGGTTTCTAGTCCCACAGATGCTCCTTGTGGTCTTGCGCAAGCCACTTAACCCTCCATAGCCCATGTTCCCTGTAAAATAGTTATCTCCAAGTTATAATGCCCTGTTCAATGCAATTTCAGCTTGTTCAATGTAAACCACACTGATGCCAAATAGTGCAGTATATAAGAGAATGTAAATAAATAAAATAAATAAAATAAATAATAAATAAATAATGTTAGATAGACCATCCGGGTCAGAGATTGGGTGTCTATAGATTAGACAGAAAGCCATGTATTTGCTCTCTATTAGTAGAAGATCAATGCCAGATGTTGTTCTAGAGCTATGGATTTTTGGAGATAGTGAATCTTTAATAAGCATCATTACACCGCTACTTCTTTTGTTTGACCTTGAGTTATGGAATATTTTGTAATTAGGTGGATTTAGTTGGTTTAAAAGTACATTATCAAATTCATTAAGCCAGGTTTCTGTTATGAGGATTAAGTCAGGATTAATGTCTTTGGTATAGTCAGCTATTATTGGGATCTTCTTTTTTATGGATCTAGCATTGATGTATGAATCTCTGAGGAGGGCAGGAATTTTTGTGGTAGATTGCAATGTATTGGTAGATAAGGGGGGTATTTATGTATATTAATCTCCTTGTTTGTGGATAGTTTGAGGCCTTGATGTATGGTTTGTGAAGGGTTGGAGATAGATGAGCATTGTAAAACGAGTGGATGATTGGGATTGGTTCAAGGTACGTATGGGGTGGGAATTGGGCATTTAGTTTTGATGTTAAGCTAGCAAGAATAATTGTACCAAGTAGTAGTGGTATTAAAAGCTGAGAGTACATCTTTGTTGTTGAAATAAATTCAATTGGTTTGGTAATGGTATGAGGTTATCTTTATATCTGTGATTGTGTTGTGATGAAGCTGACACTACTGAAGCTATGGAGTTAGAAGAAAACTCAGTTTCTTTTAAAGAAACTGATTTACAGAGAATGCAGTTACCAAGAAGTGCAGCTAGAGGGAGTAGGCATGAGGCTGCAGAAGGTAGGCTGACACACCCAGATTGTAATGATGCAATAGTTAATCAAACACACCTGAGTAGAGGGCCAGAAAGCTCACTAGAGAAACGGCTTTATAAGCAGTGCTCGGTCAGGAGAATAGGGAGAGGAGCACCAATACGGAGAGGAGCACCAATACAGAGAGGATCACCAATAAAGAGAGGAACACCAATACAGAAAGGACCACCAATACAGAAAGGACCGCCAATACAGAGCGCAACAGAAACCCCTGCTACTAAGGAGAGAGAAAGGGGAAAGCGCTAACTACGGAAGGAAAGGCAGTTAAGCTTGCAGTCTTTACAAGGAAGGGACAACTTCCAGGAAGGACAAGCCCATGCTGAAAAGCTCCAGAAAGAAGTCTCTAGGGAAGACAGTGTAAGAAGGAGAGTGCCTGGTAGAGGGAATACCAGCAACGCACGTCTCAGAGAACAAAGGTACATTCACACCTCCTTTCCTGAATGTGTGCTAGGTCCTAGAAAGGCTTATAAACCAGAGAGCCATACATATGAGAAACAAAGCTGGGGAAAGCTTTGGAAACCTGTGCAGAAGGTCCTAGATAAAAGCCATATTAATTGTCAGACCAGGTCCAGCCAGGCAGGAAAATCTTGGAGAGAACTACTGAAGTACAACTAGTTTTGCCTAGGGAAAGCTCAGGCTTAGCAGACACCATATCTGATCAAGAGGATATGCAAACAGACCTTGTAGAACCAGAACCATTGCTATCTGAATATCCTATGGACTATACTCTGTGTAGCTGAGAGAATAGAATCTCTCACAGAGTCATAGCATAAGACATGCTCTAAATTGTCATTGCTTAATTGAGCTGAAAAGAAGAAGTTTTTGTGTTTATGTAACCTGTTTATATTGAAAAATCCTGCTTGAATGGAAAAGACTGTGAAGCTCTTATAACAGTTTTGGACTTTGTAAATACTTTGGTAGAAACCCTGAATTAAGGTGAATTCTGTTGTCTTCTTGGAGAACCTTAGCACATCAAGGGAATAAAACCTTATATTTAACCCAGCACAAGGCTCACAGAACTATTCTTTATAAAGAAGGGAAGTACAAGGACCATAATACACCTGGTCTAAGTTAGAGTTCCCGGCTTCAACAAACAATAAATGTCCACACTGACCCTTCAGCACACTGCCACCAGGAGGGGCTGTGACAGTGTCAAATATATGACGTTTTTGGTAATGATGCAGTTACTCTTTGGTCCAGTAGGTAGAGTAGTGATCAGAGGGTATCTGCAATGGCTAATAGGGTGGATATAATGCAGGAAAGAATGGGTTTTGGTGCTACAGAGAATAGTTAAAGTGACAATATGAATGTGGTACCTGAGTTAACAGTGTGTCAGACCTTGGAGTTTATCTATTGGAGGTGAGTGACAAGCAGTTAAATGGGGTTTGGGGCAATGCAATGTGGGTGGAACAATTTTGGATTTGTATCAGTTTCTGGGTTGATAGAGGTGTTAATTCAGTTTTATCAGTGTGAATAAGTATGAGGAACATGGTAGGATTTCATGGGTGAAGGTCAAGGAGGACCCCACTGCTCAAAGACAGACATAAAAAGGGATACCTGATCTTCACCCAAATCCACCTTGAGAAACCACAATCCTTCTGGGAAAATGTTCTGTGGCTAGATGAAACCAAACTTGAACTCTATGGCAATGCAGACCAGTGATACATTTACAGGCAGAGAAATGAAGCTTATAAGGAAAAAAAGCACCCTTCCTACAGTTAAATATGATGGAGGTTCCATGATGTTGTGGGACTGTTTTTTTGACTCAGAAAATGGAGGCCTGGAACATATTAAAGGAATCATGAAGTCAGTGGACTACCAAGGTATTTTGGAGTGAAATGTACTACATAGTGCCAGAAGCTCGGTCTGGGTGAAAGGTCATAGGTCCTCCAGCAGGACAATGACCCATAACATACATCCAAAAGTTCTCAAAAAATGGTTAAAAAGGAATAAATGGACTGTTATAAACTGGCCAGCAATGAGTCCTGATCTCAATCCAATTGAGAACCTTTGGAAAGATCTGAAATCTGCCATTGGTAAAAAGAATCCTGGAAACATTCATAAGCTGGAACAAATCACAGTTGAAGAGTGGGAGAAACTACCAGCAGACAGAGTATGAAACTTATAGATGGCTACAAAAATGTTTGGAAGCTGTCATCGCTGCCAAGGGTTATGCAACCAAATATTAGTGAAAGGTGCCATTAATCCTGGGCAGGGTCATTTTTTTTTCTCAGAAATTACTTGTCTAAGTTGTGCAGACTTTTTTTTTAATTGTATACCTTTGAACATACTATTAAAATATTATGATAACATACAGTTGGAATTTTTCCAATTATTTCTCAAGATATTCTACCCATTGTCTGCCCAGGTCTTGCTACCCATTGCTTGCATAGAACTTGCTACCCATTGCCTCCCAGAACTTGCTACCCTCTGCCCACATAGAACTTGCTACCCATTGCCTGTATAGAACTTGCTACCCATTGTTTGCCTAGAACTTGCTACCCTTTGCTTGCTCAGACCTTGCTGCCCACTACCATGGCCCCACATCACATTGTCCTCCTCTTCCTCATCCTCCCCAACTGCCTCCCCTCCTACCAACATCCTCCCTCCTCTTTCCCCTTCCCTCCCCCTACCTTCCTCACTTCTCCCTCCATTCTGCCCCCCAGCGTAGCATCTGCACTTGAGCTTCTTCACACCATCCACCACATCCAACCAGCACCCCTCTCTTTAAGGCAACCCCACCCTTGCTTCCGCCATACTATCTCCACTTTACCATGCTCTCTAATTCTCATTCTCCTTCTTTCATCAAGTAATATCAACACCAACCCTGCCCCCCCCCCCCCGATTTCTTTCTCAACTAAAAAAATTTCCTCACCTACCCTATCTAATCTCATCCACATCCCGTTCCTCCCTCCTTCCGCCCTCCTACGTTCATCCCACAATCACTCATTTATAGATTTCAACCCCAACCCTACCTCCATAAAAAAATCCTCACATAACCTACCTGATACCATCAATTTACCCCTCACTTCCCCTCCGTCATGTCCCTCTTGGAGAGCACACACACCCAGACATACCCACCCACACCCTGCTCCCTCTAAATCTTGGTATTAACCTAGAAACAGACTCCCACGCTACTCTGATAAGAAATCCACATGTAACTTATCCAATCTTATCCATATCCCTCTCTTCCCCCTCCACTCTCTCGTTTTCATGCACCCTATGGAACGCATGCTCAGTCATTAAAATAAAAAACCCTTTTATTCACAATCTTTTTATCTCTAATGCCCTACACCTTCTTGACTTGACCGAGACCTGGCTCCCTCCAGAAGACACCGCGTCCATTGCCTCTCTCTGCTATGGGGGCTACCAGTTCTCCCATACACCTCGATCTACTGGTCATGGTGGTGGCATTGGCCTCCTACACTCTCCCTGCTGCCAATTCCAACCCCTCCTGCTACCACAATCACACTCCCCCCTCTCCTTCAAAGTCCACTCCATTCACCTCCTCACACCACTTCCCCTCTGAGTAGCTGTCATTTATCGCCCACCCGACAAATCCAAATCAACCTTCTTCACCGACTTCGACTCCTGGCTTTCTGCCTTTATGGATCCTTCCTCCCCCACTCTTATTCTTGGCGATTTCAACATTCACATCGACAACCCCTCCGACCCCCATGCCTCAAAGTTCCTTGCTCTTATCTCCTTGTTTGACTTCCAACTTTGCTCCACTGCCCCCACACACCTACACGGCCACTGCCTTGACCTAATACTCTTCTCCAATTCCTCTCCCTCAAACTTCCGCAAATCAATTCTTCCCTCATCTGACCATCACCTCTTAACATTTACTCTTCAGCTTCCGCTGTATCAGCCTCATCCTGTCTCTCCAACCTATTTAGAAACCTTCATAATATTGATCCCCTGACTCTCTCCTCCACCATTTCTCCATCTCTTTCTTCCATTATATCCTCCAAGTCCGTTGATGAGGCATTATCATCATACAATGCTACACGATCCTCAGCTCTTGACACTCTTGCCCCTCCCACCCCACGTCCTGTCAAATGTTCTACTCCCCAACCCTGGCTTTCACCCACAATCCGTTACCTACGCATCTGCGCCCATTCTGCTGAATGAGCTTGGTCCAAGTCCCACTCCCCGGAAGACCTTCTACACTTCAAATTCATGCTTGGCTCCTTCCAGTCAGCCTTAGCACTCGCCAAACAAGACTACTACATCCATCTGACCAACTCCCTTGCCTCTGATTCTCGCCGTCTCTTTAATACCCTCAATTCTCTACTCAAGGTCCCACCGCCCCCGATTCCGCCCTCCCTTTCTTCCCAAACCCTAGCTGACTACTTCCATGATAAAATTCACAAGATTACCCTCCAATTCCCTACCCCTCATCTACCTCTCCCCTCCCCATTTCTCCCCTCCATACTCCCCCTGCAGCCCTCTCCTCCTTCCCTCCAATCTCTGAAGAAAAAACTGCACTTCTTCTTTCCTCCTCCAAACCCACCACCTGTTCATCAGACCCTATCCCCACCCATCTCCTACATCCATCTCCCTCACCATTGTCCCCTACATCACTCAAATCCTCAGCCTTTCACTCTCCACTGCAACTGTCCCCTTTGACTTCAAACATGCTGTTGTCACACCCCTCCTCAAGAAACCCTCACTTGATCCCACATGCCCTTCTAACTATCGACCCATCTCCCTCCTTCCCTTCATATCCAAACTATTAGAACAAGCAGTCCACCATTGCTGCCTCAACTTCCTCACTTCCCAGGCCCTCCCGGACCCTCTACAATCTGGCTTCCGTCCCCTACACGCCACCAAAACAGCACTCACAAAAGTCACCAACAACCTGTTCCTAGCTAAATCTAAGGGCCTCTATTCTATCCTCATCCTTCTTGACCTTTCTGCTGCCTTTGACACCATTGACCACAATCTTCTCCTCACCACCCTCTCCTCGCTTGGCTTCAAGGACTCCGTACTATCCTGGTTCTCCTCCTACCTCTCCCATCACTCATTCAGTGTATGCTCTGGTGGCTTCTCCTCCTCCCCTACCCCGCTCCATGTTGGTGTACCCCAGGGATCCGTCTTGGGCACCCTCCTTTTCTCTCTCTATACCCAAGGCCTTGGAGCGCTTATCTCCTCCCATGGCTTTCAGTACTATCTCTATGCCAATGACTCCCAAATCTACCTCTCCACACCTAATATTTCCCCGGCAACCCAGTCCAAGATTTCTGCCTGTCTTTCAGACAATGCTGCCTGGATGCCTCATCGCCAATTGAAACTGAACATGGCGAAGACTGAACTCCTTGTCTTTCCACTCAACTCCTCCTCCCCACTTCCCCCTCTCTCAGTCCATGTGGATGGATCTACTATCCTTCCTGTTCCCTCGGCCCGCAATCTAGGGGTTATCTTTGACACCTTTCTCTCCTTCTCCGCTCATATCCAGCTTGTAGCTAAGACCTGCCGCTTCTTTCTCTACATCAGCAAAATCCACCTCTTTCTCTCTGAACACACTACCAAAATTCTTATCCACTCCTTAATCTCCTCTTGACTCGATTACTGCAACCTACTCCTCGCTGGTCTCCCCGTGAGCCATCTCCTTCCCCTTCAATCTATACAAAATCACGCTGCTCGACTAATCTTCTGCCAGACTCGCCTTGCCCACATTACTCCTCTTCTCAAGTCACTTCACTGGCTCCCTGTCCAATTCCATATCCAATTCAAGCTTTTCCTACTGACCTATAAATGCATTCACTCTATGGCCCCTCAATACCTCTTATCTCTCCCTCCTTCCCCTCTTGAAATCTGCGCTCTGCTAACAAATCACTTCTATCAATGCCTTTCACCCACACCGCAAACTCCCGACTGCGCTCCTTTCACCTTGCTGCACCATACGCCTGGAACAGCCTACCTGCATCTGTGTGCAAGGCACCCTCCTTGGCCCTCTTCAAATCCAGGTTGAAGACCCACCTCTTCACCATTGCATTCAGATCCTGACTTCCATCCTCATCTTATCCCAACCTCCATCAATGTTTATGTCCAAACTATTGACCAAACTGTACCACACCATACCTTGCGAAGAACTGACTAATGCTCTGTACTGTTCTGACTAGATTGTAAGCTCCGAGCATGACTCTGACGGGCCGGGACTCTCTCTTGTATGTTGGCTACCTCTTGTAGGTTAGCTGTACAACGCTGGGTGCATGGCACTTTATAAGTGCTGAATAGTAGAAGTAGTAGTAGTACAATATAACTAAAATGCAAGGGTGCCAATAATGTTGACCACAACTGTATTTGAAACATAGTATGAAAGACGATGAAGCAATGTGTAAGACATGATTTCTTTTTGGAAGATATTGAAATATGTCCCCACCCCCTCCCCCAATACATGCTGGGATACATATTTCTAATGTCTCTGTTATGCTGCATCAGAAAGGGAAGTTTACATTTCCCTGCATACCATGCGGTCCCATCAAGAGGGAAGACAAAAAACACAATTCACAGACCATATCGGACCGTGCGATACTAGTTGATTTGGCTAACTCCCCTTCTGAAAGCAAGACTGATTTCACGTATCTATTTGGACACAATAGCTCTTACACATGTACATATCCAATGCCTTAACTTACATTCCCACACTGGTAGTTCAGAGTTGCCTGGTTACCCAGGTCCAGGAATGAGATTTTGACCTAGTCCTGATGTTAGAAGCAGCTCATCCTAAGCACCGAGGGACTTTCAGCACTGTATCACATGAGTACAAGAAGGGTGTACTCATACCATACTGCATTGCTATGTGACATTTGCACCACATTTGACAAAACCTATCAGTTTTTGGACTGGTTAAGTTGACAACCTTGTGATTTCAGAAATATACCTATCTATTGAATCTCAGGGGATTTTATAATTCTGTGAGGTCATTGGGTATGTACATGTTTCTGAGGTGTTTGTTATGAATAGATGTGCATTGACGTACATCCAGGACTTCATGACACCTTTATTTATTTAAAAGGATTTATATATCACTTTGTCCTGAAATCAAAGTGGTTTACACTTCAATCAAAAATCAGTGTCAGTAGGGGTAGGCATGCAGTGTTAACACGGGTGAGTATTTGTGTGAGTGAGGGCGATGATTTCTTGGTGTGCTATTTACGGGATGAGCTATGTACAAGGGGTTATATACAGGGTAGGGGGATACATAGGGGGTCAGGCGGATTGGTAGGTAGCCATGGGGCTATAGGGCATATGACTATAGTGTTCAATGAAAAGCATAGTTTTGGGCTGCTTCCTGAAGTCCTTGAGGTCCATAGTTGATCGTTGGTCATCTGGGAGGGAGTTTGATGCGGTTTAAATTAACATTTAACCCAGGTGGCTTAAATTAACATTAACTTATACAAAGAACATCAATTTTAAACAATAACTTATACAAAGAACTTTCAATTGTAAACGGTAACATCATATTTTAACAACTTAAACATACTTGTAACTTCATGCTCTTTTTACTAGGAACATTTATTTGTAAATTGTAACATTGAATTTCAAAAATGTAAACAATCTTGTAACTTCCTACATTAAGATTGAGATTGGTGTGATTGGTGGTCTTCATTATAATGTTCAATGAATAAGATAGTCTTGAGTAACTTGAGGAAGTCTCTTTAATCAGTTGTGGATCGTAGCTTTTCTGGAAGTGCATTCCAAATAGCAGGTGCAGCAAGGGAGAAAGCCCGCATGGATGTGGATTTATTGGTTCTTGTGAATAAACTAGGAGTTGGTATTGTGTTTTTTAGTGCTGCTTCTGTCCGGTCTTTCTTTTGTTTTGGTTCCGATGAGCTCTTGAAGTATTTCTGCTGACATTTTGTTTTTGATCTTGAAGATTGTGAGCGCTGATTTATATTTTGCTCGTGAGGAGATTGGCAGCCAATGAAGATCTTGTAGTATGGAGTTATATGATCTTGTAGTGAAGCACCAGAAATAATGCGTGAAGCAGTGTTTTGGACTGTTTGAAGGGGTCGGGTGGATTGTTTGGGTAGGCACCTGTCGGCACCTGTCTGTTATATCCAGACTAGCCATGCTAACCAATTCCAGGAGTTAGATTGATTTCCACTTCTGGTTTTACATGTGCTTTGCAATGCATTCTGGTATTTGTAGACCCAGGTTTGAAACATGGAAATTTGTGTTGTGTGTCACATGATCCTTCAGAGTGAGATAGTCACAAATCCTGGATTTATTTCAAGGTGCACTTCTGAAAGTGGGTAACTTTGCAAGTCTGCACATATGGGAACAGTGGCCACCTTCAGCAGCTCTGGATGTGGGGAGGGAGCAAAGGAGTGGGTTACATCTGGGTGAGGCAGTGCAGGTACCCTGCTGATGTTTTGGTTTGACAAGTGGAATACCCTTGGACACAGAACATATGGCCCTGCTTGTAATCCAAACTTATGTTGTGCCAACACAATGCCACAGAACACATGTGAGAACATTTGGGTCACTTTTGTGATACACGGGGTGGGGGGGGGGGGAGGCACCAAGGTGCACAGGATAGCAATGTAAGGTGATGGCAAGCTTACACTGATGTGCCTAGAGTCCAATATTGCATGATACATCTGCTTTAGTCCCGCATCACGGTACACTGTGGAAGCTGTTTTCTAGGTCTGTTATGGGAGTGTAGGCTTTAATTTGTGTCATCTCAGTGAAGAGCATGTCACTCATCTCTGCATTGTTTCCTTGACAGCTTGAGGATCTGAGGAAAAAGGGACAGGACAGGAGCTGCAGCAGAAGTGCCAAGAATTACTGGAAGAGGTGCTGGCAGAAATGAGGCCACAGTAGGAAGGTGAGTCTTCTTCCAGCTATAATGTATGGAAGCCTTACCCAGGGGGATGTGGTGAGGATCATGCACACAGCCATATTGTGCTGCACATAGTACATGTTGGCAGATTGTAACTGTCTTCCTTGGAAACATGCCAAAGAGGTGCAGTATGTATTTGTGATGCTGTATTTTCTGTCCAGATGTTCACCCTCTATATTTTCTGTCTGTAACCCTGGCCACCAGCCTATATGAGGTTCTTCCCCTCCACACCATCACTAACAGGACACTGTTCACAAACTCTACAAGTAGTGGGCTAACAATGTTTCAGAGCATCGCCAAAGTGCATCCCCTTCCATTATCACCCTTAGAGCTATATAGGTATCTTCTATGGTCTATAGATTTGCCCACTTCTCCTTGGCATATGTGCAACCAGTGACAACCCCCATTATAATTTCCAAGATACGCATGTTTTAACAGTCATGTCCGTAGCCAGACAACCTATCACACTGTCATCATAGCATTAGGAAAGGTGGATGAATGCCATCATGCTCCTCTCATGTGGCTATCAGTGTAGTCTGTTTACCAAACAGGACTCAATATGCAGTATGCCCTGACCTTGGTAGGATGGCTTTAGTTACCTTGGCAATGCTAGCCTTTCTTTGGTCTCAGCTCTGTGGCATCATTCACCTGCCCCCATTGTTGTCACTGATATGCATGTGGCTTCTGCATGCCTGGCTCTACCTATGTCTTCTATCCTGTGTCACACATAGTGAGCTGACCAACAGTGCGGCACAGTGCCTCAAGATTCTACTCACGCACACACACACCATCCTGGAGCAGCACAATGCCTCAAGATTCCACACACACACCAGCCACCTACAGAGAGCAGGGTAGAGTGGGCATCTGTGGTCACAATATCTGTGCTGGCAGAGATATCACAGAGGCTCATGCATATACATAGTGCATGGTAGTTTCATGTATCCTCATTGTGTGCAGTCTCAATCCTTTGGATCAGCACCACACATAGGAGAGTTTGGTCAATTGAGACAATGGATTCAGACACCAGTCTATGTGGCATTAGCCTGTCTGGCAGCACCTCAATCATTAGCATCCTCTGTATGTGGTTGGGGAGACAACTCATAGACATTCTGACATGCCTGTAGAGCTGTATTGGCTGTGTACATTGAATCTGTACAGCAGGCATAGCCAGCAGGGGCAGGGGCAGACATAAGAATATTCGGCGCATTCTGAATAGACTGCTACCTTTTCCCATGAGAGTCTATCATGTCCATTAAACTATGTCTATAACACCCATTTAGGATGCTTATTATGCATGTGGATGTAAGAACAGCACATAGCCTTGGTGGAAGAAATAGCTGTCATGACCACAAGATATTTGCTATGTGCAGCTCCAGCCAGGTGTGGTGTGCACACTGTTTGGGAGCTTCACCCTTTCCCACTCGGCACCAGTATGACCATTTCTTCATCACAGCAGACCTGAACACAGAGCAGCATGGTATATTTAACTGGGATGAGATGCTGTTACATTGCACTAAAACACATGCTCTCCTATCAACTATAATGGTAGCATGCATTCTGCCTTGAAATGTGCGCACTGACAAAAGGGAGATGTAGCACACTCATATATGAGAACCTTTACCCTTGACCCATTGGGATGTAGCTTGCATTACTGGCCAAAGCAATCCTGACCAAGTTCTGTGGGACAGTGTGAATTGTATGACTCATCAGCAATGGTGTGGTTTCTTTGGTCATGGGAATATACTAAGCTTGTGGTAATGCATATTTTTTGGGGCAGGTATGCAGTCTGATGGAACCATGCATAGGATGATGTGTAGCTTGCTAAGCGGTTCTGGGAGTTGTTCAAGAGCATCAACACCATAAGTGTGCTGTGGATTCTGAACATTGAGGTGCAGCTGCTGTGGTAGGTGATCTTTGAGAGTGAGTAGAAAGTGGGGATATATGGCATCATGGAGGCGCATGCTTAGGCCAAACCTTTCATATTGCATTGACAGAATGTATGTTCATGTAGGGTTTGGAGAGTGTCTGCACATATTACAGCTGGTATGTGTGGACATGCCATAGTGCCTTTTGCAACTTCATTGCAGCTGTTTGGAGAGCAAGCTTGTTGTTTGCATCCCACAGTACAGAGATTGTGCATGTGAACTGCTGTACTGTGCTACTATGTAGTTATGTATTTATTCACATTGGTGCGTTGATCAGATCTATAGAGGCACCTGAATGCTCCTAACTGATTGTCAGTGCAAGGGAGTGCCACAAACGATGCAGTTGAAACAGGCTCCCTGCTTTACGGCTGGACATACCATGTGGAAAGGTTTACTTGGCCTCTGTAGCAGATTCACAGCACTGTGCCACAAGGTTTGGAGCTGATACCTCTTGTTGCAGGTTGACATTACATGCCTTTCTCATTTCCCAATTGTGGAGCTATGTGCCTAGTTTTCCTAGGCAGACAGCAGTCTTCTTAAATTCTCCCCTAAATCAATAATTCACTTTATCGTTCCTAATAAAATTATTTTTAAACTATACTACTCCATTCTGTTTTCTTTTCCTATTTGTACTTTTTCTCTGAACGTTGTCAGCTTGCCTTATATATGATTATTTTCATTGTTGCCAGCTATGTGCCCTTAAACAAACCAGTACTCATTTTCCCTCTTTTAAACAGCATCATGCATTTTTAAATTTTATGATGCCGTCCCTTTAAATTTTGAGGAAGCTAACACCATGCCCACCTTTCCTAGATCCTACTCTGATCCCCACTCACACTCGGACATCCAGCTCCACTCCACACTGACTCTCAAGAATCTTTACAATTTCAGTTGGCATGGTCCTTTTAAATTTAAAACTAATAGCTAAGCACAAGTGTGCCCAAGCCCTTACCTGTTCTCTAGCCGTGAACTGCAGCTTGCTGCTCTTTTTTTTAATTTTCATTAAAAATTGCATGAGGCCCCTTTACATTTCAAACCCGGCTTTACTTCTCCTACAGCACTGCTCTGTCTTCAGAGCGACTGTGAACAGCTGCCATCCTACACTCCATTTCCCAGCCTTCCTCTCTCTCTCAGCAGACCGGATTGGAGATGACAGTTCCCTGCAGCCCTCCTGATTCCTTTTTTTAATTCATTTTTAAAGCTGCTGCAGCCCCAAGCACCTCAGATCTCCCACAGATTGCATCCTTGTTGTTCTCTGGGCCTGCTTTTGCTGTGGCCTGCCGCGGCCTCTATTTTACCTGCTGCTCAGTCTCTTTCCACACTCCTGCCTGCCTCTGGCCCCACGGTGCAATGGACTGCCCCCCGATGCTCCCCCATACACCCGGACCCAGATAATTATTATATTTTTTTTCATCAGCTTACATTATTCCTTTATATCAACTACCCATGTTTCTTGCCTCCACCTCCAAGGCAACCAGGTATTGCTGAAGTCCTATGCAGGAAGGTGTAGGACCATCATCGGCACCACACAGGGCCCCAGATGCTGAACAGACAGCTGCCAAGATAGAGGAGGCAGCACCACAAGCAGCAGAGCAGATGGACAAAGGAGAGATGGAGGAAGGAGAAATGGAGGAGGCCATCGCTGACCCCATTGAACCAGAATTGGGCTTGACAGCCCCCAACAGCAAAGTGTAGCATGCTCCAGGAGCAGTAGCTGTTGCTGCCCTACCCATGCCTCTCTCTCCCCTCCCCCAGTATCCCTGGCTGCCGAGGAGCATAGGATGGGCATTGAGCTGGCTCACGGTCTCCTCCAGGTTCCAGAGGCCCAGCTTCCCCTGGAGGTTGCGGTGGTGTCTTGGGCAGATTCAGATGCTGCAAGTCAGACCCACTGCTGGTGACACCTCTGGTTGGGCAGCACTGAATGTGCCTGGGATGCTGCTGTAGTTGCCATGGGACAAACGGTCTGGAACCTGGAGGAGACTGTCGAGTAGTTCACTGCCAATGTGGCTCAGCAGACTGATGTCCTGGAGGAGTTAGTGACATGGTTGTTTGCTCCTCCGGGACATGAGTCTGCTCCACATGGGAGGTGTGTGCCACCCCTGTGAGGGCAATTCCATCTCTACCCATGTGTCACAGGGTTTATCTTTTAAATATGCTTGGCACCTTCCATACGAGTCTTGTATGACATCTACATCATGGCTTAGTATGGGGAAACCTCAGTGTTCTTTCTGCCAGGGATTCCCAGTTAAAATATATCCACCTACCCTACCATCACATGTATATAAATTTTAAATCCACACACAAGTCCCCCTCAGTCCCTAAAGCATTGACCTCCTCCCCACTTGATGTATGTAAAATCTGTACTCCTCAAAGACCCCTGGATCCCCTTTCTGTCCCACCTACAAAGTATCAATATACATCATGGCTGTTTACAAACATTCCTATTTGAAACAGTAACAACGTATTACCTACAGAACAATTGAACATATAGTATGAGGAGGAAGGAGGTAAATAGCACTAAGATTAATGGCCAAACATTAATAGAAACAAATTGCAGTTGAAAACAAAAGATATGGGTCAACTAACAGATTAAGCTGCAACATCTAAAATGCTTAGGAGATAAATGCTGGAAAAGAATCATGCAGTATTGTCTAGATAATCAGCAAATGATTGCAGAAACAGCCAGGTTTTAACTAGATTTTTAAGGTCTTTGTATGAGCTTGCAGCTCTAATATCAAGTGGAAGGGAGTTCCAGAGGACCAGCACGTGGTAAGGGAGAATGTAGCTGCACTGTCCCATACTAATTTAAATTTCTGAGCAAAGGAGTAAACAGGAGGTGTTGCTGGGAAGATCATAACTGCCTGGCAGGGACATAAGGAATTAAACAGATAGTGAGGGAAACCTAAATAGAAAGTGTGGTGAGATACCATTAAGATCTTGAACTTAATCCTACTGAGGACCAGTAATCAGTGTTTCATCCTTGAATGAAATTTGCAAAGAATGCCATAAAATGGTTAAAAAGGATAGAGGCTTAAACTGAACCCTGGAGGACTCTGCAAGCTAGACAATATACTGTGATAAGGATTGACTATTGCTTATTTTAAAAGAACAAGAGGATACATAAGAAATAAATTAGTCTACTACAGTTCCATTTAATCCTACTTCCAGCAAGCTATGCAATAACATTTTATGGTCAATCAGGTCAAAGGTGGCTGTCAAGTCTATTTGCCAGATTAGTACACCTTTCTCATTACGTAATTTTTAGAATCTCATCCTGCATCACTTATAATAGGTTCTCAGTATTATGGAATGCCCTAAAACCAGACTGTCTCAGGTGGAGGGAGTTATTTGTCTTCAGAAAATGAAACCAGAGTTTCTATTAATTTGTCTATGGATGGGAGGTACGTGGATTTGTGAGCTTTGGATCCTTCAAAACAGAGCAGATGACTAAACTTTTCCAATCATCTGGGTTAAGAAGAGAAGTGCAGAAGTAGGGCAAGAACACCTGTAATTGGTTTGGATCAAAAAGGGAAGGGCATAAGCTCATGAAGTATGCACATTACAACGTCATTAACTCTGTGAGAGTTTATAAAATTACTCTCCATTTTATCACAGCTTAGTAAATAGTTCCTTTAGGCCATAATTTTTTCTATGGCAATCTTGGTGATTATATGAAACTGGGAAAATGTGCTCTGCAGCACCTGCTTTGTATCAAACTCAGTGGCTTTCTATGCATTTTTTACTTTTCAGTTAAATAAGAACCATAGTGGGCAGAGGTCTTCTGAGGCTCAATGATTCCTGCTCTGCCATTGCTGAAATGCACTGACTGCCTCCAAGGCAAGGAATGGCTTTGAGTCAGTGCTGACTCTTGGTGGCCCAGAAGCTCCTGGGTTTTCTTGCCATTGTGATTGGAAGCAGATTGCCAGGTCTTTCTTCCAAGACAATGAAAGGTTAAGTGACTTGCCCAAGGCCACAAGGAAAACTAGCAGGAATTGAACCTTGGCTGCTTAGTTACCAAGCTAGTGCTCTAACTACTAAGCTACTCCTCCACTCCACTGATTGCCTCAAGGTTCCCCTTTACCCCTCTGAAGACATAGCCAACTTCCTCTGACTAGTGCGGCATATGAAGATGTCATGAATTGTGCTGCTTATTAGCTTGACAATGAATTGTGTGCATATTAGCAGGCTACACAGCTCATTATTATCTTACATATGTTGAATCTCATTAAAGGCAAATCCCATTATTTTCCTAATAAATGTGCCCTCCACCAATTTTGCTCTTTATAGAGGTAACTTAATAAGTAGCCATGTAAGGGCCTGATACTCAAAATGCATTTACATGGTTAACAGCCAGTTAACCGTGTAAATGCCTGCTAACTGGATATTCAATGGCACATACACGGGTAGTACCATCGAATATCCCCAACTAAGTTCCCTTCACGCCCCAATGCTAGCTGGCTAGCATTGGGGGAAGCTGGGGGCGTTCCGGGGTGGAGCAGAGGTGGGGATCAGTGCTAACTGTGCAACACCGATATTGGAAGCTGCACAGTTAGTGCTCGGCGCCTATAAGATAGGTGAGGAAAAATCTTGCCTATCTGACAGGCACCAAGCACTAAATGAGCAGCATCCAATATTGATACTGCATGGTTAGCCTCAGCGGCTACTGGGCAGTGCGGCCAGATCTGGATATTCATTTTCGTCACCTCAGAAGTGGATATTCGAGGTTAAGGGGTCGGCAGGCAGGACTAAGTAGCTACAACACTTAGCCCTGTCCAGATGAATATTGAACCCTAAGTGCGCACATCAAGCCAATTTTTTATTTATTTATTTATTTCAACTTCTTATATACCGCACTCTTTGACATCAGCGCGGTTTACAAATAACAGGAAGGAACCAGAACAACAGGCTGTTTGGTATTACATATAACAGGAGTATCAACTTGGATAACATGGGAGAACTATTTACATGGAGTATATAATCTCATATAACAGGAGTATCAACTTGGATAACATGGGAGAACTATTTACATGGAGTATATAATCTATTAGCTAGATAGCATGCTCGAACTATTTACATAAAATTAGCAGTGATGCTTGGAACAAGAGGGATATTGTGGATTATACTAGGGTGAGGCTGTTATGTTACGGTTCATGTAGGGTAGTATTTGATGAAAAGGTGCAGTTTAAGGGCCTTTCTGAACTGGGTTAGGTCGGTTATGGCGCGGAGATCAGGTGGGAGAGCATTCCAGTATTTTGGTGCGCTAAACATGAAAGCTCTGTTTGATGTTGATAGGCTGCACGTTGTTATAGCCTTTGGGGTTGTTAGTGAGTTTAATGCTGCATGTCTCCTATTTCTATTTGATGGGACGGATTGGATGAGTTTGGTAAGTGATGTGGACGATAAACCATTTAAGGCCTTAAATGTGAGGATGAGGGTTTTGAATGTAAGTCTTCCGTGTATAGGGAGCCAATGGAGCTCTTTGAGGATAGGTGTGATGTGTTCACTTCTGGCCGCTCCTAGAAGAACCCTGGCAGCGGTGTTCATTGCGAGTTGCAAGGAGCTTATGGTGGATTGTGGGAGTCCTTGTAGAATGGAATTGGCGAAGTCGAAGTGCGGCAGTATCAGTGCTTGGTAGATGGTTCTGAAGTCTTCGTGGTCTAGTAGGGGACGCAGGTGTCCAATGGTATGTACTTTTGGTTTGGACATGCACGGGGCAGAGTGCAAATTTATGCAAATAAATTATAAAATCCTATCACTTCTGTCCTTGCTAAGCATTAGCATTTACGCCACCCCTAGAAATGAATGTGATTACATTTAGATTTGTTGCATGTATCTCGCCACTTTTGCCCCTATTTCATAAAGTAAAGTACATGCATACTTTATAAAATAAAACAAAAAGACTTCCCCCTTAAAATGAACTGCACTGGCTATAATGCAAAAACCAAAACACGGGAAGAGCCTGTTACCATGAATATCTCCATATACCACGTGTTATTTTTGGATATTATTCCTCTCCTTGTTGGGGTTCCTTTTGGGAGTCAATACTTTATAAAATAGACATGAAATATGTGCATTGAAACACACATGTGGGCAATCAATTTGCATGCTTAAAAAGTCTACTCCTTGGGGAATTCTGAGCAACTGCGCAATGCAGAATTTATGCAGAATTCTCCACCGGTGAAGAATTCTGCATTGCACTGCCCAGTCAGACAGTGAGGCAGCACTGGGTGCACAAGCTTTAAGAGTGCCCGATCCTATCTCACTGTTAGTGGCAACACAACCACAGGAGCACTTCCGTTTGCTCCAATGGCTATGCTACCATCTGACATGGGTACATTGGGAAAGGTACACTTCCTACGCACCTTTGAAAACATGCCAGCACTGGAATCTAGCACAGCCATGGCAGCCAATGGAAATGCTCCGGTGACTATGTTGCTGCGCTCAGGATGCTAGTGAGTTGGAGGGCTGGCTAGGGGCAGAAAATGGCTGCTGGTGAGTTGGAGAGTTTGCTGTGGGCATGAAAGGGCTGCTAGTAAATCGGGGGCTAGCTAGGAGCAGGAAAGGTCTGTTGGTATGCAGGGAGTTGCAGGTGAGCAGGGGGGTTGCTGGTGGCAGGAAGAAGGACTCCTAGTGAGCGGTGGGGTTGCTGGTGGCAGGAAGAAGGACTCCTAGTGAGCGGTGGGGTTGCTGGTGGCAGGAAGAAGGACTCCTAGTGAGCGGTGGGGTTGCTGGAGGCAGCAGAAAGGCTGCTTTTGAGTGGGGAGGGATTGTTGGTGAGTGGGGAAGGGTTGCTGCTGGCTGGAGATGGGCTACTGATGAATCAGAGGGGTTGCTGGGGCTGAAGATGGGCTGCTGGTAAGTTAAGGAGTGGCTGGAGACTAGAAGTTAGAGGGAGAGAAAACAGGAGAGGCAATGATAAGTTGGGGACAAAACTGTTATTGGAGCAAGAGAGCTAAGGAGGAAAACGGCAGGGGACATTTCAGGTCCAGAGGAGTTAAGCTTTATGATGGGGGAATTCTGCACAAATATTTACTAATAAAGCGTACAAAATTTTGCAGAATTTTAAAATACTGCATGCAGAACTTTCAAACTTTTTGTGCAGAAATGTAAATTCTTTTGCACAGTATTCCCCCAAGAGTAAAAAATCTCTAGTATGCATAAACTATGCTCCTAAAGAATGAATGAAGAAAGAACATGAAAAATGCTCATATATTTTGGGAAATATTTGTTTTAAATTAGCACAGACACATGTTTTTTGAACCCTGCGTACCTATACCACACTGCCTTCCAATCTCACTCTCAGCAGTTGAACTGAAAACAAAAACAATAACACAAGCAATTTTGGAGAAAAATATATATGATTTGCTGGGTGAACTGAGGTAAAACAGTTCATCCATTAACTCACAGACAACAGGAAAAATCAAATTTAGAAAATACAAGAATGTACACTGTGTACTGGCTTGTCAGAGTCTTCTATTCACCTCTCCTGCTTTTTCATACGCTACATGTGAAGGCACATTTGACAATGGGACGTCCAAGTGCAATCTGGGACGTCAAAGCCAGAACATCTGAAAAAATGCAGGCACTTGCAAGTACAGGCACGATTTCAGAAATGTGGACATCTACATAGACATCCCCAAAATGACATCACAAGATATGATTGCCTGATAGAATAATGGTTGAAGTAGTGTGTTAGGAACTGGATGGCCATGGTCCAAATCCTAGTATGAATCTTTGTGATCTTAGACTAGTCACTTAACTCTCTATAGTCTCTGGATGTTTTAAGGCAAAAACAAGCACTTTCCTAATGCCACTCCGTGTCTAAATGTGGACGTGCCTGTAGATATCCCTGTAATTTTGGAAATCTAATGGGGATGTGTAAGTCCATTGTGCCTCCACCACACTTCCTGGCCTACTTGGATCCCCCTGCACTGGAGACATCTTTAAAGGTCATTTGTGGAATGGCTTTGGAGATGTCCATGTCTCCAGATGTCCTAAATTATGTGTAAGCCTTTTAAAATGACTCCCTTAGGCTCTTCTAGGCAGCATCTTCCTCAGTAATATCTCTTTTCTTCAATTCAGGATAGTGCTACAGAAAATTGCCAGAGAGTTCAGGCCTACGGCACTCATCCGGATAGCAAGTGCTGCTATCCAGATAGGTGCTTCTGATGACCCCTATAAAGCACTGTGATGTGTGTGCGATTCTGAACAGTAGGGGTGTGCATTTTCTCTATTGATTTGGTTCGTTGGTGAATTAAATGCACATACAATTGATTTGCATAAAGAGCTCTAACACACATAGAGGCATAGTCTAAGATGTGTGTCCCAGGCCCCTGTGTGGCCAGTCAGAACTGGACACACAGAGGTAGATGGGATTCTGATCCTGCGGGGCACGTCTAGCCCCCACGGGATCAGAATTCCATCCAGGGCTGTACAAATGCAGGCCGGGACCCGATTCTGGTAGGTCTGCATGTACAGGCCTCTGCCCAGCTAACTCAGTCAAGGCTTCTGAATGGAGCCGCAGCACTATGATGTCCAGTTGCCATGGCAGCATCCCTGGCCGCCGCTGATGTCATTCATTCCCCTCAGCCTGACCCCCATCTATCTTCTCAAGGCCAGGGTCAGGCTGCATGGAATCTCCTGCACCCCCTCCATCCTTTGACGTGCCCCAGGCCTGCCATCCCCAACATCTAGGGGAACTCATTCCACCTCAGTGGTGGAATAAACTCCCCGTATACTCTGCCGGCTCTGGACGTACAGGGCTGAATCAGAATTGACCCTGTATGTCCAGGGCCATAGACCACCCACTGCCCGCCCTAACCCCACCTCCGCTCTGCCCCTTCCTGCCCCTGTCTAGCTTCCCCATACAAACTCCCGGTTCATATGAGGAGTTTGGTCAGGGATGGGAAAGGGGGACAAATAGCAGGAATGGCCGTCCCAATGGGACATCCATCCCTGCTATTTGTGTTAAAGAATAGACCCCATATAGTACACACACAAAAAATGAATAGGTGAAACACATATAAGAAATTGCCCAAAATTCAGGAAAAGGTAATTTGAAATGAGCATGAACCAACTCTTTTGAGCATTTCTACAGAATAAATATACATAAGAAAGAGAGTGGCTGCTCTGTGGAGCTTAAGATAATCTAGTCAAGGCAGATAGAGAGACATGCAAAACAAGGAGGAGGGATCCGTGAAAAGATTCAAAATTTCACAGTTTTATTGAAGGTTGAGGTCAGTCTCTTTCCTCTGGAAAGCTAAAAGAACTTTTATTAACGCCTCATGAACCAATCTGTTTAAGGACCATAGAGTGAGTAAGGCTAGCAAATCCATCTCATTACTGCACACAATATTAAGATCTTAAAACACTAACAGAAGGAAAGACATTCGATTATATCTTTAACTGTTTGCCAAGTGAAAAAGCCAGTGAAAGTTTAAAAAAAATCTATAATACACCAATTTGCCTTATAATAGAACACAACATTAAAATTTGAAAGCACATTTTAATGGGAACAATAATATCAGAAAACTCCAATTTCCTTATGAAGTGTTACTAAATGAATCTAGAAATCATACAATAGAAAAGCGATTTCAGAAGTGCAATAAGGTAGAAAGGAGGAGAGGAAGTACACTGTCTCCTAAGCTATCAGTACTATATGAAGTACAATCTTGCTAATGCGATACAAGCAGACAGCATTATGCTACTTCGCTAATGAAGAAAGTCTAAGAATGTCTGATCGTATCTTATCAACTCAGAAGGACCTACCAGAATAAAATGTTACGTCTGGACTAAATCTTTAAAGGACAATTATTTTTATTTATTTTATTTTATTTATATTCTCTTATATACCGCGCTATTCTGCATCAGTGCGGTTTACATTGAACAAACTGAAATTACTTTGAACAGGGCATTATAACTTGGAGATAACTATTTTACAGGGAACATGGGCTATTGAGGGTTAAGTGGCTTGCCCAAGACCACAAGGAGCACCTGTGGGACTAGAAACCCCAGTCCTTCCGGCCCAAGGTTGCTGTCCTCTAGTGGGATTACCATTTAATCCCTCTCGCTCTCTCTAGATATATGCCCCACTCCATCCACGCAAAAGGTCAGTACTTATTGGGATTAGATTTGAATGTAAAAGATAAATACTTTCTTTCTAAGCCTTAAAATCCTCAAATAAGTTGTGATTGTCAAATGTTGTAATGCCATTATTAGCTTTGATGCACTTGCCCCTTAAATAGTTATCTTCTTTGGTTTTATCGGTTGTGACATCATTGTTATCCTCTCGGTATTGTGCAGTATTTCAAAAATATGCATGGCTAGTTGCTATTATTATTCTTTAAGCCTATTCCCCTCAGGTTGGTAAGGTGGGGTGAGTGAGGAGAGCAAAATACTATTCTTTAGCTTGGAGTTTCCCAAATGTTTTGTAGGCAGGGGCTTTTTTCCAACATTCAAACGTTTTAGGAGCCCCCTTGGCCACAATATCCTGAGCATATCCATTCTTGTTTGCTCTCAGAAGCTAAGCAGAGTTGGGCCTGGATAGTACTAGGGGTGTGCAAGCAAAAAAAAAATTGTTTCATTTCCTGCATCATTTGCAGTTTTTTTCATTTTATTTTATTTTGTTTCATTTTAATACATTTCCATTTTGTTTATATTAATTTTCATTTTATGGCAATTTGATTAATTAAAGAGGTAACTTGTGACTGCTGCCTAAACAAAAAAATGATTACTAGAGGTTTAGGCAAATAAATAACTCAAATGGCTTTTTCTCCCACATAATCAGAAGCAGGTCTCAAACTAGTGGCTTTTGGGCTACAAAGCAGGCATCTTGCAAAAGAGCCATCACATCTCCATGGGAACTGGCTCTAGCCAGCCTGTCCTTAATATATATATTGCTGATGATCTTACTTCCTCATTCCTGATTGGCTCAAAGATTGTCTGGCTTGCAGCTCTATAGAAAATGCTAACTGGATTTTTTTTTTGCCATGTTGTTTGTGACAGAAATTCTGTGAAACTATGTCTAAATATGCTGTCAGAGATGTTCACCAAGTCTAATCCAGATCCTGTTTGTTCATCACTAATTAGAATCGAAAATCAGGATCTAGATTACTCTTGATAAATGTCTCTGATAGGTTACTTGGACATAGTTTCACAGAATTTCTGACACAAGAACATAGCAAAAGAAAAATCCCTAGAGTAAATCTCTACAGCAAGAGTCAATAGATTCATAAGACAAAAAAAATCCAGTTAGCATTTTCAATAGAGCACCATATGAGACAAACTTTGGGCCAATCAGGAAACAGAAAGGAATATTATCAGCAGAGTTCAGGCTGGCTAGAACCAACCCACATGGAGACATTTAGGGGTATGTTTGCTAAAACCCTGCTAATGTGCGCGGCCCGCTAGTGTGCAGGTGCCATATAAGGAGTGGGCATTTCTTTCCAAAAAAGAAAAACCGGGATTTAAATATGCGCTAAGGTGCGCGGCGCCCATGTGCGCCCCACACATTAGCGCATGAGAAAGCTGCACGGGAGGCATAAGTGGCGCGCTGATGTACAAGCAGAAAAGCAGAGCCACAGCACAATGATTAAGACACTAACCAATGGTGTAGGGATCAGGAGTTCAATCCCCACAGTGCCCAATGAAGACAGCTGGCTGAGGCATTACTTTAGGAGCCAGTTTAATATTGGGCGGCATAAGGCGGCGTGCTATTGCTTTAGGAAGCATTTTAATATTGGGAGGCATAAGGTGGCGCGCTGATGTACAAGCACAAGAACAGAACCACAGCACAATGGTTAAGATACTGACCAATGGTGCAGGGATCAGGGGTTCAATCACCCACAGTGCCTACTGAACAAGGCTGGCTGAGGCATTACCTATTATGGGGAAGATTGCTGAAGGAGGCATTTTATTTATATTTTAATTATTTCTACTAGCAAACGCACTCTCAAAGCGTGTTAACATAAGGCGCCCCAGAAGGCACATTTTAAAGTGCACTGTCCGCCAAAGCACCCTAGAATGTTGCTTATAGGGCGCTTTATAGGGCTCCGTATGAGTTACCGCAAGGTCATAGTACTGTTTTTGATGGCAGCACTGTGCAGTGTAAGGAATGAAAAGCATAAGTAGGTGCGCTGACATGCAAGGAGGAGCAGCAGTGGAGCACAATGGTTAAGGCACTGACTGCTGATACAGGGGTCATGAGTTTGCTCCCCAGGGTGTGTGATAAGGAAGCTTATCATAGCTCAGGAAGGAGCTATAGAAAAGGTGAAGTGACTCTGAACAAGCAACCTGTCAGTTCTGGTAGAAATAAGAAAACAGAATTTTCCCATAAAAGACTACCAGTCCCAGAATGCACCAGGTTTCCAACAGCCATTAGAGGAGCTGAAGTGGGGAAACGTGTGTTCAATTAGGAGGGCTATGAGGTAATCCCTAAGCACTCATCTCAAAGGGCAGGGCCTGATTCAGCACAGCTGCGCTGTGTTAGGGAGGAGCACTCATCTAAGCAGAATAAGAGTAGAGTTTATTCTACAGATGACCATCTTCATGATCACCTTGGATATCCAGAGAATTGTCCTCAGTATCCTGAGAATCAGCTTGAGTTTGATCATCAGTTTCATCTGAAGGATCATCAGAAGCAGAAGCCAAACCGGACGGACAGAGAGGGAAAGAGACCCTTTGGAAGAAGGAAGAGAAAAGCCTTTGAGAGGTCTAGAAGAGTCCAAAGCAGTATGTATACTGGGAGGTATTCCAAGGGCCAGCATACACCATTGGACTGGGGAAGGCCAGAGGAATGGTGCTGCAGAGCTATTAGGAATCACCAGAGGCTACCTGTGAGGGAGACGGCTGCACGTGGAAGGGACCCTAAGACCTGTGCCAGAAGGTATGTGAAGAGAGATCCAGTGTCCAGGGATCTGGATTGGAAGGCTGGACATAAGAACTGGACTACATACTGGCCAGGCTATATAGAGAGGAACTCTAGCAGCAATGGAAGCTCAGGTATGAACACTGATCTATGCCCTAGCTATAACCTTGAAAGACAGCAGGGAAACAAGTATTCTCCTGAAAATGCTCCATTGAGAGATTCATCTGTGCCAATCCATGATATTGAACCCATGCTTGTTGAACAAGGGGGAATAATAGCAGATGAGGATCCTGTTTATATGGACTGCTCTCTATCTAAACTCCGTTGGTAACTTTCTGTTATAAAGTACAGCAACCATCACAAAGAAATACAAATTTGTTATTTAATCTACTCAGAAAAGCTCCTGAAGCAGGATTTGACCCACACAGTGGAAGGCAAGCCAGCTAAGGGGTTTCAGCTGGATAACTGCTAGCAATTAAGCCTTACCTAATTGCTTGTGAGCTAGGAGAGAATCACTTCTGTATCTATGTGGGAAGTAATCAGAAGTTAACCTGAAAAGAACAGTTTGTTTCTTGCTTTGGGGCTTTTCATTTGTTGTTTTCCTGATTTTGACTTTGTTTTTCCAAGTTAACACTGAAAGCAAGTAACCTAATTTATGTGCTACCAAGCATATCTGTGTTGGGAGAAATAACCCCATAAATAAATATCTTATTGGCTTTACCCAAGAGCACAACTAAATTATTGTCAGCAGCTGTGTCTGGTGTGAATGAACTACATTGCCCACAATACCTTGCAAATCATATAGATATATGCACTTGACAAGACTGTGAAGATTCTCACCCAGGCAGCCGTCTGACAGGTGCCTAATACGTAAGGCTAGCTGAGACATCAGCTGTGCAATGTACATTTTGTTTCCTGAAGCACTTTATTTTTATTTAGTAATTGCTGCCAGCAAACACGCCCTCACGTGCCGTAATTGAAAATGCCGTATAAGGCACCCTATAAGGCACTCCATAGGGCACATTATAAAGTGCACTGTCCGCCACGGCACCCTAAAATGTCCCCTATACGGCACCCTATAAGTTGTGTCACAGGATAATGTATAGTGCTCCTTATATGGATGGGAACCATAAGGTGCCCTATAAAGCCCCCTCAGAGGCACCTTATGGGTACAGTACGCTGAGGGTGTTTTTGCTTCAAATTTTTGTTATCAAATAGCCCCACTGTGGGTTTGAACCCATGACCTCTAGCTTCACAGGCAGTGAAGTAACCATTGGGCTACAGCTCTATAGCTGCAAGCAAGCCCCTGGCTGGCTGCAGAGAGCCTGCAAGTCACCACACAGACAGTCTGCTGTGGTCAACAGGATAGGGTTAGCCCACCCGTACCCATGATGCACTGCACATGCAAATCAGCTGTCCACAGATAAACACAAGATGGGGTATGCACCCCACAGCACCTCGGCCTGGTAGGGGGAAGTGACCTTGTGCACCCCCACAGCACCTCGGCCTGGTAGGGGGTACAGACCGTGTGTTTTACTGGCACAGAGTAGCTACACACCGTCACATTGTGCGGGTACTGTGCTCACCCTGATGGTGCGGTGAGGCGCCCAGCACCAGGTCCATAGCACCTTCCATGGCTGAAAGAGGCCATGATGCAGGTCCAAAGTAGGGTTAATGTGTGAGATAGGTAGTTTCTGCTTGTCTCAGTCAGGTGTTGCCCCCTATGGAACCCTAGGAGGATCAGCTCCTCCTCCCCCTCCAGGGCTGAGGGTGGCAAACAGGGTCTCCCATCAACAGAACCACATTCTACCTCACTGCAATGGTGGCAGTAGAGGGGACCATCAACCCCAGTCCTGCTGGGGAAAAGACACCCTGCAGAGCAGTCAATGCAGCTCTGTACCTAACCATAACACAATAGCAGACAGACATTAGGCCTGTATATGCTAAGCTGCACCCCACTATTATCTGATATTCTCCTGCAGCAAGCCTTCAGCCACTGCACCCAGCATGGTGCTCCATCAAAACACATACCAGCTGCAAACAGTCTGCTAGTTAGTCCATAGTGCATGTTCCTGGTGGAAATGCATGCACCCAGAACTGGGATGGCAGCACACCCAAACAGGCAAGTCAGTGACTGGGCCCCAAAAGGAAACCCATAAATATCACATAAGAGAAATACTATATAGCACTATGGGGGTGCCTAGCCATGCTGTTATCACTGCCCAGTCAGGGTGAGAGTGATCTCCCAGCAGGACATACTGAGGTCACCCTGTCTGTGTAGGTGGTGGCCGGGCACTAAAATGTCCCAGTCAGTCCCCTATGCCCTGTGCAGATGCACCCTGGCCAGGCCACCCTGTCCAGGCTATACCCATGGTACCTTGCTCCTCATTATGCACATTGGCAGGCCAATACTGGCAACAGTGCTGGCAGTGTGGGCTGTGGAAGATGTTGGCAGCCACCACACACTGTATAGACAGACACACACTCCCACACCTATGCCAACATTGTGCTACTATAGAGGAGTTCAGCATCCATGCCCACCACACCAGTCCTGGGCACAGTACAGGCATGGATATGGTACGCAATACTGTTGGGGGTCACTCCCCAGGGTGGTAAACACTGTCAGAGACCAGACCTGAAGCACACACTGCAGACATCAGAATGATTGTTATGATGGAGCTCAATCAGCAAACTGTGCTTAACGTAGGAATTTCTATCTGCCAGTACTCATAGCAAACGTTTGAGAGCTGTGTACTGTATACCCAGGTTTAGGGTTGCATTGCTAAGGTATGCAAGTGCTAGTATTGGGAGATGCACGCAGGGCCCAATGTCCTGCCTCTCCAGGAGGCATTGGCCAATGGGGCCTGTGGGTGTCAGTGTGGGTGTGTCTGCCCCTGTTGGCTGCTGCTTTATGGCAGAGGTTCCCAACTCCAGTCCTGGTGTGCCAAACACTGTTCGGGTTTTCATGCTGTCCCTCATGAATATGCATGAGCTACATCTGCATACCATGGGGGTGGTGCATAGATATGCAGCACAGGCATCTTTATTAGAGGCAGCATGGAACCTGAATGGTGTGTGGCCCTCCAGGACTGCATTTGGGAGACTCTGCTCTAGGTAATGCACCTGTTTATGGTGTCTGTGCTCGGTGGGGTAAAATATAGGCGTATTAACCATGCATATGTTCTCAGCAATAAAGGTTTGTCCTTACTATCATGGTTTAGTAGTGGGAAAAATATGTGGACTGGATTGGCAGTAGCCCCAGCTGTGCTTTGACCCTGTGACCTTCTGTTCTTGCATACACTGTCTGTGTGCCCTGCACCACTGTGTTGCCACAGAAAAGCTGCATTCCCTGTGGAGTCCATGATTGTACATCCGACAGAGCCTGTCTGTTGCAGTAGACGGTGCCAGCCTGCACAGGGCTAGGCCACTGTCTGCTGTGGCTAGCAGCCACTGCCCCCTCCACCACCTGTACCCTTCCACCAACATGCTGACATGTCCTTATCTTGGAAACAACATATGACCTGATTGAGTTGTGGCACTCCAGGACTGCATTTGGGGGACTCGGCTGTAGGTAATGCCCATTGTTATGGTGTGTATGCGGTGTAGGGTAAAATATAGGTGTTTGAACCATGCTTATGTTCTCTGCAATAAAGGAGTGTCTTTACTATCTCTGTTTAGTGGTGGGTAAAAGATGGGGACTGGGTTGGCAGGAGCCTCAGCTGGGATTTGAACCTGTGATCCTCTGGTCCTACAGGCATTGGTTGTGTCCGCTGCACCACACTGTGGCCACAGAGACAGGGTGGTCCCTGGAGATAGGAAACCTGGCCGAACGGGTCAGAAACCCTGCTCTGCACAATTTTACTGTGGGCTCATTCACCTTGTATGGAGACAAAAGGGCAAATAAACCTCAAAAATTACCTCAAAAAAGGGGTAGAAACATAACCAAGCTGGGCAACAGTGATATCAATGGGCTACATTAAAAAACACTCCCAGGAAAGCTCCAAAAAAAAAGAAATGATTTTTGGAAGGGTCTACAGAGCGTAGACCCTTCCAAAAATCATTTCTTTTTTTGGAGATTTCCTGGGAGTGTTTTTTATTGTTGCCCATTGATATCACTGTTGCCCAGCTGGATTATAATTTTTTAGAATTTTGTTGTGGTCATTTTCAATTTTTATTTGCTATTTTGTTCTGTGCACATGTATCACACTGCTCACGTTTTTTAGGTTTCCCAGGTTTTGCTGTACATTGCTGACGGAAATGGTTTCTCTTCCCTTTAAATCGGCTCTAACGCGAGGTTTTCACTCGCGGTATTTTTTAGCTGGAATTTCAGCCCCGCTCCTGTGCGGGGAGCCTCTCCCCTGCCACTCTCCACTCATTGACCCCGTCTCTCCGCCCCTCGTGAGCCTTCCTCCGCCCTCGGAATGCCTTTCCACGCCTCTATCGCACTTTAGCGCGCCGCGCACTTGTGTGGGCCCGTTAGTGCAGCGCGCACGTGTGCGGGGCACAAAAATGCACTATTAGCATGCGCTAAGGTACCTTAGCGCACGCTCAAGTGCGCTCTGCACAATTGCGCGGTTTAGTAAACATACCCCTAAGTCACTTTCCAGCGTCTCAGGTACAAAATTAGGGTATACGTCTTTCCAGTACAGGGAAATGCCTGGCATATCTGAAAGCAACTTGCTTTGTGCTTCTCCTGAAAAGGCATGAAGCTAAATGCAAATGAATGAAATATTCAAATGCTACAGTAATCTTTTTTTAAAATGTCAGCCACAACATTTAAATTATCAGGTTATGAGCAGTGCTGAACATATGTGGAGAGCAGTGACCACCTTCTGCAAACACCTTCCACAGCCCACACTGCCAGCACTGTTGCCAGTATTGGCTTGCCAATGTGCATAATGAGGAGCAAGGTACCATGGGTATAGCCCGGACAGGGTGGCCTGGCCAGGATGCATCTGCACAGGGCATAGGGCACTGACTGGGACATTTTAGTGCCCAGCCACCACCTACACAGACAGGGTGACCTCAGTATGTCCTGCTGGGAGATCACTCTCACCCTGACTGGGCAGTGACGACAGCATGGCTAGACACCCCCATAGTGCTATATAGTATTGCTCTCATGTGATATATATGATGGGGGGGGGGGGGTTTGGGGCTTAGTCACTGACTTGTCTGTTTGTGTGTGCTGCCATCCCAGTTCTGGGTGCATGCATTTCCACCAGGAACATGCACTATGGACTAACTAGCAGACTGTTTGCAGCTGGTATGTGTCTTGATGGAGTGCCTTGCAGGGTGCAGTGGCTGAAGGCTTGCTGCAGGAGAATATCAGATAGTGGTGGGGTGCAGCTTAGCATATATAGGCCTAATGTCTGTCTACTATTGTGTTATGGTTAGGTACAGAGCTGCATTGACTGCCCTGAAGGGTGTCTCTTCCCCAGCAGGACTGGGGTTGATGGTCCCCTCTACTGCCACCATTGCAGGGAGGTAGAATGTGGATCTGTTGATGAGAGACCCTGTTTACTACCCTCATTCCTGGAGGAGGAGGTGCTGATCCTCCTAGGGTTCCATAGGAGCAACATCCTGCCTAAGACAGACAGATATAGCCAAGGTGTTTCTACAGAAACTACCTATCTCACACATTAACACTGCTTTGGATCTACATCATAGTCTCTTTTAGCCATGGAAGGTGCTGTGGACCTGCTGCTGGGCGCCTCACCGCACCCTCATGGTGAGCACAGTACCTGCACAATGTGACGGTGTGTAGCTACTCTGTGCCAGTAAAACACATGGTCTGTACCCCTACCAGGCCAAGTTGCTGTGGGGGTGCACATGGTCACTTCCCCCTACCAGGCTGAGGTGCTGTGGGGGTGCATACCCCATCTTGTGTTTATCTGTGGACAGCTGATTTGCATGTGCAGTGCATCATGGGTACGGGTGGGCTAACCCTATCCTGGTGACCACAGCAGACTGTCTGTGTGGTGACGTGCAGGCTCTCTGCAACCAGCCAGGCGCTTACTAGCAACTATAGAGTTGTAGCCCAATGGTTATTTCACTGCCTGTGAAATCAGAGGTCATTGGTTCAAACCCACAATGGGGTTATTTGATAAGGCTGCCCAAAGCATTATCTCTTTTTAATGTACATTTTTGCTGCCAGCAAAAACACCCTCAGCGTACTGTACCCATAAGGTGCCTCTGAGGGTGCTTTATAGGGCGCCCTATAGGGCACCTTATGGTTCCCGTCCATATAAGGTGCACTATACATTATCCTGTGACGCAACTTATAGGGTGCCCTGGCGGACAGTGCACTTTATAATGTGCCCTATGGAGTGCCTTATAGGGTGCCTTGTATGGCATTTTCAATTACGGCACGTGAGGGCGTGTTTGCTGGCAGCAATTACTAAATAAACATAAAGTGCTGCATGAAACAAATGTACATTGCACAGCTGATGCCTCAACCAGCCTTATGTATTAGGCTCCATGGGGAGCAAACTCATGACCCCTGTATCAGCAGTCAGTGCCTTAACCACTGTGCTTGTTCATTAGGCACTGTGGGGGTTTGAACCCCTGATCCCTGCATTATTGGTCAGTGTCTTAACCATTGTGCTGTGGTTCTGTTCCTGTGCTTGCACATCAGCGTGCCGCCTTATGCCTTTCAATATTAAAATGCCTCCTAAAGCAGTAGCGCTCTGCCTTATGCCCATCAGCCTGCCGCCTTATGCCGCCCAATATTAAACTGGCTCCTAAAGTAATGCTTTAGCCAGCCTTGTTCATTAGGCATTGTGGGGGATTGAACCCCTGATCCCTGCATTATTGGTCAGTGTCTTAACCATTGTGCTGTGGTTCTGTCCCTGTGCTTGCACATCAGCGTGCCGCCTTATGCCTTTCAATATTAAAATGCCTCCTAAAGCAATAGCACACTGCCTTATGCCCATCAGCGCGCTGCTTTATGCCGCCCAATATTAAACTGGCTCCTAAAGTAATGCTTCAGCCAGCCATCTTCATTGGGCACTGTGGGGATTGAACCCCTGATCCCTGCACCATTGGTCAGTGTCTTAACCATTGTGCTGTGGCTCTGCTTTTCTGTTTGCACATCAGCGCGCCACTTCTGCCTCCCGCGCAGCTTTCTCATGCGCTAATGTGCGGGGCGCACATGGGCGCCGCGCACCTTAGCGCATATTTAAATCCCGTTTTTTCTTTTTCGGAAAGAAACGCCCACTCCTTACATGGCACCTGTACACTAGCGGGCCACGCACATTAGCGGGGTTTTAGTAAACATACCCCTTAATCAAAGTCACAAGGAGCAGCAGTGAGATTTGCTTCCCTGGTTGTTAGTCTAATGCTTAAACCATTAGGCTGATACTCAACCTCCTTATCTTGCTTTTCTCATTGTGGAAAGATAGGGAGGATAATTTTGAAAAGCAATGGACTTTTATAAAACTGCATGTCAGAAATGCCAGTAATCTTATAGACATAGAGCCCGTATGTGCATAAATTTACCCAAAGTGAGTATGCACATATTTTTGAAAATTCAAGCATATATATGTAAGTTAACCCTGAATATTTGTGAGTTTCTAAAAAAAAGGCATAAATATGTATGCATAATTTTTCAGGTTCAGTTTTCAAAGCAGAAACTCTTGGAAATTTGCATTGGAAATCTGGTCTAGTTTGCACAGACAAAACTATGTGCGTACAATTTATGCATGCATGTAATTATAAAATTATTGCTAAGCTGCTGTGTTATTTATTAATTCAGTACAAAAACCACCAAATGAATTGGAAGATCCAGCTAGCAAAATGACTGGAATCTTTTGCAGCATTGATCAAATTGAATGTAGTTTTCTTTTTAAAAGGTTCCCACAGCTGGGTTGGAGCTCTTCCAGGAATTCTGTTGGAGACAGATACATTAGAGGGTCTCAGGAGTCAAAGATGCTGGAGATACCAGCAACAGTCTTACAAATGTAGGTTGTTCAGCTGCAAGCTTGGAAGTCTTAGGCAGGCTTTATGCACTGAAAGAAATAACCAACTGCTTATTAAAAATACATAGATGTTAAAATGAATACATCCCCTATTAAAACAAATTCGTCATGGCAAGTAATATATATTTTTTTATTATTCTTTTTCAAGTTTTACAAACATATTCACAAGTATAATCAAACAACCACAATTATATCTCCCTAAACACCTACGATACTAATAATAATATCCCCCCCCCTTCCCACCCCAGCGTATTACGGGCACTATATTACCATCTTGTTAACATTCACCATCATTTGTATTGTCATTTAAGGCAAGAGTTACATATTGATCTAAGGCAGACCATCTAGAAAGTTTTAACAAATTACCCCTAAGATTCAATACTTTATCCTGGGCCTTTTCGTACTTGGCATATAAGGACAGTTGATTCCACCATACCATCCAATTCAATTTTGAAGGAGTCTTCCAGTTAGCTAGTATTAATTGTAATGCCACCACTATCATAAAGTTTAATAAAAAGAAATTTTCTTTAGCCAAGGACGGGATCTCTGCCAAGGCTCTTACCGCTATTATGTGTCATGAAAGAGTGGCAGAAAACTTTAAAACTTGTTGAATTTTGGCCCAGACTGATCTCCAAAAAACTTGAATGTAAGGGCACTCCATCAGCATGTGTTTTAGCGTACCTGCCTCCTGATTACATGACCAACACCGATTGGAGCCTTCCTTATTCCATTTAGCCAGTTTGACCGGGGTGATAAATGCCCGGTGAGCAAGGAAGTACATAGATTGAGTAAAAGCAGCGGAGCTAAAAGCTTGAATAGTAGTACCCCAAAAAAACCCCTCCAAATCTTCTGTTTAAAGCTTACTCCCGTTTCTTCTTCCAATATTTTTAACAATCCTTTATTTTGAGGTGAGAAACGCTCCTTAAAGATTTTATAAAAACTTGATGTTGCCCCCTCTTTGGAGCTAATTTCCTCTATGATTCTATGCAGCTCCCATTTTTGGGAAAAATCTCCCGGACTCAACTTTAGGCTACCAACACAGTGCCACAATTGTAGCCATTGATAGTAGAATGAGGATGGCAGGCCATACTCCTGTTGCAGCATCCCAAAGGATTTCCAATTACAACCATCTATCAATTTCCCCACCATCCAAATGCCACAATTTTGCCATATCGGCCATGCGCAGGAGGCTTTATTGATTTTAAAAGCAGGATTAAGCCATATAGGTGCTAGAAGCGAAAGGAGATTATCCTTTTCAATGATTGGACGAAGCGCTTGAAACGCCCTTTGCGTAGACATAACTATACATCCCACTCTGGAAATGTCTGGTTGTCTCATCCCCATAAGCAACTCAATAGGATACGGAGATGCCAAACTCTTCTCCAATTTCAGCCATGAGGGCTCTTGTACCAGGGTATCAACCGTGGCCCACATCATTCCTTGCTTTAGGAGGAAAGCCAGATGATACAAATGAAAGTCCGGAAAATGGACACCACCTTCATATTTGCTAGCCTTCAACTTCTTTAGCGCTATTTTAAGTGTTTTCCCTTTCCATAGGAAAGTACTTATTATGTGCTCCAAGGTTCTATACACTGCTTGAGGGAGCAAGATGGGAAGCATTCCCAGTATGTAATTTATCTTTGGCACCAGCATCATCTTAATAGCTTCCAGCCGGCCCCACCAGGTGAGGTGCATTCATGTCATGAAGCTTTACTATGTTTAATTTTACTATTTCATTCATTGTCGCACGATACTGAACCCCCAGGTACTTTATGGCTAAATTCTCCCATTGAAAAGGATAGCTCTCCACTAAGGACGCATTGGCTTGGTTATTCATAGGAAAGGCTACTGACTTAGACCAGTTGACTTTGTATCCTGAGAGAGATGAATAATGTGAGATCAACTGTAATAATGGAGAGATTGATGTAGGACTGAGGAATAGTAATAAGTCATCCGCATATGCTGAGAGTTTGATTTGAAGATCTGCTATTTTAATTCCTTGTATTTCATCTGACTGCCGAATAAGTAGTATCAGCGGCTCCAGTGCCAAATTGAATAGGAGTGGGGACATAGGACACCCTTGCTAGTTCCCCTGCGCAAAGGGAAGGGTTGTGAGAGCATCCCATTGGCCAGGATCCTAGCATTAGGGTTGGCATATAACACCTGTACCATATTCACGAATTCTCTCGGAAAGCCAAACCATCCTAGGACCTGGAAAAGGAAAGACCACTCTAACCTATCAAAAGCCTTTTCCACATCAAGTGAAAGGCCAATAATAGGAGTGTCCAGATGCTCCACCACCTCCAGCAGGTTGCACAAACAATCGCCCGTTGTTTGCTGTAGACCTCCCAGCTACAAAACCACACTGATCAAGATGTATTAACAAATTCAACACTTTGTTCAGTCATCGGGCCAAGGTGGTAGAGTACAGCTTGTAATCAGCATTTAAAAGAGAGATTGGCCTATAGTTGCTAACCAGCTTCGGATCTTTTCCCAGCTTCTCTAAGACTACAATTGTTGCACTGGCAAAGGCACCAGTGTTACCCACCTGCTCCTTCAACAGTTGGTAATAAATCTTCATCAGGGGCAACAAATCTTCTGCAAAGATTTTATAAAATTCTGTCGGAAGCCCATCAGGTCCGGCAGCCTTCCCATCTTTCATGCTTGCTAATGCCTCTTTCAATTCCAGCAAGGATATAGGTTCACTGATAGCTGCTGCTTGTTCCTCATCCAGTTCTGGATGGACAACTCCTTCCAGCAGATTTTTGCATAAAGACTCATCAAATTTAACCTCTGTAGCATAAAGCTGAAGATAAAATGTTCGGAACGCCTCGACAATTTCAGAATTTCTACCTAGGAGACCCTGCTGCTCATCAGTTATACTAGCAATGTGCAATTTAGCATTGTGAGACTTTAGTTTTGAAGCCAGGAGCTTGCCTGCCTTATTCATCTCTGTATAACAACGCATATGCTGCTTAAACATACATTGCTCCACCTCAGAACTTAACAACATATTGTATTGAAATCTCAGGTTTTGAAGGTGGTTTAAAGTCAGGGGGTTAGATTGCCTTTGTAGAATTCTTTCACCTGCCCTTATTTGCTGGTCTAACTCCTTAAGCTTCTCCTTCGCCTTCCTAACAGCTGTAATAGAGTAACTGGTTATATGAGCTCTTAGTGTGGTCTTACAGGCTTCCCATCAAGCCCAGTTAGAAGTATCCTCTGGGAGATTGTTGCCAAAGTAATCATTTATAACTTGTTTTATATGAATTTTAAAAGACTCGTCCGCCAATAAAGCCTTATTAAAGATCCATGCCTGTTTCTTGGACAAATCTTCACCAAGACATACCTCTAGCCTTATTGTAACATGATCGGAGACGTTAGTACTTTAGTATATCTGTTCTAGCAGTGCCATGCACCAACGTTCTAGATACCAAAAACAAATCTATTTGAGAATGGGAATTATGGGGGTGAGAAAAAAATGTGTAGTCCTTTTCAGAAGGGTTCATGACCCTCCAAATTTCCACCAGGTCCATTTCTTCCATAAGCGACTTCAGTACTACCACTGCCCTGCTACTTCTTTTTAATCTGCTCGGTTTACAGTCTATTAATGGGTCTAAGACCAGATAGAAGTCTCCTCCTAAAATAATTGGCAGTGCAGAAGCCTCCTGGATCTCCTCTGCCAATAGCTGAAGAAATTTTGGGTGATCACGGTTTGGAGCGTATACATTTATTATTACTAGATGCTTTTTGCCAAAAACTAAGTGCGCTTTAGCCCAACGTACCTCACAGTCAGCCCGCACAGAAAGAATGTGGCCTCCTACCATATTGTTCATTAATATTGCCACTCCGTTCTTTTTCCCAAGAGCTGGAGCGTGAGCTACTAAACTATACTTCCCCATAGCAATTCTTTTAGTTTCCAATGTGGACAAATGAGTTTCCTGAAGCATAATTATGTCTGCATTTTGTTTTTGACAATATACAAGTATCTTTTTCCTCTTAGCAGGGTGGATAATGCCCTTTACATTCAAAGACAAGATTTTAAGTGGGGTCATAACAAAAATGCTTATTGACACATAAATCATTCTCTAGAAATTGATCCATATTGCCCAAATGCGAAATACCCTGTATACTCATCAATCCTATAATGTGCCCGTAATGCGCCAATCCTGCCCTTATACCAAGGAAAAAAAAGAACTGGGTGAGACAGCGGACCCACACCATGGCTGTCGCTTGACCCTTCAGTATACTAAGTACAAACCTTGTGAGCCAGTTACACTGAAATCTAGCATTCATCTTACTGTTATATAATAACAAAATACTCATTCTCCTTTGACTACCCTAGCCGCGGCTGCTATGAAAAGATTTCCAACATTTTCTCTTAATCTTTATATTATAGATAAGAAATACACTTTTCAAGCATTCTTTGTAAGTCTCTTCCAGTCCAGCCTTGCCTTGGCCATACATTCTCAACGGTCTGAAACCTTTTTCATTGCATTTTTAAAGGCTCCTGATCCTCAATAAACTGTAGAAGAACAGTGGGATCTTCAAAGGTTTTGGTATGATTGTCCAAGGTGACCTTAAAACTAGCTGGGTAAAAAAGTCCATACCGCGATTGCAGATGTTGCAGTCGGGGTCTCAGCACCAAGAACTGCTTTCTTTTATCTATCATTGCTCTGCTGAAATCGGGATTAAAGTAGATATTATGTCCCTCATAGGCCAAGTTGGAGGCCGCTCTTGCCGCAGCCATTATCTGCATAGCATGCTGGTGTCGTAGCAGGCAAAAAATCAACGGCCTGGGCTTCTGGTTGTGCAATCCTGCCTGCGCAGGAATTCTGTGGACCCTCTCGATTTCCAACGGTTTGCTGAAATTTAATCGCAGCAGCTTAGGGAGTACATTTTCCAAGAAAACTATAGCGTCTGGCCCTTCAGCCCCTTCCGGTATGCTGACCAGTCTGATATTGTTTCACCGAGTTCTATTGCTGAGGTCTTCTAGATTTTGTTCCAGGCGCTCTATCTTTTTGTTGGACATGCCTAATTGCTTGATCTTCTCCTCATGCACTGCAATGGCATTATCTACCTTATTCTGCCGACCTGACAAGCTCAACATTTGTGATTTCAGGTCTTGTATCTCCAATTGCATTTGCAGCAATGCCTCTCCATTTGCAGAAATGAGCGCTCTCACTGATCTTATTTCTCCCAATATCTCTCGTATCGCTTCATCAGTGTATCTTACAGCTGCCATCTTTTGAGGGGAAGGAGGGTCCGGCTTAGCGCACTTGGAGCCGGTATTTGTATTTGCCAAGAACTCCAGTTTGGTTGGTTTACCACTAGCCATCTTCTATCCTTCAGCAAAGGTCCAGCCAGAAGGATTCCAAAGTAAAAGGTTTACCAGAACACAGGTTTAATGCACAGGATTTGCTCAGGTCTGCGGGAGCGATCTCCTAAGCAGCCATCTTGCTTCGCCGCTGGCTCCACCTTTCATCATGGCAAGTAATATACTACTAAGCATAATATTAGTGGTGCACATATTAAAACTACATTTTTAGTGAAGCAAATATCACTCTCTAATGAAATCCCAGATTTAATAAAAACATACAGTATCTCAAGGACTCAGATATCCCGATTAAACTAAATAATCCCCCTTTATTCAGCTTTTTAGGTTGGTCTTCACTAAAAATATATAATACATTTTCAGTTTCATTATAATATGTACAAAGCTTATTATCTCTTATTTGACATTCAAAATGACTTGCCAGGTGTCGTCAACATGTGAGCCGAGGAGACACATTACGCTATGATGTCATTTTGCAGAATAGGCAAGGAGACCACATTACAAACACAAACACTACACTGCTTCATTTAAATACACTCTGAAATACTTAGGAAAAATAGGGAATCCATTGGAAAAGTACACGTTGTAAGTGTTGTACTCAGTTGCATTTCACTGAGGATCTGTAAATGAGTGTGTGAATAGATGGATAGTAACTGGGTGAGATATGTGTGAGTGGTTAAGGGGTGAGTGCAGGAGAGGCTATTTGTTTCTAGGGGGCAAGTACAGGATGAGTCAGCCCCTTCCTTACTCTTTCTTTCTCATCTCACCCCTCTCACTTCTCCCTTCCATCATCCTCACTTTGCTCCATGCCTCTTCACCCCTTATGACCTCGCAAGTCCTTCTATTCAGCTGGAGGTGGTTTGAAACCCCACTAGAACAGCTCCATTCCCTTCACTACCATAGGACATCCTGTTCAGCCTGCCAGTACTTCATCTAGTCGGATCCATGCCATGGATTGTCCACTTCAATATGAATCACATCACTGGGTCCATGTCCTCCTCTTCTCCCTTAGCAATCCAGCCAATGATAGGCTAGCAAGGTAAGGGGACAGATCCAGGATTTTCAGCAGCATTATCTGGATAGTGCTGCTGAATACTTCCACAGACCTCACCAGCACGATCTATTTAGTGCAGGGGTGCTCTGTGGTGGAACTAGGATGTGTTGGCACTATCCAGATAAGTTGTATGATATTGAATCGATATATATTCAGACAATTTAGACTGCATGAAAAGCGGCTCAGCTCAGCAGTGGTGGCCCCTGGTAGGCCATGTACTTTGGCATGAATGGCCTGCCACTTCTGACCCCCTTCTGACACAACTTCCTGTTTGGAGGGAGTCAGAAGCGGCAAGTCATGTGTGCCAAAGCACATGGCCTGCTCTGGCGCAGTGCCACTCACAGAGGTCTGCCGCCCTAGGTGGCTGCCTAGTCCTCCTAGTGGATGTTTTGTACCTGAGGCAATGGAGGGTTAAGTCCAAGATCTCAAGGAGTGGCAGTAGGATTTAAACTTGGGTTGCTTGGTCTCAGCCCACTGCTCTAACCATAGCTTCTATTGGTGAGGGTTAGAAACACCTCTGGCGGTGAGGGCTACAAGCACTGTTGTGAGTCTGTCTCCTCTGTTTCTGATGGTAGCTGAGATCCCTGCCGACATCTAAGGCTGAGTTGTGCTATCATGCATGCACAAAAACAGATGTGGAGAAATAGAAGGGCCAACAGACATGATTCTAGATATTCAGTGCCGGTATCTGAGTAGTGGCCAGAAATGAATATCCATATCCTGTGGCCAGCACCGCCATTATTTATATAGTGGCAATATTCAGCATTGCTCTACAGATAGCCTATCTGGATAGACTTGGCACAGCTTCTTTGCAGTCCTATGTCATCCAGATATTTATCCATATAGTGGTGCTGAATGTCGCCACTATACTCTCTGACTCTGCCATTACTCCATCCATGGAATGCCCCAGCATTATTCGACTAGTGCTGAGGTGCTTTGTAAGAATATTCAGCAACACTATGGGACATGTTTACCAAAATTAATGCACATTAAGTGCAACTGTGTCCACAGAAATACGGTTTATGTTTTATTAGATCTTAATATACCTCTTTTCAAATGAATAGCAAGGCAGTTTAAAATGGCAAATTATAATAAATCAAAGATAAAAAGGATCTACAAATCATCAAAGATAGAGACAGGAAAGATGAAGTAAAGATAACAGATTACAGGTTTCAGGTTGCAGATGCTGTCTATCCGTCACATTATTATAGGGTCCATCATGAAATGCCGGTTAAAGAGGTATATTTTTAAAGTTGTTTCAAAAGCTTTGTGTAATGGTTCAGTGTGAAGGACAAGTTGAAAGGCATTCCACAAGGTGGGACCCACGAAGAAAAATGCTGTAGATAAAAGGACTATGGATATTTAATGTGCGCTAAGTTCATTAGCGTGCATTAAAACCTTTACAGGCTTATTCTGTCCTGGAAGTAGATCCTCTCTCTATGTCTGGTCTGAGCTGGTCGTACAGAGGGGACTACGATTCTGATCCCGTGAGGCATGTCTGTCCCCCGGCTAACTTATTCAAGTCTCTTCTATGGAACCATGGCGCCATGGCATCATGTTGCCATGGCATCGCAGCTCCATTGAAGAGCTGTGATGCCAGCCACTGGACTTCAGGGACTTGTTACCCACAGCCCGACCCCCGATCCGACCTCCTAAGGCCAGGGTCGGGCTGCGGGGAATGCTTTCAATCTCTCCTGCCCAATCCAAGCCCCGGGCCGCCAATCCTTTACGTAAAGGGAAGTTATTCCATCTCAGAGGTGGAATAACTTCCCCGTACAAGTTGTCAACCCTGGATGTACAGGACTGACTTTAGAATCGGCCCTGTACATCAAAGGCCAGCGACCGCCCACCACCCGCCCTGCCTTTGCCTTTCATCCTCCCCTTCCCCGCCCCTGTCTAACTTCCTCGTACAACCGTCGGGGAAGTTAGATGCGGGCAGAGAAGGCACGAATACTGGGGATGTACATCCCCACTATTCGTGGCACAGAATCAGGCCCCTAGTAAACATGCCCTATCTGTCTAATGTCACCGAATATCCCGGCTGCTAACTGATACGTGCTACTGAATATTGGGCCCTAAATTTCTAAGTAGCAGGAAATTGAATGAAAGGATACTCATAGCTATGGAAAATTCAGATGTATTTAGAAATTCTACAAAGGCTAAATCAATGTCTCATCTTATATTATGGAGGGACAATCCTTTCACAAAAGACATATGCCACTTTACTTACATTAAAGATTCTCCATGCTTCCCCTCTAATAAGATGCCTTAACAGCTCAGATCAGCTCTATACAGAGTGACCCATCAGAGAAAGGGTAAGTCAATGGACAGAAGGTTCTATGGAGAACATTAATGGACTGTCATTGTTGGCACCTCCTCTTCTTCCATTGCTTACCCCAAAACATTTTGGAACCTTGCTGATTAGTTGCCAAATATCTTCTTTTACAACTGTTTTTATTTGGAACAACCTGAATATTTTCGACTAACCCTTCCAGAGGCCCAGAATGAATTTGGATGTAGCAAACCCAGACAAGAACAGTTTCTGGATTTGATATTTGTCTGTAAAGAAATACAGCAGAGGAATCAATTAAAGATTCAAGAAGTAAAGCTCGTTCCGTGGTTGGATTATATTTATTAAAATTCATGTGTGGTGGTGAGTAGAGGTGGAATATGAAGAGGACATAGCCCTCCCAGGCTCACTTAGAACAGACTCGTTACGCTGCCTTTTTCTTTCTCAGCCCCACATTCTGGAACACCCTACTTTCTTCCTTTCATCTGGAACCCTCATATCCACAGTTCAAAAAGTTGTTAAAAACTCACTTGTTTCAACAGGCCTTTGACCTCCCCTGTGACACCCTTTGTGATATCCCTACCTAAGTATTATTCTCTTTTGCTTACTCTGCTGATATACTACGGCTTCTACTTCTTTCCTATATTATTGTGGCGTTCTTTTCATTTTTCTATAGCGTAGACATGTTTATTATAAACCACTTTAATGTCTCAACAAGGGCGGTATATAAAGTGTAGAAATAAAGATAAAGGAAGTAGCAGGAACGTATTGTAAAGAAGGTTAGAGGAAAGCCTGATACTAAGAAGTGGGAAAAGAAGAGAAGGAAAGGGAAGATTAATGGACCAGTAATTGGAGAAAGCCACTGGGCCAGGATTTCAGTGGTCGTTTGGTATCTGGGTGCACATCTGGGGTCCCCTCCCCCTACACAGGTTATTCTGGTCAGGGATGTGTTTTAGGCCAGTAGGCTTTGACTGGGATGTTTGTTCGCGTAGGAAGAAGGGTACTGGGCAGTTGGAGGGCCTGTTCTGGGGGGGGGGGGGGAAAGAGAGGCACGGCTCCGGAGGTTTGTATTTGAAATCTCTTCCTAGTTCTTTGGAAGGGTTTTCATTGGCTGAGCTGGGAATGTCATGGAGGGTCATGGGAGCCTGTCTCTGGGGTTATTTATGCCAGGGACTAGTGACTGTCCTACCCTTCCTGACTCAGATATGGAGCGGCAGAAGCTGTTTTTTGCTGTTGCTTTACCTCTGTTTGGTCCTTGTGTGGTATGTCGGGTTACTGTGGGGGGTCATGCCACTGAGACAATGAGGGACATCATGCTGTCCTGCTGATGAACCAGTGGAAGGAGCTCTCTTGGTGAGTGCAGGAGGATCCAGCCTTGTGAGCGCACCAGAGTGCACTTCTGAGCCAGCCCCTGATGTATCTGGAGGCGTTGCACTGGTAGGTTCTTGCATCATAGAGATGCCCATTGCTGGGCTGATGGCAGAGTGCTTGGATCCCGACTTCCCGTGGGCCAACTGTGTGATGGCTGATGTGGGTGAGTGTCCTCAGCAGGGCCAGTGGAAGGCCTCAGAGAAGTCAGCAGCTGACCACTCAGTCGCTAATGACTCAGTTGCTTGGACTTCGAGGGGTCGAGAGAGGCCTCCTCTTTGGCAGCTGCTTGGCATGGCCAGGTCAGGGGCAAGGCCAATGGGCTTTTGTCTGCAGCCAGTGCATCAGACCTGCCCTTAGCTGATGTAGGTGGGCAGGCTAATGGGAGGAGTTGGGAAGCAAGCAGATCCCCATTGCAAGTCATGCAGGAAGCCGGCCTTGGAAGGGGTTTCAGTCTTATGGGAAGTCCAGGCGGTGTTAGTCCCGGCCCCTCTCTTTCTCTAGTTACTCTTGCAGGTAGGCAAGCTCTGGATGGTCAGGTTGCTCAGTCCTTTCCCTCAGGGTCAGTTAGGACTCCTATGGAGGTGGGACGGAAGGGAGTGTTGGGTGTATAGGTTAGGGCAGTCAGTGCTGGTGGTCCATCGGTAGGTTTGGGTTTGCGGGGCACTTGCACGGGGGCCTCCAGCTCCATCTGATGTACAGGGTGTTTTTTTTCCCCCTAGGCATGGCTGTGCCCTGAGTTTAAGGGCTTGGAATTGGTTGCCCAGTATCCTAATCTGGGTGTACTCAGCATCCCTTCTCTAGCTTCCAGGCCAGGACTCTCTGGGCCACCGGGGAAGGGGGGAATGCCACCACCAACAGCACCAGGGGGGGTTCCTATCCCAGGTGACATGGTGGACAGTTCTTTGGGAGACCTGGGGTACTTCATAACCACCAATGCAGCCAGCATAGCACCTCTGGTGGCTCCTAAGAAGGTTAAGTATTCATTTCAATGCCGGAGGGGAGCTGACTCTTCTTCTTCCTCTTCAAGTTCAGATTCATCCTCTTCATCATCACCTGACAAGCAAAATCCAAGGAAGTGTTCTTGCTGTAAGTGTGAAATTGAGTGGGTGTGGCATTCCCACTTTAGAGGCTTTTAGTGAGCTTTGGGATGGGATTCCATGTTCTCTGCATTGTAAGATCTGAAAATGCAGGTATATAGATATTTTTCACTTGATGGAGGGTAGAAGAAACCGGGTAACATTAAGAAGAAGCGTAAAAAGGATGAGAAGAGTGGGTGGCTCAAGAAGGTATCCTGGAATGTTCTGAAATAGACAAGGGCTTACTTGCACTTGGTAAGTGTCTGGGGCATCATATGCTGGGCCAGTACAGATTCCTCCTCACATAAGCAAATTCCATACTTACGGCTTTTCAGACTCATGAGGGTTGGGCTAACAAAAGTTACAACACAGTAATAATGGATGATTTCAATTACCCTACTATTGACTGGGTCAGTGCCACAGCAGGACATGCTAGGGAGATAAAGTTTCTAGATGAAATAAATGACTGCTTCTTGGAACAGCTGGCTCATGAACCTACAAGAAAGGAAACTTTTTTGGAGCTAGTCCTTGGTGGAACACAGGACCTGGTGCAAGAGATAAGGTTATTGGTGCCACCTGGCAATAGTGATCATAGCATGATTGCATTTGATTTAATAAATGGAAGAAGGATGGCAAGGAAATCCACAGTGCTACCTTTTAACTTTCAAAAGGGAGATTATGATAAAATGAGGAAAATATTTAAGTAAAAACTAAAAGGAGCAGCTGCAAAGGTTAAAGATTTATATCAAGCATGGGCATTGTTTAAAAATACTATCTTGGTAGCACAGATCAGCTGTATTTCATGCTTTAAGAAAAGTGGAATGAAGGCCAAAAAACTGCCAGCATGGTTTAAAGGTGAAGTCAGGGAGGACGTTTTTTTGCCTAACATTTTTTTGGGGCATTCTGGATTGACAAACTGGTGGCCAACTGGGCACAGGCAGGCTTAAACTCTGGTATTTTACTGGATCATATCCAAGTGAGGGAGGCTCAGTTGTAGATTTTGATTCCCAAATCAAAGACAGATTTGATGGGCAGGAGGGCGTGAGTGGAGGGTTCAGTCACTTGCCCAGTGGGAAATCTTCATGGTTACATGGTCTTGAGGCCATTAGTTGGGGGATTGTTGTTTTTGCATGCAAATGCCTTGCCTTTGACTCGTTTTCAATTTATAGCTGTTCTTCGGATGGTTCTGAAGCACCTGGTTTGTGATGTTTACCTATTTACATCTCATTCCTTTCGGATCGGTGCAGCGACCAGTGCAACAGTGGTGGGCCTGGATGATGCTGTGATTCAGCAGATTAGCAGATGGAGTTCTGGGGCCTTAGTTGAATATATTTGCCTTAAAGGGGAGGCAGCTGTAACGGGCTGAATTTTCATTTTGTTGTTCTTTGCAGATCATTATTGGCATTCACAGCATTGGTAGCTGCTGAGCTATTCCTTTGTATTTTGGGCTGGACTACGAGCATCTACTTGGCCTTAGATCCTCATCTGGGATTGGCCCCAATGGGGGTTTCTGTGCTCTGGCTGTGTGAATGTGGTAGATGGTGATGCCAGCTGGAGCCCATCTTGCAGCACTATGCCTACTTGTGGCGGTATCCAATGGGGATCATTGTCCATTTAGGTGGCAATGATTTGACTTCCTGGAACTGCAAACAGCTGATCAGGGCAGCCAATAAGGTTGAAAGGTTGCTGGCGCTGTTCCCTGTTGTTTTGGTTTGTTGGTCCAACATCATTCCTAGGCCCATTTGCAAGAAAAAGTGGTATTGGGGCTTAGTAAAGATTAATTGCTAGATTGGGTGCTGGATCATGGAGAGGGATGGGTATCAGATCAGGAATTCATAGGTGGACATAGAATGTTAGGGACATTATGGCACAAATGGGGTGCACCTATTCTTGATAGGCTAGGAATTACTCATTAATAATTGGCAGGAGTCCTTGGAATCAGCGGTGCAAGATGTCTGACATTGGTCACAGCTTTAATATGAGGAGGGGTGGTGCAGAGACAGGCTATGCTGGCCCTGTGTCTGTGGTGGTTACCCGAGCCAATAGGGTTTCCAACTGCTTGTTAGGGCATCATGCCATTGGGCTGTGATCTGGTGATCTCAGCCCAGATGTTGAGTGACTGGTGAATCTCCGGTTTCAGGGGCACTCACCCTTGGGTGCTGGCCTTTGCTGGCGGTGCAGTGAACTGTAGCTGGGGCTGCTGCTGTTGAGGATACGGTTTCATCTTGCTAGTAATATGGCTAGTAGAAACCTTATCCGGGGGGTTAGAGGTTGAGGCTAATGTGTATCTTGCTTGGTAGCATGTTGGCTCAGCTTGTTGTTTATTGTTTGTTTGTGAAATTGGTGTAATAAATCTGTGACCAACTGTCTTCCAAGATAGCGTGTCTGTTGTGTTATTGATTTGGAGGGGAGGAGAGGAGAGGAGAGGGGAGGGGCAGGGGTAGGGGTAGGGGCTGATAGGGGGGCCAATATACAGGTTACCCGGGTCTGCGACTAAAAAGCTGTTTGATTATTTTCATCTAATTTCCATGTATTTTGGTGTGCTGAAAACAAATGAAATATTGAAAAAACTCCTAGACGTCATGATTTGCCACAACATGCAAAATTGTCTTCGAATGTATCAAATTTTTTCAAATTACTATTAATTAATCCAAATTACTATTAATTAATTCACTTAAGTGCATTTAAGATATAAAATGCCAAAAAAACCTTAAAGGGGTTGTCCGAGTTATGTAAAAAAAAAAATAGCACTGTAAATCTGATGGTCAGCAATATATACATAAACTAAGCAAATTTTAAGTCTGTGCTTCTAATGGTAGAAGGGGTTAATCTTTCCTGAAGAATCCAGTGGGAGGGAGACACAGGGCAGATAGCAGCAGCTCCGGTCAGTGCAGGGGGGTGTGGCCAGCACTCTGACATCTCGTGTACAGACACAGAGCTGCTCTCTCCTGCATGCCACACTTGTGCACGAATTATCATCAGGTTTGGTTCTAGGCTGTTCACACTTTTTCATCGCAATTCGTGTTAGCTCGTCATTCTTCAACCGTTATGTTATGGATCCGTGAAAGTGTATTAATTCGCCAGACAGTTTCTGTTTCATCTGTGGTGAATATACAGTGTTGAAGCAACAGCAAAATATTACAGACTTTGTGAAAAAAGTAGACTTTGCATACTTTGGACTAAAAATTGGAGATCAAGATAAAGTCTGGGCGCCTCATAAAGTGTGCAAACGGTGTGTTGAGGATCTCTGAAACTGGTTCAAGGGTAAGAAAAAATCTTTCCGTTATGGGATTCCTATGGTATGGCGAGAGCAAAAGAACCATAGTGACGACTGTTACTTTTGTTCATGTGATATGAAAGGGTTTAATTCCAAATGGAAGTATTCCATTTCATACCCCAATCTTCACTCGGCAATTCGTCCCATCCCCCATGGCACAGATATTCCAGTACCCAAGCCCCCTGCTTCCTTGGAAGAGATACCTAGCTCCGATGAAGGTGAAGTCATACCTGAACCAGATGATGAATCAAGTTCTGACTTTGAAGATGATAAAAGACCAAAATTGTTTTCTCAGGAGGAGATGAATGATTTGGTAAGAGACTTGAATCTTCCCAAAGATGCCGCTGAGTTACTCAGATCAATGCTGAAAAGCAGGAATTTATTGTTGCCAGGAGTGTCATCTTCATAGTTCAGACATCGTGAAAAGGAGTTTGTTCCTTACTTCGCCCAGGAAGACAAGTTGGTTTATTGCATCGATGTCGAAGGTCTGATGGGTCAATTTAAAATCCAATATGATTCAGAGCAATGGCGTCTTTTTATAGATTCTTCAAAAAGAAGTCTCAAAGCAGTTTTACTCCACAATAGTTTTTACGCTTCCATACCTGTAGGTCATTCCGTACACTTGAAGGAAACCTACGAGAACTTGGAATTGGTTCTTCGTAAACTTAAGTATGAAGACCATGGTTGGCAAGTGTGTGGGAACTTGAAGGTCTTGTGCATGCTGCTCGGGCAACAAGCTGGGTATACCAAATATCCTTGTTTTCTGTGTCTATGAGACAGTTGAGACCGACAAAATCACTGGACCAAGAAGAGTTGGCAGCCGAGGGTGCTAACAGTTGGTGAAAAAAATGTCCTCCGAGAAACTTTGGTACCTTACCATAAAGTTCTTCTACCACCTCTCCACATAAAATTAGGATTGATGAAACAATTCGTTAAATCACTTCCAAGAGTTGGTGAATGCTTCAAATACTTGGTCACCAAGTTTCCAGGCCTGTCGGAGGCAAAATTGAAGGAAGGTGAGTTCGTCGGACCAGACATTAGAAGGCTTATAGTTGATCAAAAGTTTGTCAATACCATGACGGATCCTCAAAAAGAAGGGTGGATTGCATTTAAAGAAGTCGTACAGAAATTTTTAGGCAATAACAAAGATCCTCACTACAAAAAGATCGTCGGACGAATGCTGAAAGCATTTCAAGCTTTAGGTTGCCTGATGAGTTTGAAAGTGCATTTCCTCCAGTCCCACCTTGACTACTTTCCTGAAAATTTGGGAGCTGTGAGTGAGGAACAAGGTGAACAATTCCACCAAGACATTAAAGAGATGGAAAGGAGATACCAGGGAAAATGGAGCATTACAATGATGGCAGACTACTGTTGGATGCTTCAGAGAAACATTCCAGATGCTACTCACAAGCGTAAATGCACCAAGAGGAGCCTCACAAGGAAGAAGAATCGAGTTTAGTGTGTGTAGGTGAGCTCATTTCAGTTCAAAAAATGATTTTAATGAAAATATTGTAATAAAACTTTAATTTTATGTCTATTTCCATTTATTTTGAGGTATTGCCTTATTTAACAATAGTTACCTAAATTGTCAGGAAATGTGATGTCCTATGACAAAATGGAGATCATTTTCGGATTCAGCGCACCAAAAAACATAAAGATTACATGGAATAACCAAAACAGCTCTCGAAAAAAAAAATTTTGCAGACCTGGCCCAGTCTCCTTCAATAATTATTGAAGGAGACTGGGCCAGAGTCCTGTGGTTGTTTGGTAACTGGATACCCATCTTGGGGCCCCCTCCCCTTATGCATCATAGGACATACCTCTAGGGTTCAGATGGAACTATTTCACAAAATGACACCATAGGGTAAGGAGCAAATCAGGGTCACTCCTACTGCTTATGAAATACCACCTTTGCGACCATAATGTCACTTGATTTTTATTTTTACAGACTTGGATCTTTCCAGGATGGTGGAAGTTGGCAGGAAAGCAAAAATTCACCTCAATGAGCTTTTCGAATATTTTTGCATCACAACTGATCATTAATGCAGAATTTAAATACACTTTCATACATAGCAGTCAAGGTGGGCTTTGCACTTAAAAATAGAGCAAAATGCTGACATTTTGGCATGTTTGCGTGTTTGTAGAAAATATTTTGTTGTTATTAAAACATGCTAAATATCACAACTTACATTTCCTACCTTTTTTTTTAGTGCATTCATATTAAACTTGTTGGGGTGGTAATTTTATAAAAGTTTTTTTGCGTGTAAAGGAGTTACACACATAAACGTTTGTGCCATTTGCACCTGTTCTGATCAAAAATAAATGTCCAAAGCTTCAAACTAAGGGCCACTTCTTTCATTTCTGCCATAGTATTTTATAACCACACTTAGGGGTATGTTTACTAAACCGTCTTAACGTGCGCCCGGCGATAGTGTGCAGGATGCCATAAAAGGAGTGGGCGTTTCAGTCTTAAAGTAGCAAAACAGGATTATCACGTGATAACGCGCGCTGCTGCACACATTATCGGGCAAAGCACCCCTAAGCGCGTTAACGCGCGATAATCTTAAGTAGGCGCGCAGACATGCATCTATAGCAGCAGTGGTGTAGCACAATGGTTAATGCACTGACTGATGGTACAGGGGTCATGAGTTTGATCCCCCAGTGTGCCTAATGCATAAGATTGGCTGAGGCATCACCCTTTACATTTAAGAAGTGATTTTTGAGGCATTTTACTTTTATTTTAATTAGTGCTGCCAGCAAACACATCCTCACGGTGGCGTAACCTAAGGTGCCGCATAAGGCACCCCATAACGCACTTCATAGGGCACATTATAAAGTGCACTGTCCGCCAAGGCACCCTATAATGTCCTCTATAGGGCACCTTATAAGGCGCCTTAAGATTACAGTACTCTGAGGGTGTTTTTGCTGGCAGCACTAATATACATTAAAGATAGACAATGCCTCAGACAGCCCTGTCAAATAACTCCACCATGGCTTTGAAACCATGGCCACTGGTTTCACAGGCAGTGAAGTAACCAGTGGGCTACAGCTCTATAGCTGTTAACAACCCCCTGGCTGGCTGCAGAAGGACAAACACAGCTAGGAGCATTGCTCTCGCAGCACCATCCAGGGAACACAAAGAGCGAGAGACGGCATAGATATGGATGATCAACAAATGTTTATTCTCAAAGGGTCCTTTGAGAATAAATATTTGTTGATCATCCATATCTATTCCGTCTCTCGCTCTTTGTGTTCCCTGGCTGCAGAAGAACTGCACGTCACCACACAAACTGTCTGCTGTGGTGACCAGGATAGGGTTAACCCACCCATACCCATGATGCACTGCACATGCAAATCAGCAGTCGACAGATGGGCACAAGATGGGGTATGCACCCCAACAGCACCCCGGCCTGGTAGGGGGAACTGACCGTGTGTGGTACTGGCACAAAGTAGCCACAGACCGTCATATTGTGCGGGTACTGTGCTCACCCTGAGGGAAAGGTGGGGTGCCCAGCACCAGGTCCACAGCACCTTTCATGACTGAAATATGCCATGCTGCAGGTCCCCATCAGTGCTACTGTGTGTGATAGGTAGTTCCTGCAGATACACCTAGGATACATCTGTGTTCTTCTGTATTTCTCAGTCATGTTTAGCCCTTATGGGCTATGATGCACCCAGAATAGTGCATATCCTGTGTTGGTGCCATGGTTACATGATAGGTGGGGTGGTGTTTGGACCCATAGGTGGGTTAAGTATCACCACATAACCCACTCTCTGGGGTTCAGGGTGGGAAACAGGATCACCCACCAATATATCCGCATTCTACCTCTTTGCAATGGTAGCAATAAAGGGGACCATCACCGCCAGTCCTGCTGTGGAACAGACACCCTACAGGGCAGGCAATGCAGAGCTGTACACATCCCTAAAGCAATAGCAGACAGACAGTTGGCCTGGAAATGTTCAGCTGCCCCCCACCACTAACTGACATTCTCCAGCAGCAAGCCTCCAGCCACTGCACGGTGTTCCAGCAAGACACATACAAGCTGCAGACAGTCTGCTAGCTAGTCCATAGTGCATGGTTCTGGAGGAGATGCATGTACCCAGAACTGGGACATCAGCACACACACCAAGCAGATAAGTCACTGATTGGGCCCCAAATGGGACCCACAAATATCACATGAAAGAAATACTAGACAGCACTATGGGGGAACCTAGCCATGCCGTGGTCACTGCTCAGTCAGGGTGAGAGTGACCTCCCAGCAGGACATGCTGTGGCCATGCTGTCCGTGCAGTGTGGGCTGTGGAGAGTGTTAGCAGCCACCACACACTGGATAGACAGACACACACTCCACACACCTATGCCAGCATTGTGCAACTATAGAGGTGATTGGCAGCCCTGGCCACCACACCAGTCCTGGGCACAGTGCAGGCATGGCTATGGTACGCAATACAGTTGGGGTCACTCTGTCAGACACCAGACCTGAGGCACACTTCACAGACATCAGAAAGTTTGCTATGATGCAGCTCAATCAGCAAATTGTGCTTAACGTAGGAATTGCTATCTGCCAGTTATCATAGCAACCTTTTGATAGCTGTGTACATTTTTCCCATGTTTAGGGTGGCATTGCTAAGGTATGCAAGTGCTAGTATGGGGAGATGCATGCAGGGCCCACCATCCTGCCTCTCCAGAAGGCTTGGGATAATGGAGCCTGTGGGTGCGGGTGTGTCTGCCCCTGTTGGCCGCTGCTCTAGGGCAGAGGTTCCCAACTCCAGTCCTGGAGGGCCAAACACTGCTCGGGTTTTCATGCTGTCCCTTATGAATATGCATGAGATACATCTGCATACCATGGGGGCGGTGCATAGAAATGCAGCACAGCCACATTTATTAGAGGCAGCATGGAACCTGAATGGTGTTTGGCCCTCCAGGACTGCATTTGGGAGACTGCTCTAGGTAATGCGCATGTTTATGGTGTCTGTGCTCTGTAGGGTAAAATGTAGGTGTTTTGGGCATGTTTACGTCATCTGCAATAAAGGTTCTGTCTGTATTAGCATGTTTTAGTAGTGGGTAAAATATGGGGACTGTGCACCACCCCCATGGTATGCAGATGTATCTCATGCATATTCATGAGGGACAGCATGAAAACCCGAACAGTGTTTGGCACACCAGGACTGGAGTTGGGAACCTCTGCCGTAAAGCAGCAGCCAACAGGGGCAGACACACCCACAACCACACCCACACCCACAGGCCCCATTAGCCAATGCCTCCTGGAGAGGCAGGACATTGGGCCCTGCGTGCATCTCCCAATACTAGCACTTGCATACCTTAGCAATGCCACCCTACACCTGGGTATACGGTACACAGCTATCAAACATTTCCTATGATTACTGGCAGATAGCAATTCCTACATTAAGCACAGTTTGCTCATTGAGCTCCATCATAACAATCTTTCTGATGTCTGTGGTGTGTGCTTCAGGTCTGGTCTCTGACAGTGTTTACCACCCTGGGGAGTGACCCCCAACAGTATTGCGTACCATATCCATGCCTGTACTGTGCCCAGGACTGGTGTGGTGGCCAGGGCTGCTAAACTCCTCTATAGTAGCACAATGCTGGCATAGGTGTGGGGGTGTCTGTCTGTCTATCCAGTGTGTGGTGGCTGCAAACACCCTCCACAGCCCACACTGCCAGCACTGTTGCCAGTATTGGCCTGCCAATGTGCATAATGAGGAGCAAGGTACCATGGGTATAGCCCGGACAGGGTGGCCTGGCCAGGATGCATCTGCACAGGGCATAGGGCACTGGTTGGGACATTTTAGTGCCCGGCCACCACCTACACAGACAGGGTGGCCTCAGCATGTCCTGCTGGGAGATCACTCTCACCCTGACTGTGCAGTGACCACAGCATGGCTAGGCACCCCCATAGTGCAATGTAATATTTTTTTCACGTGATATTTATGGTTTTCCTTTTGCAGCCCAGTCACTGACTTACTTGCTTGTTGTGTATGCTATCATCCCAGTTCTGGATGCATGCATTTCCACCAGGAACATGCACTATGGACTAGCTAGCAGACAGTTTGCAGCTGGTATGTGTCTTGATGGAGTGCCTTGCAGGGTGCAGCGGCTGAAGACTTGCTGCAGGAGACTATCAGATAGTGGTGGGGTGCAGCTTAGCATATCCAGGCCTAATGTCTGTCTGCTATTGTGTTATGGATGTGTACAGAGCTGCATTGACTGCCCTGTAGGGTGTCTGTTCCCCAGCAGGACTGGGGATGATGGTCCCCTCTACTGCTACCATTGCAGGGAGGTAGAATGTGCATCTGTTGATGAGAGGCAATGTTTGCCACCCTCAGCCCTGGAGGAGGAGGAGGAGAGTGGTGATACATAATTCTCCTAGGGGCTACACCTGACTGAGACAGACAGATATGTCCAAGGTGTTTTTGCAGAAACTACCTATCTCACACATTAGCACTGCTGGGGACCTGAAGCATGGCCTATTTCTGCCATGGAAGGTGCTGTGGACCTGGTGATGGGCGCCCCACCGCACACTCAGGGTGAGCATAGTACCCGCACAATGTGATGGTGTGTAGCTACTCTGTGCCAGTAACACACACGGTCAGTATCCCCTACCAGGCCGAGGTGCTGTGGGGGTGGACATGGTCAGTTCCCCCTACCAGGCCGAGGTGCTGTGGGGGTGCATACCCCATCTTGTGTTCATCTGTGGACAGCTGATTTGCATGTGCAGTGCATCATGGGTACGGGTGGCCTAACCCTATCCTGGTGACCACAGCAGACTGTCTGTGTGGTGATGTGCAGTTCCTCTACAGCCAGCCAGGGGCTTGCTTGTAGCTGTAGCCCACTGGTTACTTCACTGCCTGTGAAACCAGAGGTCATGGGTTCAAACCCACAGTGGGGTTATTTGATAGGGCTGCCCAAAGCATTATTTCTTTTTAATGTACATTATTGCTGCCAGCAAAAACACTCTCTGCGTACTGTACCCATAAGGTGCCTCAGAGGGCGCTTTATAGGGTGCCCTATAGGGCACCTTATGGTTACCGTCCATATAAGGTGCACAATACGTTATCCTGTGGAGCGTCTTATAGGGTGCCCTATAGGTGACATTTTAGGGTGCCATGGCGGACAGTGCACTTTATAATGTGCCCTATGGAGTGCCTTATAGGGTGCCTTATGCTGCACCTTCAGTTACGGCATGTGAGGGCGTGTTTGCTGGCAGCAATTAATAAAATACAAATGAAGTGCTGCAGGAAACAATACATACATTGCAAAGCTGATGCCTCAGCCAGCCTTACTTATTAGGCACACTGGGGATCAAACTCATGACCCCTGTATCAGGGGTCAGTGCCTTAACCATTGTGCTACACTGCTGTTCTCCCTTGCCTGTCAGCGCACCTACTTCAGATTTCCATGCATTTAAATGCACAGTGCTGCCATCAAACACAGTGCTATGACATTGCTGTGCCTCATAGGGCACCCTATATGGCGCTCTATAGGCCACCCTTTCAGAAACATTGTAGGGTGCCGTGGCGGACAGTGCACTTTAGAATGTGCCCTGTGGGGTACCCTATGAGGCGCCTTATGCAGCACCTTATGTTACAATACTTTGAGGGTGTGTTTGCTGGCAGCACTAATTAAAATAAAAATAAAATTCCCCCTATAGCACTATTACCTATAACAGGTAATGCCTCAGCCAGCCTTTTTCATTAGGCACAGTGGGGGATTGAACCCATGACTTTTGCATCATTGGTCAGCATCTTAACCATTGTGCTACACTGCTGCTCCTCTTTGTATGTCAGTGCACCTACTTATGATTTTCATTCCTTAAACTGCACAGTGCTGCCATCAAAAACAGTGCTGTGACCTTGCGGTACCTCATACAGCACCCTATAAAGCGCCCTATAAGCAACATTTTAGGGTGCCTTGGCGGACAGTGCACTTTAAAATGTGCCCTCTGAGGTACCTTATGGGGCGCCTTATGTTACAGTGCTTTCAGAGTGCGTTTGCTAGTAGCAGTACTTAAAATAAAATTAATATGCCTCAGACTGCAACATTTTCTTCAACAGGTAATGCCTCAGCCAGCCTTCTTTATTGGGCACAGTGGGGGATCGAACCCATGATCCCTGCACTGTCGGTCAGTGTCTATACCATTGTACTGTGGCTCTCTTCCAGTGTGTACACATCAGCGCGCCAGTTATGCTTTCCGCGCAAGTTTCTCATGCGCTAATGTGGGCGGCGCACATGATCGCAGCACACATTAGCGCATGATTAATCCCGGTTTTGCTTTTTTCTGACTGAAATGCCCACTCCTTATATGGCATCCTGCACAATAGTGCGGCGCGCACCTAACGGGGTTTTAGTAAACATACCCATAAGGGTTAAAATAAAACATTGTTTGAGAATGTTAAATCCTAAATAAATATAGTTACAGCTATTTTTGTTGTTTCTGTAATTTATGAACAATAATTATGTCCTCTATGAGGTGCTTGCCATAATATATAAAAAAATCCCGTTTTACTTATAATTTTGCTCGATAGCATATGCAGTCAAAACCAAATATATCAGAGACAAAATTGAAATCATTTTCAGGTTGCAATCTGGTAACTACTGGCTCAGGATGCTTCATTGTCCTGTCAGGGATCTTAACCTCTACTTCGAAGGTCAAAGGAAAAATAAAAGCAGTTTCCTTAATTTTTTCTATCGGACTTAGAAATATGGGCAGGGCTGAGATATAACCAAAAACAGTTGAGGAGATTGAAAGGGGTTAATAAGAACTTAACCCTTTCCAGGCTGAGCCCAAAACTGTCGGGATCCAAAATTCTGACTAAATATTCCTACCAAATGATATATAATAGATGACCATAGCAGAAGGAACATCACTATTAGAACATATTGAATAAGACAGGTACAATTTTCCTGAAATAAGCACAAATTAACCCAGCTGCAGAATGTGGATTAAAAATTGAAAGTAAGCCTTCAAAGGGTTAAAGGATACTAAAACATTCCTTTCTATGGGCTGTGTGAAAGACACACCCCTTCTCCCTCTGCCTGCTAAAGATACAGTCTCTCGGCTTGTGCTGAAAAAAATAAAATCAGTGAGACAGCTGTCTTTGTGCTTAGAAGTGACTCCTGAGTTGTTTTTGTTTTATTTCTCTTCCTTTCTCAGTACTATTCCTTAATCGGTAAACTGTTTCATGAATTATCCAACAGAATAATCTTACATTATACAAGAAGGGAAACCAGCGGTTTCAACAGATAACAAAACCAGATACAAACAAAAGACAGGGGGTCCGTACAGCCCTAGAAACAGTGAGGGACACAAACACCAGACGCTTCCTCCTTTTTGCGACCTGGGCGCGATCGCCCGGCCAGGAACTGCGCTACTCAGGAGTCCGCTCTCGCTTGGTCTGCCATTCCAGACCTCTCATTCACACACAGACAAGCATGCTAGCAACGTTTTCCCAAATTCCCAAGGCCTTACTGACTAACCATACCAAAGGTTCGGTGGCTTCTGCTCCGCTAACCCTTATGCGAAGTGTACTAGGACCACCCTTGAGAGGTAATCAAGCTCTCTTTTTTTTTTCTCATACCATATTCCCAAAACTGACTATCTGAGTAGTAAGGAAAACTTCTACTCACTGGATCCGGTTCCCGATACCAAACCAGTACATGGGTTGGATCCTGGACTCCCCTCGGGTTCGGAGGTGTTGGCCAGCCAGAACCAGCATCCTGCGGAGGCAAGGAGGAGTCCTCTCCGATACAAGAGGACCGGTGGCACCAGAGGCTCTCCTGCGATCAGTCAGGTGCGGCTCCAGCCGGACCAAACCTTTGAGGCGAGAAGTCGTGGTATATTTACTTGAATACCATCACACTACTCACACTTCCCGGCCCAACACACCAAGAAATGTAGCAGCTGATAAGCATGCAATAAATAATACCAGGAGTCAATTGCAGGGTCCAAGCCAATTTATTGTGCACAAGGCTCAGACAGGAAAGCATCCAAAAAGGACTGAGCAATGGAGAACAGAAACAAATTCCTTATATACAATTTTCACAGTTTGATACAGGCAAACATTCTATTCGTCCCAACGCCCCCTGCACCTGTCCAATCGGGACCCTTTCTGGGCCTAGCTCCCTGTTCCCCCTTCTCGGCCTGTTCTAACAAAGGCACAGTTTCTAGGTATAGATACATTTCTACTGCAAGGTCATTTCTAGCTCAGAGAATGCAAGGACAGAACAAACCAAGCATAAAGAACTTATACAAACTTCATGGGGGAAGGAAAGGGACTTTCAAAAAGCAGTTTAAAGCAGATTTCTAAACTTTGGTTCTTTTCAATACTACTCTCAGGTGGGGGTTAGGATCTAGGCCTAGTTTACAGGCCATAGCCTACAACACTGTGGCCTGCATCGGGCAGCAGGAACCCCCCCTCGCACCTGGCCCCAGCCCCGGAGTGGCTCACCTGCCCCAATCCAGCACATTGTGCTGCTTATACCACTTCTGAGGTGATATACAGTAAGCAGCACGCCCCAGCAGGCCCAGCAGCACATACAGGGCGGTGACCTGAATTGGCCCGTTACATGCTGTTGGGCAACCCACCCCCGCTCTGCCCCTGCAAGCTCTCCCCGTTCTGAAGCACAGGACATATGGGGAGAGCTGGTGGGGGAATAGAGTCTAGCTGATACACATCGCAGCAGGACATGCAGCCGTGCAACCTGTGTTCTAGAATGAGGACCATTATGTGCAGAGCACTAAAAATCTACTACTACTGCTATTATAACAAATGCATTCTAGAAGGTTGACACAGTACTTTGCAGACACATAGAAGATGCAGTCCCTACTCAGCTGAGCATTAAAACAATTTGACGAATTGATATTCCTATAGTAGTTTTATAATGGATTTCTTGCACATAAAGACCGGTGTGTATTATCACATGACCCACATGTAGAGTGCCTGCAGAGTCATGATTTATTTGTCTATTTTATAAAGTATGTGTACTGTAGCAGCAGAGCGCAGACAAACCAATGATACCAGGAGTCTGTTCAGAAGGTCCAAATCATTTATTTGTGCACAAGTCTCAAGCAAAGTCAATTTCAAAATGGCTGAGCAAAGTTCTCTGGCAATACAACAACTTTTATAGACTTTAGCTTCATTCTAGGTATAGAAAAACATTTCATTGGTCCCGGTAACCTCCCGTACCTCCCGTACCTCTTCTATTGGTCCCGGTACTGATATGATTATCCAATTATATTCTTTCAGTGGGCTCGGCACCTGCTTACCCCCCTTCTAGTCCCAATTACAATAGTCAGTTCACTAACTTGTTACTTTCCTTCTTTCAAGGCTATTGGGCTAGTTGCTACGTGCAGGGAAGCAGGGCTCTAGAACTTTTCTGTCAGCAGTTTTAAACATGAATTTCTGTATTTTTCCATCTGTTCTGCTTGTCTAAGCTAATTCAATACTTTTACTAAGTTCTCAATTCTATAGCAGCATATTGTGAAATTCCTATAGGCCTCTTCACAAGCTTCATTTACAGGTCAAGCTAGTTAGGCTTACTTATGTCAGACATTGTGGATCACAGGCCTACACCTGCCACAGTACAACCATAAACTTTATGTGCTAACAATTGTCTGACCTGAAGAAATCACCAGGAGCGCAATTCCATAATGTGCACGTCCGGCCTGTGAACATGTCTAAATAAAAAAAAACCTGTCATTTAAACCTAATTCCACATCGGTTGGTCTGGACATGCCAGTGGGTCTGGAATCGAGGAGATAGATGTGGTCAGTGCAGCACGGGCGAAGTGCTATTAAGCATGGGCCATGCATTATAATGGAGAAAACTGTCCCCGTCAATTTTGTCGGAAGTAGTAAGCATTTTGTACATCCTGCACCCACCTTATTCTGAAAAGTTGCACATTTTGGATTCTGCTCATCCCTGCAAGGTACCCGTGGAAGGCATGCCTCTCAAGAAAAATGTGTATGTCCTAAGCTGCTCTTCACACACAGTAGTTTACTGATGAAAACTAGACATAAATTTCAATGAGAAATGACAGCTGTTGCAATCTACACCATATACCAGTCCTCCTCATGCCCTGGAAAGTGCTAGGTAATCCCAGTGCACCCTAATATGGTATAAGAGAATGTAAATATGAACATGTATAGACACACAAGGAGCAGGACAAGGAACACCGTAGGAAGGACAAATTTATTATTAAACAAGGAGGTATGCCCGACACGTGTTTTGGCCAGGGGCCTTCTTCAGGGGGCCAACAGCCTCTACAAAAACATTAAAACAAATTAAATAAACCATAAACAATAAAACAAAACATATAAATTAATACATATGATAAATAATTAAACTGATTAAAAAATGCTTCCAAAGAATGGAAAACATCACACAAATTAAAAGGAGTATAATAGTATGTAAAATATAAAAGTAAACAACATATAAAATATTATATACAAAGAGTGTAATCAATAGACTGAACTTGACAATGAAAAACGTGAAGATATATATGTACAGCTGAATACTCATAGAGGGAGAGAGATGGTAAGACATAATTGCAGGAGCCTAAGGGGACAAACCAGAGTGTAAATCAGAATGGCAGTAGCCTACAGATGGTTTAAACTTAGTAGCAGTGTAAACAAGAATCGGCAGAGCATAACAAAAGTGTAACTCAGAGCGGCAACAGCATATGTTATTCCAATAGATTAGTTACTACACAACGAACAGCACAGCCACAACTACTTAGTATTTATAAGGCATTTGTCATGGACCACCTATCTAGATGCTGGCATTTCTCACAGCAGCTACACCTGTCGCATCATGGTGTATGTTGGTCTGTATACATCCACTATCTGTGGGGGCAACCCTGTCTGCCTTCCCACAGTCTGCTTTGTGGCACTACTCCCCTGGTCATTCTCATTTGGAGCTTTTGTTCAGCATCTTTGAGTTAGCGGGCAGACTTAGTAGTAAGCTCTTTAATTTTTGGTACAATATTCTTTTTAGCTTGGTCTTTATACTCTATTACTCTATACATCTTTTTGGTGTTGGTATTCCTTGTTATATAATAAACTTGTGCTTAATTTTGTTCACACTGTTACCAAGCATAATGCCCACATGTCTGCTACCACTCTGAATTACACATTCGTTATGCTCTGCTGACTCTTGTCTACACTGCTTCTAAGTTTAAACCCTCTCTTTGATTTATACTTTCAGGGTTTCTCTGGTGGCTCTTGCTCGTTTCATATGCATGCTTTTAGGTTACAATTTAACTACTCATATTTGTCCTTATGTTTTATTTTCCCATACTTATTATGATGTATATTCTATATGTCATTTCAGGATCTATAGGTCTATAAGATTACAATTGGTAAGTCCGTGGTTTGTTCCCTTTGACTCCTGCAATTATGTCTTACCATCTCTCTCCCTCTATGGGGTATGTTTACTAAACCGTCTTAGGAGTATGTTTACTAAACAGGGCTAACGTTGCAGCGGCGACGTTATCATGCAATAAGTGATGTTATCACACGATAATGGCACATTACCATGCGATAACGTCACGTATTGCGCGATAACGTCTCCGGCGGCGTTAAGGTGCACAGAGGATGGAGTAAGGCTCCCCAGAAGGTGGAGATAAGGGGTCAATGGGCAGAGAGTGGGCGGGGAGAGGCCCCAGGCACACTAACGCTGTGAAATCAGGGTCTGAAAATTAACGCCACTGAAAACCTTGCGTTAGAGGCACATTTGCAGGAGAGAGAAACCAGTTCAGTCAGCAATGTACAGTAAAGGCAGGGAGACCCAGATCAGTGATAGTAGTGATACATGTGCAGTAACAAAACATGCAAAAACCAGAGAGATACTGACCAGAACCGAAATAGAAATACAAAACACCGAGCTGGCCAATAGAAAAAACAATGATAAACGGTAATCAACACTACCCATAAAGAATAAAAAGGAAGATGTCACTTTTGGAAGGGTCAATTCTGATTCCCCCCACAAAGTGAATGTTCCAACATTGATAGTGTTGATGAGGGTTTGCTGTGGTGTATATTGGGCAGCTTGCCTATGTGGCATTCACATGTGCAGCAACAGCAGAGTGGCCACGTAAGAAAGGGCATTATGGTGATGGTGTAAATGGGGTACAGGGGGCTGCAGGCGGGTCATGCAGTGGGGAAGCTGGGGCACAGGGTGGACTAGACAGATGCCTAGGTGGCACATAGGAATGTAGAAACAGAAAACCAGCAAGACAGCAACTGACCAAGGGCAAACAAGCCAACAAGTGTGTGTCCCACAGTGTCTCGGGGACAGTACCCAGCAAGTACCCCAAAGGGCACATAACATTGGCAGGCGGTGCCGGGGGGAAGCATGGATGTCTATGCAGGCACCCCTACCCCATATCATGCACCATAGGCAGCCACCTACTGTCACACTGGATGGCCTGGGACTGTGCACCACCAGTACAAGGGCATGTCAGCATGGTGGCAGAGGGGTGCTGGTGGTGGAGGGGGCAGTGGCATCTACCCACAGCAGACCAAGGCCAAGCCCTGTTTAGGTGGGTGCCATGACCTGCAACAGACAAGGTCTGTCTGATGAACAGTCGTGGTATCCCCAGGGAATAATCTGCCTCTGTGACAACAGTTTGGTGCAGTACACACAGCCAGTATATTCAGGGGAAGAAGGTCACAGATTCAAATCCCAGCAGTGGCTCCTGCAAACCATGTCCCTATATTTTACCCAGTACTAAACCATGGTAATAAAGACAGAACCTTTATTGCAGATAAAATAAACATGCCATAAACGCCTATACTTTACCCTACAGAGCACATACGTACACCATAAACATGTGCAATCCCTAGAGCAGAGTTTCCCAACTGCAGTCCTGGAGGGCCAAACACCATTCAGGTTTCATGCTGTCCCTAATAAATATGCCTGTGATTAATTTGCATGCACCGCCCCATTGTATGCAAATGTAGCTCATGCATATTCATTAGGGACAGCAAAAAAACCTGAACCGTGTTTGGCCCACCAGGACCGGAGTTGGGAACCTCTGCCCTAGAGCAGTGGCCAAAAGGGGCATAAACACCCACACCCACAGGCTCCACTATCCAAAGCCTCATATAGAGTCAGGCTGTTGGGCCCTACGCGGAGCAGCATCTACCAATACTAGCACCTGCATACCTAAGCAATGCCGTCTTAAACTTGGACACACGTTCCACATATATCAAAAGCTTGCTATGATTAATGTCAAATAACAAATCCTAAGTTAAACACAATTTGTTGACAGAGATTCATCATAGCAACCTTTCTGATATCTGTGGAGTGTATTTCAGTTTTTGTTTCTGACAGTATTTACCACCCCGGGGAGTGACCCTAACAGTATTGAGTACCATAGCAATGCCTGAACTGTGCCCAGGGCTGGTTTGGCGGCCAGGGCTGTCAACCACCTCTATATTTGCAAAATGCTGAAATAGGTGTGGGAGTGTGTGTATGTCTATCGAGTGTGTTGTGGCTGCCTACACCTTACTGAGCTCACAATGCTTGCACTGTTTCCAGTGTTAGCCTGCCAATGTGCATAATGAGGAGCAAGGTACTGTGGGTATGGCCCGGACAGGGCGGCCTGGGCAGAATGCATCTGCACAGGGCATATGGCAATGGCTGGGACATCAGAATATAGGAAGACTAGGGGACATGTAATGAAGCTACAGGGTAAACTATTTAAGACAAATAAGAGAAAATATTTTTTCACTCAACGTGTAATCAAACTCTGGAATTTGTTACCGGAGGATGTAGTAAGAGCTGTTAGTGTAGCTGGGTTTAAAAAAGGTTTGGACAAGTTCCTGGAGGAAAGGTCCATAAACCATTATTAAAAAGGGACCCAGGATATCAATGATTGACCCAATACAAGCATTGTGGAGCCTGTGTCTTTTGGGGATACTGCTAGGTACGTATGACCTAGATTGGCCACTGTTGGAAACAGGATACTGGGCTTGATGGACCTTGGTCTGACCCAGTATGGCATATCTTATGTTCTTATGTTCTTATTGTAGTGCCCGACCACCACCTGCACAGACAGGGTGGCCACAGCATGTCATGCTGGGGGGGAGGGGTCACTCTCACCCTGACAGAGCAGTGACCATGGCATGGCTAGGGTTCCCCCATAGTGCTATACAACATTTTTTTCAAGTGATATCTATGAGTTCCCTTTTATGGGGCCCAATCACTGACATACCTGCTTGGTGTGTGTGCTCACATCCTATTATTGGGTGCACACAGTTCCTCCAGGAACATGCACTCTGTAATAGCTATCAGACTGTCTGCGGTTAGCATGTGTATGGCTGGAACACCTTGCAGGGTAGAGGCTGACTGTGCCCTTTGCTGGTGAATGTCAGGTAGTGGTGGGGGGCAGTTGAGCTTTCCCAGGCTTACTGTCTGTCTGCCAGTGTCCTCTGTGATGCTTACAGATCTGCATTGACTGCTCTGTAGGGTGCCTGTTTCCCAGCAGGACTGGGATTGATGGTCCCCCCTACTGCCACCATTGCAGAAATATAGAATGTGGATCTGTTGGTGGGAGATCCTGTCCCCCACCCTGACCCACAGAGGGCAGTTTGGGTGGTGCTACATAATCCGCTTTTGGGTCCAAACACCACCCTTCTCTTATAACATGTGGCCATGGCAACCACACAGGATATGCACTATTCTGGGTGCATCATAGTCCACGAGGACTAGCCATGACTGGGAAATACAGATGGACACAGGTATCATCCTAGGTGTGTCTGCAAGGACTACCTATTACACACTGACACTGATGAGGACATGCAGCACAGCCTACCTCAGCTAAGCCAAGTGCTGCGGACCTGGTGCTGGGCGCCCCACCTCACCCTCAGGGTGAGCACAGGAACTGCACAATGTCACGGTCTGTAGCTACTCTGTGCCAGTAATACACACGGTCAGTTCCCCCTACCAGGCCGGGGTGTTATAGAGGCGCATACCCCATCTTGTGATCAGATGTAGGCTGCTGATCTGTATGTGCAGTGCATCATGGATACGGGTGGGTTTACCCTATCCTGGTAACCACAGAAGACAGTTTGTGTGGTGACCTGCAGTCTTTCTGTAGCCAGCCAGCAGTGTGTTAGACACTATAGATAAGTAGCCCACTGGTTACTTTAATGACTGTGGAGGCAGAGATCATGGGTTTGATCCCACTGTGTTGTCATTTAATAAGGCTGTCTGAGGCATTTCCTTTTAATTTAAATCAGTGCTGCCAGCAAAAATACCCTCACAGTGCTGTAGCCTAAGGTGCCTTGGTGGACAGGGCACTTTATAAAGTGCCCTATGGAGTGCCTTATAGGGCGCCTTATGCAGCACCTTAGGTTACGGCACTGTGAGGGTGTTTTTGCTGGCAGCACTGATTTAAATTAAAAAAAGAAATGTCTCAGACAGCACTGATTTAAATTACAAATGGAAATGCCTTAGACAGCCTTCTTACATAACACCACTGCAGGATCAAACCCATGACGTCTGCCTCCCCAGTCTTTGCAATAACCAGTGGGCTACATCTTTATAGCTTTTACCCCTGCTCTGGCATGAACTTAGGGTTAACGCGCGTTAATGTGCCACAGAGCCCACTATCACGCGATACAGATTCTTGCTACCTAGCCACTGGAATGCCTACTCCTTATGTGGCATTCTTCACATTATCACTGCAACTAGCACCGGTAACATTAAGACGGTTTAGTAAACATACCCCAAGGTTTTCAGTGGCGTTAATTTTCAGACCCTGATTTCACAGCGTTAGTGTGCCTGGGGCCTCTCCCTGCTCACTCCCCGCCCACTCTCCACCCATTGACCCCTTATCTTGGTCCTCTGGGGAGCCTTACTCCACCCTCTGCGCACATTAACGCCGCCGGAGACGTTATCACACGATACGTGATATTATCGCATGGTAATGCACCATTATCATGCGATAACATCACTTATCGCGCGATAACATCGCCGCTGCGATGTTAGCGCTGTTTAGTAAACATTCTTTGTATTTAATATTTTATATGTTGCTTATTTTTATATTTTACATACTATTATACTCCTTTTAATTTGTGTGATGTTTTCCATTCTTTGGAAGCATTTTTTAATCATTTTAATTACAGTATTTATCATATGTATTAATTTATATGTTTTACTTTATTGTTTATGGTTTATTTAATTGGTTTTGCTGTTTTTGTAGAGGTTGTTAGTCCCCTGAAGAAGGCCCCCAGCCGAAACATGTGTCAGACCTACCTCCTTGTTTAATAGTAAATTTGTCTTTCCTACAATGTTCATTGTGTGTTTCTGCTGTTGCTGCAGGAAGGGTGTTCTCCTTACTTGTTTTCCCGAACATGTATGAACATGTATATCAGGACATACCTTGCATGACATGGTACATACCCCAGCTCTGCAAACATGTTTTCAACTGCTAGGGATGGACCCTTCTCAATGCACCAAATCTGAAACTAACTTGCAGTTCCCCAAAGAATGCATAATATTGCTGAGCAACAAATGTATGGCCTGCTTGTGCACTCATTCTGCTGCTCTGCACTACCATTCCCCTTATATCTCTTGCTACATCCCTCCCCGGGAACTCCACTCTTCTGTCAGATTGCTTCTATCTGTGCCCTTCTCTTTTACTGCCAAATCCAGATGTTGCTCCTTTCACCTTGCTGATCCTTATGCCTGGAACAAACTACCTGAGTGAATGTCAGGCTTCGTCTCTGTTCCCTTTGAAATCTAGGCTGAGAGCTCACCTCAACATTGCTGCTGCAGGATCTGATCTGCCTAAGCTCCCTTGTGTTTCCTGACCATTCCCCCTGGATGTATCCTATCCATAGCTGCTGTGTTGCCTGTCTTGGCTAGATTGTAAGCTCCACCGAGCAGGGACCATTTTTTACGTATGTTTGTGTAGTGCTGCATTTGCCTTGTAGCGCTATACAAATGATCAGTAGTAGTAGTAGTAGTAGTAGGGCCTTTTGGCTATGGCATGTGAGGACCACCTATCTGGGTGCTGGCATTTCTTTTTTTAACATGTTTATTTAAATTTTTCAACACCAACAACCACAGAAACACAAATACAGCAACATTATCAATCCTCTACACTAACCCCCCACTACTCCTCTCCGCCCCCCCCACCCCATCAAACCAACCCTCCCCACACTGAGTAGACCCCCCCCCCCCCGTCTCCTCATGAGCACCGGGTACCAACCACTGAGCAGCCTAACCTATCGCTGCTCAGCAGACACCCCACCGGGGCCATCTTATCAAACACGATCTCAAATACTAGCTTGGGCCGCAAACTCGTCCAAATACGTCCACTTATCCACCTGCTCCCCCCGCCTCCTACAACCATCCTTAAGATTCCTGATCCTCCCTGACTCCGCTTTTAGCCTACTCCGCACCCCTTGGCCCCTCTCGTATCCTGCATATAGGCAGATCATATTCCACCACTGAATCTCGCTCAACTGCGACGAGTCCTTCCAACAAATCAGGATCGATTTGATCGCTACCACCATCATAAAGTCAAAGAGGAAGGACTGGTCTTTGGGGACCTCAAGAGAGGCATCTTGGGATCTCAGGAAAATAGTCTGCTATGACACCTGCCCCTGGATATTCACTATTTTCAGCATCTTGTCCCATACCGTGTGCCAAAACAGCTGGACGTGAGGGCAATCATAAAGCATATGACGGAGGGTCCCCCGGGCACTGCTACAAGACCAACAACGACCCTCTCGACTTGCATCCCATTTACTAAGCCGCGCCGGAGTTATATAGGCTCTATGTGCTAAAAAAAGAGAGTTTGCCATATCGAGGCTCCCTTAGCCACTTTACCCATGGGCCCCCATAACGCCGTCCAGCTTCTTGGAGATACAGGAACCCCCAAGTCGTTCTCCCAAGTCCTCTCCAGTTGGCATAGGTCACCAGAACCCTTTTCCCTCATAAAGGAATACAACTTAGAGGAAGCTCCCCGCAGCCCCGCATGTTGCTCCAACAGCTTCCATAGTTGACATTCCTCTGCCACTTCCCCTGCCACAACACCAGCCTTAACCAAACAATGTCGCAATTGTATCCACCGAAAGTGTTGATTAACCGATAACACAGGTACACTAAAAAAAAATTTTTTTAAACTGCCTCTAATGTTTCGATTGATTTTTACGTTTTTTGGTGCGCTGAATCCAAATCTGGTAACCAATTTGCTCCATCACGTACAGATTTTTTGCTACATTGGGTTAGCAGTTTGAGATGAACGTTTCAGATTGAGTGCGATCGAGATAAAAGTTTCTTGGATGAATTCTTTATACTAATTGTTTAGTAGTTATTCAAATAAGAATAAAGAAAATTGTAACAAGGCAGCACATAAGAATAGAGTAATGTCAACAAAACACACTGTGATGGTAGCAAAATTGTCTGCACTTAAAACAGCCACGTATACATGTGCACAAACATTGAGCATATAAGAGCGAGGTTAGACACAAAGCAAAGCAAAGAAATGTGCAAAAAATGTTGTACAGGTATGTATGTAAGAATAGAAAACGCAAACCGCACCATTGCAATACATGAAGACAAACACCCGATGGTGTGAAAATAAAATTCTAATAAATGAGATCCGACACTGTGGTAATAACTAGCAAATTTTTATTTCAAAGTTTAGTAAAAACACGATATTTGTCAACACAGTTTAGATTTTAAAGTCATTCTTGGGTCAATCAATCTCCTGGTGGGCCCGTTTCTTCTTCCCCCGAATGCTTCTCTTGGTGCGCTGCTTGGCGTATTTTTCATCTGGGGTTTCCCGCAGCAGCAACCAGCAGAAATCAGCCATCATAGTGGTGTTCCATCTTCCTTGGTACCTTCTCTCTGCGTCCTTGATGTCCTGGTGAAACCTTTCACCTTGTTCTTCACTGTACGCCCCCAAGTTTTCGGGAAAGTAGTTCACATGGGAGTGCAAGAAATGGACTTTCAGGCTCATGTTACAGCCTTGTTCTTTGAAGGCATTGAGCATCCTGGCAACAATATCCTTATACTTCTCATCCCGCCTGTTCCCCAAGAATTTGAGAACAACATCCTTGAAGGAATCCCAGGCTTCTTTTTCCTTCTCAGACATCGTTTCAGCGAATGCTCCATCTGAAATGAGTTTCCTTATATCAGGGCCAACAAACACTCCTTCCTTTAGCTTTGCTTCAGAAAGTCGGGGGAACTTTGAGCAAAGGTACCGAAAGCACTCACCATCTTTTGGAAGGGACTTGATGAATTGCTTAATGAGACCCAACTTAATGTGGAGAGGTGGTAATAGAATTTTATCACGAGGTACCAAGCTCTCATGAAGAACATTTTTCTCACCGGGTCTCAAATACTCCCGAATTGGCCAGTCTTTTTTCCCCCAGTGTAGGTCGCGGGCCCGGCTATCCCACAAGCAAAGGAAGCAGGGATATTTGGTGAAACCGGATTGCTGCCCTAATAGCATGGATAGAATTTTAAAGTCTCCACAAATCATCCACTTATGCTCATCATAACGAATCTTCTGAAGAATCAGGGCCAAATTCTCGTATTTTTCTTGGAGAATAACAGAGTGAGCAATAGGAACTGAAGCGAATGTGTTGCCATTATGAAGAAGAACACCTTTTATGCTGTCTTTTGACGAATCAATGAACAGCCGCCATTCAGCAGGATCATACTTGAGTTTAAACTTTTCCATCACTCCGTATATATCGTTGCAAAATACCAAATCTTCCTCTTTGCTGAAATACTTCAAAAATTCTGTCTCGCGGTTGCGGTACCAATAAAAAGTTGTTCCTGGTGACAATAGATTTTTCTGTTTAAGCCGAGAACCTAGCAGTTGGGCAGCATCTTTTGGGAGTCCTAAATCCCGGACTGTGTGTGAGAGAAAACTGCAGCCAATCTGAGCACTTTTCAAATCATTTAGAATCCCTTCAGCAAAGGCTCCAACGATCCTGTGAGCAGTGAGTGAGAATCAGCTGTGCCTACTTAGTTGGGAACTGTGTGTGAGAGAAAACTGCAGCCAATCTGAGCACTTTTCAAATCATTTAGAATCCCTTCAGCAAAGGCTCCAACGATCCTGTGAGCAGTGAGTGAGAATCAGCTGTGCCTACTTAGTTGGGAACTGTGTGTGAGAGAAAACTGCAGCCAATCTGAGCACTTTTCAAATCATTTAGAATCCCTTCAGCAAAGGCTCCAACGATCCTGTGAGCAGTGAGTGAGAATCAGCTGTGCCTACTTAGTTGGGAACTGTGTGTGAGAGAAAACTGCAGCCAATCTGAGCACTTTTCAAATCATTTAGAATCCCTTCAGCAAAGGCTCCAACGATCCTGTGAGCAGTGAGTGAGAATCAGCTGTGCCTACTTAGTTGGGAACTGTGTGTGAGAGAAAACTGCAGCCAATCTGAGCACTTTTCAAATCATTTAGAATCCCTTCAGCAAAGGCTCCAACGATCCTGTGAGCAGTGAGTGAGAATCAGCTGTGCCTACTTAGTTGGGAACTGTGTGTGAGAGAAAACTGCAGCCAATCTGAGCACTTTTCAAATCATTTAGAATCCCTTCAGCAAAGGCTCCAACGATCCTGTGAGCAGTGAGTGAGAATCAGCTGTGCCTACTTAGTTGGGAACTGTGTGTGAGAGAAAACTGCAGCCAATCTGAGCACTTTTCAAATCATTTAGAATCCCTTCAGCAAAGGCTCCAACGATCCTGTGAGCAGTGAGTGAGAATCAGCTGTGCCTACTTAGTTGGGAACTGTGTGTGAGAGAAAACTGCAGCCAATCTGAGCACTTTTCAAATCATTTAGAATCCCTTCAGCAAAGGCTCCAACGATCCTGTGAGCAGTGAGTGAGAATCAGCTGTGCCTACTTAGTTGGGAACTGTGTGTGAGAGAAAACTGCAGCCAATCTGAGCACTTTTCAAATCATTTAGAATCCCTTCAGCAAAGGCTCCAACGATCCTGTGAGCAGTGAGTGAGAATCAGCTGTGCCTACTTAGTTGGGAACTGTGTGTGAGAGAAAACTGCAGCCAATCTGAGCACTTTTCAAATCATTTAGAATCCCTTCAGCAAAGGCTCCAACGATCCTGTGAGCAGTGAGTGAGAATCAGCTGTGCCTACTTAGTTGGGAACTGTGTGTGAGAGAAAACTGCAGCCAATCTGAGCACTTTTCAAATCATTTAAAATCCCTTCAGCAATGGCGCGCCCGTGCCTTGTGGGCCCGCGCCTGAGGGCCTCGCAAGAGGGCCCTTTGGCGTGGCCCTTAGGCGGTGGACCGTGCGAGACCCACTATCTGCTGCTATATGCTCATTCTGTTCAGCGATATGCTGTTTGTAGTTAATGTAAGGTAATGTAATGTAAGTTATGTACTGTGTTCCCTGTTTGTACTCCTAGTGTTTTGTTGTGATGTAATGATAATGCAATGTATGTTTCCCTCACCTTTGTTTAACTTTGTGCTGTATTAACCGCTTTGATTGAAGGAAAAGGCGGGATACAAAACATGTTAAATAAATAAATAAAATAAATAAATCATTCAATTCAGCTTGAGAGAAAAGTTCAGGTTTCGGATCTGGTTCAGTTTCAAACTCTGAAGTGCTGGACTCATCGGGAAAAGCCATCTGATGAGTCTCATCATGATCAGAACCGTCCACACAAATATGATCCAAAGATTTTGGTGGTTCAGGCACAGGTACTTCGTTGCTATGAGGCATAGGCCTAATTGCTGAGGGAAGGTTGGGGTAACTTATTACGTTCTTATTTTTTAAGTTGTATCCCTTCACAATGCAAGAGCAAAAATAGCAGTCACTGCTGTGGTCTCTTTGTTCACGCCACATCATAGGTATTCCGAAACGAAATGCTTGTTTTTTACCTTTCATCCATAAGCGTAGATCTTCCTCACATGTCTTGCACACTTTGTGAGGAGCCCACGGTTTGTCTTGATCGCCTAACTTCAAACCGAAATAGGCGAAATATACTTTTTTAATAAATGCAGAAATGTTCCTCTGCCGCTTTTTCACGGTATATTCCCCACAAATAAAACAAAAACTGTCCGGAGAGTTGACGCAACCTCTGGCTCTGTGAGCCATCACAAATACACAGCACTGCAAACTACAACTGCAGTGAACCACTTCGGAATAAAGCTGGATTACGACTGAGCAAACAAAAGGTAATAATGAACTTGCAAGAAACTGAAATTTGACAGGAACGTTCATGTCGCAACCACCGTGTTTGAGCGAGCGAATGAGGCGAGGCGAACAGGAAAGAACATGCGCCAGCGCGAGTACTGGATTTAGCCCCCCGCCTCCCAATTGTCCTGTTAATGTATAAAATGAATACAAAACACTCTAAAATATCATGAGGGAGTGTTTCTAGTTAGTTAACCATTACAACCTCTATTTTGGGCCAAGAAAATAAACTGCAGTCGGCTAAAAAGAAATTATGTGAACATTCCTTATATGGGTAAGAAATCTAATTTTGCAAGAAAACGTGATGTGATGGAACATTTTGGCTATTTTTCCTGGATTCAGCACCCCAAAATCTATAGGAATCAGTTGCAAAACTGGAGGCAGTTTTTTGGTAGTGTACCTGTGTTATTATCATTCTCATTTTTCTTGCTATCTTCATTTACCTATATCTAAAGGAAGTTCTCTGGTCTACCTTTACTGATTGAGCAATGCATTTATTTGTTGATTTATTTAATAGTCCTTAATTATTTGCCATTCTCCAGAAGAGAAATCATGGCAGTGTGCAATAAGCACACTGGAGTAGAATGGCAGAGTAGCATAATGGTTAGAGCTCTGGTTTAGGAACCATGAGCAGGGCCAGCGCTACCCGGTAAGCCAGGTTAGCATGGCAGGAGGGCGCTGGCAGCAGGGGGGTACCGTCACTAGCTGCCTGCCACCCACTGCTTTGAAAAAGAAAGCAGTCACAGGAACATTTCTCTGTTCCCGCAGCTCTGCTCTCTTTTAAACTGCTGGACCATGGCGTTTCAAGCAATAACAAGCATTTCCTGTTTCTCGTAAGAAACAGGAAATGCTTATCAGAAACTCCGCAACTCAGCAGTTTAAAACAGAGTAGAGCCGCAGGAACAGAGAAATCGGAGCAGACACGGGGGGACAGGGGAGCCTGAAAGGGAGCAGACACAGGGGGGAGGAGTTGGAAGGGAGCAGACACAGGGGGGGGGAGCTGAAAGGGAGCAGACACGGGGAGCTGGAAGGGAGCAGACATTGGAAGATGGCTGAGTAATAGTGAGGCAGCCATGAGGCTCTTACATAAAGTAATCAGCCTGCTATTTCAGTGGACACCCTTCCCCCACTCCAGGTCTGAGCACAGTATCCCCTAGCCCAGAAACCAACAGACCAGAGCACACCGGTTTGGGCAGGTCATCCAGGTACCTTCCCCAGGGGCTGCTGATTGGTGGACAGGAAATACCTGTGGCAAATGGGATTATAGAATGAGTTTGAAATTATACTGTATTTAAGGCATTGAAGGACGTCCCTCGGGGCTCAGACTCTTTTGTTGGAGGGAACCGGCTCTCTGTCTGATCCTGTGTGCACATTAAAGATCCTGTTTGCATTCCAGCCTGTTTGTGAGTTTTCCTTCTGTGGGTGAGTGATTGAATAAGAGCTTTTCACAGTGTTTGCTATAACATTTTGGTGCATGGGCCGGGAAAATTTAAAAGAAAAGCCTCTCTCTCATCGCACCCACAGTGGGAAGACTACTGCTTTTTGCAGGATCGGGGCCTCCACCGGTCAGGGACCGACCCCTCCAGGTGATTAACGATCCTTGGCGCCACGGGGCCACTTTTGTGCTCCGAAGGACTCTTTGACTTGTGTGGTCAGTCGGTCCCTGCGGCTGAATCCCCGATTGAAAACCGGCTGGATAGACTGGCATCCAAACTACCTGTCTGATCAGAGTTCTGGTGAGTACTGCTACTTTCTGTACTCTATCTGTGAGTCCTGGTAATTTCTGGGAACCTGTAGCGGCCCGATCAACCGCAACGAGCAGTCCTAATAGGGGCCTTAGTGGCCCTGAAACCATTGCTTGTCCTGTCTGTATTTGTATCTGAATCTGCTGTATCTGAATCTGAATAAGAAAAAAAGGGGGGGGGGGGGCGCTTGCTTGCGAGCGCCAGTAAATGACTGCAGTATAAATTTAACTTTGCCACCTCGGGCCCCTTAAAGGTATTTAAAGTGCAGCGCTGCCAAAGCTATTTAAAAAAATTGCCTAAAATATTAGTACTTAACCCCCTTAAGTGTGCCTTTCAAGAATAATTGCGCTGATCGCAATTCTCCGATGATCAGGGCGATTTATTTAGAGCCTTTGCCCCATGTGCTCCTATAGTGTTGGGGGCTTTTTGTGTTGCTGGGGGTCTCTTTTTGTGTTGCTGGGGGTTTCTTTTGTGTTGCCATGTGCTCCTATAGTGTTGGGGGATTTTTGTGTTGCTGGGGGTCTCTTTTGTGTTGCCATGTGCTCCTATAGTGTTGGGGGGGGGGGTGTTGTGTTGCTGGGGGGTTTCTTTTGTGTTGCCATGTGCTCCTATAGCTCCATCTAGTGGACATTAGAAAAATAGCTAGCTATATTTCTCATATTACTATTAGCCACATGGTAAAAGTTACATCCTATGGTACCGCTCGAGAGTGGGTGTATGTAATGTGGATTTGTAACAGCTGCTACTGAGGACAGAGAGTGTATGAGTATAAGCTTCTGAGACGTCTCTGTTTTCTTTTTTCCCTTTTCTTTTTCCCTTTGTGGTCCTGTGTGTTTTGTGCAACCAAACTCTGCCTGTTGCCTGGATTATATTGTATATTGTATTCCCAGAAGTGGGATTGGAAAATTTACACTGAACATTGCATTCCTAGAATTGGGATTACAAGATTTGCACTGTAAATTGTGATTTTGCAAATTGTGATTAGAGCATGGGGTCCGGAGGCTGAATTGTGGTGGGGGAGTATCCGGACCAGCTTCCCTGTATAGATTCATGGCTGGCCCATGTGGTAAATGTGCTGTTATGTAAAAACCTTTAGTGTCTCTGTGTTTAGTTGTGACATTAGGGAAAGAAAGTTTTTGTCCAGACATTAGGTCTTTATATTTCAGGATTGATTTTGATACTCTATCAGTAAAAGGTGAAGTTATTGACGAGTCGCCCCTGTGTCCCCAAACAGTGAAAAACACCAGGTCTACTGATTGCAGGGAAGGGGACAGTTTGGAAAGGGGGGTGGGGTTTGCTGTGTGTGGACTATAGTACTGGTATAGCAGTGAAGGAAGACAATTGCTTTGTTTGATGCATATCCAGTTTCATTGCTATGTTCCATGCATGGTCAGGGAACCAGGTGTTTTGGTCACACCTCTCAGCAGTGAGTGGGGGGTGATTGAAACTGCTGAGATAGTTTGCATAGCTATAGAAAGATACTGGGAGGAGTTCCTTCTTCTAGCAGATAAATGGAGGCACATTAGAGAGGACAAAAGAAAAAAAAAATCACCTAGGAGTCTTTCTCCTAGCAAACGCCACACCTAGTCTCCAAACAATCCTCTGGTCATCAATTTAGATTGTAGAGTTTAAGCTTCTGGAACCATGGGGGGTGCCTCCTTTGAGCATCCTCAAAATGTCTGAGCGGCATCTTGACTGTGTAAGGCTGAAGAAGGACTGTCAAATTACTGTTAGCAATATCTGTAGGGCAAAGCTGATGTGTGAAAATTAGCTGCAACACATTTGTTAGAACTTAAAAAAAAAGGGGAGAGAAAATCCTTATAAGATTATGAAGAAATGAAGATTTTTTTACTTGTCTTTTTAAAGCCTGAATTTTATCTCTGGTACATATATTTGGTTTTGACTGCACATACAAAATTAAGCAAGTAATATTGCATTCTTTCCTGCTTGGTACATTAAACTGCCTTGATCAACTGTATTCATTTTTCTGATACTACAATGATATTGCATTCCAGGTATCTACCAACCTTTTTATGGAAAAGTATCAGTTTCATGCTTGTTTTGAACTGTAGGATTCAAGGTAATTACTTTGCCTTGTTAAGCACTGTGCTGACAAATGATGAACAGAACAGTAACATCATAGACGCATTGGTGTCCAGAGAAAAAGTGTACCTTGTTTTGAGGGTTTTCAGTTTCAGGAGTACAGTATATTATAGCACTGTGAGAAACAAATCTTTTTAGTTTATACACTTGCACTTTGTTACCAAATATACTGGTAGCAGTACATTATGTAGAGGTCCAGTATACACAGCAATAATAAGGATACATTAGTACCTATGTATGTGATTGGTGGAATGATGCAGGTGATGGGGGAGTGTTGTGAGGGATGAAGTGGGATATTAAGAAGAAGGACTTTTGATGGACATTAAACTGATGAAGGTAATTTGAAGTGATGTATCTGGCTAATGAATATGTAAACAAAAAAAAAAGAAAAAGAAAAAAAGAGATGAGCATTTTATTCCTGAATGGGGCCTGGAGCCATGTCACCAAATTGCAATCCAGGGAGCCCAGCGGAGGGAGGTGGCCGGGGTCCAGATGGAGCAGACCATCCCGAGAACTCAGAGCTGCCCACCGCTGAGATGTGTGAAGGAGTCCCTATCTGGATCAATGTGTCACATTGAAAACGGGCCAGGGTGTCTGCCTATGAGAATGAGAGGTTCAAATTTTGAGAGAGACAGAACTTGAACTTCAGAGAAAGGTGAACCACACTGCGAGGTCCTGGGGAACTGCTGAGAGGCAGGAAAAAGAACTGTTGGACTGACTGGGGGGTTTTTGGGGGCTTCTGTGAATGATTGTATTGTTATCCTTTTAATATTGTTTTCTTAGAAAGTAACTGAAATCTACAAGCCATTTCGGCTTCAGCAACTGCAATACCCACACCAGCTCAAGTTTTTGCTGTACTATTCTCAGAACTTTATTTATCACATTATTAAGCACTGCTGCTTTTGACATACTTTCATGTTATGTGTTTTCAATATTATTGACCAGCTGCAAGAAAATGATGTTACAATGTATGTTGTCTCTAGGGAACAGTACCAGAAGCTGCTTTTCTGATGACCCCTATCTGTCTCAATATCTGTCTCAAATGGTTGCTTGTCCATTGCCCTTAGTGGGATTACTTTTGCCCCATAAACAAGAAAAGAAAAAGAAAAATTGGGAATGAAGGGAAATTGGCTGATAGGTATGTCTAGTATGGCTGCATCCTTGCCTGAGGCTGTAATACATTATGATGACACGGAAAAAGCATGTGGGCTAAGAAAATGAGTACCCAGAGCCCAGCACAACAAGAGTAAAGCCAGGGGGAACCATACTCTGAACAGAAGTGCACAGAGAATGGACCTAGCTAAGAAACAGGTCAGGCCTGAAAGTGCACAGAAAATGGACCCAGCACAAGAAAAGACATGCCAGGCCTGAACAGGTTAAACAGGCCTGAGCAAGCTGGGCAAGCCTGGACAAGTTAAACAGGCCAAACAAAGCTGGTGATACAAAGTACTCATATGCCCTGAAGACTACAGTGCCAGTGATTAATGAAGCAAAGGAAATGGCAGGGTGCAGCCAGAATGACTCAACACTAGCAAGAATAAAAGCCATTAATATGCTGATAAGGGTGGATCCCAGGGAAAGAGCCTTTGCCCCAAAGGAAAGAGGCCTCTGCAGACTTTTTGCACACGGCCCTCCTTTGTCCCAAAGGAAAGAGGCCTCTGCAGGCCCTGCAACCTTTTACAGTCAGAACAGCAACTTGTGCACACGGAACAAAAACTTTTGTGCAGGAGTTGCTATAGAGGGTATAGGGTATGTGTTGTTTTAAACTCACTGATGCAAGTGTTTCCATTGAACACTCTATCCAAGATCTAAGTGATCTAGTTAATCATATTACTGACCCGTCCATGGGTCCTGGGTGGTTTATGAAGTGGTTCAGTTGGCCAGGGGGACTAAAAATCCCTGTGGTAGGGGTTCTTTTTATTTACTGCTATGTGCCATTCTGCCATGTTGTATCCCCATTCTTTACCGCTTCATTACCACCACCCTTGACACCCTGGTAGAACGCAAGGCGATTACCACTGTCATGGCCCTGACCCAATACACCCCTCTGCGGCTTGCCTCCAGTAATGCAGCCCTCAACCGCCTCTAGCGGTTGAGGTCTCACTTAAAAAGGGGGGAATGAGGCAGCCATGAGGCTCTTACATAAAGTAATCAGCCTGCTATTTCAGTGGACACCCTTCCCCCACTCCAGGTCTGAGCACAGTATCCCCTAGCCCAGAAACCAACAGACCAGAGCACACCGGTTTGGACAGGTCACCCAGGTACCTTCCCCAGGGGCTGCTGATTGGTGGACAGGAAATACCTGTGGCAAATGGGATTATAGAATGAGTTTGAAATTATACTGTATTTAAGGCATTGAAGGACGTCCCTCGGGGCTCAGACTCTTTTGTTGGAGGGAACCGGCTCTCTGTCTGATCCTGTGTGCACATTAAAGATCCTGTTTGCATTCCAGCCTGTCTGTGAGTTTTCCTTCTGTGGGTGAGTGATTGAATAAGAGCTTTTCACAGCGTTTGCTATAACAATAGGAGGGTTGTTGGAAGAGATCTGACCACGGAAAAGAGGGGAAGGAGGAGGCTGGAGGGAAGATGGAGGCTTGAAGGGAGCTGATACCCAGGGATGGCACTGGAAGGCAGATGGACAGAGGAGAGGGCGACTGGAAGGGAACTGACATGGGAGGAGGCACTGGGACTGGAAGTTTGCTGATACCTGGGATGGTATTTGAAGTAGAAGGGGCTGGACGATGGAGAAGGAGGGGGACTAAAAGGGAATAGACACCAGTGGCACTGCTGGGAATGCAAGGGAATTGACACTGGAAGGTACTGGGAGGGGAGGCTATAAAGGGGGTTGATACTGGGGAGGGTTACTGGGACTGGAAAAAGGCTGATGGAAGAAAATGAAGAAAGCAAAAGGGGAGACAAGATATGGCAGATGGTCTATAGACCATAGAAAAAGAGCTAAGAGAAGACAGAGGAAAAAGGAAATCTCAGATCGGGACCAGCATGATCAAAATCATCAGAAAAACAAAGGTAGAAAAATTAATTTTATTTTCAATTTAGTGATTGGAATTTGCGATATTTTTATATAACAAACAGTATGGGGAACTGCCTCTCTTATCTGGTGTGGCATCACATGCGGAGTCTGGCTTCTTGGAGTTTCATTTTAATTTTTGTCTACATATTTTCATTTTTACTATAGGTTATGGTCACTTATTCTGTACTTGGTGAGGGTCTTTGTTCTGAGTGTGTGACCAAGGCCAGGTGTTCTGTTAACATGGAGTTTGTATGTAGGGATCTGTACTATAGTAATTTGACTTGTTCAGCTTTTCAAATAGGGTGTATAGAGCTTTTGGGGCCCATTGCAGTATTTGTAGTGCTGCTTTTTTTCGGGTATGAGTTTTGGAAGTGTCTGCTGGTATGGTATGATAGATTGACTTTGTAGATTTTCAGTGACTTTTTCAGTGTTTTATATTAGTTCTCAATATGCCTGGCAGTGGAGAATGTTTATGTTGTTGTTAATGAGATTTTATTTTATTTTTTACTATCACAGCCTGTTTCTATGATGCTAAATATTTACTGCTAAGTATTTTTATTTTGGTTATGCATTTGCTCTTTTGCTGCAATTTTCTTACAACACTGGATTTGAAGGAGAAATACTAATATCGCTTGAAATGAGTTCACAAAGCGGTTTTGGGAAAAAGGAGGGTAGGGTCAGTCAACATTAATAATAATGAGGGAGGGGCGCCAATTTATAGGTTGCAGGGTATGCTAGAAACCCTAGCACTGGCCCTGACCATGAGACTAACATTCAATTCCCATTGACACTCCTTGTAGCCTTGGGAAAGTCACTTAACCCTCCATTGCCTCAGGAAAAAATCAAAGTTATCAATGTCCCTGTTTAGCGTACATTACTGAGCTTAAGCTGCTTTGATTGAAATGATAAAGCAGTGTAAAAAACCTGTTAATAAAATAAATAAGCATATATGAGAAGATATAGAATTATAAAATCAGGATAGAACATAAAGTTAGCAATGCTGACTTCAAGCACCCTATCCTTTTAAATGACAGTCCAGCTTCTCTTCCCTACAGTACTTCATTCCCCAACTTACCAGCAAAGCGTTTTTCTAAAAACAAAAATGTTCTGCATATACTTCTCAATTGGTTCTTCTGCCAATGTAACTGATCTTCTTGTCTTCTTTTGTTTGTCTAGTTATCTTTGTCTGGAGGGAGGCAAAAAAACCCTGAGTTGTCCTAGACAGAGAGTGATATCCTACCAGCAGTCATACCCTATAGTTGGCATCTGGGTAATATCTTTGACAAAGTGGAATTAACTGGGCAAATTGGATGGACAATCTGTTTTTGTTTGTTTGCTTTTGTTAGAATATGCTGTATTACTATAACAAAAACTGAACATAAATGGCCTAGGACTAACCTTTTAGGTGCTCCATTGATAACCTAATTTTTCTTAGAGTAAACTCCATTTTCTAATGACCACTGTTGTCTATTAATGAACAAGTAGTCAAATCAGCCACAGTGGGCCGGCTTAATTATGAACCTGATATGGGATATTGTCAAAACCTTTATTAAAATATAATTTTAGGAGTGTACATTTGTGAGTAGCCATAACATTTGTTTGGATGCCTAAAAATTTAAAGTGCATGCATATTGCTTGTAGTCACATACACCTAGGAGTTAGCAGATGTACAATTGATCTGCATATAATGTGTGCCTAAAGAATGAATCTATGATGGAGAAGAAATAGAAGTAGTAGACTTTAACCTGCTTGCCGTGGCAGCAATTCAAATTATGCACCTCCACGCAACAATTTTTAAAGGTCCACAGAGCAGAAAAAGTCCACTTCAGAAGATATGGGAGCAAGTGCAAGTGGGCCCTCTTCTTCCTTGGGGCTGCCCTGCACTACAGGGATCGCTTGGATATAATTTATGCTACTGCCTGCTTTGATCAATAATCAATAAAGCAATGACAAGCAGTCAAGAAATCCGATGACATATTGCTCTTGGCAGAATGGCTGTGAAGGACCTTGGCAAGGTTCCCAAGTGCAGAGATGCATGTCTGCGAACAAAGATTCAACCTCCTGACTTCTGTTTTAATGATTTGTTCCGCTGTTGAAAGTTGTTCAGTTATTAATGTTGCTAGTGGAATGGGGATATTGAACCAATACAAATATACCTTTTATGTTTAAGGGATTTTATTTAATGTTCACACCTCAAGATAAACTGCAATTAGAAATTAATCTATTCTTAAGGGCTAATAATTTGCTGATGAAGAAAACCTGCGAAAAATGTTCCTTCTGAACATATTTAGGGCAACTATTCACAGGGTTGCTATGAGTCAACATTGACTCAATGGCAATTAAAAACTGCTATATAAAATGAACATGGATGAAATGCATGGAAATTGGGAAAATATTTTAAACGAGCATGAACAAACGTTTTTTGGCTATGCACACCCCTACTAATATAATTCTATGACACGGGGTCATCACTTCTGATTAGCATTACCAGTGAAGAAAATGAGGTGATAATACCTCTTTACAAATCATTGGTGAGACCTCATCTGAAGTACTGTGTCCAGTTCTCTAATTTACCTTCTAGAGCCTCTTATCATAGTCCTTATTTTAGACCATTGGTTTTCAACCCTGCCCTTAGGACATACCCAGCCAGCTTGGTTTTCAGGATATCCATAAAGAATATGAATGAGATAAATTTGTGTGCGATGGAGGCAGTACACACAGATTTACCTCATGCATATTTACTGTGGATGTCCTAGAAACCCAATGGCTGGCCCTGAGGCTCAGATTGACAGCAGATATTGTAAACTATCGGTTCACAAAAATGCCTGCCTTATATACAGTTTTATATTTACGTTCTATGTACCCCTTTTTTGAATGAGGTGATTTCCTTGTGGGAACAGTCCTAGCACCGTCTGTTCACTGGATTGCTATACTGATTGCTGTAGCCATATTCTCTTGATGCTCCACACAGCAACAATGATCCATTATACTTCACAATTTGTGCATCTGGGGCCAAAGCACTCTGCCTGTCCGAATAAACTAATACTAGTTTCCTCACTGCAGCTGCACAATCAGGATGAATAGGAAAGTCTTATGAATATTACAGAGATAACAGGCAAGAGTGGCTGCAAAATATATCACACATCAAACAGTTTGCAAGAGCAAAAATAATGGCCTTACTCAGTTGTATCCCAAGGCATGTTGATAAAATTAGTAATTTACTTTAGAAACAGAGGTTCTTTTGATGTCACTGACTGTCCAGAGAATGGAAATTTAATGCACAAACCTCTCATCCAAGGGAGACGCTTTATACAAACCACTAGTAACAATTGATTCTGTCAGACGAGATATGTGCTAGAAGCTGCATGAAATGGTTTGTGTGTTGTGCTGATATCCACCAGACCTCTGAAATATAGCTCAGTGACACCGTTTGAGACAAATTCCAAATAGCCCATATATGGAAAGGAATAGAAAATAAAACAAAGGATATTATAATGCCTCTGTATCATTCCATGGTGCAACCGCACCTTGAATATTGTCTGCAATTCTGGTCACCGTATCTTAAAAAGGATATAGCGTTATTAGAAAAGGTACAGAGAAGAGCCAGCAAAATGGTAAAAGGGGTGGAAGGATACGCCTATGAAGAGAGGCTAAAAAGGTTAGGGCTCTTCAACCTGGAAAAGAGATGGCTGAGGGGAGATATGATAGAGGTCTATAAATTAATGAATGGAGTGGAACAGGTAAAAGTCATCAGTCAAGACTTGGGGACATGCAATGAAGCTACAGGGTAACCTATTTAAGACTAATAAGAGAAAATATTTTTTCACTCAATGTGTAATCAAACTCGGGAATTTGTTACTGGAGACTGTAGTAAGAGCTGTTAGTGTAGCTGGGTCTAAAAAAGGTTTGGACAAGTTCCTGGAGGAAAGATCCATAAACCATTATTAAAAGGGACCCAGGATATCACTGCTTGACCCAATAAAAGCATTAAGGAACTTGTATCTTTTGGGGAAACTGATAGGTACTTATGACATGGATTAGCCACTGTTGGAAACAGGATACAGGCTGGAAGGTCAGGGGTTCAAATCCCACTAGAGGACAGCAACCTTGGTCCAGAAGGACTGGGGTTTCTAGTCCCACAGGTGCTCCTTGTGGTCTTGGGTAAACCACTTAACCCTCCATTGCCCATGTTCCCTGTAAAATGGTTATCTCCAAGTTATAATGCCCTGTTCAATGTAATTTCAGTTTGTTCAATGTAAACCACCTTGATATCATCAAAGGTAGTATATAAGAAATGTTAAATAAAATAAATATCTTATGTTGGCTGCACAGCTGCATTGAACATACATTTTATGCAAGTTTTCTAAGATAAAGAACCTGCATTGTTCCCTTTGAAAATTAGCTACCACACACTAAAAGAGTTTTCTTACTTTTTGGGTTGATGGCTGAAAGGGGACAAAACTGCACAGGTGTTCATGCATATGCATGCAATTGAAAATCTCCTGTATAGATGCCCACAGCAATGCTTCATACTAATGTAGCTAAAAGTATGTTTTCCTATGGAAGCCATGCTTAAACAGTGCTGGAGAAGGGCAGTTTTCAGGCAGCCCACTTTAATCATTTACAAAAGTAAATATCTTTCAGATTTTTCCTCCTGAAGGGAATTAACTCCAATTGTTCACATCCCTTGGATTACAGAGATGCAAACAAAGTTGGGTAAGAAATTTATATGATAGGAAACACCACTGACCCACATTGCAGAAGTTCATTCAGAAAATGACTGAACCTATCTATTAAGGGGGTTATTTTGGATGCTGTGACAGAAAAACATGAAAGTTGTGTAAAACACAATCTCAGAAAGACTGCGAGGTATATGTTTTCATGCTGAGCATGTCAATCTCTACAAGCTTTTCTGGGAGGTGTCCCATGGGTGTTCAGGATGTGGCCTCGGAGCCATCATTTGCATGTTGATGACATATTTCATATAGACCAGCAATGTGCAGGGTGGAATTTTTATACGTGCTACTCTATATGTTACAAATAAGAATATGGTTTTGTTGTCTTGAAGGACTGCTTGGGGTATCGATGATAAGATTAGGTTTGCTTGCTGTGTCTTGGCCTGTCGTCTATGTACAAGTAGGTGTCTTTTGTGCTTCCCTCCATTTCCTTTCACCCTATCTTGTTCTATCCAAGCCTATCTACCACCCCATTTCAAAGACCCTAGTACCTGTACCCTCCCTGTATCCCTCTTGTTGTGCCATTCTCATACCCCCAGTGTCCCCCTCTCACTGCCTCCTGTCTACAGTGTTCCCAGTAGCAGGCATGTCCCTGTGTATGTACCTGCTACGTGTGTGTGTGCGTGCGTGCGTGTGTGTGTGTGTGTGTGTGTGTGTGCAGGTGACTGCCTGGTGTTGTTGGTGTTGGTGGAGTGAGTCATTGGATGTTGGTAGAATGAGCCACAGGGTGTCAGCGGAGGGAGGGAGGAGCCATTGATGGTCTGAACATATTGTTAACACTGGCCATGCTGCATGAGGTCCATAGGGATCACTGGAGAACCACCAGGAGAAATCCATATCAACAGGTCTAAAGGCCCAGTCCCCAATTCCTAGACCTCATGGATGAGCAATGCCTCCAACGTCAAACATACCTATGAGTGTGTGTGCCATAGTGTCCCATCAAGGGGACAGTACCCAGCAGATACCCCAAAGGGCAGATAACATTGGCAGGCAGTGCCGAGGGGAAGCGTGGATGTCTATCCCCATTCATTCTGCCAATGGTCAATCTATCTTTAGAAAAAGGTTACTTACCACCATCCCTTAAACATGTACAAATACGACCGATCCTCAAAAACAGCACCTTTGACATATCATCCCCAAATTCATACAGACCTATATCAAGCATTCCCTTTATGGCCAAACTAATTGAAAAAGTAATCCAAAAACAACTACAAGATTTTGTTGACACATCGACCCTCCAAGACGAATACCAGTATGGTTTTTGACCATTTCACGGGGTAGAAAATCTGCTAACAGTCCTATTCGACACGTTAACAAGAGGAATAGATGACACCAAATAAGCTTTCATTTTAATTTTTCTGGACACCTCCGCTGCATTTGACAGTGTCAATCACAAAATAATGTTAAGTAGACTCCAACAAATCGGACTAACCTCTACAGTATATAAATGGTTTGATTCATATCTATCAAATAGGACTCAAACAGTGAGAATCAACAACCAAACATCTGACACTTTCAAGCAAGAACAGAGCCTTCCACAAGGATCCGCACTATCAGCACTGCTGTTCAATATTTACCTACAACCAGTCTGCAACATTTTTAAATGTCTTGGCGTCCACTACCACATATACACCGACGATATAATGTTTTACCTCTCATTCACGATCCCAAACCCACTGATGCAATTAATAGCAGAATGCTTTAATGAACTGACAATATGGCTCAATGCTCATAACCTATACATCAATTTCACAAAAACTGATGTTCTATATGTCACAAGAAATCAAACCTATACACCCCCAAGCTCCATCATCCCAAATAACCATGAGATTAAAACAAAGAATGAAGTAAAGTACCTAGGCGTGATATTTGACAAAAAACTCAATATGGACTCACACATTAAAAATCTAACAACAAATATACACTTTAAACTTAAGACACTGAAACAAATACGTCCGTTGATTCACTTGCAAGACTTCATAGTCATAATCCATGCAATCATAACACCCCACTTTGACTTCGCAAACACAATCCTTCAAGGCATCACGAAACAAAACATTAAAAATATTTAATTAGCTCAAAATGTAGCAGCCAGGATTATACTGAAAGTAAGATCTATAGAACATATTACACCTATCTTAGCTAAGCTACATTGGCTACCAATTTACTGCAGAATAAAATACAAAATACTAGTGACTACCTTCAAATTAGTAAATAATCTTGCTCCATCTGCCATTAATACCTTAATCAACATGGAAATACCTAAACGCACACAAAGGAGTAGAAACACAAATAAAATAGTAATACCAAGAGAATATACAAAAGCTAAAAAACTTACCAATAATAGGGCATTCTCTCACTCAGCCCCTATCCTCTGGAATGAACTACCAGATGACATACGACAACTGTCTGACATTAAGGAATTTCGTAAAAAATTAAAAACACACCTATTCACCACACACTATACTACACAAACTAACCTAGATATGCAAAGAGACAAAGGATAACACTTTATGCTACATAGGTTTAACCTACAAATCTAGACTAATACCGTCACAAACAAATATTACAACCTGCACATTGTTGTTTCTCCACATTCTAATAATGTAAAAATGTAAAAAGTTAGTTTACATCCCAAGCATACCCTCTGGAATGTAATCTGTATTGTAAGTATATAGTTATATTGTTACTTGTAAAAAGTTTACATTTGTTTTATGTAAAATGACTAGGGATGTACTTTACCATACCTTGTAAACCATTGTTCTTTGTAAACCGCACTTGATCCATGGGAAAGAGCGGTATAGAAATGCTTGTTAAATAAATAAATAAATGTCTATGTAGGCACCCCTACCTCAGACCCCACACCATAGGCAGCTGTCTACTGGCACGCTGGATGGCCTGGGACTGTGCACCACCAGCACCACAGGCATAAGGGCATGTCAGCATGGTGGGGGAGGGCTGCTGGTGGTGGAGGGGGCAGTAGCATCTGCCCACAGCAGACCAAGGCAAAGCCCTGTTTAGGTGGGTGGCGTGCAGTGCAACAAACAAGGTCTGTCTGAAGAACAGTCATGGTATCCCCAGCGAATGACCTACCTATGTGGCAATAGTTTGGTGCAGTATACACAGCCAGTGTGTTCAGGGGCAGAAGGTCACAGGTTCAAATCTGAGCTGTGGCTCCTGCAGACCATGTCCCCACATTTTACCCTATAGAGCACATACAATATAAACATGTGCACTCCCTACACCATCGGCCAAAAGGGGCACAAACACTCACACCCAGAGGCTCCACTATCCAAAGCCTCATGGAGTGTCAGGCTGTTGGGCCCAGTGCAGAGCAGCAGTTACCACCACTAGCATCTGCATACCTTGGCACCGTCATAAACATGGAAACACGTGCCACATATATCAAAAGGTTGTTATGATTAATGTCAGATAACAAATCCTAAATGAAACACAATTTGTTAAAAGAGATGCATCATAACAACCATTCTGATATATGTGGAGTGTGTTTCCTTTTTTTCTGATGGTGTTTACCACCCTGGAGAGTGACCCTAATAGTATTGAATACCTTAGAAATGCCTGCACTGTGCTCAGGACTGGTGTGGCGGGCAGGGCTGCCAACCACCTCTTTTTTTGCACAATGCTGAAATAGATGTGGGAGTGCGTGTATGTCTATTGTCGCGTCCACCCGTCCAGGCGGTAGCCTGGGAGCAGGTGGGCTCGCCTGTCTTACTCTCTACTATTACTCCTGTCCAAAATGGCTGCCGAGGAGGGCTGCTGGGTAATGTAGTTTTAGAGCAAGGAGTGTGACCACACGGTAATTAGGCAAAACAGAGAATTTATTTCGGGATTTCCCTTCCGCATTGAATTCATGACCCCAACTGAAATTGGATAATTCTCCAATAATGCAAACAAAGAATGTGAAAACAGGCTTAACACAAAAATACAGGAATGTCTTTTGAATATCAGCTCTTAGCTTCCAGCGAGGAACAAGCTTCTAAAGCTCAAACTGTTGCTCAGATTAGCTTTTTGCTTTTCACTTTCAAAAGAGCTTTTCACTTTACACAAGTTAGGCAGGCAAACTACCTGGCAGGCATTTCAACTACCAGCACATTTCCTTTCTTTAAGCAATGTGCAGCACAAGTCCTTTAATTGCTTTCATGAAACAGTCCTTCACATAGATAATGAATTAGCACATATTCAGGTTCTTGGCCATGCAAAAAGAACACTGCATTTCCTCTACATCAGAATCATTAGGGTTTTCACACAAATCTATTTCCATCTCATTCATAGATTCGCTGTGACTATCTTCCTTATCCTGTATATCAGGAGACTGGCTATTCTCCTTCCATATCAGCTCATTTAGTTTTAACAGCAGCTGTTCCCTGTGGTCTCCAGCCACGGGCTCTTGTAATGGAGTTTCTCTCCCTTTCAACAGGCTAGCAATCTCTTTCAGAGTTGAGGCTTGGCAGTCACTGGCATATATTCTAGGCTTATTAAACGTTTGCCTTTCAGGGTTCAGAGGAACACAACGTTTAGCACTGTCTTTTAATTCTTTAACTATTCCTTCAGCTTGGCTTTTGGTAGGAATTAAAGATAAGACATTTCCATTACCTTCAAGGCTTAAGGGCTGCTTTAATCTGTTTCCCCACCTGGGAACACGTCTTTGTCCTAGATACTGTTGCCTGCTCTGGGTTCCAGACACCCTCTGCTTCTCATTCACCGTTGCATGTGGATCAGCCAGGCTTCTTCCTGAAGTTCCCTTTTTCACTGGAACTAAAGTACCTGCTTCGGGACCCAGCAAGTTTCTGACTTCAAGCTTGTCCTCTTCAGAACCAGCTTCCCTTGCTTGAACTGCATCAACTGCCTCTGGAACTCCACGAACTCTAAGAACTGCCTGCTCTGCTTCTTCTAAAACTGAAGCACTTTTAAATTGCTGCCTTTCAGGCACCACACACTTCTTCCTACTCACGTGCACCTCATCAGTGCTCAACCTAGCCCTGACGTCACTAGGTGGGCGGGGCTTAGTGCTTGGTATACTCTGCTTTGGAGGCTTGTGGTTTCTATAGGAACTGCTTTCCTCTCCAGATTTAAAGGGACAGGGCTCATTTTCCTCCCATTCCATTTCCTCTGCACAGCTCTCCTTACCACACTATCCAGTGTTTTGTGGCTGCCTACACCTTACTGAGCCCACAATGCTTACACTGTTTCCAGCATTAACCTGCCAATGTGCATAATGAGGAGCAAGATATTGTGGGTATGGCCCAGACAGGACGGTCTGGGCAGGATGCATCAGCACAGGGCATAGGGCAATGACTGGGACATTGTAGTGGCCAACCACCACCTGCACGGACAGTGTAGCCACAGCATGTCATGCTGTAAGGTCACTCTCACCCTTACTGAGCAATGACCATGGCATGTCTAGGTTCACACATAGTGCTATACAGAGTTTCTCTCAAGTGATATCTGTGAGTTTCCTTTTCTGGGGTTCAATCACTGATATACCTTCTTGGTGTATGTGCTTGCATCCCACTTCTGGGTGCACATAGTTTCTCTAGGACAGTGGTTCTTAACCAGTCCTCCTTGAACCCCTAGGCCAGTCGGGTGTTCAGGATAGCCCTAATGAATATGCATGAGATATATATGCATTAGAGATAATCTGACTGGTTTTTGGCCCTCTAGGGCTGGATTTGGAGACCCCTGCCTTACACCTCTGTCATTTAAGATTGTGAGTGGGCAAGGTGCAGATGTCCTAGACATTAAAAGGGTAGATAGAATGTGTCACATGCCTCCTCAATTCTCACCACCATCAAAACGTTGTCTAATAGACAATATTTTGGTGGTGGTGAGAAGCAAAGAGGCATGTGACAAATTCTATCTAACCTTTTCGATGTCTTGGAGATCTGCACCTTGCCCACTCACATTCTTAAATGACAGAGGTGTAAGGCAGGGGTCTCCGAATCCAGCCCTAGAGGGTCACAAACCAGTCAGGTTGGCAGGATATCTCTAATGCATATATATCTCATGCATATTCATTAGGGCTATCCTGAACACCCGACTGGCCTAGGGGTTCAAGGAGGACTGGTTAAGAACCACTGCTCTAGGAGCATGCACTATGTACTGACTAGCAGACTGTCTGCAGTTAGCATGTGTATGATTGGAACACCTTGCAGAGTGCAGATTGACTGTGCCCTCTGCTGGTGAATGTCAGATTGTGATGGAGGGCAGCTGAGCTTTGCCAGGACTTCTGCCTGCCAGTGCCCTATGTGATAAGTACAGATCTGCCTTGACTGCCTCCATTGCAAAGATGTTGGTGGCAGATCCTGTCCCCCACCCTCACCCAGAGAGGGCGGGTTGGGCGGTGCTACATAATCTGCATGTGGGTCCAGACACCCCTTTGCTCTTATAACAAGTGACCATAGCAACCACACAGGATATGCACTATTCTGGGTGCGTCATAGTCCACAAGGGCTAGACGTGACTGCGGAATACAGATGGACACAGGTGTATCCTAGGTGTGTCTGCAAGGACTACCTGTCACACACTGGCACTGATGGGGACCTGCAGCACAGCCTATCTCAGCCAAGCCGGGTGCTGCGGACCTGGTGCTGGGTGCCCTACCTCCCCTCAGGGTGAGCACAGGGACTGCACAGTGTCACCGTCTGTAGCTACTCTGTGCCAGTAACACACACGATCAGTTCCCCCTACCAGGCTGAGGTGCTGTAGAGGCGCATCCTGTGATCAGATCTAGACTGCTGTTCTGCATGTGCATTGCATCATGGGTACTGGTAGGTTTACCCTATCCTGGTAACCACAGCAGACATTTCATGCGGTGACCTGCAGTCTTTTTGTGGCCAGCCAGTGCTGTGATAAATGCTATAGAGGTGTAGCCCACTGGTTAATACAATGACTATTAAGCCAGAAATCATGGGTTCAATCCCTCTGAGCTCTCATCTAATAAGGCTGTCTGAGCAATCCCTTTTCCTGCCTGTAACAGTCAGACACATCTCTGCAATCTGTGCTGCCAGCAGAAACACCCTCACTTCAGTGCCATAACCTATAGGGCACAATATAAGGTGCCTTGTCAGCCAAAGCACTGTATAGGGTGCACTATAAGGCGCCGTATAGGGCCCATTATATAGTTCCTTGGCAGACAAGGCACTTTATAATGTGTCCTATGGGGTGCCTTATAGGGCACCTTATGAGGCATCTTAGGTTATGGCACTGAGGTGAGGGTGTTTCTGCTGGCAGCACAGATTGTAGAGATGTGTCTGACTTACAGGCAGGAAAAGGGATTGCCTCAGACAGCCTTATTAGATGAGTCCTCTGAGTGATTGAATCCATGACCTCTGGCTCTACAGGCATTGTATTAACCAGTGGGCTACAGCTCTATAGCTAGTTGCATACCGCTGGCACGAAATTAAGGTTACCTTGCAATAACGAGCCAAGGCGCCCTCTATCGCGCGATAAGCAGCCATTGCTACCTTGACGCCGGAATGCCCACTTCCTTATATGGCATTCCTCATGTTAACGCTGCACCTAGCGCTGGTAACATTAGCACGGTTTAGTAAACATACCGCTTAGTTCAATTCATATTGGCATGATCCCATTAAACAAAGTCTATCTATATTTTACCTCCCACTAATGTCAGACTCACTGGTCTGAAGTTTTTCGGGTCAACTCTGGAACCCTTTTTAAAAACTAATGTTATGTTAGTCTCTCTCCAATATTTATGTACAATAGACAATTTTAATGATAGCTTACAAATTACTAATAGTAAGTCTGAAATTTCATTTTTGAGTTCTTTCAGCACCCTGGGATGAATACCATCTGGTCCACATAATTTGCTGCTCTTTAGTTTATCAAATTGCTGTATTACATCTTTCAAGTTTATTGAAATTTGTTTCAATTCCTCTGACATATCACATATAAATATAATTTCTGGCATGCATAACTTCCCTTCTTCCCTAATTCAGTAATGACCAAAACAAAGAGTTCATTCAGACTCTCCACTATGGCCTTGTCCTCTCTTAGAGACCCTTTTACTCCGCTACCATCTAATGGTCCACCTGACTCTCTCACAGGTTTTTGCTTCAAATGTACCTGAAAGAGCTTTAATTATGAGTTTTTACTTCCACGACAAGATTATTTGAAATTATCTTTGCATACCTTATCAATGCCTTGCATCTAACTTACCATCTAACTTGCCATCTTGTTTTCATTATTTTGGCTCCTTTTACCATTTTCTGAAAGATTTATTTTTGGTTATAACAGCCTCTCTGAACTCACCTTTAAACTATGCCGGCTGCCATTTGGCCTTCCTCCGTCTTTCTTAAAGCATGAAATACATCTGGTCTGGGCTTCTAAGATAGTTATTTTAAACAATGTCCAGGTCTGATATAAATTCTTAACTTTTCAGTTGCTCTTTTTAGTTTTTTTAACCATTTTCTCATTTTATTATAGGTTCCCTTTTGAAAGTTAAATGCTAGTACAGTTGAAATCCTTACAATCCTCTCTACATTTATTAAATTAAGTGTGATCATGTTACGACCACTATTACCAAGTATCCTCAATACTCTTACCTCTCACACCAGATCCTGCATTCCACTGAGGAGTAGGCCTAAATAGCTTCTACTCCTGTTGATGTTTGAATCAGCTGCTCCATGAAGCAGTTATTTATTTCATCTAGAAAACTTATCTCCTTAGCATGTCCTGATGTGACATTGACCCATTTGATACTGGGCTAATTGAAAGCACCCATTATTACTGCATTGTAAATTGTGTTAGCTTCCCTAATTTTTGTTAGTATTTTATCATCTGTTTTTGTTCATTCTTGCCAGGTGAATGGTAGTACACTTCCACTTCTACTATCATTCCCTTCCTCCTTTTACATGGAATTTCTATCCATAGAGATTCTACAATATATGAGGGGGTACCCAAAAAAAACCAGGAATTATTTTTTTAAAGCTATTTATTTCAAATTCTTTACAAAACAACCTTATCCCCTTCAAAATACTCTCCATTACAACTGATACATTTGTCCCACCGGTGCTTCCACTGTTCGAAACATTTTTTGTAGTCATCTTTAGAAACGGCTGACAGCTCCTCCCTCTTTTTTTTCTTGACTTCTTCAATGTTGTCAAATCGGTGTCCTTTCATGCCCCTTTTCATGCGTGGAAATAAGAAAAAGTCGCATGGAGCCAGGTCAGGCGAGTAAGGTGCGTGGGGCAGCGGAACCTGCCATTTTTAGCCAAAAACTGTCTAACAAAGATGGCTGTGTGTGCAGGTGCGTTGTCGTGGTGGAAGAACCAGTCTCCTGTCTGCCACAAATCGGGTCTTTTTTGATGAACACTGTTGCGCAATCTTCTTAAAACTTCCAAATAAAAGGTTTGATTGACGGTCTGACCTGGGGAACAAACTCTGAATGAACTACCCCCTTGGCATCAAAAAAGCAAATCAGCATTGTTTTGATGTTTGATTTGACTTGACAACATTTTTTTGGACGAGGTGACGATGACGTCTTCCATTGGCTTGACTATTGCTTTGTTTCTGGGTCGTAACCATAGCACCATGACTCATCACCTGTAATGACCTTTGACAGAAAATCTGGATCAGTTTCAAGCTGTTGTTTCAAAACACGACATGTTTCAACTCGATGTTCCTTTTGATTGTCAGTCAGAACCCGAGGAACAAACTTGGCAGCAACCCTTTTCATTCCCAAATCTTCCGTTAAAATTCGCTGAACCGAGCTCCAAGATAACCCACTAATCTCTGACAGTTGATCAATTGTCTGTCGATGGTCTGTGAGCACAAGCTCTCTAATTTTTTCAATATTTTCGTCGATTCGGGCAGTTGATGGACGCCCAGAACGAGGTTTGTCATCAATCGACATGTCACCATTTTTAAACCGAGCAAACCACTGGTACACTTGACTTTTTCCCATAGCGTCATCTTGATAAGCTGTTTTCAATGTTAAAACAGTTTCAGCAGCATTTTTACTGAGTAGAAAACAAAATTTCACAGCTGCACGTTGTTCACTTAAACTTGTCATCATAAAAAAAGAAACAAGAACAAAACAGCGCTAGCAAAAACAATCACAGCAGATGAACAGAACAAGCCAGGTCGACAACACAGGCGGCACTGAACTGACAATGAGTTGCACTATACACGCCTAGCGGAAGAAGTGCGTACTACACAAGCTCCACCCATGGCAATGTTATTCCTGTTTTTTTGGGTACCCCCTCGTATTTTGTCTTCTGTAAAACTTTTATCCTGTTTCACTAAATGACTTCATTCAGTGCTATATATCCTACCTCTCCCATCTTATTTTTTAGACTCCTAGCATTTGCATACAAGTATTTCAGTTTGTTTTTTGTTCATATTAACATTCTAGTTATCATTTGTCTGCTCTTGACTTAAAGGCACCTTGATTACTTTTACCTTTACTGGCAGGGGTGGCTCAAGGCAATCTGCTGCTTGAGGCGAGAGATGAGATGGTGCCCCCCCCCCTCCGGAACTGTGTGTGTGTGTGGGGGGTGTCTTTCTCAAAACTCCAGTCAGGGTCTGAACCAAACCAAAAAGCAGATTAGATAATGTGGAGGAAATGCAAGATGTCTGCACACCAAGGAGCTAAAAGAAAGCGTGAGAACCGCAGCACTGTTTATAAGACCAAATTATAACTCATTTTTATTTTGTTGTCATAAATTGTGTTATGGTTCTTGCTTTTTTTATTTTTTGAACATATATTTTGCATCCACAGAATCACTCCCTCAACAATGAGTGCACAGCAGAAGTAGGATATTCACCGCAGAACTCAGTTTCTTAAATTTTTTTTTTAAAAAAGTCTGATTCTGACTATCTCAATAACAACAATAAACATTCTCCACTACCAGGCATATTGTGAACTAATATAAAACCCTACAACAAAATCACTGAGGATCAATAGAGCAAACCTACCATACCATACCATATCAGCACCAACTTCCAAAACTCACATAAGGAACCTACCCAAAAAAAGCATAACTGTAAATACTGCAGCAGGCCCTGGAACATCCAAACATGTATTTGAAAAGCTGAACAATTCAGATTACTACAGAACAGATCCCTACATGCAAACTCTATATTAACAGAAGACCTGGCCTTGTCCACAAACTCAAATCACAGACCCTCACCAAAGTACAGAATAAGTGACCATAACCTAACAACAAACATATATAGATAAAAATTAAACTGAAACGGCAAAAATCCAGATTCTGCATACAATGCAATGCCAGAGAAATAGAAAGAGATGCATTTTCCTGTACTTTATAAACTATGAAGATAGCACCAAGACTGTTCATTAAATTGAAAATAAAATTCTATTGCACCTTTATTGTCTGACCATTTTATTCTTGATCATGCTTGTCCCAATCTGAGGTTTCTGCTTTCCTCCACCTCCTAGGCCCCTCCCCCCTCCCCCGTTTATTTCCTCCCAGGGGCAGCATGATGGTGATGCAGAACCATATACGGAGATTCATTGCAGCATTATTTGCATAAATTTAGCTTGCTTTATTTTAAAATATATATGCTATCCATCTAAAATCCTAGATGGCTTACAAACATATACATGCCATTTAGTAAAACAGATGTTACAATAAAATGTATAATAAAAAAAACATTAAATTTGATTAATGAAAAGCCACTTACACAGCTCCCCCCATCAGACCATCGCCAATCTGCATATCAGATTTATTTCACTATGACCAGATTATTGATGAGGAGGGAAGATATAAAATGAGAAACTAATCATGGTATCCATGAATTCAAACGTTGGATTGGATTGTGCTAGAGCTGGAAAAGTCCGGAACTCAGCAGCAGTGAAGCTATCAGGCTACTAAACAAAATTCAACTGAGACATTCCCTTAAAATTTGAAATTTCCTTTAATCTGACCTGACCAAATATTTTAAATTTCAGTCTGGCAGCATAAAGAACACAAAACTGCAAATCTCAAAGGCAATACATATATTAACACCCTAAAACATCTCCATTTCCACAAAAACAGGAGCAACTTGGCACCCCAACACAGCACTTCCCACCCTCTGAAAAACAAGAGAGACTTTGTAACCAAGAAGGACTTGCAAACCCCAACATAACTCCTGAAACTGCACACTGGACCAGTATGGTGTTAATGTAAATATATATTCTGCAAAAGAACAAAACAAATGCAAGATGCTCGCACACCAAGGAGCTAAAAGAAAAAGTGAGAGCCATGGTACAGTTTTAATGTAATGCAATGTATGCCTTCAAGTCAATGCTGACTACTGGCGACCCAGAAGCTCCTGGGTTTTCTTGGCAGTGTGACCGGAAGTAGATTGCCAAGCCTTTCTTCCAAGGCAATGGAGGGTTAAGTGACTTGCCCAAGGCCACAAAGAGTGCTAGTGGTAATCGAACCCAAATTATAACACATCTTATTTTGTTATATTCTGTGTTATGGTTCTCGCTTTTTCTTTTTGAATATATATTCTACATCCACAGAAACCTCTCCCTCAACAATGGGTGAGACATTCATTCACAGAACTCAATATATTAAAAGAAAAAAAAATCTGATTCTGGTCATCTCAACAACAACAACAACAAACATTCTCCAGTACCAGGCACATTGGGAACCAATATAAAACCTTACAAAAGTCATTGAAGATCTAAAACTCACACAAGGAACCTACCCAGAAAAATGACGCACTACAAATACCGCTGTAATCCCTAGAACATCCATACACTTATTTGAAAAGCTAAACAAGTCAAATTACTACAGTACTGTATAGATCCCTATGTACAAACTCCAATTTAATAAAAGATATGGCCTGTCACACACTCAGAACACAGACCCTCATCAAGTACAGAATAAGTGACTACAACCTAAAGTAAAAATAAAAATATGTAGACAAAAATTAGACTGAATCCCCAAGAAGCCAGACTTTGCATGAAGTGCAACATCAGATAAATAAGAGATGCAGTTCCCCATAAAGATCGTGCAAATTCCAATCACTAAATTGAAAATAAAATTATTTTTTCTACCTTTGTTGTGTGATCATTTTATTTTCTGTTCATGCTGGTCCTGATCTGAGGCTTCTGCTTTCCTGTCTTCTCTTAGCTCTCTTTCTAGGGTCATAGTAACATAGTAACATAGTAAGTGACGGCAGATAAAGACCAGCATGGTCCATCTAGTCTGCCCAGCAAGATGGCAAGAGTAGGTGCACCTGTCGCTCTGTGCAGGCCACCCCTCCCCATGTTTTTGTTTCTGTTTAGGGGTGAACCCACCACTCCATGTAGGACACCCTTATTTGTTCAGATGCTAGATAGTTCAGAAGTTAGATGGTACTGTTTGTTTTGCTTTTATCCTGTTGCTGTAAAGGGATCCACTGTGTTGTCCCATGCCGTTTTGAATTCCATCACCGTGTTTGCCCTCACCACTTCCATCGGGAGGGCATTCCAAGCATCCACCACCCTTTCAGTGAAGAAATATTTCCTGACATTGCCTTTCAATTTACCACCTTGCAGCTTCATGTTATGCCCTCTAGTTTTACAGCTTCCCCGTCTTTGGAAGAGGTTTGTTTGTTCATCATTTCTCTTTAAGTATTTAAAGGTCTGAATCATATCTCCCCTGTCCCTCCTCTCCTCCAAAGTGTACATATTTAGGTCTTCAAGTCTCTTCTCATAAGGCTTCTGACGCAGGCTCCAAATCATTTTGGTCGCCTTTCTCTGAACAGTTTCCAGTCTTTTTACATCTTTTGCAAGATATGGCCTCCAAAACTGAACACAGTATTCCAAGTGAGGCCTCACCAGTGACTTGTACAGTGGCATAAGTACCTCTTCCTTTCTGCTGGTAATCCCTCTTTGAATGCAGCCCAACATCCTCCTGGCTTTTGCCACCGCCTTGTCGCACTGTTTTGCCACCTTGAAATCATCAGAGATAATCACACCAAGGTCTTTCTCCTGAACCGTGCATACCAACCTCTCACCCCCTATTGTGTACTTTTCCCTTGGATTTCTGCTACCCAAGTGCATGACACTGCACTTTTTCACATTAAATCATAGTTGCCAAGCATTAGACCACTCTTCCAGCTTTTGTAGATCTTTCCTCATGTTATCCACTCCCTCTGGGGAGTCCACTCTGTTGCAAATTTTTGTGTCATCTGCAAAAAGACAGACTTTTCCATTCAGTCCTTCAGCAATATCACTCACAAATACATTGAACAGTGCCGGGCCCAGGACCGAACCCTGAGGCACCCCGCTAATCACCTTCCTCTCATCCGAGTGAGCTCCATGTACCATCACCCTCTGTTGTCTGTCAGTCAACCAATTTCTAATCCAGTTTACTATCTTGGGACCCATCCCCAAGCTACTGAGTTTATTGACAAGCCTCCTATGAGGAACAGTATCAAAGGCTTTGCTGAAATCCAGATAGATGACATCCATTGCATGCCCCAGATCTAGTTCCTTGGTCACCCAATCAAAGAACTCAATCAGATTTGTTTGGCAAGACCGTCCTTCGGTAAAAACCATGTTGCCTGGGATCTTGCAACCTGTTGGTTTTGAGAAAGTTCACTATTCGCTCTTTCAGGAGCGCCTCCATTACTTTTCCTGCCACCGAGGTAAGGTTCACGGGCCTGTAATTTGACACTTCTTCCCTGTCACCACTTTTGTGTAGAGGTACAACATTAGCCATTCTCCAGTCCTGAGGAACCACTCCTGTTTCCAAGGATCTGTTGAAGACATCCTTTAACGGTCCTGCAAGAACCTCTCTGAGCTCTTTCAGTATCCTGGGATGTATCCCATCCGGTCCCATGGCTTTGTCCACTTTCAGTTTAGCAAGTTGTTCTAACACCTCATCTTCTGTGAATGGTGTGGTATCTACTTCAGTCCTATTTTTATATTTGGGAGTCACAGCTGGTCCATCTCCAGGATCTTCTTTAGTAAAAACAGAGCAGAAGTATTTGTTTAGCAATTTCGCTTTTTCAGTGTCACTTTCCACGAGTCCTTTCCCAGCACTTCTGAGTCCTGCAATTCCAACTCTGATCTTCTTCCTTTCCTGAATATACCTGAAGAAAGTTTTGTTGCCACCCTTAACATCTTTAGCCATTTTTTCTTCTGCCTTTGATTTTGCTATCCTTATTACTCTTTTAGACTCTTTGAGTTGGATCCTGTATTCATTTCTGTGTTCTTCTGTTTGCAAGCTTTTGAATTTTGAAAAAGCTGTGTTTTTTGCCTTTATTTGCGCAGCCACCTCTTTGGAAAACCAAATAGGTTTCCTTCTCCTCTTGTTTTTATTTATTTTTCTTACATATTTATCTGTTGCCCCTTTTATTGCCGCCTTTAGTTTAGTCCATTGCAATTCCACTTCCCTTATCTTCTTCCACCCCGTCATCTCCTCCTTTAAGTACTCGGCCATTTTATTGAAGTCAGTGTTTTTGAAGTTTAGGACTTTGAGCTTGCTATGATTGGCCTGTACCATGGCTTTTATCTCAAACCACACCGTGTGATGGTCGCTGTTGCTCACAGGGGCACTCACGCAGACATTCGACACGTTATCACTGTTGGTAAGCACTACATCCAGCGTTGAGCTTTCCCTGGTTGGTTCCATCACCATTTGTCTAAGTAATGCATCTTGGAGAGCATCCACAATTTTTTTGCTTCTTTCCAGATGTGCAGAAGGAGTAATCCAATCCACATCAGGTAGATTAAAGTCACCTAATATGATCGCTTCCCCCTTTGCTGCTATCTTGGCAATATCTATAATCAATTTGTTATCTCTCTCTTCAATTTGAGTCGGAGGTCTGTAGACTACAGCAATATGGATGACAGTGCCATCTCCTCTTTCCAACGCAATCCAGAGCGCTTCTTCTTTTCCCCATGTTCCCTGCATTTCAGTAGCTTTAATACTGCTTTTGACATACAAGGCTACTCCTCCTCCTTTTCCATTTTCTCTGTCTCTTCTGAATAGATTATAGCCAGCTATGGCTATATCCCAATCATGCGATTCATTAAACCATGTTTCCGTAACGGCCACGATGTCCAAATCCGTTTCCACCATTAGGGCTTCCAGGTCTGGAATTTTTTTGGCTAAGCTTCGAGCATTTGTGCTCATTGCTTTCCAGCATTTACCTGGCTTGTGTGTATTTTGCATTGATTTTATTCTGCCCAATCTTCCCACTTGTTTTTGATGTGTGGTTTAAGAGTATGGCTGTTTCTGATGTTGTTCTGCTTTTGCAGGGGGTGGCATGCAGATGTTGACCTTCCACATCCGTCACCCCCTTTTCCTAGTTTAAATGCATATCCACATACTGCCTGAATTTTTCACTTAGGTTTCTTTTCCCTGCGACAGAGAGATGTAGTCCATCAGCACAGTATAGTCTCTTGGTCCATCTATTGTCCCAGTTGCCAATAAATCTGAATCCTTCTTGTTTGCACCAGGTCTGGAGCCATGTATTAAAGTTGTTAATGCGATGCAGCCTTTTTGTCCCCTTACCAAGAACAGGTAGAACTTCTGAGAATGCAACAGTGTTAACAATGGGCTTGAGTTTCTCTCCCAGAGATTGGAAGTCCTTTTGGGCTGTAGAGGCACTGTTTCTAGCCAGGTCATTTGTGCCCAAGTGGATAATAACATCTGGTTTGGAGTGCTCACTTTTTGCGCTAAGTATTTCAACAACTTGGTTTGTATTCCTGCTGGCTGAAGAGCCTGGTAGGCACATGACTATCTTCTCTCCTTTGAACTGTGTTCCCAAGTTGGTGCCTCTGATGATGGAATCTCCAAGTAGTAATAGTTTTCTGTTTGGTGAGGTTTTCTTCATATTTGGTGCTTTAGCAGGAGATTGGGCATTGTCTGACTCATTTAAGGGCCCTTCGGTTTCCTTGGGTTGGGCATCCTCATTAGCCAAGGCAGAGAAGGCATTTTGCAGGGATATCTCTTGATGTGTAGGATGTCTCTGCATTACAGGTCGCAATCTTCCGGAACCCACTGTGATCCATTTGTTCCTGGGGTGTTTGATTCTTTGTGGGAGCGGTGGTGGACTTTGTTCAGTTTGTATCCTAGAAGAGGTGCGCTTCATTGCAGCCAGTTCCTCCCTCAGTAGAGAAACTTCTTTATGCATGGCTGCTAGGTCTTTCCTTAGTATAGTCAGTTCTTCATGCATGGCAGCTGACTTTAGGCATATAGGACAAGCTCTTAGGCTCCAAATGATTCTTCTTTGAATGAAAGTACCACAGTTATTGCACTGAATACACGACATGTTGCTTAAGCAGTCCCAGAAGAGGAAGAATAATAAGAAAAGTTGAAGATGTGGGCGTTACCCAAGTTAGGAACGACAGATGGCACGTATGTGACCACTATATAGGCAATGTAGCCCCTGGGGTGGGTGGGGTGAGGGGTAGGGTGGGCGGGAACCTAAGTGTCTCTGGCCAGTAGGCTGTTCCTGAACAGTGGGCACACAGCAAGGGAGTAGGTAAGGGAACTCACCAAGAAGGGCAAATAGATAGATAAATATGTGGAGACAAACAGACAAAAAACTCACAATTTAGCAGCAAATTCAGCAAAAATCACCTTTTGGATGAGCTCAGGAAAGCACTGCTCTTCTCAAGAAGCACAAGGGCAGTCTGAGCAAGCCCACATGCACAACAGGAATGGAGGTTTACAACAATGCCTCAGCAGGGGGGAGGAGGGGCAGTAACTCAGGTAGACTAAGAGAAAGATAGTTTAAAACTCTACAGCAATGGAGGCTGTTCCTGAACAGTGGGCACACAGCAAGGGAGTAGGTAAGGGAACCCACCAAGAAGGGCAAATAGATAGATAAATATGTGGAGACAAACAGACAAAAAACTCACAATTTAGCAGCAAATTCAGCAAAAATCACCTTTTGGATGAGCTCAGGAAAGCACTGCTCTTCTCAAGAAGCACAAGGGCAGTCTGAGCAAGCCCACATGCACAACAGGAATGGAGGTTTACAACAATGCCTCAGCAGGGGGGGGAGGGGCAGTAACTCAGGTAGACTAAGAGAAAGATAGTTTAAAACTCTACAGCAATGGAGGCTGTTCCTGAACAGTGGGCACACAGCAAGGGAGTAGGTAAGGGAACTCACCAAGAAGGGCAAATAGATAGATAAATATGTGGAGACAAACAGACAAAAAACTCACAATTTAGCAGCAAATTCAGCAAAAATCACCTTTTGGATGAGCTCAGGAAAGCACTGCTCTTCTCAAGAAGCACAAGGGCAGTCTGAGCAAGCCCACATGCACAACAGGAATGGAGGTTTACAACAATGCCTCAGCAGGGGGGAGGAGGGGCAGTAACTCAGGTAGACTAAGAGAAAGATAGTTTAAAACTCTACAGCAATGGAGGCTGTTCCTGAACAGTGGGCACACAGCAAGGGAGTAGGTAAGGGAACCCACCAAGAAGGGCAAATAGATAGATAAATATGTGGAGACAAACAGACAAAAACCTCACAATTTAGCAGCAAATTCAGCAAAAATCACCTTTTGGATGAGCTCAGGGTCTATAGTCCATCTGCCATTTCTTGTCTCTTCTTTTGTTTTCTTCACTTCCTTCCATCAGCCTATTTCCAGTCCTAGTAACCCTCCCCAGTATCAGCCCTATTTTCCAGTCATCCCCTCCCAGTACCTTCCAATTTCAACCCCCTTGCATTCCCAGGACTTCCACTGGTTTCCATTCCCTTCTAGTCCCCCTCTTTCCCCACTGTCCAGCCCCTTCTAGTCCAAATACCATCCCAATGCCAGCATCCCCTCCCTTCCAGCCCCCACCCCCATTACCCAGCCACCTACCAGTCCCATCACAAGTGTCAGCTCCCTTCCATCCCCATCCAGTCCCATCCCCAGATGTCAGTTCTCTTCCATCCCTCTCCTCTCTTCCCTAGTATCATCACCCTTCCAGTACCATCCCAAGGTATCAACTCCTTTCTAGCCCCTCCCCCCCCCCCCCATGTTAGCCCCCTTCCAGGACCCACCTTTCCCTGTGTCAGCTCCCTTCCAGCCCTCTCCTTACCCCCTGTGTCAGTCCCTCCCCTTATGTCAGCCCTCTTCCAGTCCCCACCTTCCCTTATGTTAGCTCCCTTGCAGACCCCACCTTCCTTTATCAGTTCTCTTAAAGCCCCCTCTGCCTCCAGCATCAACCCAGTTGCAGACCCCACCTTCCCATCATGTCAATTCCCTTCCAGCCCTTTCCTCCCCCTGTGTCATCTCCATTGTAGACCCTACCTTCCCCTCATGTTAATTCCCTTCTAGCCCCCTTCTTCCCTGGGTCAGTCCCATTGCACACTCCACCTTTCCTTGTCAGTTCCCTTCCAGCCTCCTCCTCTCCAGTGTCAGCCCCTTCCTCCCCCAGTGTTAACCCAGTTGCAGACCCTACCATCCCATCATGTCAATTCCCTTCCATCCCGCTCCTCCCCCTGTGTCATCCTTATTGCAGACCGCACCTTCCCTTCACGTCAGTTCCCTTCCAGCCCCCCTGTCAGCCCAGTTGCAGACCCCACCTTTCCCTTGTCAATTTTCTTCCAGCCCCTCCTCCCCCCCTTGTCAGCCCCATTGCAGATCTCACCTTCCCCTCATGACAATTCCCTTCCAGCCCCCCAGTGTCAGCCCTGTTGTAGACTCCATCTTTCCCTTGTCAAGTCCCTTCCAGCCCCCTCCTCCTCTCTCCCCATGTCGGCCCACTACCAGCCCCACCTTCCCCCATGTTAGTTCCTCTACTGCAAACTCACTGTCTCCTTTTCCTGCAGCCATGGCTCCCTGCTACTAGACTGGGTGTCATCCTCTGCCAATGCTGCTGGTGCACTCTCTGCTGCCTCCTGGTCTTTGTGCAATGGAGATGATTCTGGAAGCTAGATCTCATCCATCTCTCTCCTTTTCACCCTCCTCCTAGACAACAGTGGACTCCTCCACCTCCATATCCACTAGTTCCACCTAACTGGACTCTTGGTTCCCAAACTCTGACTGGGCTTCACCCTCTGGCCTGGCTGCAACACCCTGTGATGGTATGCCCACTGTGGTGGTATTGCCTGCAGCATCTGTTTTGCTTCCTTCCAATGGATCTCCACCCATGCTTTCTTCTTTGGTAGGACAACACATACTTGTTTTCATCATGTGCATGACATACAGCAGACCATTGTGAAAGTCACCCAGTGGTGTTCAAATGTGACATTTCCTAAGGAAGTCCATATATAATAGGACAAAAATTACTGGCCAGCTCAGTCTGTCACAAATTTGAATAGTTATATGTTATACTCTGATGAGAAAAGTGCTGTACAAATTTTATTCTTTTTTTATAATTATTGGCACTGCAATATAAAATAACCATAAATCATCCTCCAATCTGCCTAATTCTTAATCCACTTAACAGACTAGCAAATTTATGGCACCAGTCCAGCTCTCATCATGACAGAAAATACAGACACCTCATCATGATACACATGGTAGCTCAAAATAATCTACTTTCTAAACATAAGAATCCTATGCACCTGCACAATCCCATCAGATGTGCCCTCATTAACTCACATTCCACCTGAAACAAAATCATAATCTTATCTGACTGCATAACAGACAACAAGCTCTGTGTACTGTGCATCATTGAAACCTGGTTCCCCAATAATGACAATGTCCTGCTCAATCAATTCAACACCACCACTCACAACATCCACAATTGGCCTTGGACATATGGCAGAGGAGGTAGAGTTTGCATACTCACAAGGAAGAGCCTCAGATTCAATACCATGAACTACGCCTCCACTCCCAATCTTGACATCATCACAGTCTCAAACTGCCATCTCTCCATCTGTCTAGCATACAGATCCCCTCTCACCAATGCTGAAGAGCTCGCCACCTTACTGGATGAAATCTGCTCTCACGCATCTACCCCCAAGGACCTCATCTTATTTGGAGATCTAAACCTCACATCTGCCTCTACCACCCACTCCTCAGCCTTCCTCAGAGCTATGACTGGTCTACAATATACACAGCTCATATTCACCCCTACACACACAAAGGTAGCATCCTTGACTTGGTCTTCTTCCCAATTCAACTCTTAAATGCACAGAGATAAACTCCATTCACAATACTTCCAGTTCCCTGGCTGATCACAACCTCATCTCATTCAATATACCCATCTCCTACCTACAAAACTTGCATCAGAGCTCCTCACCAGTAGCTTGAAGGTTGTTTCTTTCAATGAACAGGCCTTCCTCCAAGAAACTATCCAACCATAACTTTTATACCAGGGCAAGCTGATCTTGAAACAAAAGTCTACATTTGGAACTCAACTATCTCAGCTGCTTCTCTTCTCCACCCAAAGCCCCACACAGAAAACATCCAGCACATGCTGTCTGGTACTCCACAGCTCTAAAAACACAGAAACACAATTTGCAACTTCTTGAATCACAATGGAGAAAGTCCCAAGACCACCAACTCAAATCTCAATATCTACAAGAATTAAAGTTATACCACGACTCCACCACACACGCCAAAAGGATACTACAACAATCTCATCTCACACTCTATCAACAAACCCAGAGAACTCTTTGACCTTGTCAAATCACTCATTAAAGACCCATCACAAACAAACCGTGACCACTCTCTTAATCCATAGGACATGGCCTCATACCTGTAGGCCAAGCACAAAGTTACACCCTCCAGCAGCGTTAGCATCCCAACATCGAATGAAGAGACCATTCAGGACTGCCTTCAATACATTATCATCTGAGGAAGTCAACAACATAGTCAGCAAAATCAGCACCACAACCTCACCACTTCATCCTTGTCCAGTTTCCTGGCTTAAAAACACAAAAGACCAATTCCTGCCAACCATTTCTGATATTGTCCACTCATCCCTTTCTCAAGGACTCCTTCCTCCTTCCCTCAAACAAGCATCAATCAAACCGCTCCTGAAGAAACCAAACTCCACATTCACTCTCCACTTCCAGACCTATAACCAGTATACCATTTATCTCAAAATCAAAACCAACTCCAAGATCACATAGACCACTATGCATCTCTAAACATGCTTCAACATGGAGTCCATGGAACCCCCTTCGACTGGTTCCAGTCCTATCTCTCAAACTGAAACCAGAGAAAAAAGATACAAACATAAAGCTCAACCCCATTCACACTAAAACAAAGAGTGCTGCAGGGATCATCCCTTTCCTCCCTATTGTTCATCATATGCATTCAACTACTGTGTGCCATCCTCCAACAATCCCAAGTACAGTTCTTGATATATGCTGATGACATAATGATCTTTGCACCATTCTCCACTTCCACTCCTGATTACTCTACGCTCTCAAGTTGCCTCTTGGAATTAACCAACTGGCTCCATCTTCATAACCTCTCCATCAACTTCAAAAAAACAGAGCTCCTCCATGTCACAAGGCACCTCGACTTCATAACTCCTGCCTCCATCAGACTCGGGAACTACAATATCTGAGTCAGCACACAGATAAAATACCTTGGTATCATATTGGACCAGCAACTAACATTCAAGATATCACCAAAGCAGTATACTATAAACTCAAAAATGTCCAAAACCTATGCCCCCTTTTAGCCACCAACACATTATGCTCAATCTGTCAAGCCAGCATCACACCCCTATAAGACTACTGCAACTCAATTTATCAAGGTCAACCTAAGTACACACTCCTCCCTCTACAACTCGCCGAAAATACTGTTGCTTGATTTAGCCTCCAAATCTCAAGGCAAACCCACATCACACCCATCCTCAAACACCTCCACTGGCTTCACATCATCACCAGAATACAATTCAAAGTTCTAACTCTCATTCACAAAATCATAGACAAACAATCCTCAGAACACCTCCAAGCACTAATTCACACTCTGAACTTGACAGACCAAGAAGAAAGAGCATCCAAAACCTCATCAGTCTTCCACTACAGATTTGAAAATGCAAGCAAACCACAAGAACAAGAGCATCTCACTGTACGCCCGATTTCCTCTGGAATTCACTATCCCCTCAATTTGAAGTATCAAATCAACTGCAGACTTTCGCAAATAACTCAAAACCCACCTCTTCTTGGAACATTTTTCCAACAGAAACCCAACTACCACAGATTAGGACATCCTCATACAAACAATCACATCATCTCCCACTCCACCCCCATAAATCCCCTTCAACCCCTCACCCCCACACCCCATACCCTTCTCCCCACTTTACATAGTTCTTTAAATTTGTATTGATGCAAATGTATTGACTCACATAAAAGGTTCTGTGTTCTCTGTTCATGTTTAGAATAGTTTTCATGTTAATTTTAAATGGTTATTGATGTTCATTATAACTCATTCCTTGTATTTGTAGACATGGACAGATAAAAGGGATACCAGAATCCCCAATATGTAATTGAAGATGGATGAATTTCTTGATACAAAATGTGTTTAGAAGTTTAGCTTTTCACCTACTTCCTTTTAAATAGAATAGGATGTCATGATCATGGGTTCTGTGTAACTGTCTTTAAAATAGATGGAACAGTGTTAACGCAAGCATAAAGAGTAAATATAGGCTATTAACTGTGCAAGCATAAAGTTCATTGAACAGTCAACTGGAAGTCCCTGCTGACACAACATAATTTTTGCAACTTTTGCAATTATAAATTTCATCTAATATACTGTGATCAGATCTTACTCTGTAAAAAGAACTTTGGCGACACCTTGTGTTATTTCATGGTTATAATAAATGACTGTTACTTCCTCTTTTTCTCTAATAAAAAGGAGCTTTTAGGAGGGGGACTTTGAATTCGGCAGGCGTGAAACTATGCATGTCAATAGACCGTCTGTTGCCGTCTTCCCTCTGAGCTCAAAGAAAATAGCATTTTGTGTGTGATTGTATTATGTATTACTCTCTGCCTGTTTCTCACTGCTTGATGGACCAGAGACAAAAAGAACCGTGGTATTGTGGTCAGATCACAGAGTTTTCTTCAGTATTATTTCAATTCTATATAAACTGCAGTGACTTGCAGAAAAACAATATATACAAATGTGTTAAATAAATAAACATTGATAAACTTTAACGTCAACAATTTATTTATTGTGGAGAATTACAAACTTACCCCAAGACAGGAACCTGTACATGACCACACGCCATGTATATCATAAATGCATAACAATAAGAAGGATTATCACACAAAAATAATTATGAAATCATTAAATCACCCTAGGGAACTCTTTGATATTGTAAAATCACTAGTCTGTGCTCCCAACACAGAGGGAAACCAGACATGCCTCAACCCACAAGTGCTAGCTAACCATTATTTATGTATTTATTTAACGGGGGGGGGGGGGCATACCACTTTTTCTTATTGTCAAAGCAGTTTACAATAAAACAGAAAATAAAACATTAAAACAAGATAATAAAACTTGGGGCAAACTTAAAATGAAAGGGAATCAACAAATGAAAAGCAAGAGGTAAATAAGGAAGCAAATTTATTTAACATTTCTTATATACTGCCTTTTATGATATCAAGGTTGTCAGAACACTGGCTTGGCAACCAAGCAACCAGGGTTCAATTCCCACTAGCACTCCTTGTGGCCTTGGGCAAGTCACTTAACCCTCCATTGCCTCGGAAGAAAGGCCTGGCAATCTACTTCCGGTGACACTGCCAAGTAAACCCAGGAGCCTCTGGGTCGCCAGGAGTCAGTACTGACTCAAAGGCACACATTGCATTTTGCACGGATACTACTGAAAGTACCAAAAACAGAACACATCACTCCTACACTACAACTGCTACATTGGCTCCCTATTATTAGCAGAATTAAATACAAATCCATAATAACAACCTTTAAACTATTACACAACTCATCCTCTTCCTACCTAAGTTCTCTAATATGCAATATGCTGGACACTAGACAGAAGAGAAGTTGCACAAAAAATACCCTAGTCATTCCTACAGAATTCATAAGAACATAAGAACATAAGATATGCCATACTGGGTCAGACCAAGGTCCATCAAGCCCAGTATCCTGTTTCCAACAGTGGCCAATCTAGGTCATACATACCTAGCAGTTTCCCCAAAAGACACAGGTTCCACAATGCTTGTACTGGGTCAAGCATTGATATCCTGGGTCCCTTCTTAATAATGGTTTATGGACCTTTCCTCCAGGAACTTGTCCAAACTTTTTTAAACCCAGCTACACTAACACCCTTTACTAAATCCTCCAGTAACAAATTCCAGAATATTTTCTTTTATTAGTCTTAAATAGTTTACCCTGTAGTTTCATTGCATGTCCCCTAGTCTTTCTATATTCTGATAACGTAAACAATCGATCTACGTTTACCCGTTCCACTCCGTTCATTAATTTATAGACTTCTATCATATCGCCCCTCAGCCGTCTCTTTTCCAGGTTAAAGAGCCCTAACCTTTTTAGCCTTTCTTCATAGGAGTATCCTTCCATCCGCTTTATCATTTTGGTGGCTCTTCTCTAAACCTTTTCTAATAATGCTATATCCTTTTTAAGATACGGCGATCAGAATTGCACACAATATTCAAGCTGCGGTCTCACCATGGAACAATATAGAGGCATTATAATATCTTTTGTTTTATTTTCCATTCCTTTCCTTTTGATACCTAGAATTCTATTTGCTCTCTTGGCCGTCGCTGCACACTGGGCCGAGGGTTTTAACATGTTATCCACAATGACGCCTAAATCTTTTTCCTGGGTGGTGGTTCCTAAAGTGGAACCTTGCATCGTGTAACTATAGTTTGGGTTGTTCTTCCCTAGGTGCATAACTTTGCACTTGTCCACATTAATCAAGATCCTCTTGCAATTTATCAAGATTCCTCTTGCGATTTTCCACAATCCTCTTGGGTTTTAACAACTTTAAATAGTTTTGTGTTATCTGCAAATTTGATAACCTCACTCGTTATTCCACTTTCCAGGTCATTTATGAATATGTCAAAAAGTAGCAGACCCAGCACAGATCCCTGGGGTACACCACTATTCACCTTTCTCCATTGGGAAAATTGGCCAATTAGCCCAACCCTCTGCTTTCTATTTTTTAACCAGTTCCTGATCCACAGTAGTACACTGCCTCCTATCCCATGACTCTTTAGTTTTGCCAAAAGGCTCTGATGAGGGACCTTGTCAAAGACTTTCTGAAAGTCCAGATACACTATATCAACTGATTCACCTTTGTCCACCTGTTTATTCACACCTTCAAAAAACATAACAGATTAGTAAGACAAGATCTTCCTTGTCTAAAGCCATGTTGGCTGTCTCCCATTATGCTATGACTATCTACATACTGAGTAATTTTATTCTTTATGATGGTTTCTACCATTTTTCCTGGTACTGACATCAGGCTCACCGGTCTGTAGTTTCCTGGATCACCCCTGGAACCCTTTTTAAAAATTGGTGTTACATTGGCGATCCTCCAATCTTCAGGTATTAGAGATGATTTTAATGATAGTTCACAGATTACTAATAGCAGGTCTGAAATCTCATATTTCAGATCTTTCAACACCATTGGATATATACCATCTGGCCCAGGTGATTTGCTACTCTTCAGTTTATCTAATAGTTGTAATACATCTTCCCGATGTATCGATATTTCCTTCAATTCTTCCGCACCTGTAAATATCACTTCAGTCATGAAGACCAATTGATCAACAAGCAACAGAGCCTTTACCTTCTATTCACCAATTCTCTGTAACTCCCTCCCAGGCCAAATAAGATAGAAACATAGAAACATGATGGCAGAAAAAGACCACAAGGCCTATCTTGTCTGCTCTTCCATATCAATTACAATAGTCTCCTTTTTACCTTTGAGATCCTCTGTTTGTCCCATACTTTTTTGAATTCAGATATTGTCCTCGTGTCCACTACCTCCACTAGGAGACTATTCTACGCATCCACCACTCTTTCAGTAAAAAAATATTTCTGCATATTACTTCTGAGTCTATCCCCTTTCACTCTCATTCTATGCCACCTCGTAGCAGAGATTGCCTTCAATTGAAAGAGACCCTCCTGTGCATTTATGCAATGGAGGTATTTAAATGTCTCTACCATCTTGCCTTTACTTTAAAGTATACATATTAAGATCTTTAAGTCTATCCTCATATGCTTCATAAGGAAGACCACTAACCATTTTAGTATTCACCCTCTGCACCAACTCCAACCTGCTTATATCCTTTTGAAGGTGCGGTTTCCAGTATTGCACATAATACTCCAAATGAGGTATAAATAACCTTTCAGCTTTCAGAAATCAACTTAAGATGCACTTATTCTCAGAGTGTTTTGGAAATAGGACAAACGAATCAAATATTTACCCAACCAAATTTGCAACTGCAAATTACTTATCACACAGGATATTTTCACGCTCACTTCAGCAGTTTTACTACATCCATGAGTTGTTAATTACCTCGCCATATCTATGAGTTGTTAATACCTCCTTAAGATAATTGCTTAGTAACATTAGAGAAACACACCCATGCTCTGTTAAAAGCTATGTAATATAACTTCAACAAGCCTATTTGTAGACTAGGCCCTCTTTGTTACATGTTCCTTGAATTTTCTACCTGTATGATTACCCCCCCCCCCTTTTTTTCATTTTTATTACATATATTACTTGTAAAACTGTTTTTGTTCCCTGTCAAGCACTTTGATTATTTGATAAGGTGGTATAAAAAACAACCAAATAAATAAATAAATTGATTATTAGTACTTATTTCATGCCTTCGCAGGGAAAAATCAAGGCGAGCAACATTCAGGTCCAGTATGCATTTCCCTGTCCCCAAAGAGTTCACAATCTGTGTTTGTACCTGAGGCAATGGAGGGTTAAATGGCTTGCACAAGGCCACAAGGAGTGCCAGTGGGATTTGAACCCTGGTCTTTCTGGCTCTAGGCTGCTGCCCTAACCACTGATGGTTTAGAGTCTATCACAAAGAACTTTGAGCTAAGAGAGGATATTATTAAATGAACTATTGAAGGAATTATTTTGTAGTGACAAAATAAATGGCAACATGGATGAGCATTTTAGAAAGGATGTCCAAACTGGCAGGTCTAAGCCAGAACATCTGAAAAAAAAGCAGGCACATCCAGGTGCAGACATAGGGGTATGTTTACTAAACCGCGCTACTGTGCAGGGCGCACTTGAGCGTGTGCTAAGGTACCTTAGCGCACGCTAATGATGCGTTTTTGTGCCCCGCACACGTGCGCGCCGCACTAACGGGCCCGCTCATGTGCGCGTCGTGCAAATGAGTGATAGAGGCATGGAAAGGCTCCCGGAGGGCGGAAGAAGGCTCCCCAGGGGGGAGAGACAGGATCAATGGGTGGAGAGTGGGAGGGGAGAGGCTCCCCGCACAGGAGCGGGGCTGAAATTCGATGAAACAAATACCGCGAGTGAAAACCTCGTGGGAGAGCCGATTTAAAGAGAAGAGAAACCATTTATGTCAGCAATGTACAGCAAAACCAGGGAAACCTACACAACGTGAGCAGTGTGATACATGTGCACAGAACAAAATAGCAAATAAAAATTGAAAATGACCACAACAAAATTCTAATAAATTATAATCCAGCTGGGCAACAGTGATAGTCATGGAAAACATAAAAAGTCACTCCCAAGAAAGCCCCAAAAAAGAAATATGAATTTTAGAAGGGTCTACGCTCCGTCCCCATACAAGGTGAATGATCCCACAGTGAAATTGTGCAGAGCAGGGTTTATGACTCCTTTGGCCAGGTTTCCTATCTCCAGGGACTTCACTGTCTCTGTGGCCACAGCGTGGTGCAGTGAACACAGACAGTGTGTTCAGAAGCCAAAGATCACCAGTTCAAGTCCCAGCTGGGGCTCCTGCAAACCCAATCCCCATATTTTACCCACCACTAAACCATGATAGTAAAGACCAACCTTTTTTGCAGATAACATAAGCATGGTCCAAACACCTCTATTTTACCCTACAGAGCACAAACACCAAAAACATGTGCATTACCTAGACCACAGTCCCCTCAATGCAGTCCTGGAGGGCCACATATCATTTAGCTGTGATGCTGTCAGCAATATAAGGCCATGTCAGCATGGTGGTGGAGGGGTACCGTTGGTGGAGGGGGCAGTGGCTGCGGCCCACAGCAAACAGTGGCCTAGCCCCCTTCACGTGGGTGCAGTGCCCTCCAACAGACAGGCCCTGTCTGACAAACAGCCATGGACTCCCCAGGGAATGCACTGTTTTTGTGCTAAGAAGGTGGTGCAGCGGACACAGCCAGTGCCTTTAGGACCAAAAGGTCACAGGTTCAAATCCCAACTGGGGCTCCTGCCAACCCAGTCCCCTTATTTTACCCATGAAGAAAACATGGTAGTAAAGACTTAACCATTATTGCTGAGAACATAAGCATGGGTCAAAAACCTCTATTTTAACCTACACAGCACAAACACCATAGAAATGTGCATTACCTACAGCAGAATCCCCCAAATGCAGTCCTGGAGGGCCAAACACCATTCAGTTTCCATGCTGCCTCTAATAAAGATGCCTGTGCTGCATATCTATGCACCACCCCCATGGTATGCAGATGTATCCCATGCATATTCATGAGGGACAGCATGAAAACCCGAACAGTGTTTGGCACACCAGGACTGGAGTTGGGAACCTCTGCCGTAAAGCAGCAGCCAACAGGGCCAGACACACCCACACCCACACCCACAGGCCCCATTGGCTAATGCCTCCTGGAGAGGCAGGACATTGGGCCCTGCGTGCATCTCCCAATACTAGCACTTGCATACATTAGCAATGCCACCCTACACCTGGGTAGACGGTACACACCTTTCAAACGTTTCCTATGATTACTGGCAGATAGCAAGTCCTACGTTAAGCACAGTTTGCTCATTGGCTCCATCATAACAATCTTTCTGATGTCTGTGGAGTGTGCTTCAGGTCTGGTCTCTGACAGTGTTTACCACCCTGGGGAGTGACCTCCAACAGTATTGCATAGCATATCCATGCCTGTACTGTGCCCAGGACTGGTGTGGTGGGCAGGGCTGCTAAACCCCTCTATAGTAGCACAATGCTGGCATAGGTGTGGGAGTGTGTGTCTGTCTATACAGTGTTTGGTGGCTGCAAACACCTTCCACAGTCCACACTGCCAGCACTGTTGCCAGTATTGGCCTGCCAATGTGCATAATGAGGAGCAAGGTACCATGGGTATAGCCCGGACAGGGTGACCTGGCCAGGATGCATCTGCACAGGGCATAGGGCACTGGCTGGGACATTGTAGTGCCCGGCCACCACCTACACAGACAGGGTGACCTCAGTATGTCCTGCTGGTGGATCACTCTCACCCTGACTGTGCAGTGACGACAGCATGGCTAAGCACCCCCATAATGCTATGTAGTATTTCTCTCATGTGATATTTATGGCTTTCTTTTGGGGCCCAGTCACTGATTTATCTGCTTGTTGTGTATGCTGACATCCCAGTTCTGGGTGCAAGCATTTCCACTGGGAGCATGCACTATGGACTAACTAGCAGACTGTTTGCAGCTGGTATGTGTCTTGATGGAGTGGCTTGCAGGGTGCAGTGGCTGAAGGCTTGCTGCAGGAGAATATCAGATAGTGGTGGGGTGCAGCTTAGCATATCCAGGCCTAATGCCTGTCTGCTATTGAGTTATGGATGTGTACAGAGCTACATTGACTGTGCTGTAGGGTGTCTGTTCCCCAGCAGGACTGGGGTTGATGGTCCCCTCTACTGCCACCATTGCAGGGAGGTAGAATGTGGATCTGTTGATGGGGGACCCTGTTTGCCACCCTTGGCCCTGGAGAGGGGGTGGTGGTGCATGGACCACCTGGGGGTCCATGGGGGCTACACCTGACTGAGACAGACAGGGATATCCAAGGTGTTTCTGCAGAAACTATCTAGCTCACAAATTAACACTGCTTTGGACCTCCAGCATGGCCTTTTTCAGCCATGGAAAGTGCTGTGGACCTGGTGCTGGGCGCCTTACCGCACCCTCAGGGTGAGCACAGTACCCGCACAATATGACGGTGTTTAGCTACTCTGTGCCAGTAAAACACACGGTCAGTACCCACTACCAGGCCGAGGTGCTGTGGGGGTGCACATGGTCACTTCCCCCTACCAGGCCAAGGTGCTGTGGGGGTGCATTCCCCATCTTGTGTTTATCTGTGGACAGCTGATTTGCATGTGCAGTGCATCATGGGTACGGTTGGGCTACCCCTATCCTGGTGACCACAGCAGACTGTCTGTGTGGTGACATGAACTCCCTCTGCAGCCAGCCAGGGGCTTGTTAGCAGCTGTAGGGCTGTAGCACAATGGTTATTTCATTGCCTGGGGAGCCATAGGTCATGGGTTCAAACCCACAGTGGGGTTGCTTGATGGGGCAGTCTAGAGCATTATCTCTTTTTAATGCAGAGCTACTCAATTCCAGTCCTGGTGGCCCACAACCCTGCAGGTTTTTGGGATATCCCTAATGATATGCATGAGATATATATGCATTAGAGATAGCCTGCCAACCTGACTGGTGTTTGGCCCTCCAGGGCTGGATTTGGAGACCCCTGCCTTACACTTCTGTCATTTAAGATTGTAAGTGGGCAAGGTGCAGATGTCCAAGACATCAAAGAGGTTAGAATTTGTCACATTCCTCCTTGCTTCTCACCACCACCAAAATATTGTCTATTAGACAACTTTTTGGTGGTGTTGAGAATCTAGGAGGAATGTGACAGATTCTATCTACCCTTTTGATGTCTAGAACATCTGTACCTTGCCCACTCACAATCTTAAATGACAGAGGTGTAAGGCAGGACTCTCCAAATCCAGCCCTGGAGGGCCACAAACCAGTCAGGTTGGCAGGCTATCTCTAATGCATATATATCTCATGCATATCAATAGGGATATCCCAAAAACCTGCAGGGTTGCGGGCCACCAGGACTGGAATTGAGTAGCTCTGTTTTAATGTACATTATTGCTGCCAGCAAAAACACCCTCATTGTACTGTACCCATAAGGTGCCTCAGAGGGCGCTTTATAGGGCGCCCTATAGGTTACCTTATGGTTACCATCCATATAAGGTGCACTATATGTTATCCTGTGGAGCAACTTATAGGGTGCCCTATAGGGGACATTTTAGGGTGCCGTGGCGGACAGTGCACTTTATAATGTGCCCTATGGAGTGCCTTATAGGGTGCCTTATGCGGCAGCTTCAATTACGGCACGTGAGGACCTGTTTGCTGGCAGCAATTAATAAAATACAACTAAAGTGCTGCAGGAAAAAATATGTACATTGCAAAGCTGATGCCACAGCCAGCCTTATGTATTAGGCACACTGGGGAGCAAACTCATGACCCCTGTATCAGCAGTCAGTGCCTTACCCATTGTGCTACACTGCTGCTCTTCCTTGCATGTCAGCACACCTACTTATGCTGTGCATTCCTTAAACTGCACAGTGCTGCCATCAAAAACATTGCTGTGACCTTGCGGTAACTCATATGGCACCCTATAAAGCGCCCTATCAGCAACATTCTAGGGTGCCTTGGCAGACAGTGCACTTTAAAATGTGCCTTATGGGGAGCCTTATGTTAACACGCTTTGAGAGTGCGTTTGCTAGTAGTAGTAATTAAAATAAAAAATAAAATGCCTCCTAAAGCAAACTTATAAGAACATAAGATATGCCATACTGGGTCAGACCAAGATCCATCAAGCCCAGTATTCTGTTTCCAACAGTGGCCAATCTAGGTCATATGTACCTAGCAGTTTCCCCAAGAGACACAAGTTCCACAATGCTTGTATTGGGTCAAGCATTGATATCTTCGGTCACTTCTTAATAATGGTTTATAGACCTTTCCTCCAGGAACTTGTCCAAACCTTTTTTAAACCCAGCTACACTAACAGCCTTTACTACATCCTCCGGTAACAAATTCCAGAGTTTGATTACACGTTGAGTGAAAAAATATTTTCTTTTATTAGTCTTAAATAGTTTACCCTGTAGCTTCATTGCATGTCCCCTAGTCTTTCTATATTCTGATAAGGTAAACAATCGATCTACGTTTACCCGTTCCACTCCGTTCATTAATTTATAGACTTCTATCATATCTCCCCTCAGCCGTCTCTTTTCCAGGTTAAAGAGCCCTAACCTTTTTAGCCTTTCTTCATAGGAGTATCCTTCCATCCCCTTTACCATTTTGGTGGCTCTTCTCTGTACTTTTTCTAAAATCGCTATATCCTTTTTAAGATACGGTGACCAGAATTGCACACAATATTCAAGGTGCGGTCTCACCATGGAACGATATAGAGACATTATAATATCTTTTGTTTTATTTTCCATTCCTTTCCTTATCATACCTAGCATTCTATTTGCTCTCTTGGCCGCCGCTGCACACTGGGCCGAGGGTTTTAACATGGTATCCACAATGACGCCTAAATCTTTTTCCTGGGTGATGGTTCCTAATGTGGAACCTTGCATCGTGTAACCATAGTTTGGGTTGTTCTTCCCTAGGTGCATAACCTTGCACTTGTCCACATTAAATTTCATCTGCCATTTTGATGCCCAGTCTTCCAATTTATCAAGATCCTCTTGCAATTTTTCACAATCCTCTTGGGTTTTAACAACTTTAAATAGTTTTGTGTCATCTGCAAATTTGATAACCTCACTCGTTATTCTATTTTCCAGGTCATTTATGAATATGTCAAAAAGCAGCGGACCCAGCACAGATCCCTGGGGTACACCACTATTCACCTTTCTCCATTGGGAAAATTGGCCATTTAGCCCTACCCTCTGCTTTCTATCTTTTAACCAGTTCCTGATCCACAATAGTACACTGCCTCCTATCCCATGACTCTTTAGTTTTGCCAAAAGTCTCTGATGAGGGACCTTGTCAAAGGCTTTCTGAAAGTCCAGATACACAATATCAACCGACTCACCTTTGTCCACCTGTTTATTCACTCCTTCAAAAAAACATAACAGATTAGTAAGACAAGATCTTCCTTGTCTAAAGCCATGTTGGCTGTCTCCCATTAGGTTGTGACTATCTACATGCTGAGTAATTTTATTCTTTATGATGGTTTCTACCATTTTTCCTGGTACTGACGTCAGGCTCACCGGTCTGTAGTTTCCCGGATCACCCCTGGAACCCTTTTTAAAAATTGGTGTTACATTGGCGATCCTCCAATCTTCAGGTATTAGAGATGATTTTAATGATAGTTCACAGATTACTGATAGCAGGTCTGCAATCTCATATTTCAGTTCTTTCAACACCCTTGGATGTATACCATCCGGCCCAGGTGATATGCTACTCTTCAGTTTATTTTATTTTTTTTATTTTTATTTATTTTATGCTTTTCTTCTATACCGCCTTTTCCCAAGATCAAAGGCGGTTTACAATTAACATAATGAACAGTTTACAATTAACATAATGAACATGGTTTTACATGGAACTTCGTATTTTCTTCAAACTATGTACAATTAACTTTTCATGAACAATAACATGGAACATATAATTATACATAAGCTGTAACTATTTACATCAGTCAAATATTTACATTAGTCAATTATTAATCGTGGTTTTTAAGGGTTGTTTTTCCTAAGTGTGTTGATGTTTGAGGCTTTTTGATCTGTGGTTATGGAGGATTTTTATGGAGGTGTGGTGAGGGGGATGGTGGGGGTTCATTAAGATTTATAAAGTGTTCTTTAAACAGATATGTTTTTAGTTCTTTCCGGAATGTCTGGAGATCCTTTATTTTGCAGAGGCTTAGTGGGAGTTTATTCCATATGGTGGGGGCTGCATATGAGAATGCTCTTGAGCTTGTGGATTTTTTTGTTTTTCGAATTGATTTTTTTATGTCTAGTGAGTGGGTTGCGTTTTGTCTGCGGGTTCTATGTTCTTTTGGAGCATGTAGTAGAGTGGTTAGATGTGAGGGTGATATGCCGTTGATAAGTTTAAATGTGGTTAAGAGTATTTTGTATGATATTCTACTATTTATGGGAAGCCAATGTAGTTCGGCGAGGATGGGAGTTATGTGGTCAGTGAGGCGGGCTTTTGCTGTTACTCGGGCACAGATGTTTTGAGCTCGTTGGAGTAAGTTGGTATTTGTGAGAGGGAGGCCGATAAGTAGACTATTACAATAGTCAAAGTGTGGAGTGATGAGTGTGCTGATAACAGATCTGAAGTCACGTGTGTCTAGTATTGGTCGTAGGTGTTGAATGGTCTTAAGTTTATAGAATATGGTTTTCACGGTTTGTTTTATGTGAGGGAGCATACTAAGTGTGTGGTCTATTATGATGCCTAGGTATTTTACTTCCTTTTTGATTGGGATTATTGTGTCGTTAATTGTTATTGTTTCAGGGAGAGTAGTATCTGGTTTTCTTGTTACGAACATTGCTTCAGTTTTTTTTAAGTTGATGCTGAGGTTATTATTTTCTAGCCAGGTATTTGCTTCGCTGATGCAGTCTAGTAAGTTCTGGTAGGTGGGATTATTTGTGTTTATTGGTTGAGTGAGCATGATATCATCTGCGTATATGTAGTGGTTGACTTTATGTTTTTTAAATATATTTGTGATGGGTTGAAGATACAAGTTGAAAAGGAGGGCCGATAGGGCCGAGCCCTGTGGAATACCTTGTCCTTGTACGAATGGCTCTGAGGTGTCTTGGCCTAATTTAACGCGTATCGATCGGTTTGTGATGTATGATATAAACCATTGTAGAATTGTTCCTCCTATTCCTAGGTTTAGGAGTCTGTTAATGAGTGTGTTGTGGTGGACATTGTCAAAGGCACCGGCTATATCAATGAATATGAGGATATAACCTTGGTTGCATGTGTCAGTGCCTTTTATGAGGTCATCCATGAGTGTTATAAGCAAAGTTTCGACCCCGTGTGATGGGCGGAAGCCGAATTGGTGTGGGTCAAGTGGTGCATGTGTGTCGATAAAATCTTGTAGTTTATCTAATAGTTGTAAGACATCTTCCTAATGTATCGATATTTCCTTCAATTCTTCCGCACCTTTAAATACCACTTCAGTCATGGGTAACATCCCTACATCTTCCTCAGTAAAGACCGAAGCAAAGAATTCATTCAGTCTCTCCGCTATTGCCTTGTCGCCTCTTAGTGCTCCTTTAACCCCTTTATCATCTAATGGACCAACTGATTCTCTCACAGGTTTTTTGCTATGAATGTACTTGAAAAGGTCTTTATTTCGCGTTTTTGCTTCCTTAGCAAGCTTCTTCTCAAATTCTCTCTTTGCCTGCCTTATCAATGCCTTGCATTTGACTTGCCAGTGCTTGTGCTGTTTCCAGGTTTCGTCGTTTGGTTCTTTTTTCCATTTCCTGAAAGATGCTTTTTTGGAAACAATAGCCTCTCTGACCTCACCTTTAAACCATGCTGGCAGTTTTTTGGACTTCCTTCCACTTTTCTTAAAGCGTGGAATACAGCTGGTCTGGGCTTCCAAGATAGTATTTTTCAACAACACCCAAGCTTGATGTACGTCTTTAACCTTCGCAACTGCTCCTTTTAGTTTTTTCTTAACTGTTTTCCTCATTTTATCATAGTCTCCCTTTCGAAAGTTAAAAGGTAGTACTGTGGATTTCCTTACTATCCCTCCTCCACTAATTAAATCAAAGGCGATCATGCTATGATCACTATTGCCAAGTGGCCCCAACACCCTTATCTCTTGCACTAGATCTGGTGTTCCACTAAGGACTAGGTCTAATATGGCTTTCCCTCTGGTTGGTTCATGAACCAGCTGCTCCAAGAAGCTCCATAATAGGTAATGCCTCAGCCAGCCTTCTTCATTGGGCACAGTGGGGGTTTGAACCCATGATCCCTGCACCATTGGTCAGTGTTTTATTGTGCTGTGGCTCTGCTTCTCTGCTTGTGCATTAGCGCGCCGCCTTATGCCGCCCAATATTAAAATGCCTCCTAAAGCAATAGCACACTGCCTTATGCTGCCCATTATTTAAATGCCTCAGCCAGCAGTCTTCATTGGGCACTGTGGGGGATTGAACCCCTGATCCCTGCACCATTGATCAGTGTCTTAACTATTGTGCTGTGACTCTGCTCCTCTGCTTGCACATCAACGTGCCACTTATGCCTCCCGCACAGCTTTCTCATGTACTAATGTGCGGGGCGCACATGGGCGCCGCGCACATTAGCGCATGAATAATCCCGGTTTTGCTTTTTTCAGCCAGACACGCCCACTCCTTATATGGCACCCGCACACTAGCGGGCCGCGCACATTACCAGGGTTTTAGTAAACATACCCCATAATTTCACGATCGTAGATGTGCCCTATATGGACATCTGTGGGGGAGTTTACATAGACATCCTCAAAAGAGTATCTTGGAACATAAGCATAGCCTAATAGAGTAATGGGCTAGGAAAGGTTGTAATTGTGATTTTGCAGAGTATTGGGGATGATGGATCTCTATCTTCTCTACATCATCTGGATATCTTTCAGCCAAAACAAACACTTTCCCAATGCTTATTCCCTCCCTCTCAGCCCAACCATGCCCTGTTGAGTGTCTGCCACACCCAGGACCCCTTTTTGGGAAAGGGGATCCGCATTCAGGTGAGTCCAACCAGCCCTATGGAGGAGCAAACAACTGGTAGGATTGGAGACTCAAAAATCACCATATAACATGACCGTTGGACTCCTCATGTTGAGCCATCCACTTGAGGAGTTGGTGGTCCATTACCAGCCTAAACAGATGGCTGAGCAGGTAGTATTTGAAGGTCTCAAATGCCCACTTGACAGCCATCAGCGCTTAATGCTGTTCCAGAGGAAGCAGATTCCTGCTGATGAATGCTACAGGATGTTCTTCATCCCTGACTTCCTGGGCCAGAATGGCTCCTAGGCCCAAAGGTGTCAAAAAGGGGTGGGCCACATGGGCCCTGGTCCCACCAGAAATCACATCATGGCAGCCCCTTCTTGTCTGCCCATTGAAAATTGTATCCTCATAGGCAGATAGGAAGAGTCTTTGCTGTGATTGCAGATTGCCCTTGGGAGATAGGATCCCTGAGGACAGACTACTGCCTGCCTGCCATGATCATTGCAAAGACCCTTCCTGTCTGCCCACAAGGATTGCAGTCAGACAGGAAGGGTCTTTGCAATGATCGTGGCCCATAGACAGAAGTCTGCCCATGGGGATCCCATCTCCCACAGGTAGAAGCCAGGATCGCTGCAAAGACCATTCCTGTCTGCAAACAGGAAGTGTCTCTGCCTGTGAGGCAGGGCTTAGAGGAGTTATTTATTTATTCAAAAGCATTTATATCCAGCTCAATCGTCAATGTGGGTAACAAAAAAAATACACAATATATCATCACATACCAATGAATATAAACAAGAATAACAAAAAAAACAATATAACTAAAAAAATTGCCTATATCATTAATACCATCGGAGTATCAGCAGAGACATAAATGTAAGACTTCCCATATGTCTATCTGACAAATCCAGGAAAAGCCTGTTTAAATAAAAATACTACCTCTGCAAAATTAGGGATGACCTGGGGGTAATAGCCAATCAATCCAAGTAAGGCACTAATCTCTTTCTTCAATTTTGGGGTGGGGCAGGGGCAATGGTATCCATCTTCCATAGTTGAGGTCATATCTGCCCATTCCCGATTAAATATCCTAGGTATTGAATTTCCTGACTTCTCAGAAAACATTTCTTGGGTTGGCTGTCAACCTGGTCTTCTGCAGGCTGCTCAACATGGTTTGTATTTGAGTTACATGGGTGGTCCGGCCTCTGCTGTAGATGTTGATGTTGTCAAGGTATGCAGCTGCATACTCCTTGTGCGGTCTCAGTAGGTGGTCGACTAGGCACTGAAATGTGGCAGAAGACCCATGTAATCCAAAGGACAGTACTGTAAAAGGTAACAAATCTTGCAGTGTTGAAAAAGCAGTCTTCTGCTTGGCGACTGGCGTCAAGACACCTACCAGTATCCCTTGGTCAGATCCAAGGTTGATATAAAGCATGAGTCACATGATTAGCTCAAATACTCTGGGCATGGGATACACTTCTAGTTTAGAAATTTCATGACCCTCCGGAAGTCAGTGGAGAACCTAATGCTTCTGTTATGTTTAGGAACCAAAACATGGTGACGACAAGTCACTCATAGGGGTATCTTTACTAAAGGGCGCTATTTGCGCTGCTGCGACATTATCGCGCTATAAGGTACCTTATCACGCAATAATGGTGCTTTATCGGGCGCAGATGTACCTTAGTGCGCGATAACGTGCGCAGCGGTGCAAACGAGTGCAGAGGGTGGAGAAAGGCTCCCGGAGGGCGGAGGAAGGCTCCCCAGGGGCGGAGAGAGAGGGTCAATGGGCAGAGAGTGGGAGGGAAGAGGCTCCCTGCACATTAAAGCTGTGGAATCCGGGGCTGAAAGCTAACACCAGTGAAACCCTGGCATTAGAGCAGATTTAAAGGGAAGAGAAACCATTTATGTCAGCAATGTACAGCAAAGCCAGGGAAACCTATACAAAGTGATAAGTGTGATACATGTGCACAGAACAAAAGGGCAAATAAACGTTGAAAATGACCTGAACAAAATGTAAAAAAAACATTACCAAGCTATCCAATAGTGATATTAATGGGAAACAGCAAAAACCACTACCGAGAAAGCTCCAAAAAAAATATATTAATTTTGGAAGGGTCTATGCTCTGTCCCCATACAAGGTGAATGATCCCACAGAGAAATAGCGCTGATCAGGGTTTCCCCTTGTTATTGGACAGGTTTCCTATGGCATGCACATGTTCTGCAACAGCAGGGTGGGCATGTTGGGATGGGCAACTGGACAGATGCTGGAAAAGGGGATACAGAGGGCTGCAAGCGGCACATGCTGTGGTGCAGCTGGGCCACAGTGCGGACTAGGGTGATGCCTAGGCCCATAGGAATGCTGAAACAGTAGAGCAGCCAGACAGCAATTGATGAGCGCCCAACATGGGCACGAGTGTGTTTCCCACAGTGCCACAGGGGATAGTACCCAGCAGGTACCCCCAAGGGCACAGAACATTGGCAGGCGGTACTGGGGGGAAGTGGGGACATCTATGCAGGCACCCCTACCCCAGAACCTGCACCATAGGCAGCCACCTACCAGCACGCTGGATGGCCTGAGACTGCGCACCACCAGCAACACCAGCAGAAGGGCATGTCAGCATAGTGGCAGAGGGGTACTGGTGGTGGAGGAGGCAATGGCAGCTGCCCACAGCAGACTATGGCCTAGCCCTGTGTAGGTGGGTGCCATGCAACAGACAGGCCCTGTCTGACGAACAGTCATGGTATTCCCAGGGAATGCACTGTCTCTGAGGCAACACGGTGGTGCAGTACATACAGCCAGTGTGTTCACAGGTTCAAGTCTCAGCTGTGGCTCCTGCTAACCCAGTCCCCATATTTTACCCACTATTAAAACATGGTAATAAAGACGGAAACTTTATTGCAGATAAATTAAACATGCCCAAAATGCCTATATTTTACCCTACAGAGCACAGACACCATAAACATGTGCATTACCTACAGCAGAGTCTCCCAAATGCAGTCCTGGAGGGCCAAACACCATTCATGTTCCATGCTGTCTCTTGTGCGCTGTCCCCATGGTATGCAGATGTATCTCATGCATATTCATTAGGGACAGCATGAAAACTCGAACAGTGTTTTGGCCCACCAGGACTGGAGTTGGGAACCTCTGCCCTAGAGCAGTGGCTAACAGGGGCAGAAAAACCCTCACCCACAGACTCCATTATCCAAAGCCTCCTGGAGAGGCAGGATGTTGGGCCCTGCGTGCATCTCCCAATACTAGCAGTTGCATACCTTAGCAATGCCACCCTAAACCTGGGAATATGGTACACATATATCAAAATGTTGCTATGATTACTGGCAGATAGCAATTCCTAAGTTAAGCACAATCTGCTCATTGAGCTATATCATACCAACCTCTCTGATGTCTGTGGAGTGTGTTTCAGGTCTGGTGTCTGACAGTGTTCACCACCCTGGGGAGTGACCCCAAACAGTATTGTGTACCATAGCCATACCTGCACTGTGTCCAGGAGTGGGGTGGGTGGTGGTACATAATCTGCCTATGGGTCCAAGCACTCCCCTTCACTTACATCATGTTACCTATGGCACCAACACAGAATATGCACTATTCTGGGTGCATCATAGCCCATAAGGGCTAGACTTAACTGACAGATACAGATGAACACTAATGTATTCTAGGTGTGTCTGAAAAAACTACCTATCTCACACACACAGGCACCTGCCCATGGAAGGTGCTGCGGATCTTGTGCTGGCCGCCCCACCTCACCCTCAGGGTGAGCACAGTACCCACACAATGTGATGGTCTGTAGCTACTCTGTGCCACTAACACACACCGTCGGCACCCCCTACCAGGCTGAGGTGCTGTGGGGTACATACCCCATCTTGTGATCATCTGTAGACTGCTGATTTGCATGTGCTGTGCATCATGTTTGTGTGGTGACGTGCAGTCCTTCTGTAGCCAGCCAGGGGGGGTTGCTAGTAGTTATAGAGCTGTAGTGTACTGGTTACTTCACTGCCTGTAGAGCCAGCGGTTATGGGTTTGATCCCACAGTGGGGTTATTTGATAGGGCTGTTGGAAGCATTGTCTTTTTTTAAAATTATTTATTTATGCAATTTTGACAAAAACAGCAAGAAACAAACACTTTCCTTTCAATGCATACAGAGTATATAAAGAAAATAACAAAGAGAAAAAAATAATAGAGAATACAACTATAAATATACTCTGTTGTAGTCCACAATTTGAGGAGGAGAGAAAAGAAATATCAAACCAAAGCAGAGTCTTTGGAAGAATAGATTAACTAATATTCTTGACCAACATGAAAACCAAAGTGGCTGCGGAGGACCCAGGATATACACCAAAACAGAGGATATAGGTAGATTACAACATTACTCTGGTGATGAAATAGCAGGCAGTCTGGCATTAATGAAAGTGTTTAAATCACTAGAATCAGAAAAAATATACTTAACATCCTTAATAATCACCAAACATCTGCATGGAAATCTGAGAAAAAAGTTCTCCCAATTTTTAACACCCCTGCAAAAATTGCTTTCTCCTCTTCTGAGTCTCCTTAACTAAATCTGGAAACATTGATACTTTTAAACCCAAAAAGGTTTATAATCTTTTCTTAAAAAACATTTTTAGAAGCCAATCTTTATCGGTAACCAAAGCACATTGAACTAAGGGGTATGTTTACTAAACTGCGTTAGTGCGATTCGCGTTAGGAGCCGTGGTAGAGACAGAAACCCCAAATAAGGACATGGGCGGTACATCGTTGCCGAGAACGCGCCGAGAAGGCGCGCTACAAGGCGCCATAAATGAACGAGCACTACAGGGCACGTTACCACGCATTAATCTTAAGAAGGCGCGCAGGCATACAATCACAGCAACAGAGCTGTAGCACAGGGGTTACAACACTGACTAATGGTACAGGGGTTATGGGTTTGATTCCCCAGTGGGCCTAATGTATAAGGTTGGCTGAGGCAGCACCCTTTACATTTAAGTAGTGATTGTTGAGGCATTTGACATGTATTTTAATTTGTGCTGCCAGCAAACACACCCTCACGGTGGCATAACCTAAGGTGCTGCATAAGGCACCCCATAACACACTCCATAGAGTGCACATTATAAAGTGTACTGTCCACCAAGGCACCCTATAATGTCCCCTATAGGACACCTTATAAGGCTGTGAACAAAGCCCTGGCTGGCTGCAGGACGGCACATCACCACACAAACTGTCTGCTGTGGTTACCAGGATAGGGTTAACCCACCCGTACCCATGATGCACTGCACATGCAAATCAGCAGTCGAGAGATGGGCACAAGATTGTGCATGCACCCCCACAGCACCTCGGCCAGGTAGGGGGAACAGACCGTGTGTGGTACTGCCACAGAGTAGCCACAGACAGTCACATTGTATGGGTACTGTGCCCACCCTGAGGTTGAGGTGGGGCGCCCAGCACCAGGTCCACAGCACCTTTCATAGCTGAAATACACCATACTGCAGGTCCCCATCAGTGTGTGATAGGTAGTTCCATTAGACACACCTAAAATACATCTGTGCCCTGCTGTATGTCTCGGTCATGTTTAGTCCTTATGGGCGATGATGCACCCAGAATAGTGCATATCCTGTGTTGGTGCCATGGTTACCTGCTGTAGGTGAAGGGGGGGGGGTGTGTATGGACCCAGGGGCAGATCATGTACCACCACACAACCCACCCTCTGGGGCTCAGGGTGGGAAACAGGATCACCCACCAACAGATCCACGGTCTACCTCCCTGCAATGATAGCAGTAGAGGGGACCATCAACCCCAGTCCTGCTGGGGAACAGACAGAGCGGTACACATCCATAACACAATAGCAGACAGACAGCAGGCCTGGAAATGCTCAGCTGCCCCCCCACCATTATCTGACATTCTCCAGCAACAAGCCTCCAGCCGCTGCACCCTGCAAGGTGTTCCAGCAAGACACATATTAGCTGCAGACAGTCCACCAGCTAGTCCATAGTCCTGGAGGAGATGCATGTACCCAGAACGGGGATGTCAGCATACACACCAAGCAGATAAGTCAGTGATTGGGACCCAAAAGAAAACCCACATATATCACATAAGAAAAGCACTATGGGGGAACCTAGCCATGCCATGGTCACTGCTCAGTCAGGGTGAGAGTGACCGCCCAGCAGGACATGCTATGGTCACCCTGTCCGTGCAGGTGGTACCGGGCACTACAATGTCCAAGCCATTGCCCTATGCCCTGTGCAGATGCGGCCAGGCCAGGCCACCCTATCCAGGCTTTTCCCACAGTACCTTGCTCCTCATTATGCACATTGGCAGGCCAATACTGGCAACAGAGCTAGCAGTGTGGGCTGTGGAGGGTGTTAGCAGCCACCACACACTGGATAGACAGACACACACTCCCCACACCTATGTCAGCATTGTGTAACTATAGAGGTGTTGGGAAGCCCAGGCCACCACACCAGTCCTGGGCACAGGGCAGGCATGGCTATGGTACGCAATACTGTAGGAGTCACTCCCCAGGTTAGTAAACACTGTCAGACACAAGACCTGTAGCACACTCCACAGACATCAGAAAGGTTGTTATGATGCAGCTCAATCAGAATATTGTACTTAACCTAGGAATTGCTATCTGCCAGTAATCATAGCAACCTCTTTAAAGATGTGTACCATAGCCAAAGTCCTGCCTCTCCAGGAGGCTTTGGATAATGGGGCCTGTGGGTGCAGGTGTGTCTGCCCCTGTTGGCTGCTGCTTTACGGCAGAGGTTCCCAACTCCAGTCCTGCGGTGCCAAACACTGTTCGGGTTTTCATGCTGTCCCTCATGAATATGCATGAGATACATGCATGAGATACACCGATCCACTGGAACCAGCTCCCTCCTGAGCTCCGAATGACAAATAGCCTTATTGAATTCAGAAGGAACCTCAAAACGCATTTATTTCAGACATTCTACAACCCAACCTAATTGCAGCACCTTACCATAACCAGTTATCTTCTAATGACACTTGGAACAAATGAAGCATTTGACGACCGATAGGTAATCATGTATATATGTATATTGTATCCCCCACCCTCGTACCCTTGAATCGAATGTTTATTTAAAATTATGAAAAGTATCTAGTCTCTATTTCGTGTGATATGCAAATCGTTGCCAAAATCAAAATTGTACTCTAAAAATTCATTGTATTTTACGATACATGATGATTCTGTAAAGTAACCGCGGCTGATCGTAGGAAGCGGCGGTATACAAATGTTTACTAAATAAATAAACATCTGCATACCATGGGGGTGGCACATAGAAATGCAGCACAGGCATCTTTATCAGAGGCAGCATGGAACCGGAATGGTGTTTGGCCCTCCAGGACTGCATTTGGGAGACTCTGCTCTTGGTAATGTGCATGTTTATGGTGTCCCTGCTCTGTAGGGTAAAATGTAGGTGTCTTGGGCATGTTTACATCATCTGCTCTAAAGGTGCTGTCTGTATTTGCACGTTGAAGTAGTGGGTAAAATATGGGGACTGGGTTGGCAGGAACCACAGCTGGGACTTGAATCTGTGACCCTCTGCTTCTGAATACACTGGTTTTGTGCACTGCACCACCTTGTTGTCACAGAGTCAGTATATTACTTGGTGATACCATGACTGTTCGTCAGATGGGGCCCGTCTATTGCAGTACACGGCACCCACCTACACAGGGCTAGGCCACGGTCTGCTCTGGGCAGCTGCCACTTCCCCCTCCACCACCAGTATCCTCAGCCACCATGCTGACATGCCCTTCTGCTGGTGGTGCTGGTGGTGCACAGTCTCAGACCATCCAGTGTGCAGGTAGGCGGCTGCCTATGGTGCGGGTTCTGGGGTAGGGGTGCCTGCATAGACGTCCACGCTCCCCCCAGCCCCGCCTGCCAATGTTCTGTGCCCTTGGGGGTAGCTGTTGGGTACTATCCCCTGTGACACTGTGGGAAACACGCTCATGCCCATGTTGGACCTTCAGCAGTTGCTGTCTGGCTGCTCTGCTGTTTCAGCATTCGTATGGGCCACCTAGGCATCACCCTAGTCTGCACTGTGGCCCAGCTCCACCACAGCATGTGCTGCTTGCGGCCCTCTGTATCCCCTTCTCCGGCATCTGTCCAGTTGCCGTTCCGACATGCCCGCCCTGATGTTGCGAGACATGTGCATGCCATAGGAACCCTGTCCGATTGTAGGGGAAACCCTGAGCAGCACTATTTCACTGTGGGCTCCTTCACCTTGTATGGGGACAGAGTATAGACCCTTCCACGATTTATATCTTTTCTATGGAGCTTACTCAGGGGGGGGAGGGGTTGATGTTTCTCATTGATACCACTATTGGCCTGCTTGGTTATGGTTTTTTTCCAGTTTGTTGGGGTCATTTTCAGTGTTTCCGTGCCCTTTTGTTCTGTGCACATGTATCACACTTATCACTTTGTTTTGGTTTCCCTGCCTGGGCTGTACATTGCTGACGCTGAAATGGTCTCTCTCCCCTGTAATGTGCATTTAACGGCAGGTTTTCATTCGCGTTGGAATTCAGCTCTTCAGATCAGCGCGTTAATGTGAAGGGAGCCTCTCCCCGCCCACTCTCCACCCACTGACCCCTTCTCTCCGCCCTCTCTCCACCTTCTGTGGTGTTTTACCACGCCACGGGGCATTACAATCGTTAGCTGTGCTTACGATCGTTAACGTTACATAACATGCGTTATGTATGATTACCGCAGTTTAGTAAACATACCCCTAACTGTTGAAGAAGTAGGAGTGGAAACTCCCCCCCCCCCCCCGGTGTCCTCGAGCAAGCCAGTAACATCCAGAATGTTAAAGTTCACTGTAGATACTGCCACAGGGGTCTCAGCATTCTTTTTCCTATGGGGTAGGTAATATACCTTGCTCAAAGGTGGAATCAGTTCAACAGGAACCTTCAAAATCTCCAGCATATATCATTTAAACATGTCCAAAACCGTAACATCAGGGAGTCGAGGAAAATTTAAAACAAGAAGATTCGCTGCCCTGGAAGCATTTTCTAGCACTTCCAGTTTGTATTTAAGCATCCCATTCTCCTTAGTTAAAGCCAAGTACATGTCAGAAACATTTTCCATCTGAGAGCCTAGAGTATTATTCTGTACCTTAATCTGCTCACATGTAGACATTACAACTTTGATATTTTCAGCATTCTTCTGAATGTTTGCAGTATTCTCCTGGACCCGGGACACTAATAATGCAGTTTGTGAGTTGATCGTCGTTGAAAGAGTGGCAATCGCTTCCCAGATAGATTCTAAGGTAAACACCTTAGGACGAGCCAGAAGAGGTGGATCAAATAAAGAAGGGGTTGAAGCTGACTGAGGGAAAGGACTTCCCGCAAAGGAAGTCACCGGAGTAGTCATCGCCAAACTACCACCCGAAGCCTCCCCGAGACTGTCAGAGGTCAGTGAAACCAATCGCTCAGCCAACACCCTCTCCGCAGCCGGCGTGCCTTCCTTGGAAGTCATTGGCGCAGTAATAGCTGAGGAAGGATCCAGAGCAGCTGAGCATAGCAGTGGAATCCTTGCAGTAGGAGAGAGAGACTTTTCAGGATCCGACGGAAGCGTCTGAGCCTCTGTACTAGGCGCAACCAAGCCGGCTCGAATCTCCTGTTTCTTATCCGAAGGTACCTTAACAAAATGGTCCATAGGACCAGAACTGGATGGTTGGGGCTCAGAGGGAACAGCCCTCAACTTTCCTTTCCTCTTAGGCATCAGCACTCAGAGAACATTCCGCAGCCATCTTGGAAAGTCTCCGCCCCCGACATTGTCTATTTTTAATGTAAATTAGTGCTGCCAGCAAAAACACCCTCACAGTGCTGTAACCTTAAGGTGCCTCATAAGGCACCCCATAAAGTGCCTTATAAGGTGCCTTATAAGGCGTTCTATAGGGGACATTATAGGGTGCCTTGGCGGACAGTGCACTTTATATTGTGCTCTCTGGAGTGCCTTATAGGGCGCCTTATGGGGCACCTTAGGTTATGGCACTGTGAGGGTGTGTGCTGGCAGCACTAATTAAAATAAAAATAAAATGCCTCAAAAAGCACTACTTAAACGTAAAGGGTAATGCGTCAGCCAGCCTTATTCATTAGGTGCACTGGGGGATCAAACTCATGACCCTTGTACCATCAGTCAGTGTATTAACCATTGCTGTGTTTGGAAGTCAGCGCGCCTACTTAAGATTACCATGTGTTAACGTGTGTAGCAGCTTCTCACACGATAATATGCGCAGCGCACATTATCGCGCGATAATCCTGTTTTGCTACGTTAAGACCGAAACGCCCACTCCTTTTATGGCAGCCTGCACACTATCGCCAGGCGCACGTTAAGACTGCTTAGTAAACATACCCCATAGACTCTTCTGAACTCCAAGATTAAGCATCTCTTCCAGCTCCTTGGTGATGGCTTGTCACCAGGCCTCTGGAATCCAATAGGGATGTTAATGGATAACCACCCCAGGGTCAGTAACAATATCATGGCAAATGAGGTGGGTTCATCCCGGGCGGGTGGAGGACACCTTTAGGTTCCAGTGGATTAACCCTTCTAGATCTCTTGTCTGGGCAGCAGAGAGCTAATCTCCAAACAGGACTTGAGTCGGATCAAATGGGCTGAAATTTCCAGTCCAAAATCATCCCTCTGTACCACCATAGCCATCATAGGAGTCCACTTTTTCAATAGGTTAATATGGTAAATTTTGGTTTTCTTCCATTTATTTGGCTAGACAATCTTGTAGTTAACAGGCCCCACTTTCTCTTCCACCTCATAGGACCCCTACCATTTGCAGAGTAACTTAGAAACATAGAAACACAGAAAAATGATGACAGAAAAAGACCACATGGTCTATCTAGTCTGTCCTTCCATATCAACAACTACAACAGTCCCCTTTTTTCTATAGAGATCCTCTGTGTTTGTCCCATGCTTTTTTGAATTCAGATACTGTCCTCATCTGTACCACCTCCACTGGGAGACTATTCCATGGATTCCGTAAAGAAATATTTCTGCATATCACTCCTGAATCTATCCCCCTTCACCCTCATCCCATGTCCCCTCGTAGCAGAACTTGCTTTCAATCGAAAGAGGCTCTCCCCCCTGTGCATTTATGCTCTTCGATGAGGGCAGCAAGACTAAAACTCTGTCTCCTGATTGGAAGGCATGGTACATGGCTGCTTGATTGTAGTCCCCGGTCTGCTCAGCTTGGGCTTTTTCCAGTCTTGCATTTGTATAACATACTCCCAGGCACAGGGTTCTTCCCAGGTTTCCCTTACCACATCTAATCTGCCTCTTGGCTGTCTTCCGAAGAGCAACTCAAAAAACAAAAACCCTATGGAACTCTGAAATACTTGGCAGATGACAAGCAACAAATAGGGTAGAAGAATGTCCCAATTCTTCCCATTCTTCTGTAGCAACTTTTTAAACATCTGTTTCAGAGTTTTATTGATATCAATGCTTGACCCAGTACAAGCATTGTGGAACCTGTGTCTTTTGGGGAAATTGCTAGGTACGTTTGACCTAGATTGGCCACTGTTGGAAACAGGATACTGGGCTTGATGGACCTTGGTCTGACTTAGTATGGCATATCTTATGTTCTTATGTTCAATGAGGTCATCCATCTGTGGGTGATATACTGATGATTCTTGACCTTCACCAAGGCACGCACTTTCCTTATCACCTTGGTTATAAAAGGTTTTCCTTGATCTATGAGGATCTCATTGGGTATTGCCACCTGTGAGAATTCTTCTCAGAGGGCATTCACGATCATAGTAGTGTTCATATTCCTTAAAGCAATGACCTCCGTGTATTGGGTAGCATAGTCCAGTATGACTAAAATATACTTGCTGTCTCTGGTGGTCCACTCCAAGGGTCCTACCAGATCCATTGCCACTTTTTCAAATGGAGTTTCAATGATGGGCATAGGCACTAGAGGAGCAGGTGAGACTCTGGCAAGATTATTAAATTGGCAGTCGGGGCATGACTGGCAATATAACTACACCTGTTTATGAATCCCCGGCCAGAAAAATTGGGTTAAAACATGCTTTAGTGTTTTCCTCACCCTCTGGTGTGCCCATAATAAATGGCTATGGGTCAACAATAAGGCTGGGAAACTATCAGTTGTTCTATCTCTTACCCCTCTAAGGCACTCTCGGTCACTCTGTATATTAAATCTCCTTTAAGCACAAAATATGGAAAGGTTCTTGCAGGGAATTTTCTGTTACCTGCTGGAATCTCATCCACCTCCAAAACCTGCTCTTGGGCATGTTTAAGGGACTCATCCTCTTGCTGGCCCCTCCTGAAGCTCCCTGGTCTTCCCCTAGCCCCCACTCTGGGAAGAGGACAATTATATTTTGGTCACTACCTCTGAGGCGTGAGCTATCCCTCATTGTTTTTTTCTCTAGGTTCTTCCTCCCTGGATCCCTCCCCCATAGCCACCCCAAGATTATGTTGGTAGCGTAGCTTTTCCTGGCGATGCCAACTTCAGGACCTAGCGGTCTAGGGATTCTCGACAAATAGATATATAGTTGATACTGACAAATTTCCTAAATGTGGGTCAGGACAAGCTGCATTGGGCCATGTCTTTTGACACTGTCCCAAAGAATTTTCTTTTTTTGGAATCAATAAATACATTCTTAGGACTGATTATGAATATAAGATTTCCAGAGGATTTTAAGGACTGTCCTTCCTTGGCTAAGGGGGTGAGGAAATTTCTAAGGAAAAGCCATATATTAGGGGAGAAGTGTGTCTTTTTGAGCTGGCTCATGCTGGATGCACCAAGGCTAACTCAGTAGTGTAATTTGTTGCATCAACTGATGGTTTTGTAAAAGATGGAGATGGATGAGACACAGTTTGGTAGATGGAGGACTTTTCAGAAAATTTGGAAATCATATTGGAATGCGCTGCCACGTAGAACAAAGTGTATGCTATTGAACAAATGACTTGTGCTTTATAGTGTCAGTGGTGAATTGTATTTAAACATAGAAACATAGAAATATGACGCCAGAAAAAGACCACATGGCCTATCTAGTCTATCCTTCCATATCAACAACTTCAACAGTCCCCTTTTTTCCTTTAGAGATCCTCTGTGTTTGTCCCATGCTTTTTTGAATTCAGATACTGTCCTCATCTCTACCACCTCCACTAGGAGACTATTCCATGGATCCACCACTCTTTCCGTAAAGAAATATTTCTACATATCACTCCTGAATCTATCCCCCTTCACCCTCATCCCATGACCCCTCATAGCAGAACTTGCTTTCAGTCGAAAGAGGCTCTCACCCTGTACATTTATGCCACGGAGGTATTTAAACATCTCAATCATATCACCTCTACCCCACCTGTCCTCTAAGGTGTACATATTAAGATCCTTATGTGTGTCCTCATATGCTTTATAATGAAGACCACTAACCATTTTAGTAGCCACCCTCTGTACTGACCTCATCCTGTTTATATCCTTTTGAAAGTTCGGTTACCAGAATTGCACACTATACTCCAAATGAGGTTGCACCAAAGACTTATACAGAGGCACTATCACCTCCTTTTTTTCTGCTAGCCATTCCTCTCCGTATGCATCCAAGCATTCTTCTAGCTTTTGCCATCGCCTTTTCTACCTGTTTAGCTACTTTAAGGTAATCAGACACAACCACGCCTGGGTCCTGCTCTTCTTTAGTGGACAAAAGTACATTACCTCCTATACTATATTGCTCCCTTGGATTGCTGCAGCCCAAATGCATGACCTTACATTTTTTAACATTAAATCCCAGCTGCCAAATTCTAGACCATTCTTCAAGCTTAGCTAGATCCCTCCTCATGTTATCTACACCTTCCTGGGTGTCTACTCTATTTCAGATTTTGGTATCATCCGCAAAAAGGCAAACTTTACCCAACAGCCCTTCCGCTATATCACTAACAAAGATATTAAAAAGAATCGGACCAAGTACAGATCCCTGGGGCACACCGCTGGTAACGTCCTTCTCCGCAGAGTGAGCTCCATATACCTGTACTCTTTGTCGCCTCCCACCAAAACAATTTCTAACCCAAGCAATAACTTTAGGGTCCATCCCCAGGGTGCTCAGTTTGTTTATAAGTCGCCTGTGAGGAATAGTGTCAAAGGCTTTACTGAAATCTAAATACACCACATCTAGGGCTCTCCCTCAGTCCAACTCCCTGGTCAACCAGTCAAAGAAATCAGTCAGATTTGTCTGACAAGACCTGCCCCTGGTGAATCCATACTGCCTCAGATCCTGTAATCCAGTGGACTCCAGAAACCTCACTATTTTCTCTTTCAGCAGCGTTTCCAATAATTTACTCACCAACGAAGTTAAACTAACCAGCCTGTAGTTTTCAACCACATCCTTACCTCTCCAGTCCATTGGCACCACTCCCGACTCCAACAAGGCATTGAAAAGGTCAGTCAGTGGAGCTGCTAGAACGTCCCCAAGTTCCCTCAGTATTCTAGGGTGCATCCCATCCGGTTCCATCGCTTTGTCTACTTTAAGTTGAGCTAGTTTTTCACGAACACATTCTTCTGAAAATTGTTCAAGATGTCCCTCGCTTCTGTTCCTGTTTGTGGGTGTTTTCTGAGGTCCTGCTCCTGGCTCTTCATCTGTGAACACAGAACAGAAATATTTGTTAAGCAATTCCGCTTTATCCTCATCAGCTTCTACATATTCCTCCCCTTCACCCTTGAGTCTGACAATACCACTTTTGCCCTTCCTCTTCTCACTAACATATCTGAAAAATGACTTATGCCCCCATTTTATTGCATTAGCTATTTCCTCCTCTTTTTGAATCTTTGCTTTCCTGACTACTTTGTTAGCTTCTCTACGTTTTTCCAAATATAGATGCCTATCTTCCTTTCTCTGTGATCTCTTGTATTTCATGAAGTCCTCCCTCTTTTTCTTCACCTTTTCAGCTACTTCTTTCGAAAGCCATAGAGGTCTCCTTTTCCTTTTACCTTTATTTACCATTTTAACAAAAAGGTTGGTTGCCCTTAAAATATCCCCTTTCAGTTTTGCCCACTGTTTTTCTACATCCCTCAGCTGTTCCCATCCCGCTAATGACTCCCTGAGATATTGGCACATCTTCCTAAAGTCTAAGACCCTCACCTTTGAATGGATTCTAACAGCTCTAGTCCTAATACTGAACCACACCATCTGGTGATCACTGTATACAAAATGATCTCCCACTATGACATCATAAACACTTTCACCATTGGTATTAATATACATGAGATGATTGCTAACTATGGATAGTTACCGAAGGAGGGAGGAGGTGCTCTATGGGATTGTATGGAAGGTTGGTTATGATGTGGAGAAAATGTAGAAACATAGAAACATGACGGCAGAAGAAGACCGCATGGCTTATCTCGTCTGCCCTTCCATATAACCCACTACAAGAGTCCCTTCCATAAAGAAATAGTTCTGCATATTACTCCTGAGTATATCCCCTTTTCACTCTCATCTTATGTCCCCTCATATATCCCCTTGTTTTCAATCAAAGGAGGCTCTCTTCCTATGCATTTATGCCATGAAGGTATTTAAATGTCTCAATCATATCACCTCATTCCTGCCTTTCCTCTAAAGTATACATATTAAGGTCTAAGTCTGTCCTCATATGCTTTATAATGAAGACCATTAACCATTTAGTAGCCACCCTCTTCACTGACTCCAACCTCTTTATATCTTTTTGAAGATGCGATCTCCAAAATAGCACACAATACTCCAAATTAAGTTGCATCAAAGACTTATAGAGAGACACTATATCCTCCTTTCTTCTGCTGGTTTTCTTCTCCCTATATACCCAAGCATCCTTCTAGCTTTTGCCATCACCTTTTCCACCTGTTTAGCTTTTTTGAGATCATCAGACATAATCATGCCTATGTCCCATTCTTCTTTCATGGACAGAGGTTGTCACCCACCTACATACCCCCGTAGGCAAAGGACCTGGGGGTTTCAGTGGGGCCTCTTCTTAATTAGCTGAGACAAGTAATGCCCCCTGGGAGTTGAAGTCCCACTAGCTATTCAAAAAAGAGTGTAGTCGTGGACCAGTAGCTAGGCTGGTTTTAAAGAGGTATTTTATTTCCCTTCCCGGGAGAACTTCTGCAATCAGGAATCAAAAAGGAAATAAACCATGCTTCTGGCATAACACAAATTGAACTACAAAAATTACAAAGGAATGCTTCTTTTCAGCTAAGGAAAAACAAAAGTGAAAAAACCGTGCTTGTATCTTACAGCAGCTGTGAAATTGAAATCTGTTCCTCTAAACAGATTTCCTTTCTACACAGTTCAGCAGAGAGAGGTCACACTATCAGCAAATACAAGTGTACAATCCATTTGGAAATCTTCTGAGTTTTCCACACAGTAATCACAGTCCATGGCCTCGTGAGCTTCCCTGCAATTCTCGTCTGTGGGATTTGAACTTAGACCAGTATTCAAGAATCCCTCCTCTCTCTGGCAAGGGCTTCTCTCTTCCTCACTAGCAAGGTGAAGTGGAAAGCTACCATGCAGTGTAGACTTTTCCCCTAGAGGGCCATACACTTCAGGACAAGCGTATGTAAAATCCTGCTTTTCAAATGCCCCTCTACTCCAAGGAATTGGCCTTTCTTCAGGCTGGCCTCTGCCAGAACGTTTGGAGCTGGGAAGTTGAAAATAGCCTTTCTCCCCCGAAAGCTTTTCACTTCCTCTTACAGGACGTGTTTCTTTGGGCCTGGAAATCTCCCTATGACAACAGCTTCTATTCCCCAGGTACCTGCTCTCATGGAAATTCCCTCTCACAGCTTCTCTCCGTTTGCTTGTTGGAATCCTTTCGTGTCCCCAACGACCAGACTCTGGTTTAGTGTAGCCCAACTCTCTGGCACTAACCTCAGGTATTCCCTCTTGGGCAAACTCCTCTGAGATGCTGCTGGAATCTCCGTCTGAAGTTTTCAGGTATGTATCCTGCTTAGCTTTGTCTCTGTAAGCACTCCTGTTAGCTCTCCTGTTAGATCCTCTGTTAGATCTGCCGTTAGCTCTGCTTCTGCTCCAGACTGACTCAATTTTAAGTGCGTCATTCTTGGAGTTTCTCAGAAGCTCAAGTCTCTGCAGCTGTTCCTGATCACCTAATGAGCTATGAGGTAATCCTTTGCTGGGGCGTTTTCCTACACCCTGTGCTATTGTTTTTGTTGGTTGCCTATAGCAACCCTCAGCCATGTACTTTAAGCTGCCCATTTTAAAACTGCTCTGCACATTTTCTTCTGTTTCCATAGGCACTATTTGCCTTATGCCATGACAGATCCCCCCCACCCTTAAAATATTACCGGCTGCAGATTTTTCCTGACAGCCCGGAATTTCCTTATGGGACCTATCTCGGTGTACTACAGTAACCAGGCTGACAGTAGCAGACCTGTCCTTCCACTGCTTTAGTACATTCACGTGATAGACCTGTTCGTGGCCTCTTTCGTTTCCACCCGATAGGATACTGGGCCCACCTTCTCTACCACTGTACCAGGGCCCTTCCACCTGGACTCGAATTTCGGTCCTGGGTCTGATACTTGAATAAGTACTTTGTCTCCTATATTTAGCTGCCTCGGTCTAGTGCCCTTGTCGTAGTAATGTTTTTGCTTACGTTTGCTGGCCTGTAGGTTTTCTATAGAGGCCTTGGATGTCCTCTCTAGGCGTTGTCTTAAATCTTTTAAAAATTGAGGCACCGCAATCTCTTGCATGTTCGGCTCTACCCATTGCTCCTGTAGGATGTCCAAGATTCCTCTTGGAGCACGGCCGAACAGCAACTCGTAGGGGGATGCCCCCAGGGACGCCTGTATGCGCTCCCTGCATGCATATAACGTGAATGGGAGCAACGTGTCCCATTCGGTCATTTCCCCTTTCTTCAAACCCCTGCGTAGCAGTTGTTTAATAGACTGATTCATACGCTCCACGAGCCCGTTAGACTGTGGATGGTATGCTGATGTCCGTATATGTCGGATGCCGAAGGCTTCCCAGACCATAGCTAGATGTTTGGACAAGAAGTTACTGCCCTGATCGGTCAGGACTTCTCTGGGAAAACCTATTTCGCAGAAAAGTTTGATCAGTTCTAAAGCCACTACTCTGGCAGATGTGTTTCTCAATGGGATGGCCCACGGAAACTGCGTCGCATGGTCAACTATGACCAGGATATACTTAAAACCCCTCAGTGTCTTTACCAGAGGTCCTATAATATCAACTCCCATTCGGCTTATGGGAGCCGCTATGGTGGGAGTTGGCACCATGGGTACTGCCTTAGGCTTTATAGCTGTCACTCTTTGGCAGCTAGGGCATGACTCGCAATATTGCCGGGTCTCTTTAAAGACCCCAGGCCAATAAAATCTAGCTAAAATTTGGTCCAGCGTCCCCTGGATCCCCTTGTGACAACCCACTGGGTGGTCATGGGCTAATCTTAACACAATAGCTTTAAACGTCGTTGGTACAACTAGCTGCTTGCGTATGGCATCATTGTGGGGGTTTACACATTCTCTATATAAGAGATCATTTTCCAGGAAAAATCGAGGTAGGGTCAGTCTGGTTTCCTCAGCCCACTCGAACGCCCTTTTAAGAGCTGGGTCAGCTCTCTGCTCCATGGGGAATGATGGAAATTTCTTGACTACCTCTGCCGGTACCCAGGGCAACCCTACAGCTTCTTCTAACTCAGCCCTCCCCCGGGTCCTAGAGTATCTCTCCCTACGTTTCCTGGGTTTATCCTTTTTCCCTTCTTTAATAGGGGGATGTATTAAATCATCATGTATAGGAAGAGTGTCTAGCCCTTCCTCTTCTGGCTCCTCCCTTTGAGAATTTTCCTCCCCTTCAGGTTCCTCAGTGTTTTCTGCTGACTCTTCTCCCCTCCCAGAGGGTCCAGCTTGAGAGCGAATGGATACTAAGCCTATGTTGGTACCTAAGTCTCTTCCCAACTCATCATAAAAGGGAGGCCAATCCTTCCCCAGTACAACATCTTCTGGTAATTTTGGGACTACAGCCACCTTCACTTCTCTAATAGTGCCCAACCCTTGTATTGATACATTGTGTAGGGGATAAGGGACAAATGCGCCGTGCACGCACTTGACATGTACTTGGCCTTCTGCTTGACTCAGGGGCGACTGGCGGTGCCCCTCAATGGCTTCCCAGAGCTTCCTTGAAATCATGCTCTGGTCAGCCCCCGAGTCAAGTAGAGCCAGTGTATGAATACTTTCCACTTGAACCTGTATAAGGAATCCGTCCTGATCTGTCTCTTCTGTTCCTGTCACCAGGACTGTTCTTTCTGGGCAGGATCTCTGAAAATGTCCTTTCTTCCCACAACTGAAATATTTTCCTTTAGGTACAGATAAGACATTATTACTATCAGAGTCCTTCACATTAGACATTTCAGGCTTATACATTTTATCATACAAACATTTTCCTTTTCTGCTACTATCTTTCTTACCAGCTACTGGCCAAATACCTTGCCCTGAGGTGTCAGTCCTCTCTGCTGCGAAATACTGCTCAGCAAGAGTGGCTGCCTCATCAGAGGTTTGGCAGTGCTGGAGAGTCAGAAAAGTTTTTACACCACTGGGAACAGCCTGCATGAATTGCTCTAACACAATCCTATCGAGGACTGTTTCCAGGGTACTTCCCTCTGCCAGCAACCATTTTCTGGCTAAACTTTTCAGTCGCTGCGCCAGGGCCTTAGGGGTCTCCTGAGGCTTAATTATTGCCTCCCTGAACATTCTGTGGTAATGTAGAGGTGTCAGCCCCAACCTATCTTTTACTGCTTTTTTAACCTCTATATAATTAGAAGCTAAACCAGCCGGCATAGTTTTATAAGCCGAAAGGGCCTCGCCTGTGAGCGAAATGGCAAACCTAGTTGCCCACTGCTCCTCTGGCCATTTCAGAGCTGTAGCTATACGCTCAAAAGCGTCAACATAATCATCTAGATTTTCATGCGGCTTTAATTGTCCCAATGAAAAAGCACCATAAGAACTCAGTCCTGTTCCTTGGAATACCATGGGGACGTCTGCTGGGGCATCCAGCGGCTTCCTTAAAAACGCGTCCATGGTGTCCATCAGGGGCTTTTGTTGTTCTCGTATGGTCAGCGTAGTCTGCTCCTGGAGATAGCGAATAAGTTCCATCTGCTTGTCCCACTGTCCCTTCATCCAGTGCATTACATCTTGTGGCTCCATCATCAGCCTCGATGTACCTGTGGAGAGAGAAAGACAAAACAAAAACCCAAGTGCGATACCGCAACTTTTCCTTTTTTTTTTTTTCCTCCCACCGTCTATTTCTCTGCCCACCAGCGCCCCCTTTCTCACTTTTGTCCTCCCCACTTATGACTAGGTAACTTTTACCTGAGCCTTCATGTAGGGTTCAGCTTGTGAGAAAGTTTGCTGGGTTCACAGCACCTAGCAGCAAGAAATCTACAAGACGGCTCTCCCCCTCTGGAAAACAGTCTTCTCCAGCAGACAGTAGTTCTTTGTGTAGTCCTTTTAATCCTTATGCAAAAATCCAAAAACGTTGCCAATTGTCACCCACCTACATACCCCCGTAGGCAAAGGACCTGGGGGTTTCAGTGGGGCCTCTTCTTAATTAGCTGAGACAAGTAATGCCCCCTGGGAGTTGAAGTCCCACTAGCTATTCAAAAAAGAGTGTAGTCGTAGACGAGTAGCTAGGCTGGTTTTAAAGAGGTATTTTATTTCCCTTCCCGGGAGAACTTCTGCAATCAGGAATCAAAAAGGAAATAAACCATGCTTCTGGCATAACACAAATTGAACTACAAAAATTACAAAGGAATGCTTCTTTTCAGCTAAGGAAAAACAAAAGTGAAAAACCGTGCTTGTATCTTACAGCAGCTGTGAAATTGAAATCTGTTCCTCTAAACAGATTTCCTTTCTACACAGTTCAGCAGAGAGAGGTCACACTATCAGCAAATACAAGTGTACAATCCATTTGGAAATCTTCTGAGTTTTCCACACAGTAATCACAGTCCATGGCCTCATGAGCTTCCCTGCAATTCTCGTCTGTGGGATTTGAACTTAGACCAGTATTCAAGAATCCCTCCTCTCTCTGGCAAGGGCTTCTCTCTTCCTCAATAGCAAGGTGAAGTGGAAAGCTACCATGCAGTGTAGACTTTTCCCCTAGAGGGCCATACACTTCAGGACAAGCGTATGTAAAATCCTGCTTTTCAAATGCCCCTCTACTCCAAGGAATTGGCCTTTCTTCAGGCTGGCCTCTGCCGGAACGTTTGGAGCTGGGAAGTTGAAAATAGCCTTTCTCCCCCGAAAGCTTTTCACTTCCTCTTACAGGACGTGTTTCTTTGGGCCTGGAAATCTCCCTTTGACAACAGCTTCTATTCCCCAGGTACCTGTTCTCATGGAAATTCCCTCTCACAGCTTCTCTCCGTTTGCTTGTTGGAATCCTTTCGTGTCCCCAACGACCAGACTCTGGTTTAGTGCAGCCCAACTCTCTGGCACTAACCTCAGGTATTCCCTCTTCGGCAAACTCCTCTGAGATGCTGCTGGAATCTCCGTCTGAAGTTTTCAGGTATGTATCCTGCTTAGCTTTGTCTCTGTAAGCACTCCTGTTAGCTCTCCTGTTAGATCCTCTGTTAGATCTGTCGTTAGCTCTGCTTCTGCTCCAGACTGACTCAATTTTAAGTGCGTCATTCTTGGAGTTTCTCAGAAGCTCAAGTCTCTGCAGCTGTTCCTGATCACCTAATGAGCTATGAGGTAATCCTTTGCTGGGGCGTTTTCCTACACCCTGTGCTATTGTTTTTGTTGGTTGCCTATAGCAACCCTCAGCCATGTGCTTTAAGCTGCCCATTTTAAAACTGCTCTGCACATTTTCTTCTGTTTCCATAGGCACTATTTGCCTTACGCCATGACAAAGTACATCACCCTCTATACTGTACCACTCCTTTAGATTGTTGCAGCCCAAATGCATGATCCTACATTTTTTAGCATTAAATCTCAGCTGCCTGTTAACAGTACAGCTGTTTCCAACTGTTAGGGATGATGTATAAAAGTAACAATTATGTACCAGCTGTTATGTCTTTTTTAAATGTTTGCCAATAGAGTTAATTATTACATTTTTGGGGTGTAATGGGGAACAAAGGATGGTGTAAGATCATCGCTCTTCAAATCATGGATACTTGCTTGTGATATCTCCCAAGATTCAATTTTCTCACCTGTGTTATTTAATGGTTTAATGTTTACAGTAAGCCATTGTGTAAAATCATAAAATATGAAACACACGGTTCCATAACCGTGGTAGATCGGATCCGGTGCCCCAACCCCATCCCCTCCGAAAACCCCCTCTCCTCCCCACTCCCCCAGCCCTCCACTGCCCCCCCCCCCTTAAAAACCACACACAACATTTTCTTATTGGAAGTACCAACCAGTCGCAGCTTTATTATATTTATAAACAATTGAAACATTACAAACCAGAACAGTCCTAATTAACAATCCCCCACCAGCGGAGCGATGCCTCACCAGTCATGCAATTAGCAAAGTGGGCTCGCATCCGCTCTGGCCGTGTCCGGCCACCGGCCAATTTCCTACCGCCCTTTCCCCGACCTCGCCATGTGACTAGCAAAGGCCAGCAGGGTTTATCCGGGTCAGGGGCACCCCGCCCCCGCCCAAGTATGTCCTAAAGGCTCCGGACCCCGGAGACCTCCAGGATCCCGCCTTTAACCCCCCCAAACTGCGACACCCCAAAAACCCAACCATCTCCGCATATAAAGATGAGGGAGGGAGGGCGGGAAGCCTTATCGCCACTACCACCGCCGCCGAAAAGGAAGAGGAAACCGCTGGCACCTTCCTTTAAAAGCCCCTGATGCCGGCACATCTAATTGGCTCCGCTGCTTGTACTCCACGGAGCCAATCATTTTAAATGACGCTGCTGGCGTCATCCGCCTCACGCTCACACCCTGCTTGGTCCCCCCCCCCTGCTAAGCCAGAAGCATGAGGTTGGGACCGGGCTGACCACCCGGTTACTGTCGTACATTGGGACTCTGCCCTCGTACTTTTAATAACCATGGTAGATCGGATCCGGTGCCCCAACCCCATCCCCTCCGAAAACCCCCACTCCCCCAGCCCTCCACTGCCCCCCCCCCTTAAAAATCACACACAACATTTTCTTATTGGAACTACCAACTGGTCGCAGCTTTATTATATTTATAAACAATTGAAACATTACAAACCAGAACAGTCCTAATTAACAATCCCCCACCAGCGGAGCGATGCCTCACCAGCCATGCAATTAGCAAAGTGGGCTCGCATCCGCTCTGGCCGTGTCCGGCCACTGGCCAATTTCCTACCACCCTTTCCCCGACCTCGCCATGTGACTAGCAAAGACCAGCAGGGCTTATCCGAGTCAGGGGCACCCCGCCCCCGCCCAGGTATGTCCTAAAAGCTCCGGACCCCGGAGACCTCTGGGATCCCGCCACCGGCACAGGAACACTAAAGTCCCTGTGCCGCCCCCCCCCCCCCCACTGCCCAGCTGCGACCAGTCAGCCTCCCGTTGTAGCACACCTTCCAAGGCCTCTTGCCAATCATTTAAAAGTAAATCAACACCCACCGGGGATAAGTAAGAACATAAGAACATAAGATATGCCATACTGGGTCAGACCAAGGTCCATCAAGCCCAGTATCCTGTTTCCAACAGTGGCCAATCTAGGTCATACGTACCTAGCAGTTTCCCCAAAAGACACAGGTTCCACAATGCTTGTACTGGGTCAAGCATTGATATCCTGGGTCCCTTCTTAATAATGGTTTATGGACTTTTCCTCCAGGAACTTGTCCAAACATTTTTAAACCCAGCTACACTAACAGCCTTTACTACATCCTCCGGTAACAAATTCCAGAGTTTGATTACACGTTGAGTGAAAAAATATTTTCTTTTATTAGTCTTAAATAGTTTACCCTGTAGCTTCATTGCATGTCCCCTAGTCTGTCTATATTCTGATAACGTAAACAATCGATCTACATTAACCCGTTCCACTCCGTTCATTAATTTATAGACTTCTATCATATCTCCCCTCAGCCGTCTCTTTTCCAGGTTAAAGAGCCCTAACCTTTTTAGCCTTTCTTCATAGGAGTATCCTTCCATCCCCTTTACCATTTTGGTGGCTCTTCTCTGAACCTTTTCTAATAACGCTATATCCTTTTTAAGATACGGCGACCAGAATTGCACACAATATTCAAGGTGCGGTCTCACCATGGAACGATATAGAGGCATTATAATATCTTTTGTTTTATTTTCCATTCCTTTCCTTATCATACCTAGCATTCTATTTGCTCTCTTGGCTGCCGCTGCACACTGGGCCGAGGGTTTTAACATGTTATCCACAATGACGCCTAAATCTTTTTCCTGTGTGGTGGTTCCTAAAGTGGAACCTTGCATCGTGTAACCATAGTTTGGGTTGTTCTTCCCTAGGTGCATAACTTTGCACTTGTCCACATTAAATTTCATCTGCCATTTTAATGCCCAGTCTTCCAATTTATCAAGATCCTCTTGCAATTTTCCACAATCCTCTTGGGTTTTAACAACTTTAAATAGTTTTGTGTCATCTGCAAATTTGATAACCTCACTCGTTATTCCACTTTCCAGGTCATTTATGAATATGTCAAAAAGCAGAGGACCCAGCACAGATCCCTGGGGTACACCACTATTCACCTTTCTCCATTGGGAAAATTGGCCATTCAGCCCTACCCTCTGCTTTCTATCTTTTAACCAGTTCCTGATCCACAGTAGTACACTGCCTCCTATCCCATGACTCTTTAGTTTTGCCAAAAGTCTCTGATGAGGGACCTTGTCAAAGGCTTTCTGAAAGTCCAGATACACTATATCAACCGAATCACCTTTGTCCACCTGTTTATTCACACCTTCAAAAAAACATAACAGATTAGTAAGGCAAATCTTCCTTGTCGAAAGCCATGTTGGCTGTCTCCCATTAGGCCATGACTATCTAAATGCTGAATAATTTTATTCTTTATGATGGTTTCTACCATTTTTCCCGGTACTGATGTCAAGCTCACCGGTCTGTAGTTTCCCGGATCACCCCTGGAACCCTTTTTAAAAATTGGTGTTACATTGGCTATCCTCCAATCTTCAGGAATTAGAGATGATTTTAATGATAGTTCAGAGATTACTAATAGCAGGTCTGCAATCTCATATTTCAGTTCTTTCAACACCCTTGGCTGTATACCATCCGGCCCAGGTGATTTGCTGCTCTTCAGTTTATCTAATAGTTGTAATACATCTTCCCGATGTATCGATATTTCCTTCAACTCTTCTGCACCTTTAAATACCACTTCAGTCATTGGTAACATCCCTATATCTTCCTCAGTAAAGACCGAAGCAAAGAATTCATTCAGTCTCTCTGCTATCGCCTTGTCACCTCTTAGTGCCCGTTTAACGCCTCTATCATCTAATGGACCAACTGACTCTCTCACAGGTTTTTTGCTGCGAATGTACTTGAAAAAATCTTTATTTCACGTTTTTGCTTCTGCAGCAAGCTTCTTCTCAAATTCTCCCTTTGCCTGCTTTATTAATGCCTTGCATTTGAATTGCCAGTGCTTGTGCTGTTTCCAGGTTTCGTCGTTTGGCTCTTTTTTTCCATTTCCTGAAAGATGCTTTTTTGGCAACAACAGCCTCTCTGACCTCACCTTTAAACCATGCTGGCAGTTTTTTTGACTTCCTTCCACTTTTCTTAAAGCGTGGAATAAAGCTGGCTTGGGCTTCCAAGATAGTATCTGTAAACAACACCCAAGCTTGATGTATGTCTTTAACCTTTGCAACTGCTCCTTTTAGTTTTTTCTTAACTGTTTTCCTCATTTTATCATAGTCTCCCTTTCGAAAGTTAAAAGGTAGTACTGTGGATTTCCTTACTATCCCTCCTCCACTAATTAAATCAAAGGCGATCATGCTATGATCACTATTGCCAAGTGGCCCCAACACCCTTATCTCTTGCACTACATCTGGTGTTCCACTAAGGACTAGGTCTAATATTGCTTCCCCTCTGGTTGGTTTATGAACCAGCTGCTCCAAGAAGCAGTCATTTATTTCATCTAGGAAATTTATCACCCTAGCATGTCCTGCTGTGACACTGACCCAGTCGATACCGGGGTAATTGAAATCACCCATTATTATTACTGCATTGTAACTTTTGCTAGCTTCCTTGATTTCTTTGAGCATTTCATCATCCATTTGTTCATTCTGGCCAGGCGAAGTGAACTCCATCCGGCCGATACAACCCAGCACAAGTCACCTCCACCCACGGGTGTAAGACTTGAATTCCTCCCTGGACAGTTATCCAGTGCCCAATTTGTCGATTTATTTTTGTGAGACCCCGCTACCAGCGCACCTGTGCCACGCAAGCAGGCCTTGGAATAATGTCAGACCATATTAAAACAACCCCAGGGAACATACACAGCACCAGTGCTAAATCCTTCGTCGCAGCTCTGATAAGCTGCTTACAAGTCCAAGCTAACAGGTTATTGCCACCGAGATGCAGAAGGAGTAACCTCGGCTTGGACCACTCGTTCGTCGTGCCGCAGCAAAGGCAGGAGCTGAGACCACCTCAGACCTCTCTCACCCAGCCATAGAAGCGACACCTGGGCAGGATCCAGCCCCAGGTTAGGCCCAAATGGTCGCACTGCCGCTCGCCGACCTGCCCAAAACACAAAGGAATGCCCTATCATCCAACAACTGTGGGCACTCCTGACTTCAGCTGCAAAAGAAAAGAACAATCAATCCCTGAAACAGGTTCGCCCCCCCACCCATCACAAACGAACATAACCTCGGAAAGCCTGTGAACACCACCTCCCAATACTCTGGATGTCCTGCTGCAACAATCCCACTGCAGCAGCACTGGTAGCCGCGCCTATGCGAAAGGAATGTGCTGCATACTGCTCCGAGCATTCACCTACAAACTTCAATGCCAACCTCAGGACTGCCACAACCTGAAAACGTGTTAGCAGCCGCCCATCCTCATGTAGGAATAACCCCCCTTCCACCACTGGGCGCACCCATAAATACGCACACATTGTGCCAACCGGGCACGTGGAAAACCCTGCAATACGGCTCAGCCGCACCCACAAACCTTTCCCCTGTTGATCAGTCTTAGATTTCGCCAACAAAACTCTTAAGTGCCCCTTCTGGAAGCTGACATGCCGCCGCTGTAAAATCCCAACTGCTCCAGCCCTGCTCGAGTTCGACACCAGCTCCCCAATGCGGAAGGCACCAAAAAATGCAAGACTAAAAACCGCCTAAAAACAGCATGGCCTCATACTGAGACGAAGCCACCTCAGGTAACGACTTGCATAACCTTTCTAACAAATCATGAGTGATCGGCCTACGGGCATCCGGAGGCGCAGGTGTCACTCGGCCCCACCCTTGAAGCAGCCTGCGGGCTAAGAATCCCCTTACAGGGAAGTCCCAACCAACAGCTCTCACAAAAAATTCAAAGCCCGCCAAGTGGCTACGCACTGACGATCGAACCAATCCGTTCGCTTTAGCCCACACTACATACTGCCCCATCAACTGAGCAGATACCGCCCCATACTGCCACCCACGGCTTTCCAGAAAGGCCACCACTTTTTCACATCCTCGCAGATACGCTGCCCATGTCCCCGCAGCAACGGAAGTCTGTAGCAAGTCCTTCATCCTGGGTGGCCAAGACTTCATAACTTCCAAGGGACCGCGCCTCCTACCGCCTCCGCTTCTGGTGCCAGTCGTCGAAATTGATCCCACTTGAAACGGGAAAGAGAATCAGCAATCTTGTTAGCATACCCTGGTATATGACGGGCCCTAAGGTACACATTCAAACGTAAGCATGCTAAAATCACTTCCCTTATCAAGTTAGCAACCTTTACACAATGTGGAGAATAATGGTTCACCACACTAACCACAGCTTCGTTATCGCACCACCAAAGGACCCTTCTGTTACGAAGCTTTTCCGGCCACAACTCCAATGCCACTAACATGGGAAACAATTCTAAGAAAGTTATATTGCTGGTGAGACGCGACTCATGCCATGCTTGCAGCCAGCGCTCAGCACACCACGCACCCCCGAAGTAAATACCCAAGCCCGTGCCTCCCGCCACATCTGTATACAATTGCAAATCCACACTGCTGAACTCTGGCTCCCTTAACACTGTGGTCCCATTAAAGTCCTCCAAAAAGACCTGCCAGATCCTCAAATCCGCTCTAATCAACTTCGAGACCCTAAGATGATGATGAGGTCTGCGCACACCCACCGTAGCTGCAGCCAACCGACGCAAGAATACCCTTCCCATTGGGATCACCCGACAAGCGAAATTCAAAGAACCTATCAACGACTGCATCTCCTTCAATGTTAATGTCGATGAAGCCAACACATTAGCTACCAACGCGCACAATCTGCCAACCTTTTCCTGAGGAAGACGTGCCACCATTGACTCTAAATCTAGTTCCACTCCAAGAAACGTGATCCTCGTGGCAGGACCTTCCGTCTTCTCTTTTGCCAAAGGCACCCCCAAGTCCTGCGACAATTCTACAAAACCGTCCAGCAAGACACGGCACTCATCCGATAGCGCAGACCCGACAAACAAAAAATCATCCAAGTAGTGCACTACCTTCGCTATACCCACTTTACGCTCTACCGCCCACTGCAGGAAGGTACTGAACTTCTCAAAGTAGAAACAGGACACTGCACAGCCCATGAGCATGCATTTATCAAAATAAATTCCATCTTCAAAATGAAAGCCCAATAAATAAAAGGAGGAAGGGTGCACTGGAAGCAGCCTGAATGCCGATTCAATATCGACTTTCACCATTAGCGCCCTATGACCTGCTTCTCTCACTAAGTCCACCGCCTTATCGAACGACGCATATCGTACGGTACACAATTCTCGCGGAATATAGTCATTAACTGACTCCCCCATCGGGCTGGACAAATTATGTATCAAACGGAATTTCCCAGGCTCCTTTTTAGGTATTATTCTCAAAGGAGATACTATCATTTTTGCAAACGGCTGTATCATAAAAGGGCCCGCTACTCTTCCCAGCCGCAATTCACCTTCCAACTTTTCCTTCACCACCGACGCAAAGCGCCTAACTGACAGTGAATTCCGCGCCGCCTTTCCCCCCACCTGCCCACACACTGGAATTAAAAAAACAAAATTAAAACCAGAATATAAAACTTCCCTATCCCTTCTGCTGGGGTACTGGCTCAGCCACCCGTTTAACACTTCCACCCTAATTGGCATGGGGGCAAGGCACAGTAACTCCTCATTGCTTTGTGCCAGGGGCAGGGGCCTGGGAGACCCCTTTTTTAATGCATTTGACTGCAGAATGGGCTCCCCCACAAATGGAACAGACGTGCTTGAATTTGCAGTCTGGAAAAGGGCACGAGGTCTTGTTAAACCTCCAGCAGACATCACCTGCCCCACTTTCTCCTGTACGCTGCTGCGCGACACTCCCTCCCCCGCGAAAGGACCGTCCAACCCCCGCAGTCACCCCAACTGCACTCTTCGCCCCTCCCCCACCCCCCCACTCGCTTTGGCCGACATCTGGGTCAACCACAAATTAATGTCCTGCATACCCCATGACACCACCCTATTCTCTTCCATCTTGTCCCTAAATTTTTCGTCATAGTTTAACCATGACCACCCCTCGTGCATCTGCGAAGCTTCCAAAATTGAATCGGCATACGACAAAAGCATCTCGTATTGCTCCGGATAATGTTGCCCCCAAACACTTGCCAAACGCAAAAATGCTCGGGTCCAGTTAACCACATTCCGAGAAACTTTCTTGACCTGCCCAGCCTTCTCGTCCTCTTTACGTTTTCTCCTACTTTCCCCCAAATGCTTTTGGCCTTCTAACAGGCGGAAAATATCAATATAACGACGCTTCTTAATCCTTTGCCGTAACTTCCTCGGAACTCCCTCCCATAACTCTGAAATAGCCACCGATGTAGGAGTTCCTCGCACCCGTCCATCGCCTGTAACCCCTGTTTCATTCCTCCCTTGACGCCTGTCAGCATCCGACGATGATGACGAGTAAGACGAATCCGAGGACGACAATGACGATGAGCTCGATCTGCGACGCCTCCGACAGGAATGCTTCCGTCTTTTAGACCTTTTTTCTTTCCTTTTTCCACTCTCCCTACTCTTCTCCCAAAATCCCTCCTGCAACTCACCCGACACTCCTGCTGGAGTCGCCACCACTTCAGAAGGGCTAACATCCACCAGGCCCAGCTCCACATCATGCCGCTGGCCAACCTCCTCTCGGGACGCAACAACACTGGACACCCTGCGTTGCATGACAGGATTCCCCGAATCCACATGCCCATCCTGTAGCTGTCCACCGTCATCTCCTCCTGATACTCGCACCGAGGCCTGCGACTGCATCGCTGGGACCTGTGAAGACAAAATAGGAAAAGGAGGGGGGGAAACAACAGAGGGCCACCCTGGCTGCCACGCCTCCAACCATTCCGCTCTGGATGAACCTTGACCGCTCCCCAACCAATGCATCCATTGCGGAGGGCCATTCCATGCACCATAGCCACCTTGGCCCATATGCCCACTCGCGCAGGACGCCATGCCTCTGGCAGGCAAGTTGTGTGCTCTTGGTAGCCCAACCATAGAGCCCATCCCTTGATACGTATAGCTCAATCCCCCCTGTGCAACATTCTCATGCTCCTGAGCCAACCCACTGCCCCGGTCCACAGCTCCCCCGTCACTAGTCACTCCCTGCTCCCCAGAACCTGCAGGCACCGACCCTGGACCGGCCCCCCCCCCACCCCTCAACTGAGGCTGCCCTCGCCTGGTTTGCCCCAACACCCTAGACCTTGAACACCCCCTGCCCCTCATGGATGAGGCCCTCTCCCGGCCCCGCAGAGGCCCTCTGCTTCGAGCCGTACTCCTATTTGAAGTGCCCCGGTGCCCATGCCCACCACGATTTAGAGTCTGAGCACTCTGCCCACGGACACTCCCCCTCAGCCTGACATGACCCCGTGCACAAGCCCTCACCCCTCCCCGAGTCATATTCCCCGTAAAAAACAGCCTATTTGAAGTTAAATAAGCAAAGTTCAGCCACCTCAACTTATGTGTTCCTTGTGATTAAATTTATTTTAGAAAATAACCTATGCTCAGACCTGCGCACAGCTACCTAGGTTACTCGCCTCTTCTTTTCTTTTAATCTGAAGCGCCCTTCGCTCTCCGCCATCGGGCCTCCGCTCCGTGCCGCATACTCCTTCTCTTTCCTCAAGCTCCGGGTCCTAAGCACACCTCGCTGCACCGCAAAATGCTCGGGTCCAGGCCTCCACCACTGCACGTCACCCCACCGCAACGTCAGCACACACCGTCGGGGCCCATCCACGCTGTCTCTTCTCCGAAAAACAGGCAAGCCTTATCGCCACTACCACCACCGCCGAAAAGGAAGAGGAAACCGCCGGCACCTTCCTTTAAAAGCCCCTGATGCCGGCACATCTAATTGGCTCCGCTGCTTGTACTCCGCGGAGCCAATCATTTTAAATGACGCTGCTGGAGTCATCCGCCTCACGCTCGCACCCTGCTTGGTTCCCCCCCCCCCCCCCCCGCCAAGCCAGAAGCATGAGGTTGGGACCGGGCCGACCACCCGGTTACTGTCGTACATTGGGACTCTGCCCTCGTACTTTTAATATTTATGCAGATGATATATAGTCAGTTTTTCCCCTTGGGAAAGATGTATCTGTGCCTACTGATAACTAGTACACACTATTGATAACGTAGGAAAACAACAAATTTAGTGGGGTCTTGCTGTCATTTCAGGTCAAAAATTATACGAGACAATATGAGAAATGACATTGACATTTCCTATATCATTTCACATGAATGCACATCCCTAGTAGACTGCATTTCAAAGAGAGGACAACTAAAGTGTTATGAATACATAAGCCAAGTTAGAGTTTTTTGGTGCCTGAGGTCATTTTTGATTGGAAGGTCATACTAAGCAAATTCTTGTCTATCTGAATTAGGCATCTGGATGAGGATAAACAAATTAAGTACCAATCACCTGAGACCATATTAGGCAACTTGCCAGAAAAAGAATTTCAGTTTATACTAGATGATGCAGTTTGGCCAATCAGGCCAAATGCGAAGGATCTTGGATTTCATTTGGATGAATCCCCTTAATATGGGAAATCAAATCAGAAAGTTTTGGTCCAAGACCTTTGTCATCTTTTTTCACTTGTTTTATCATGATGATATCGTCTCATTGGGCTTACTCTGAGATTCTTATCGGACAGGTTAATATCCTACGTACCATCTTGTTATTTTGAGTTCACCTCAGGATATTTGATAGTTCCTTCTTTTGCTCTTGTGTACCCAGTGAGAACAAGAAGAAGAGCTTTCATGTAATTGCTCCACTTATGTGCAACATCCTTGCAAAAGATTTGAGATCAGGGATTGGCTGAGTCATTCTTAAAAGAAATTAAAAGCCTGGCAATGTCATCAGGCTTTCAGTGTTTATGGGTTTTTTAATTATGTTCATGAATATATATGCATTAAGACTTATTTTAAGGATTTTCTATTGTTCTTTATGTACATCACTTTGAGATTTTGAAAATGTGATTCATCAATGCAATTGATTAATAAAAGAATACTTATCTCTCATTGAAACACAGGCATATTAAATGGAAATGGAGCCTGTATCGTCCCATCTGGAACTTCACTCACCAATGTTGCAGTCAGACAAGTCTCCTTATTCAGTAAGATATTTCGCAGACAGAAAGTACATTTTCCTTTATATTTTGCCTTTATAAGACATAAACTGACAATAGTCATCCAGGCTGATCTTAGACCATATTCAGTTCCTATGACTGCCTGGATATTGTCAACAAACATCTTTCGAAAATCAAGTAAAAAATAACAGTTATTAAACTTAAATGGCAACATTATCAAAAATTAAAAGGGCAGCATCTGCTGAAGAGTGAAACAATGTTAATTTTAAAAGCAGTTTAACCTAGCAATAGTGCTCACAAACTGTCACCATTCCCAAATTCTTGCCGGTGAGGTTGTTAATTCAAGACAATCAGCAGGACTGGATAGGCATGAGACTGGATAGGCATGGGACTGGATAGGCATGGGACTGGATAGGCATGGGGAGTAGAGAGGAGTGTTCCTCTCCCAAAATCTCCTGGGGTTTCTCCCATACCCCGCTGATTGTCCCTGCCTGGATTTTTCTTTCTCACAGGAGCCTCTCTTACCTGTCCCTGTGCTAAAGATTACCCTGCAGCTGCAGCAAAGCTTATTCTGCAGATCCCCTTACCAAAGACCTTCCTGCACTCACGTGCTGACACACTCTGCAATATGCTGCTCGTATCTCCTCCAGCCTGAGTTTTCTGCCACTGTGGAAATCAGTGCAAGAGTTGCAGAACTGCAGGGTCTCTCACTGATAAATGTAGGAAGACCTTTGCTAAAGTTACTTACAGAAGAAAAGTTGCTTCAGCTGTCACAAGCATCACCAATTTCAATTGGGAGAAGCAGGGACTAAAAGCAAAAACATCTTTGGATGGGGGCTGCAACACCCACACTGTTCCAAAAGTCTCCAGCCTGTTAATAGGCTCATTTGGAAGCTCAGGAGAAACTCATGGAATGAGGGACAATAAAGGCCTTCTAAGAGACAACTAACCCTCTGGCCTGTACTGGAGAGCAGGGAGTTGTAACCCAGGTCCTGAAGGCACAGTTAACCACTTAGCAATACTGCACTAGCAGTGTGGCTGTAGCATGAGCTAGATGTTCATACCCTGGCTCTCCTAAATTCACAAGGAACTCATCCATAGGGGTATGTTTACAAAGCAGTGGTAGCGGCCTCCATGCGATATCACACGGAAGCTGCTACCACTGCTTTGTAAATATACCCCATAGTCCCCAAGGATGCAGAGAAAATTGCAGCAGTTAGGATGTCTCCAGGACTGGCTCCAGCTGAAGTATCAGAGGTCAGAGAAGCAACACATAAGGGCATAAGGCTTTGGCGGGTACTTATTTCTTTCTTCTGTAGGCTGGCAGGGATCTAGATGGCTAGCTGCTGATGGCACCTGTTTGAGAGTGGCAAGCACCTGACATTCAGTTCACTTTCAGAACTTTGGGACTCTCCCAAATTTTGTGTTTTTTTTTTCAGTTCATTCAAGACATTTGTTTTAATAAAAAAAATTAATGCACATCATACATTTTTAACATCTACAAATTGTGTGTTAATTCATAAGTTAGTGTGCATTAAGGGACCTCTTTACTAAAGTGCAGTAATTTTTTTGCACTTAATGCATGCTAGAAACAAAAATGAATGAATGGTAAGTGAAAAACTTGTGCAGTAGCTATTTGGGGTGTAGTCAACATCTGCCCTGCAGTCATGACACAGGAAAGATATTATTGTTATTTACTGCATGGTAAATGCATCATCAGCTAGTGTGGTAAGTTCATCTACATTATCTGGTGATGCACTGAACCCAGACCATCCACACTTAACCCTCTTCCATCCCCCCAATCACTCCGATCTTCCACTGCAGAGCCTATGATCTCACCCTCCCCTCTCTCTATTCTCCAGTGCTTAACTCCCTACCCTCAATCCTCTGATCCTCCAGTGCTTAATGCAATCATCTCCATAACACCCCCATCCCCTTGATTTCCCCTCCAGAACTTACCAGGCTATTACTGATGAGATAGTGGTAGGGACAGGGGCGATCCCTGGATGCTCCAGCACCATGACTGCCCAGGTACAAAATGGCAGCTCATGGTGCTACCTCTAGGGGTCAAGCTACCAAAGAAAGAGTATCCATATTTGGTAGGGATGAACATGCATTTCAAATGTAAATAACATGTCCCATGTTGTTCCATATTATTTTTAATCTGAAACAATAAGGGAAACCCCTAAATGTATTTTTCCCTGTGTTGTTAATAGTGTACACTATTTAGTTATGTCACATATACATTTCCATACAATCCATACACAGTGATGTACATGCCAAAATAAAGCCAACACATTAAAACATAAAACATGCATAAAATTGCAGTGCCTCCCACTCCCAAAACACCTCTCGCCTAAAGAATCATACCCAAAATCGAAATATCCATAGCTTCTTCTCCAGAAGCCCTTTTAAAAAATAAGTATTCAATTTCTGTCTAAAAATGTGTAAATCTTGCTCCCCACAAAAATGCTTTGGTAAGACCTTCCACAAACTTGGGGCCTGAACAGAAAACACCCTTGTGTGGTAATTTATCTTCTTTATCCCCCAACTAGAGAAAGCCAATAGGTTAGCCCACTTTGTAACACTTGGGTTGACACATGCTACTCCAGTCTACATCTCAAATACTCTGGACCTAACTCCTGTAATACCTTAAGGGCCTGATATTCAAAGGGAACAATATGATTAACAGATCTGCTAAGCAAACTACTCCCTTTATCAAGATATTCAGCTAGACTAGCATTTACAGCAACAACCTAGTACCCAACAGATATGGGTTTGATTCCCACTGATGCTCCTTGTGCAAATCACTTAACCTGCCAGTGCAAGCTTAGATTAGAAACATGATGCCAAAAATAATCCACTTGGTCTATCTAGTTTGCTCTTCCATATCAATTACAATAGTCCTCTTTTTACTTTCAGAGATCCTCAGTTTTTGTCCCATGTGTTTTTGAATTCAGATACTGTCCTTGTGTCCACCATCTCCATTGGGAGACTATTCCACTCATCTACCACTCTTTCCATAAAGAAATATTTTGCATATTACTCTGGATTCTATCCCTTTCAGTGTCGTGCTATGTCCCCTTGAAACAGAGCTTGCCTTCAATTAAGAGACCCTCCTGTGCATTTATGCCATGGAGGTATTTAAATGTCTCTATCATATCACCCCATCCTGTCTTTCCTCTAAAGTATACATATTAAGATCTTTAATTCTGTCCTTGTAAGCTTCAAAATGAAGATTATTAACCATTTTAGTAACCACCCTCTGCACCGACTCCAACCTACTTATATCCTATTGAAGGTGAAGTTTCCAAAATTGCACACAATACTCCAAACGAGATCGCACCAGACTTATACAGAGGCATTATCACCTCCTTTTTTCTGCTGGCCATTCCTCTCCCTATACACCCAAGCATCCATCTGGCTTTCACAATCACCTTTTCTACCTGTTTACACCCAGGTCTCACTCCTCTTTTGTGGACAGAAGTACCTCACCCCCCTACACTGTACCGCTCCTTTGGATATTTGCAGCCTAAATGTATGACCCTGCATTTGTTAGCATGAAATTTCAGCTGCCAAATGCTAGACCATTCTTCAAGCTTAGCTAGATCCCTCCCTATGTTATCTACTCCTTCCTGGTTGTCTATTGCAGATTTTGGTATCATCCACAAACAAGCAAACCTTACCCAACAGCCCTTCTGCAATATCACTAACAAAGATGTTGAAAAGATTTAGATCAACTCAGATTACTGCAGCACACCACTGTTAACCTCTTTTTCTTCAGAGTGAGCTCCATTTACCTGTACCCTTTGTCACCTTCGACTCAACCAATTTCTAATCCAATCAGTAATTTTAGGGTCCATCATTAGGGTGCTCAGTTTATTTATAAAGAGTCCACAAAATTACAGGCTCCATTCCACAAAAAAAATCAAACCAATTTCCAAACAAATTAATTTTTAGTCGGACCAAGAACCCCAGGCAAGGAACCCTTAACTGAAGGTTTGCGTCCTTTTATTCAAAAGCAGTAACACTTAAGCTACAATAAAGAAGTTTTGGTCAGAGAAGTACTTAACTGAACCACTGCGCTTATGATACAGTCCATCAATAGTGGTGGAAAAACGACACAGTCCTGCATTTCAGGTTGTCAAACTTCCACACCCTGCTTCAGGTTAATGTCCACTAACTGCTTTTGAATAAAAGGATGCAAACCTTCAGTTAAGGGTTCCTTGCCTGGGGTTCTTGGTCCGACAAAAATTAATTTGTTTTGAAATTGGTTTGATTTTTTTGTGGAATGGAGCCTGTAATTTTGTGGACTCTTTAAGATTTGGACTACAGTGTTCCTTTTTGCCCTGGGTTTTTTTTTATTATTTTGGTTTTATCCAGTTTATTTATACAGTCCAACTCCCTGATCACCCAGTCAAAGAAATCTATCAGATATGTCTGACAAGGCCTGCCTCTGGTGATTCCAATGCTGCCTCAGATCCTGCAATCTATTGGACTCCAGAAACCTCACTACTCTCTGTTTTAGTAGCCTTTCCAATAATTTACTAACCACAGAAGTTAGACTAACCAGCCTATAGTTCTCATTGTCATCCTTACATCCGCTTTTGTGTAAAGGGACCACATGCGCCTTTCTCCAGTCCTCTGTCATTACTCTTGACTCCAAAGAGACATTGAAAAGATCAGAAAGTGGAACCACTAGAATTTCCCCGAGTTCCCTCAGTATTCTTGGATGTATCCCTTCCAGACCCATGGCTTTGTCTACTTTTAGTTTAGCTAGTTCATCATGAACCCAGTCTTCTGGAAATAGTTCAAGATCTATGTCACTGTTCCTGTTTGTGGGTGATTTATGAGGTTCTGCTTTTGGCCCTTCATCTGTGAATACAGGACAGAAATATTTGTTAAGCAATTCTGCTTTATCCTCATCTGTTTTTGCTTATTCCTCCCCTGCACCCTTGAGTCTGACAATACCACTTTTGCCCTTCCTCCTCTCACTAACATATCTGAAAAATGTCTTATCACTGCATTTTATTGCATTAGCTATTTCTTCTTTTTGTACCTTTGCTTTCCTGACTACTTTGCTAGCTTCTTTAAGTTTTTCCAAATATAGGTGCCTGTCTTCCTCTCTCTGTGATCTTTTATATTTTATGAAGGACTCCCTCTTTTTCTTCACCTTTTCAACTACTTCTTTTGAGAACCATAGCAGCCTCCTCTTCCTTTCACATTTATTTACCTTTCTAACAAAAAGGTTTGTTGCCCTTAAAATATCTTCTTTCAGTTTTGTCCACTGTTTTTCCCACAGCTGTTCCTATCTCGCTAATACCTCTTTAAGGTATTGTCCCGTCTTTGCAAAGTTAGTTTTCTTGAAGTCTAAGATCCTCACTTTTGATTGGATTCTAACAGCCCTAGTCCTAATACTGAACCATACCATCTGATGATCACTAGATGTGAGATGATCTCCCACTGTAACATCAAAAACACTTTCCCCATTGGTAAGCACTAAGTCCAGTATGGCTCAATCACAAGTGGGTTCTGTTACCAGTTGCCTGAATAGTTCTTCCTATAGAAAATCCAGGCTCTCCTTACTTCTAGATGTTACCAGCAGGGATGTGCCAATTCACTTCTGCCATATTGAAATCACCTATCAGTAGCATTTTTCTTTTCTTGGCAATACTGTGTATGTCTTCTATTAAATCTTTATCAACTTCTACTCCCTGTGAGGAGGATCTGTATATAACTCCAATGCAAATGGATTTCCCTTTCCCTCTTTCCAGTTTAACCCATGGTGCCTCCTCTCTTCCTTAAGTCCAGCAATTCTATAGCTTTAATATTAATTTTTACATATAGTGCACTTTCTCCACCCATGGCATCAATCCGCTTCAATGGCATCATCTGGCAGAAATGGCAACTGCCATGTGATATTAGTGGAGTAGACCAGAAAGTACCAAACCCTAAAATGCCCCATCTATTTTTTTAGCATAGTTTTCAGGTTATAACCAAAAATCAGAATCCCTACCAATATTTTTTCAACGACTAGAAAAAAAACCCCAGATCCTGATGTTTTTTTTATTATTTTTATAATATTTGTTTTATTATTTTTATAGGGTTTTTTTTTATTATTTTTTATTATTTTTATACTATTTGTTTTCAAGCATCTATAAAATGCAGTTGATATTAATTCCATGCAGTAACTTCAGTACAAAAAAACAAAATAAAATCTGGCAAGCCACAGTAAAATAAATGTTGCACAGAGGAATATGTCCAATGATATACTGAAAGCAGTAAAACATTTACTTTTACATAACATGCAGGGCATTGTGCCAAGGAGGTGCAATTTCATAGACAGCAGAAACACAGGAAAAAAATCATCATTTCTTGAGAAGCAAAACAAGGGAAAGAAGAAAGAGTTTTATTATTAGGTGAGACATATGCAAAGTAAAACAGTGACGCTGTACAAAGATTATAACCAAGCTCTTGGTATCTTATGGTATCTATGAATGATTTAGTGTTTACTTGGTTGCTAAAAGCAATCTTCAGTATAGAGTTATTTTATAAGCTTTTCTTCCCATGAACAGCATGTCTTACATGTGGAAAATGTTGCTATAAAATTATGTATGGTTATACATGCATAAAAATTAGGCACAGGATTGTGCCTACTTTTAAGCAATCCGCACGTAGGCATTCCCAGGGGCCTAGATTGTGAGAGCTGTGACAGAGTTGCAATGCACATGGGATGAGGGTGAAGGGGGATAGATTCAGGAGTGATTTGCGGAAATATTTCTTTATGGAAAGAGTGGTGGATCCGTGGAATAGTCTCCCAGTGGAGGTGCTAGAGATGAGGACAGTAACTGAATTCAAAAAAGCATGTAACAAACACAGAGGATCTCTAAAGGAAAAAAGGGGACAGTTGTAGTTGTTGATATGGAAGGATAGGCTAGATAGGCCATGTGGTCTTTTTCTGTCGTCATGTTGCTATGTTTCTGTGTAACATACACACAGAGCTGGTGCAAATCTGTGTGAGAGGATGTGTGTGCTAGAAGAGGTCATTGTACTAGTCTATATTATAAACACATACAGGTGTCTATGATATCTTTATATAATACAACTCGTCACAAATCGTCAGCATGCCTATTCTCTCTCAACCAAATCCAAATTAATTGCAAAACCTATTAAATTAAATTGAAGCCACAAAAAAACAATAATTAACTAAAAGGAGGAGAAAAGACCGCAGTAAAAAGTACTGTCCCTCTATATGGCAGTTATTCACTGCCTGAAGGGAAACTGCTTTATACCACCATCACGGGTCTAAAAAAACTCCTCCTGCCCTACACAGTTCTATCTAACAATATTCTAATTGATACTCATTTTTTAAACTCATTTTGTAACCATTTTCAGTCATTACAAATATGACTGTAATTTAGCAGCAAAGAAACAATGTCACGGTGCTTCTACCTCTCCAGCTGCTGACTAAAGATCAGCTTTGCTCCATACTATCAATCATCGAAGCAGTAGCAAAGGAATAGCATCACAGTTCTTCCTCCACTCTGGCTGTTGACTATGAGAGATCAGCGTTACTCTAATATACCTGTAAAGAGAAGAATTCAAAAAGCCAGAAACAATCTCAAACGCAATACTGCCACTATCAATTACCTATCTTTAAGAATTCTCTGGAGATCACTATTTTATACACCCTACGAAGACCTTTGTTTCACAAACATCGCTTCATCGAGGGCTACTTCAGCAAAGTAATCAAGCAGACTGTCCCGATTTTGGCTCTAGCATCTGATGTCAACATAGCATTTAAATACCCTCAAGAATCAATCAAGAATGAATGGGAGAAAAGGGGCCATCCCAAAGCTATTGCTCAAATGGGAAGATTAAAAGAACAATCCCAACTCAATAAGGCTGTTGAGCTCCACAGACTCCAAAGTATTCAATTCAAAAATCCATTTTGCTCATGTTGTAAGAGGATAGTTCTCCGATCATTGCCATGAATATTATTAGGTAGATGGTCAATTACCATGCACCGAAAGTGAAAAAAATCATGATGATATTCTTGACAATGGCCAACAATCAGGGCATCTTGTTTGCCTTTCATCAAGAGGGTTTATGCTCAGATAGCCGCACCTTCAGCTGGCGCATCATCTTCCCTATAAAGAACTTCTTACATGAACATTGCAAGGCATATACTACAAAGCTTGAAGAGCAGATAGTAGCTGAATTTAAAATAACTGTACACGTCCCAATTACCACGCTAGCTCCTTCCTGCATAATCTGACTAAACTGGCAGCATCCATAATTTATGTGACCAGGATTCGAAATCACTCCAATCCGCCAGACCGCAGAACACAGATGATCCTTTAAATTTCTTCCATGTCAATATGCTATCCGTGCTGTACTTTCCTCAAAACACAAATGTGCCTGAAGAACCACTTCTTCTTCACTGCTGTCACTATTTTAGAGGATAACAATGAATATCGTAGAACACAAGTGATACAATTCTCAGTATCTGATTTTGTTGAAGATGACTGATATAATTTGGAACCCAATAACCATTCTCGATGATTATTCATAGCATGTTTGTAGGCGACATGTACCACATCAGTAGGATATACTCTGGTCATGAACTTATCTTCCAATGATGGTGCTTGCAGACGATAGTCCATTGTCGAGGAACAGATTTTCCTGTATCTTAGAAATTGGGAAAAAGACAACTATTTCTCAGTGATGCTGGATGGAAGCTGTTATATCTCAACAGATTATTCTGGTCCATCGGTTTGGTATACACTGAAGTAACAAAACCCGTTGCTGAATTAATCACTTGTACATCAAGATACTGGAGACATCACACTGTTTAGCCAATTTATACATGGAGGAATTTGAAGAACACTGGGTCTGTGACTCCCCTTTTAAAACTTCTATTATTCATCGGTATTGTTTCATAAACAATATCCTTTTATTGTGGGATAGTTCTAAGGAAGATCTAGATTAGTTCTTGTTGTATTTGAATTCATGTAATGCAGCTATCCAATTTGAGATGCAGTACAATGTCTCAAACATGAATAAGGGCTGTCCACGTGAGGCGAGGACATGTAAATGTCAAATATTCTCCCAACCATATTCTGCAACACTGCTGAGATGCACGTCCTGGGCATTAGCATGGGAAGTTAGGAATGTGGGTGGGAGAGGGCAGAACAGGGGTGTGGTGAGCCACCAAGACATAGAAAGCTTATTCACGAATGGGCCATGTATGTATGAGGTGTAATCCAGAAATGTCTACATTAGACCTGCTGAAAGCAGATATAAAGCTCTGACTTAGAAAAAATTCAGCTCTGCCCTGTAGTGCATCCCATAGAGGTGAATGGATATGACAGGTCGGGTCTGAAGTGGTGCCACTGCAGACAGGACAAATACAAGATGCATGCAGAAGATACAGGGAGCAGAACTGAGAGACCATTGTAGGGCAAAGAAACATAAGTAACAGACGTGCAGTGATACAAAGAAAAATACTAGTGTCCAATCATGTCATGCGCCTATGTGCTGTATGTGCCAAAGAAGACAATCCATGGGACGCCAACAAAACTAGGCACATAGATGGGACGGCAGAGTCATGGAGAGTATGAATGTGAACAGGGAAAGGATACCTTTTGTGGTGAGAACGGGAGAGCAGATATGTAGCCTTGGTACCTCATGTGTGTATGTTATGTCGTAGCTGATATGTATAGGTACCGGAATCATGCTGCTGTCACAGAAAGTGAGAGTGTGTGTATGGTCTGAGGGGTGCATGGGGGGGGGGGGGGAATGGTTTATGCTGCAGCAGGTTAGGTGGGACATGAAAGCCTGGCCAGTACCTGGACTATATGGATCAGCTCAGTGTTACTAGTTGTCAGTGTGACGAGGCAGGCAAAGACAGAGAGGGGCCACCACAGCCAAATGTCCAAAGATAAGGGCAGCAAAGATAAGGGTCCCCCATAATAGGGGCACCCAACATTGCAAACAGCACACTGTGAGGATGAGTGTCCACCTGAAGCCACAGATGACGATGGTGGAAATCACTAAGACTGCCCCGGAATGCGATATACCATGTGATGGTAGTTATGTCCCCGAAATACATGTTGATATTTACAATTTGGAACTCCATACAGGTGTGCGCTGGGCCTAGGCAGTGGCCCATAGGGCACGAGGGGGACTGAGACATGGGCAGGCTGCTGCAGCTGCAATAGCACAGTGTTAGTAATATCCACTGTACATCAATACACTGCTGGCTGTGACGGCCAGCCTAGGAGATGCACATTTTACCCCAGAGGTGTGGCCTCAGTGGGTACAGCGTGGGGTCATGTAGGATCGGAAATGTCTAACGTCCTAGAATACAGTATGAGTGTGGATTTCCCAAACCATTCCCCATGTCCGTGGGCCGGGGAGGTTGAAGAGCACCTGCACGAGCCCCAAAGAAAATGTCTCCATGCAAATGCTCACCCATGGATGTGGTGTTGGGTGCAAATGGTCCCCGTGTCTGCTATAGACATGTCCCTGGACTGGACATGCATGAAATGCAACCGAAGCATGATATGTGACCAGGGGAACCTATGTCCACACCATGGGCCTGGCCAAGACCCCCCCTCAGACTGCTCACATCCACCTCCCCAGGAATGTTAATGTGGTACACTGCCTGACAGCAATGTGATGGCTAAGAGGGCATACCCATGTTAATGGCAGTCCACACATCTCACTGTTGCTGCTGTGACATGGAAATACCTCTGAAACAACCCCCCAAACATGTCTGAGAAGATTTGTGCTACCAGGCATACATGTCTTATGTAACAAATAAATGAACAAAGAGGATGCACAGAGATTGAGTCATGTCCCACAACTATGAATTGTTCCACCATAATCATGTTACCAAGTATGTCATCCCCTGGGGGGCAGGCCTGAAATACGCAGACAACAACTGCCAGTGGTGGATGGACGCCTAATGTCTAAAATCCAGGCTGTAACACAGAGGGAGCTAAGCCCTCGCACAGGTTTTTTCTTTCTTCTAAAATCCCAGCTGTGACATGGATATGTGATACAGCTGGAGAGATATCCAAGGTGTGACTGCAGTGAACCAGATGTAGAGTGGCAGTATGTGGCTGCCATATGTGGACACACGCAGTAGAGGCTAGTAGGAGGGAATCCCACCCATGCACCATCCACATTGTCTCATGGGTGACTGACAGATTTGCAGTTGTAAGATATGTAGTATTTGTGTCCTGAACACACCAATGGCCCCCTGTGTATAACCCATACATGGTCAGGGTGAATGAGAACTGCAGATGCAAAGAGCTAGTATGGAGCTGGCCTGACACAGCACATGGCTGACCAGACCCAACACCGTAGGCCCAGGGATACACCAGTGGCCAGAGGTATGGGACTGGATGCTGGACAAGGCACTACAACACCCATCTACTTGTCCACGAGGGGGCAAAACCTGCCAACTATGATCAGTGTGATGCCATCAATGAAGGCTATAGTTGCAGGCAGACATGCACATCACATAATGGATGTGTAGCACAATAGAAATAGCACTACCTAGGAACCCAAAGGTCCTTGACTCACAACCTAATATGACAATGTAACATCCACAACACTATGCCATACAGCATCTTAGGTGCAAGCTTCTCCCCCATAGGAGGCCACCACATCATGTGTGTGAGACCAGGCCCTGGAAGACATCTGCATAGCATAAGCAAATGTATACAAGACTGGTCACCAAGCAGGACAGGAGACCCCTGAATGGTCACATCCCCACCAGTGTCTGGAGGGCTGGGGGCACACATGCAGCAGTCCCAGCACCCTGCTGGGCAAGTAAAGGGTTCCCCAAAACCCTAGCAAGTTCAATTGTGGAGGATATCCGAGGGCAAGCACCATATTTTATGGCAGTGGATGTGTCTCTAAGCAGACCGAGATGGGAGGAGTGTGTGACAAATGTGACAGTGGGAACAGTATAGACAGGTGCGCCATGCATAGATTTATGCTGGTAAATGCCCCCTGCAGTGTCCACCTAAGGTGGCACAGAGGTGCATTGGCCAGCAGACCAATGGCACACACATCAGGATCCTGGACTTGACAATGTGTGGACATTGTGGACATATACATGTATGACTCATGCACCAACAAATGAATATAGGTATCCATGTCATGCAGAGTGGTGTGTCCCCTGCACACACCCAATGTCAGATCTAGGAGGCAGTGTCACCCTGTGGATCCCCCCAATCACCCATGCCCACTCACATGGCACTGTCACACAGACAGCCCCCAAATGTGACTGATACCCACTCCACATACTCCTACACAAACCCATGGCACCTGTGCACCCCCTTAGGACCCAGGCCACACACCAAGCATTCTGCACCCCAATTCTGGTGCTAGAAAGCTTCCCTGCATCCCCTCCCCTGTGCCTGGCCCATGACCCTTGCTCTCCCTGAGGGCACATGCACCTATGCCTCGATCACCACGATCACAGGTGTGCATGGTAGCATTTCCTTGGACCCTGGGGTGTCACAGCTTGTACTGCCTGACTCCATGATACCCTCATGGAATGGAGAAACACTATCCAGGGACTGGTGCCCCTTAAAACTGGCCCAAGGAGAGGAGATATCTTTGTGACAGGCTGACCAACAATGGTGTGGGTATGTGCTGAGGCCCTCATTGTGATACTACTGCTGCCCAGCTGTGGAGGCACAAGTTCATGTGCTGCTGAGGATGCTGCAGCTGTGGGAACTGCCCCACCATACCCCAGGCCAGACCCCATGGGAGGCATACTGGAGTGTGCATGGGGTGGTGTAGAGATGGACTGCCCAGGGACACACCGCAGCTCTATCAGGATCTCCACCATAGTTGCCTGGAGGGTAGCTAGTAGCTACAGTCAGCTGCTCTGTGGCCACGACATGCTATTCCTGCAACGCCGTGTACTGTCACAGCAGCTCCAACTATTGCTTGGACCATACCTGCTGAGTGGTGCTATGTGCAAGCAGACACTCAGCACAGTGACACTGTGCACCCCTGCGGGTGTGCCCCTCATGATTATTGCCATTGTCAATAGTGTGCTGTGATGAAGGCAATGGAGATGGGACATGGATCTCCAGATCATCCGGCCCAGGGACATTGTGCGGCTGCTGCAGTGCAGCATCAGCAGCAGTGCATGGCAGTGGGGCATCATTTGGGGCCTCCCCATTATCCCCTGTGGCATCCTCCATGGAAACTGTTGGCAGAGCAGGTACCACTGCCAGTGGAGCTACAGCAGGGGCACCTGTGAAGACACAGATGACATTGTGGGCAATGTCACCATTGATGAGGTAGCAGTGTTTCAGCCATGTGGGTTGGGCATGAGGCTACACAGGCTGATAGGGGCTGCCTCCATGGTGTGTGACACATCCTGTCCCCCTATGCAAAGCTAGATGGGCAAAGAGGCCCATGCACAGACACAAACACTGGTGGCATGTGCACTCAACCCTGCCACCGGCAGCTGGAGACCATGCTGCCAATGCCCCCGATATACAGCCCAACAACGGAGCGACCACATGCACTGAGAGTGTGCCTGCCAGAGGCAGCACAGCTGGGACACTATGACAGCCAGTGGTGGTGGCTGCATGCAAGTGTGTGCATAAACACAGTGAGAGGAAAGTACATGGTGTTAGGAGCAGGGACACACATGTCACACATGTATCTTGCTCCTGGGATGCCTCAGATGTATCAAGAGGGTCTATCTCCCTGAGGTGTCAGGGTCAATTGTAGTGAGGATGCACTGTTCCAGGTCTGTTAGTTGCTCCCCTGCACACCTGCAGACCCTTGCTGTGCCTTCCTGGCAGTGTCACGGCATACCTGACACCACCTGTGCTTCACATCCTTGATGTCCTGGTTCCAGTGATAAATGGCATTGATACAGAGGCACACATCAAGCCCCAGCCACTGCTTCTCATAGGCACCCACACATGTGGCCTGTGATGGACCCATTTGGACATGCACACCAGGACATGCCAATCCATACATCCCCACGTCGACGTGCCAATGCCCGCATACACACGTATCTGTGCCCGCATACCCCCAACAGTACCACAGCTGCACAGAGTGGAGAAGATGGCATGTGCATGGGATGCAGATGGTCAGTGGTTCACCTCCAGCACAATGGAGGGAATGTGTATGCATGGCCAGCAGACACAGAGGGGAGCAGACATGGTATTTCTGCAATTCAGGATATCATGAGGCCAGGCCACATGCAAACATTATGGTGCATGCATGTGCTCATCTCCATGTGACCACGCATGTGCATGGCTGTGAACAGGTGCCGTGTATATGTCTGTACATGCTCTGGCCCAAACTGCTTTGTAGCAGGACCGACATAGTGCGTGACAGTGATGGTGCCACCTGCAGCTCTCTGTGACACTCCACTATGTGTGCAATGCCTGTTAATTATTGTGCAGCCAGCTGGCTGGATGAGGAAAAATATGCAGGACATTGTGGGCTGGTATGCTCGAGCACTGCTGCACAGATGTGCCCATGGTGGGCAGGACATGGATCGCAGGCACTCCCACACCCATGTCCCATGGCAGAGGGTCCAGTACATGGACATGAGTGATGCAGTATGTGTGGCAAGGTACCATTTTGACAGGGCTGCCATACATGACCTCTGCCAGCAGCTTGAGCCATGGCTTGAAAGCCCTACACAGAGGGGATATCCAATTCCAGTGCACCCGAAGGTGACGACAGCTCTGGCCTTCCTGGAGGCGGGATTGTTTCAGATGGTGCTCTCAGCTGTTGAGGGACTCAGCCAGCCTGCGGTATCATGGTGCCTCACCCAGTTCCTAGGCGGTAGAACATCTGCTTCCCATCAATGCAGCAGGACCAGCACTGGACTATGCAGTAATTCTATGCTGTGGAATGGTTCTCATCAGTCCTAAGTGTGGTGGACAGCACACAAATCACCCTCTGACCACTGTGACAGAGTGAAGCTGCATACCGGAACCGTAAGGCATTCCACTCTGTTAACATGCAGATGGTGTGCAATGCGAATGGGGGGATTACAGACATATGCACCAGGAACCCAGGTTCCTGCCACAGTGCCTACATCCTGAACCAGTCAGGGATCCATGCATGCTTCAAGGGGCACCACATCAGTGATGAATGACTTTTAGGTGGGCATATGCACACATATGCACTGGGAGGCAGGGTGCAATGCATGGTGGTGTGTCTGCTGGGCAGGTGATGATGCCCTCCCGCATGACCCTGGGGCCTTGTGTGTTGACCCCCATGCCTTGGGGGGGGGGGCTGGGCAGTACAGGGGGGCAGACTGCCCCCACCACCATGGTGGGAGTATGCATGAGGCACCCCCCTGGAAAATAATGTTCTTTGTAAAAATTGGTTTTGCTATCATGTTCTTTGTAAACTGCCCTGAATTAATGATAGGGCAGTATAGAAAACCTGTTAAATAAATAAATAAATGGTACACCCTGTCTTTGTCTATCTGGGGGTTGGTCCCAGCCACACCAGCCACACCCTCCACACTCCCTGTGCATGCAGTGGGGGATGAAGGCAGGTGACCAGGGTGGTAGAAGCAGGCCTGCACATGGTGGTGTGTCATATAGCCTCATCTACCACCACCGGGGGGTGTGCCTTCCATGGGCCAGGCACAGAGCAGGGGCACCAGACATACACACGGTGTCTAGGCACACCACCTAGCAGGGATCCCACTGTCTTTGGGGGTTCCCATGCACATGTGGTGGGCTGCGGACACACAGTGGCCCGCTGTCAACCCTAGGACCCTCCAGACAGTGTTCACAGACTCAGATATGCAGAATCAGCTGTCCATAGCCCACTACATGTCTGGCACACATGGCCCCTCACCGGAACACCTGCTGATTAACGGTTTGCTAGTCTGTCTCCCCCTGCAGGTGACATGGCTACCCCTTTGTGACTGACTGATGACCCCCATATTCCACCCCAGCAGTCCAGCACAGCACTGATACAACTGTGTGCACTGGACCACACAGGATATCATAGAGCAGATCTTCGACCAACTGGAGTGCCAGTTCCACTGCCAGGGCTGGTCTGGGGAAGAGCTGCTATAAAGGCCTTGCAAGGTATACGAGATTGTCATGGCATGCTGCATGCTCCATATCTTTGCCCTGCTTGATGAGCCAGAGCCAGTCATGGATGACGGGGATGAGCCTGATGCCGGTGCAGATGCACACGTGGGCACACCATCCTGACGGGGTGTGTTGGCGCATGCTAGCCTTGTCCAGGCACATTTTGACTGACAGCCTGGTACATATGTACCCCACCTATATCAACCAAAGCACATGCTAGTGAATGGGGAGGGGATGGGGTATATGCCATAGCCGCCATGGGCCTGTGCAAGTCTGAGCTGTCCAGACATGGCCTGTGTGTCCAGGCCATGCCCCTGTGCATTGGGTACATTGTCTGCCTGCCTGTGACATTGCTGACAGTGGTCCTCCGCCATGGCCTGCTGGTAGGTGGGCTATGCATGGGTCCAAGGGTGGTGGATATGGGACCCACCCTGCCACTAATTTTTCTGACATGTGCCAGGTGTGCAGTGTCCACCCAGTCATGTAACATGACCCCTGAAACCAAGTATGGTGTGACATGTGTTCGGGAGCATTCCCTGATGTTGCCCTGCATGAGTGGCCCTATTTCTAGACATGGGCATCCATGCCATGGCACCCACAGCTGCTGCACCAGGGACACACACATCACATGGTCTGCCTGTCCCTTTGCTGTCCGTAACCTGCCAATTGCCTGCTGCAATGGGGGTGTGGGACAGGCACATGGTGTGCCACATACAGAACTAACACCTCACATACAAAGAATAGTCAATCTCTCCCTATCTCAAGGGCTTATGCCAAAAGCATTAAAAGAAGCAACTATCCATCCAATCATAAAACATTGCTCACTTGATATGCAATACCCAGGCTCCTATAGACAAATATTGAGTCTTCCATTTTTATCCAAAGTAATAGAAAAGTCAGTACAGAAGCAACTACACGACCATCTAGACACATACGCTCCACTCAATCCACACCACTATGAATTCTGACCTTATCATGGTGTAGAAACTCTCCTCACATCCCTATTTGACAAAATCAGTCAAGGAATTGAAAACACAAACCAATCCTATGTACTTATTTTCCTAGACATAGTGTCAACCTTTGACTCCATAAGCCATGACATTCTAATCAACTGCCTACAATAACTTGGAATAGGAGGCACTATAATTCAATGGTTTATATCCTATCTCTCTGACCATACACAACAGGACAAATTTGATCATACCCTCTCCAGACCATTCGACCAAACCGAAGGTGTACCTCAGGGTTCAGCATTATCTGCCTTACTCTTCAACATCTACCTCCATCCAATCTGTGACATAATCAGAGTTCACAATGTTGATTACAGAATATATGAGGATGACATAATGCTTTTCACGACAGTGAAAACATTAGAACCAAACTGCAAAAAAATAGTCAAATGTTTCAATGATGTCTCACACTGACTCAACTCCATCAACCTTACAGTAAACCTAAAAAAGACTGTCCTTATGATCTCCAGGAACAAAGCATTCTCGCCACCTCGGCAACCTCAAATAAACGGTGCCTCACTAGAGGTCAAAAAGGAAATGAAATATCTGGGAATCCTTTTGGACCAGAATCTCAACCTGATAAAAACACATTAACATAACAATGCAAACAATCTACAATAAAACAAGAATGGTGCAAAATCTAAGACCTCTCCTATCAACTGATGACTTCTGTGTCACAACAATAATCTGCTTTCACTTCGATTTTGGCAACATTATCCTCCAGGGCCTTCCCAAGCAAGCCTTGAGCACCCTACAAATGGCACAGAATACTGTTGCACGCACCATAATGAAAGTAGCCAGGTCAGAACACATAACACAAGCTCTATACCATCTACATTGGCTGCCGGTAACAGAGAATCAAATACAAGACAATGTAACCACCTTCAAAATAATAAAGAACATAACGCCAACGGTCCTCAATTCACTTATACAGATACTACCAGAAACAAGACAAAGAAGGGAATGTATGCAAACCTACTAACCATCCCTAAGGAATTCAGGAACACTAACCAATCAACAGCCAATAGAGCATTCCCCTTCTACTCTCCAGTCCTATGGAATGCACTTCCTGACTGCCTAAGGGAAATAAATGAACTAACCACATTCAGAAAGAAACTCAAGACCTATCTATCTACAGAATATTATCAAAGCAGAATAGAAAAACAGAACCTATACCCTACATAAATCTTGAATCCACCACACTCATGTACCTCAACCCACTAGTATAAACTACATATCACACATATGTCCCATAATGACATACCTCATTACACAGCAAAAACTATAGCACAGACCTGCTCAAGGTAAATAGTTAACTGTAAAAAGTTTGGCCTAACCTCTCTGTATCCTAAAGGCCTGCAGGCAATGTTTGAAATACTGAATTTGATGATGTTTACTGTAATAGTTCATTGAGATTATTGAGTTCACTGAGTTCCTTGTAAATAGCCTTGAGCAGTTTTAGCTTTTGAGTTTCTTGTAAACCACCTTGATTACATGGATAATGAGGTATATAAAACACATAAATAAATAAATAAATAAAAATGGTACCCCCCAGCACCTCACTGTCCATCCGCTCCTGCCTGCACCACCCCCATGGGCCACTGACTGTGCTGCTGCCACATGTTAATGGCTCCCCCACTCCCGTTGCCACTCCCCATTCCCCCTGGGTGCTTTCATCATCTTCTGCTACTGTGGTGGCCAGCCTACCTGGCTATATGCCTCAGACATACATTTGCTACCATTAACTTGTGACATGCAGCACAACACCTCCCCTGTAGTATGACATTGGTGGCCAGGGTTGCTTTGGCTGACAGACACATAGGCACACTTGTTGAACTGCATAACACTTTATTTTCCCAGCCAACATGTATGGAACAGACACAGAATTTGGACGAACAGTGCCCCCACACACTGGCCAAGAGGTGTGCTCCCCGGCACCCAATCCCCACCCTTGCCACATCTATAGGGCCATTAACAATGGCAGCCAGTCTGCCCTGGTGGCTGTCATTGCACTAGCAGCCACTGGTGTGGACCATGACACTTAGTGCTACTGCTGCCCTTGGGTGCCTCCCAGATGGCATGGCCCCCTTAGTGCCCAACAGGGTTGCCTGCTGTGTGACTGAGGGGTGGTGTGTTGGGCTGCAGATGGGCCTCGAGTAGCAGGCACAGGCTCCTGAGCTCACCCCTCAAGCCCCACACCTCACCCCTGAGACCCTCCACATAGTACGAGAGGTGTACTTGGGGCCTCTGACTACCTCCTGGGCCCCCTCATCAGGTCCCACATCATGGATGATGGCACTTTTGCAGCATCACCACCCTCATCATTAACATGACCCGGCACCGCCACTGCTTCCTGGCAACTCCAGCTTCCATAACCTGGGCCCCCTACTGCCTCCTTGCCATCCGCGTTCCCCTCCAGCTGCACTGTGTCATAAGGTAGCGCCATCAGAACCCATGGAAGTAGGGGATTGTGAGCAAAATGTAAGGGAAACTGACAGCTCTGGCTCACACATGGGGGAAGGTTGCTATGAGCAACAGATGAAAACAAAGCCACGTGGTGTTAGGGAACGCCCGAACAGAAAGGGAGCACAGAATTCATTAGAAAATGAAGAGCACCTGCATGGGGGTGGAGCCCAGGCTAACACCAATTTGAACGTACTTAAAAATCACTTACCAGGAGGTAGGGAGAGAACTGAAGGAGAAAGTGGAACTGAGAGAGAAGTAGTAGGAACTACAAGGGCTGTAGTTGGAACTACGGGAGAAGCGTTAGGAACTGCTGAGCTTGAGAGCAGTGTCCGTGGAGCTGTGAGGACGGAGCCAAGGGGATTATCCAGAGCACAGGAGGTTGGTGACTCTCAGAGAAGCTGTTGGGAACAGCAGTGCACAGCCTCTCAATATTCCCAGGAGCGTTGCTGTGAGGCAAGCAGAGAAGGCAGTCCAACAGCCAAGGCTTTAAGATATAAATTACCTAACACCAGAAATGCAGGAGGGGAAAACTTTTACCCTGAAGCACATGTGAATGAGTCAGAGAAACACCGTGGAAAAGGGGCTTCCAAGCAGAGCTGTGCTTATCCGAGAGAGCAGGAAACAGCAGTGCCTAAAGGTAGGCGTATTTACCCAGTAAGAGAGGTTTGCAATACCCTGACTTTCTATGCACGTACCAAGAGCTCTGTAGTTCTCAGGAACCCAACTACAGGAAATACGGTAGTTACCCACGGGCCACTAGTATAGTGGGGGAGGAGAGTGTTTTAACTCCCCGACAAGAACCTTATAACTTTAACGGCAATTGGGAGCCAGAAGTTTACTCTGATGAAGAGGGGATGCAGATTGAACCTCTTGAAGAATACTTAGAGGAAAATGAGATGGATTGCACGTACACATTATCTGATTGTATAGCATCTCTATGTTAAAGGCAGCCAGAACTGTTCATGAGAAGAAACAGGTGCCAGAGTTCCGTGAGTAAAAGGAACTGTTTTCTGTTACTTTTTGTTTCCTGGTTTAATGCTGAAGAAAGCTAAGTTTTGTTGAAAGTATTTTTCTTTAATCGTGTTATCAGACGAAGGGTCGGACCTGCTTTAAGTTCCACTGTTATGAATCCACCCCGGACGGGGAATAAAGCCTGAGTTTAAACCTTACCCTCTGCTTCAACTACACTTCTTTGGCTAACGGTGAAAACTACAGGATCCAGAAGGCCTTGCTAAAACCTTCATAGGACCTCTAGCCATAAAAATACTGCCCCATCAAACGACTCAAGCCCTTTTTAGCCTCTGGGTACGTTAGTGGGTGACAACTGTCACATCCTTCCTCACACCCCCGCTCAGATTACCCATCCATTCTGCCTATCCATTCTTGCCTGCATACACACCCTGCCTCCCCTCCATCCACACACCCTTGATCCCCTCTCCTGCCACTCACACACCCCCATATGCTCACCCTGCATGCACTCCAAGCCCTCTCTTTCGTTATATCCTTCCTGCCACTCACACACACACACACTTTCCTTGCATGCACTCTGAGCCCTATCCTTTGCTACCCTTCCTGTCACTCCCACACACTACCCCTGCATGCACTCCGAGCCCTCTCCTTCGCTACTCTTCTTCTGCCACTCACACCCCCCACATGCTCCCCCTGCATGCATACAGACACCTCACCCTCATCTCCACCCTCCAGCCACTCGCCCTCCTGCATTCACTCCACCTCCACACCCTCACCACTCTTGCCTGGACCCTCAGTCTGTGCAGCCACAGCCTCACCCTGCACACTCCATGGGGCCTCCCCAGCTACCTGCCCTGCCATGCCACATGCACCCTCCTCCAGAGGCAGGAGGATGAGGGTCCAGAGGTCTATTCTGCACATGCTTGTTTTACCCCAATATAACCATCCAAGTTAAATAACCCTGTTCAATGTAAAGCTTGTTGCTATAACTATTCATTGTAAACCGCTTTGAATATAAATGATAAGGCGGTATAGAAGACCTGTTAAATAAATATATAAATAAATAAATGCCATCTGTGGGACCTGACCACCACCCTGCTGCACACTATCCTCCGGGTGTGCTATGAGACATAGGCCCCCCTGGCCAATGCCATCGGCTCTGCCCCCTTCAGGGGAGGGGGGTGTGTGAATGCTGCCTTCCCTGCCAGCCCCTCATTGTCTTCCTCTTCATCCGCAGATGGTGTTGGACTGGACAGGAGAATGGGGCTTTGCAGTGCACCACTGCTGCCTCCACTGCTGTTTGTGCTGTTGGTGGGGGCAAATATGGTGACAGAATTCAAAATGGCATGGGACAGACACAGTGGATCCCTTTACAGCAACAAGACAAAATCAAAATAAACTTAACTATCTAATTTCTCAACAAACAGGGGTGTCCTTACACGGAGAGATGGGTTCACCCCTAAACAAAGACATGGGGAGGGGTGACCTGCACAGAGTGGCAGATGCACCTACTCTTCCCATCTTACTGGGCAGACTACTGTAGATGGACCATACTGGTCTTTATCTGCCGTCATTTACTATGTTACTATGTTACTATGCTGCTCCCACTGGGGCTAGGGGTGTATCTGTGCCGGTGTCCTCCACGGTGTCAGGGGTGGAGCCATCTGGGGACTGGGGTGGGGAGTTCTGTGCTGCCACTTAGGGAGACAGAGGTCATGGTTGGCTTCATAACTTTGTTGCTGGGGGGCCAGCTACACACATAAGGTGTTCCAGTACATCCCATCTCTGCAAGGGGAGGGGCAGTGTGGGCCAGGACTATGTGTTTTGGGACCCTGGGGTGGGGCCATGCTGTTTCTGTGGAGTCTATGTCACAGCGGTGTCTGTTCTTGCATGTGTTGGCCCGTTTCAGTGTTGGGGGGCCTGTCAGCCTGCTGCTCGGACAGGTTATCTGCATGGCTACTCACCCTGTTCCTCTTGCAACTGCTGCCAGATACGGCATATCAGTCACAGTCGGGTGTGGTGGATTGTGCGGTACTGCACATGATAGGCCTCCGTGTTACGCAGGATCTGGAAACATCTGTGGGGTAGAGACACACCTCATCATTCACCTGTGCTGCCTACTCATTGGGGTGGTGCTGCTGGCACTCTGTTCATGCCCATCATGTGCCATGTCCCCATCTTCTCTCAGTGGCACATCACCCTGCCATGCCATGCTGGGGAGGGGGAATGGGGGAAGCAGCAGCTGGTCATTGCATTTGGTGTACATGTTTTCTCACCTCTGAGGGTTTGGGAGCACTGACAGGTGTAGCCTGTATTGAGGATTTTTGTCTTACTGCTGCGTGATACCTCAATATATAAGTTCCAACCCATTCAAATTTAATAAAGTAGGAAAACCAGTCTGTGATTTCAATACAGCTTTTTATTACAAGGTCTGCAATAACAAGTTAGGACTAATAAATTCAGTAAGCAAAAGGTTTAACACCTTCAAGGTTCCTGCTGAAGCAGAGGTAACTTCAACTCATGTGATCTTCAGTCACTGTCTGCTTAGTTTACAATCTGTCTTATCACACTTTTTATACACATTTTCAATAGGCTTACGTGACTGGTCATAGTCAATTTTTTTGTTTCCAGGTGCTAGTGATATTATACTTCCTTATCTAATCCCACGATGACTACTATAATCTATTTTCCCTTCCACCCCACTTGGTTCCCATCCCCATATTCTTAGTACTTTATACTGTGTTTGCAGTTTCTCACTCTGTGGCTCATCACAAATGTCCGTTCATATCGTTCTGTCTGTACATCTGCCATCCTGTTCCTGCTTATTTGGTTCTTCTTTGTTGATCACATGATGATGAGACCCATCTTAGGTCAAGTATCTCTTTTCCCAGATGTGAATCCCCTTTTTCTCTTGCAAAACACAGTTTGTTCCAAGGGGAGGGAAAGATTAAGTTCCCAATTATACTTTTTCTATGTCACGCTGCAAGTGTTAATCATTGTGGCCCATTTCAGGCTTCCATTCAAGGCTACTAGTACCAGACAATCTCTGTTAGTTTCTTTTCTTCTCTGCACATTATGTGCAAGTAGGGCCCTAGCTTGAGCTAAGTGGTCTAGACATGATTTCCTTTTGTCTTTGGGAAACACAGCTTGTACAAGATGAGGGGGATGAATATGCACTCCTGATTATACAAGCCTAACTTTTCATAGTTATACAAAATAGAGTCAGGCAAACAAAATGGAGTCAGGATGAGATTCATTTCTCATCATTCCTCTTGAATCTCATAAGTCTTAATTCACTCACTGCGACCATTGAGAACTATTCTGGTCTCAGTTGTAGGCTGTGGTCTTCATTATGAAGGTCATCAATCTCGGTGAGTACTTCCTCAGCTTCTGCAAGTGTCCTGGTCAACAGTACAGCTGTAGTTGTGGCTTTGGTTAGACATCGCTGGCAAAAAGCCAAAAAGCAAGAAAACAGAACTGCCAAGTACAGCTACCACGATAATTCCTAATGTGGCCATCAATAGGCCTTTTAAACCTGACCCAAGACCTGAGAACCAAGAAGTAAGGCCGTTCCACCAATTCATACATATACCAACTTCATAATCTCCAACATTAAGCCTGTTTGTTCAATTTTGCTCAAAGCATTTTTAATAAAAACAGAATGGTTTGCAACTACAGTGCAGCAATTGGTTTCATTTACAATTCCATAGACACCATTTTGCTGAGCAAGGAGTAAATCTAATGCTCTTCTATTCTGTAAGGTCACCATCGTATTATGATCAAGGGTTTCTTTCAATTTCTTAAAGACAGCAGTGAATGTGTTTGTATGTGTAGGAAACACTCTAATCTTCTAACAGCCATTCCTAGTTCTGCTGATATTGCACTAGGAGCAAGAGGAATCCAATCAGTAGCGCTGAGAGCGTCCAGACTTGTCTTAGTTAAAGGATAAGTATTATTGACCCAGGAGCTTCTGGGTCGCCAGGAGTCAGGACTGACTCGAAGGCACATTGGATTATTGATGTATTCATATGCTAAGACCACTACTTTAACAGTGATATGCTAAGACCACTACTTTAACAGTGTTTTCTCCTTCAGGGGTGAGTATTTTAACAAGATTTTCAGTATCACACTTCTGTCTGTGAGGATGGGTGAGATCTAAAGGAATTATTGCTGAAAACATATTAATTTTTACCAAATCACAGGGGAAATTTTCATACGTTATCTTCTGGTATAGCTTACTATCACAAAGCCAATATTGTCTAGCCAATGTTTCTATGGCAGTATTTTTATCCCACTTTAAGTTCATCAAAGGTTTTCCAAAACAAAAAAATATTCCTGCAAAGCCTTCTTCTGATGATTCTGGCCCTGAACTACAGTGCCCAGAGTCCTGGGTTTGCCTTCTGCCTAGATTGCTTCATTTTGCACCTCTCCGATTCACACTGGGCCTCCCCTCTGACTTATGCTCTCTCTTTTCCTATATCTTGGGAGCACTGACAGCTGAAGGCTGATGGTTCTGGCCCTGCACCACAGTGCTTAGGGTCCTGGGTTTGCCTCCTGTCTCAGGGCATGTTAAGGGGCCCTTTTCTTTTTCCTCCTGAGGGGGCATCTGTGTGACCTGGGATGTGGCTTACACTCCAGGACTTCTCTCTGCTATGCGTGTCCCTTCCATCTGTCTCTTTGTCCCCTGTGCCTTCACTGTGGGCCTGTATGCATTCTGTTCTCCCTTGTTTCCTGGGCCTCTGCTGTCAGGCTGCTCTGTCTGTGCTGTGCTGTGCTGTGCTGTCAATGTGCAGCCTGCCTGCTTTCTGCCTGGGTAAGACTCTGACTTCCCCTGCCCTTCCTCTCCACCTTGGTGCATGCCTGTCCATGCCAACTTGGGTGCTGATCCAGCCTGACCACTTCTCTCTGCTTCCAAGTTTGTCTGCCTCTGCTGTGATGTACTTATTGGGTGAGGGTGGTCCTGATATGTTTCCAGCCCCTGCGTGCTGCTGTGTGGGCTGGCTGCCTCTGCCCGGTGGGGAGGAGAGTCTCCTCCTGATTGATTAACCATGGTGACCAGCAGTCTTATCTCTGCCTCGCTGAAGTTGGGCTGCCTGGTAGCCATGTTGATGTGTGTGTTATATTGGGGGGCGGGGTGGGGGGGGCCCTTCTTCCTGGATCAGGTCCCATGTGGTCTGCAAGACATGGGGTTTGGGATTTTTCAGGGTTGCAGGTGTTTGGGACAGCTGGCCAGTGTGTGCATGGCCTACACATGGGTGTGGCACAAGGCAGGCAAATAGACTCAGATTGTACAACACCCTGTAACTGTTTATACAGGGTTGTAGAATTGGGCCTCTGCATGCACATCCTATTTGGAGACGTGCATGGGTCCCAGACATGCTCCTTTCAGGATCATGCACTAAGGTTTTAAAATGGCCCCCATAGTAAATGATGGCAGATAAAGACCAGCATGGTTCATCTAATTTATTTATAGCACACTCTTTAGAATCAGTGTGGTTTACATGTATACTTAACAGGTACTTTTTATTCCCTTGTCAACAAAGGGCTCACAATCTAAGTGTACCTGAGGCAATGAAGGGTTAAGTGGCTTGCCCAAGGCCACAAGGAGTGGCCATGGTACTAGAGACCCCAGCCCCTTCAGCCTGAGGTGGCTTGTCCCCATGTGGGAATTGAACCCCCAGCCTTCCAGCCTGAGGTAGCCTGTCCCAACCACTGAGACACTCCTCCCTAGTCTGCTCACTAAGATGACTATAGTTGTATCCACCCCTCCATACAGGTTACCCTCTCTATGCCTTTGTGAGGGTTGTATTCACCATTTCATAAAGGTTACCACCTTCTATGTCCTTGTTTAGGGTTGTACCAGGCGCTCCATACAGGCGTTTAGTGATATGGCTAGATTTTAAATAATTTTAAACCCTGAAAAAACTGAAATGTTATGGTATAGTAGACAATAGGGTTCTGTTGACCACTCCTACAATTAGAAACATGAATCTAAAATGTATGAAACATGTACAGAGCCTGGGAGTTATTTTAGATAAGGATTTATGCTTTGAGCCACAGGTTACACATGTAGTCAGACTATGGGGCATGTTTACAAAGCTGGGCTAAAACAGCACAGGTTATTTGTAATAACATTGAATAACATGGGACCTAGTTATGAACAGTCTATGCTAACCATTAGTCCATCTTAGTAAACATGCCTCTATATTTTTCCTCTCTCAGATCGATTAGATAGCTGCATGCAATTATTCCTACAACAGATTTGCTGATATAAGTTCATGCATTTATTAATACAAAACTGGACTACTATAAATGTGTACTGTGGTCCTCCAAAAAAATGTTTATCACATCTCCAACTGGTCCAAAATACAGTGGTCAGGTTAATTTTTTTTTCTGAAAAGAGCTATTATCATGTCACTCTATTGTACAGGTCAATTCACTAGTTGCCAGTAATTTATCAAATATAATTTAAATTATCCTAAGAACATAAGATATGCCATATTGGGTCAGACCAAGGGTCCATCAAGCCCAGTATCTTGTTCCCAATAATGGTAATCTAGGTCACAAGTACCTGTCAGATTCCCAAAATAGGTAGACAGATTCCATGCTGCTTATCCCAGAGGTAAGCAATGGATTTCCCTGGTCCTCTTTAATAATGGTTAATTGGCTTTTCCTCCAGGAACTTGTTCAAACATCTTTTAAACTCAGCTACACTAATAACCCCTCACTTGGTTTATAGTTTGTCATGCTGTGAGGACTTATGTGCATCAGTGATGTTGAGAGCTAAGCTATCAGTAGCTTAATTACTGGCAGGGTCTCCCAAGATGGACAGGTCTCAACTGAAGTGCCAGACTAAGACAAACCACCCATCTGAGCCGTAGAAGAATGGGATGGTGTTGGCAGTGGAAGATCACATTTCTGTGACAATGGCAACAACACTAGAATTACCTGCATAGAAGAAAGACCAGGCAATCTACTTCTGTATTTTGTCATGAAAACCCAATGGATAGTCACAATAAAACAAATTGCACTGTAGTGCTGGAAGATGACTTGTAGAAAGACGGTATAAAAAGATGTTAAAATAATAAATAAATAAATAAATAAATAAATAAAATAAATAAGATGAGACAACCCCCCCCCCCCCCCCCCATTTGGAAGGCACTCAACTGACTACTGGGTATAAGTTGAAGACTTTTCAGAGTAAAGTCATCATTTACCATGTGATTGGATCAAAGTCCTTGGGACATCTGATAATCACATGGTCTAATATGCTGGAAATGAAAGACAAAGAAGAAATGGTGTTGCATTTATAACTGTAACCTTTCGCCGCTTCCTACATTCAGTTACTCTCCTGTTGGTCCTGGGTCCACTTCGCACAGGCAGTAGGGTTTGTAGCACAAGACAACCAAACTAGTGTGGTTTGAAAAAAAGGTTTTTATATAGAAATAGGCCTCTTACATAGGTACAGAACAGAGGTATATAGTGGTTACCGAGCTGCTTCCGTGTATATCAATGACTCAATGTGTGTGCCTGGGTGTGGGAGAGAGACAGAAAAAAGGGGGGGGGGGGAGGTAAAGAGAAGTGTGTGTCTGAGTCTCATAGTAAGAAGTGTTGGATGAATAGGAAGAGAGAGAGTATTTTTGTCCTTCTCTGTATTTATAGTGAAGTTCTCCTTCTCCAGCACCTCCCTTTGTCATACTTTGGTCTGTTTGAGGTCTGTTATCACCTGATTAGCAAGGAGGGGCTGTTGTCCTGCAGACTAATCTCATCAGGCATGCTAAGCCCATCAAGTCTGGAGACGTCCTATCTGACATCACCAGGGTGTTAGAGCTGCCTGCAGGCCAAGGTCTGGGAAAAGCAATGAAACCTATGCTAGGCATAATGTCATGCTGTATGCTGACATCTCCCACATTATTTTTTTCTGGGAAATGCTGGAAGCAAACCTGTGGTACCTGTCCCCGCTGCAATTACTATATACATGATAGTAGGCAGCTTGTCTGCTACCTCCTGTTTAAATACCTTGCTATGTCCAGTAGGTCCCCTATCCTGCTCAGTACTGTCTCTAGTGTTCTAAAGATGAGCGAGTCCCATTATGAGTCCAAACCTCGTGTCTTAGGTACGGCAGCCACTACTGGGTGGGGAAACCCAATATGCCACCTCAGTGCACGTCTTAGAGAGAATGAACAGTGCATAAGGGATGCAGGAATTTCTGAGGAGGTTAAAGCCGAAAGGTACCAGGATGCTATGAGCGAGGGTAGGAAGTAATACTAGACTGCAGCTGACTCTGGCATTCAATGTAGTAGAAATGCCAAATTAGCCAAATTAGCAGGCCAAATGAGCGTGGATGTAGAGGTGGATGCTGGAGAAATTAAGTGTAACTACCTTAAAATGTTGATGGTATTTTGTAGGACATGCACTGCAAAGAGATGTACATGTGTTTCATTTTACTACACAGGAAATTATGATAAGGCATAGCAATATTTGTACAGCAGTTAAAATAATAATAGGGTGAATAAAAACATTAAAGACATGATCAGCAGTAGGTGAGTAACCAAATAACAGCTCCCACACAGACACATGAGCATCTTGTAGCAAGTGTTCAACAGTTTGTCGAATGTGCCCATTGTCATAAGTGATGGTGTGATTCACTTTGGTGGATGTTGTTTTAAGGTGATCAACATAGGCATGGAGTTCTGTAAAGTTGAGCAGTTTATGTAATGTCTCTTCTCCCATGCCAAGTGGTAATGGATGCACAGCATATGAGATAAAGTCTGGAATGTCAATAAAGTCATTGGTAACCAGCGGTGTGGAATAAGTTGTCCCGTTAATGGTGATGGAGACCAGTGGTGTATGACTGCACCGGGTATTGTTTAGTAAATAGTTTGAACTGTACAGCAAAGTGTTCTTAGGAAGGCAAATGTCATGCATTCTGGGAGCAATTGAAAAAGAAACATTCTGGGGAAAGAACAGATGAAAACAAAAGTGTCCAGCTCCAAGGTAATACAAACTGTGTGAGGTAGTCAGGGAGTATGAGAGCTTAACAGTCAGGGAGCAAGAGGAAGAATTGTTCCAGCAGGAGGTGTCAGCCTCTTTAAATTGGTGCGGTTCACACTTGAACTGAAATGTAGTCTGCTCACACAAACTGGGGTCCATAGGCTTGAATGAAGTCAAGGTATCATCCAGTGACTGCACCCAGGTGAGATGGTCCACAGGATACATAAGCATGTTATCAAACTGCACACCGATATTAACAACAGAATAAATAACTGTGTGTTGTCCTGACCATGGGATCAAAGTACAGATAGAGCAGCCTTGTGGTGAACAAATGGGAACACTAACTGTTCACCAATCAAGGTGAGCTATAGCAGATTCAGGTATTTTGGTACTAGCCATATGGACAAGAGATGGTGGCCAGTGTCCTAACTTAGCAGTGATCAGAATTTCCTTTAATATAGTAATAAGCTCAATCTGTACTTGACCACAGGCCAGAGCCCAGGAAATATTCTTTCCCAATCTGTATTCTGCATGTGCTAAGGTAACAATTTTCTGTTCTATAATGGGAGATATAAGAGCAAAGGTATCTACAACTACATTGGACAGTTTAGAGGAAGCTTCGTTAATAGTATGTTGTGAGGTAAAACCATCAGAAGCATGCTGCACAGTGGATCCCATTTTATTACGGAGCACCTCTATATCAATTATATTAAGGGCCCCCAGTGCAGTCCCTGTGCCACCTAAAATTGTATCAATTAATTCCCGCTTGTGTCGTAATTGCTTGGCTTGGGGTGTTACTGACTGCATATCAGACCAAGTATTGAGCATTTGTTTTGTGGTTGGTAATAAACTGAGAGCAATTTGGATATTTGTGAGTAACTAGAAACAATTTAGGAAATAGATGCCAAGTAAGGAAATGGTATTCTACCTCATGTAAAACATCGTGTGGTGCATCATATTTGATCTGAAAGGGATGTCCTTCCTGAAATGGGTGAATATCAGAAAGGTAGAGTACAGGAGGAGCCGAAGTGGTTGGAGGGGTGGGATGAGGGGTGGTAGAGAAACAAGATACATCAAAAAAGAATGAAGTCACAGTGATGTGCTGTTGATTACTCAGAACTATAAGTTATTTTCCACGTACCTTTGTCCTGACAGGAAATATTGTACAAAATCAAGGCAGGAGGACCTAGAAAGTAATGTTCTGGAGGTGCCCTCAATTCTTGTGTCCTTTCTAGAGAAGTGGAAACTGGTGGCGCCCACTGTACTTGAGTGATGTTTAATGAATAGGGCACTGGCTTGTCCTGTACGGAACAGAAACTCAGGATGACCAGATCCTTTCCTTCCGGGGAAGGTGGGGGTATTTCTTGATAGCGATATACACCATCTGTGGAGTTAGCCCAACCAATCATGCATATTCGGATGATAGTTCCTGTAATGAGACTTGGGTAGAAGAGAGCAGATACAAGAACAACAGGAAACCGGGAAACAATAAAAGCTAACTCGTTTCACTCTACTAGGGGGTAAACTAGTACTCCCCACTTATACAATGCAACCACAGAAATAATGTTTACTATTTATTTACATAACTATTAGACACATGTCCAGAATATAGGACACATCAACTATACAGCAGAAGTAAATAGTTACCATCCTCAAGCGACTTTTGTTCAGAAAGCAGCTATCAGTGCTGTCTTCAGAAAGCAGCTGTCCGTGCTGTCATCAAGTGGTACCTGAAAATAAAGACTGATAAAACACGTATTACCCATATGGTTTCAACTGGGTGATGTGTTTCCAATACTGCTGGTTGTCGGGCATTAGGATCTGGTATAGGCTTGGGCCTAAGGTATCCGTAACTAAGTACGGTCCCTCCCACTTTGCAGTTCCAAAGGGGAGTTTTGGTCTAGGTGTCAGGGTCATCCCTTTACTCCCAACCTTGAGGGGTCTTAAATCGGAACCTTTTGCATGTACCTCCTGCAGATAATCTCTAGCTTTTTCTGTGTTATCTAGCACAGTGGTCTGAATTTCTTTTAGATGTTCTTGCAGGGATTTCATCCACTCATTGGTAAGAATTATGGTCTGGTCTTCTGGAAGAAAAGGATGCAGCAGATTTTCCCACCATGTCATTGGCCTTCCCATTAAGGCTTCGTAGGGTGCAAAGCCTGTGGATTTGTAGACATTATCTCTGATACGCATAAGGACTAACGGGAGCACTCGATCCCAATTTTCCCCAGTCAGATTAAGCATAGGGCTGAGGTGGGCCTTAATTGTTTGATTCATTCTTTCTACCTGCCCTGCTGCATGTGGATGGTACGGAATGTGGAGTTGTTGTTCTATGCCTAGAAAATCAAACAATTCCTTGATCAGCTGAGAAACAAATGCAGGACCGTTATCAGAATCAGTAGTCTTAGGGATGCCCCAGCGTGTAAAAAATTGCATAGTTAGGATTTCTGCAGTGGTTCGAGCAGTTTGATCTGGGACAGGGAATGCTTCTACCCAATGAGTAAAGGAATCAACAACAGTGAGTAAAAATCTATTTTTCCTAGCTGTTAACAGAAGAGGGCCCACATGATCTATTTGCAATCTCTCAAATGGGCCACGAGGAGGTGCTCTCATTAACTGTCCCCTTCTCTTTTTAGGTTGCCTCCCAAATGAAGCACAGATTACACAGGAGGAAACATGATCCTGTATATCATCTTTCATTTCTGGCCACCATAAAAAACCTATTAAGGATAGTCTGCATTTCTTCTGCTTTAGGGTGTCCCATAGGACCTGCACCATGAACCCAATGCATCCATTCTTTACCTCGAGCTCTGGAGATAGCTATAACCAAGCCTTCCTCTCTTTTTGCACATAGAATGTCTTTCTCTATAGTGAGTGTGAGAAAGGGTGTGTGCTGACATAGGTTATCTGGGGCGTCCTGCACAAGCTTCCTCAAATTGGAAAGTTCAGGGTCCTTTGTCTGCAGTGCTATGAAGTAATCTGGTGGTGTTATCTGCTCATACTCTGTGGAATGTGTAGCAATAGCGACCATGCGTGTCTGCTCATACCAGGGCCATATGAGGCCTACATGGCATGCTTCCTTGGCTAGTGAGTCTGCTAATGTGTTTCCTTTTACTAAAGGGCCTTTCTTCCTTAAATTAAATGCCTTCACTTTAATTAAATGTACTCTCTGAAACTTCTCACTCAGTTCTTGTGCCATAGTCCACAGTGATGAATTTTTCACCGTGGACCCATCTGTGGATTTAAATTTATTTGCCAGCCACCAGGGTAACAGGGGAATTGCACTTTTAAAGACATAATCAGAATCTAAAATGATTTGTATCTCTGGGTGTGAATCCTGATATTGTTGCATACAAGCCACAAAAGCAGCCAGCTCACAGTACTGTGCTGACGCTGACCCACAGGAATACTGTCTCTGCAGTACCACTTGGTTATTTGGGTCCAATTGTACAATTGCAAAACCTGCTAGTCGCCTGCCTCCTTCACATTGGCTACTACCATCAATATATACTGTAGGAAGAAAAGGTGAAATTTTGTCTAGTCGCAGTTCCCTAAAGATCATGTGATTAAGGGCACTGGGTGAGGACTGACAGTCATGAGGTTGCCACTCCAGCAAGATTCCAGCCACTTGCACGTTAGGTTCTTTCAACAATTCAAACTTTACATTCTGTGCCTGCAACATGAGAGTCCACTGGACTATTCTCTCAGTCCTAATCTTGCTACATGCTAACTTTCCCTCTACAATGAATTTGAGTGGGGTGTGGTGGCTGCATATGTATGTGGTTTGAGCACCAATGATGTATGTAGTTTTCACAGTTTCCCATTTTGAGTTCGGGAGAAGTGAGAACTCTGAAACAGAAGGCAATAGGGCGATCTACTCCTCCTAAGCGTTGTGTTAGAGCTGCACCTATACTGTTCTCTCCAACTACAGGGTACAGAAAAAAATGTTGTGTATGATCTGGGTGTGCAAGAACCGGAGCAGAAGTCAGAATGTGCTTTAATTTAGTTACAGCTTCTGTATGTTCTTCCTCCCAAACATAACCTTTACTTTTTAGCAGGAAATAAAGTGGAGCTGCCACTTCAGCATAGTTGTGCAGGAAGTCACGACAGAAACCCGTGAGCCCTAGAAAGGACTGGAGTGATTTCTGATCTGTAGGAAGTGGAAGTTTCCGTATCAGTTCTATCCTCTGAGAATCTACAGATTTACCATCCTCGCCAACTGTAACCCCTAAAAAGGAAACCTGTGATTTGCACAGTTGAGCCTTGGAAGGATTAACTTTAAGACCAGCTTGTAAGAGGGCTTTTAAAACTTCTCTTACATGATTCCAGTGTACAGCTTCATTCTCAGACTGAATCAGAACGTCATCTACATACTGAATTATATTATCTCTGCAAGACACTAGTGACAGGGCTTCCTGCATGTATTTATGAAAGATTGATGGTGAATCTTTATAGCCCTGTGGCAGCACTGTCCATGCATATTGTTTATTCAGCCACTGAAAGGCTGTTTTGTACTGGCATTAAAGGGCCAGGGGCAGACTCCAACACCCATTGGATATGTCTAAAACAGAGAAAAAATTTACATTTGGGATTCAGTTTAGATATCATTTCTGGTTGTGAGGCTACTACTAGCATGTTAAAACCCTCGGCCCAATGTGCAGCGGCAGCCAAGAGAACAAATAGAATGCTAGGTATAATAAGGAAAGGAATGGAAAATAAAACAAAAGATACTATAATGCCTCTATATCGTTCCATGGTGAGACCGCACCTTGAATATTGTGTGCAATTCTGGTCGCCGTATCTTAAAAAGGATATAACGTTATTAGAAAAGGTTCAGAGAAGAGACACCAAAATGGTAAAGGGGATGGAAGGATACTTCTATGAAGAAAGGCTAAAAAGGTTAGGGCTCTTTAACCTGGAAAAGAGATGGCTGAGGGGAGATATGATAGAAGTCTATAAATTAATGAACGGAGTGGAACGGGTAAACATAGATCAATTGTTTACATTATCAGAATATAGAAAGGCTAGGGGACATGCAATGAAGCTACAGGGTAAACTATTTAAGACTAATAAAAGAAATATTTCTTCACTCAACGTGTAATCAAACTCTGGAATTTGTTACCGGAGGATGTGGTAAAGGCTGTTAGTGTAGCTGGGTTTAAAAAAGGTTTGGACAAGTTCCTGGAGGAAAGGTCCATAAACCATTATTAAGAAGGGACCCAGGATATCAATGCTTTACCCAGTACAAGCATTGCGGAACTTGTGTCTTTTGGGGAAACTGCAAGGTACGTATGACCCAGATTGGCCACTGTTGGAAACAGGATACAGGGCTTGATGGACCTTGGTCTGACCCAGTATGGCATATCTTATGTTCTTATGTATGGGCACTACAGATTTTGAAACTTGATTCAGGGCACGGAAGTTCATAGTGAGCCTGAAGGAACCCCCCGGTTTAACTATCTGCCAGACTGGCGAATTACATGTGGAAGAAATAGGTCTGATCAGACCCCTCTCCTCCAGTATCTTCACAATTTTACTCACTGACTCTGTAGCTTGATGAGATACTGGGTATTGTTTCTGTGGTGGAGGATCCTTGCCTTCCAACAGTATTTCTGTGTTCATTTTCCCACAATCTAACTTGTCTTGTGCCCAGACTGGAAAATCAACCACCTCTGAGGGAATTGCACACAGATCATACTGCTGAGCTGCCTTGGTGCACTGCGTTGCTAACTGCATGGGAATGACTTCATGCACTAAAGTTTTAGAAGCACTTGAAGTTCCTGTATAATGTCACAATTTAAGATTAGCCATATCCACCACCAGATTTAACTGGTTGAGAACGTCAATTCCAATGATTTCTTTTGGTGTGTTCACTATAGTGGAGGCAGCGGTTTCCAACATTTCATTGTTTTGTTCCCTGTGCACCGGGATACCCCATTTAACTGGGATAGCCACACACTGGGAAGCTGTGTCATTAATTCCTTGAATTTCATAAATTTCCATATTTTCCTGATCTGCAGTGGGAGAAACTCTGTTTGTAAAACTAATTCCAGCCCCGGTGTCAATCAAAGCTAGTTTATCCTGACCCCCTATTCTGCTGATAACATTGGGGCGTCCACAAGAGTCCAGTATCAAGGATGTTATAAGCCTTAAACTGTATTCTGGGCCTGTATCTGTTTCATCATCCAGAGGCTCTGGAATCGAGTCCTCTGCTGAGGGAACGGAGGCAGGCTGGGCTATGAAGACTTGAGACATTATGATATCTGAACCCAGAAGGTCAGGACACCACTATGCACTAGCCTTGTGTTTGTCCTGAGCTGCTCGTAAGTCCTGTTTTAATTTATCTAGTTCTACCTGCAGTATGTGTTTATCCTGTTCCCATTTAATTTTCTCATTTTCTAATCCATCTCTCTGTGCTTTGAGCTCTTGAAAGGGAATGTAACCTGAGGAATTTCTAAAAGTGCCTCTGCCTTGTCCTCTCCAAGGTGTGTGTCCTCTGTATCCTTTGTCTGTGTTTCTTGTGTATTGAGAGGATCCCTCAGCTTGCCACTTCCATGCTTCTGATACTGTTATGACCTACGAGGGCTGGGTCTTCCAAACAGACCCAATTCTGAGCATTAAAGTATCGAAAGGGGTTGCTTTAGGGTCTTCAGAAAATAACAGAAGGTGTTTTGTAATCTCAGGGGATAGTAATTCTAATAAAAATGCCTTATGCATACTCTCCCCATAATCTTCTGGATTTGGCCAGGACTCCTGCGCATTAAGAACTGCATTTAAAATCCAGGCTCTATATGCAAACTGTTTCAATGTATCATTTGGTAGAGGTGAAATAATTTTAAATACTAGCATTGGGGAACAGTGAAATAGCTTTTCAATACCCCTTTTAACCAACTGGTATGGGTGAGTGAGAGAGCCAAATTTATAATAGTGTGGCCCCAGAGCCAGATGCATAAGTCTATCAAAGTCTGATTGTTTCCTTCTGTATTTCCCTAGATCCCAGTGAATCAGAATATCAGTGGCCCATTTGTACCATTCATTTACATTAAAAGGCATAGGGCCAGCTTTCTCAACTATCCTTTCAATGTCCCCATCTTTTAATGAGTCCTTCAGCATTACTTTAACTGGTGCTCTGAGTTCGGTACTGGATGCTTCATTTGAGTCGTCGGAATTATCCTCCTGACACAGGTCCTGGTTATTGCTCTTTTCTGGCTGAGATAAACTATTAGGATTTTCTTCTTCTGTACTGTCTGATTCATCTTTATTTTCCCATTCCTAAGCCCTGCTATACATACTTCTGTGTTCTTTTGTTTCTCAATAGCTTGGATGCATGGCTTATAGGGTGTGTCATAGGCAGGGGGGCTGAGGGAGAAATGGTTGTTGGCCAGGGCTTATATTTCTTTTGTCTTTCAGAGGCTAATTCATCCTTAACGTGCCTCATTTCAAGTTTAAGTGCTTCTAATTGCTCACTAAGTTATAAAGGAGTTTGTGGCTTGTATCACCTGAGCACGTTGCATGGAAATGCAAATTTGTGCCTCCTCCAGGTCTTTGGTTAATTGTGTACACTTAGTAGTCAGTTCAGTATTGTCCTGTTTCATGCTAATGAGCCACCTGCACATGCCTTGGATAAAAAGGCATTTTCTTTTCTTTTTTTTCTTTTTGAATTCTTGATAATGGTTTAATATTTGTCTTTGAATATTATACCATGATGCCTCAGGGAATTCCCCTTCAAAGGGTCCACCTTTTCTGTTACAGTATGTCAGTACCGTTTCTTTCAGTTCCTTAAAATCAAAGGCATCCATATTTGAGACTGCAAAAGGACTGGTACCTGGGTCGACGCTTATTATGTGTTTATTGTATTTATTTTGTTTTATGCAACTATCTCAATGTGCAACCTTGGAAAGAGGAATGCTCACTTTTATGAAGATGTGGGACTTAGAATTATAGTTGGAATGACATAAATTTTATGGGTGTTCAGTACAGAGTATTGGCATAAAGACCATGCCTTAAAATTATACCTGAATAAAAAGTGCTTACCAACCTTTAACAGGGTAGAATTTTATGGTGAACTTATATTCAATGAGGGACTGTTTAATTGTGTACCACTTCCAAAACGAAGCTGGACTATCACTCTGTCTTTTCTTAGCCGCTCAAATACTCTAGAAAAATCTGTGCCTTGTACTGAACCTTTGCAAGCTTATATATAAAAATAAGAAAATTGCAAGCCACCCTATATAATGTCACTAGATGTAGGTAATATTAAAATCCAGGATTATTACAGAGCCTTTTGACAATGAAAATCTCACCTTGTCTAAACAAAGCTATCACTGGAATATTTCACTAAATAGTGGCACTCTGCCTGTCTACAGAGTCTTTTCACTAATGTGTCATCTAGCCTGTAACCCAAAATTGTAAATTGTAAATGGTCACAAGGGCTTTTGATTTTCCTGTCACACCCTGTCTGAAAACTACTTTAATGTATCAAACAAAATTATTACTTACCCAACTGGAGATCCGCTGCGAAACCTGAGACGACCCCCATAAATGTAACCTTTCGCCGCTTCCTACATTCGGTTACTCTCCTGTTGGTCCTGGGTCCACTTCGCAGAGGCAGTAGGGATTGTAGCACAACAAGACAACCAAACTAGTGTGGTTTGAAAAAAAGATGTTTATATAGAAATAGGCCTCTTACATGGGTACAGAACAGAGGTACGTAGTGGTTACCGAGCTGCTTTCGTGTATATCAATGACTCGATGTGTGTGCCTGGGTGTGGGAGAGAGAGAGAAAAAGGGGGGGGGGGAGGAGGTAAAGAGAAGTGTGTGTCTGAGTCTCATAGTAAGAAGTGTCCGATGAATAGGAAGAGAGAGAGTATTTTTGTCCTTCTCTATATTTATAGTGAAGTTCTCCTTCTCCAGCACCTCCCTTTGTCATACTTTGGTCTGTTTGAGGTCTGTTATCACCTGATTAGCAAGGAGGGGCTCTTGTCCTGCAGACTAATCTCATCAGGCATGCTAAGCCCATCAAGTTTGGAGATGTCCTATCTGACATCACCAGGGTGTCAGAGCTGCCTGAAGGCCAAGGTCTGGAAAAAGCCATGAAATCAATGCTAGGCATAATGTCATGCTGTATGCTGACAATAACCAAGAAGAAACTTGCAAGAACTGTAATGAATACAATGCAATCAGTGAACACTTAATTTCTATTCATCTATGAGTAATGCCCAATCAGCACAATTGTAATTCAAGTATATGACCCAACAACAGCTGTAGAAGAGGATGAGATTGATGAGTTCCATGAACAAGTACAAGCTGAAATTGATAGAACATGCAAACAGGATATCCTGATAGTCATGAGTGACTGGAACACAAATGATGGCAAAAAGAAGAAGGCAAAGTGGTTGGGAAATATGCACTTGGCAACAGAAATGATGCTGGAGAAAGATTGAACTCTGCAAGACCAACAATCTATTCATCTCATACACCTTCTTCCAACAACACGAGCGCTAACTGTACACATGGATTTCACCCAATGGAATATGTAAAATTCAAATTGACTACATCTGTGGAAGTCAACCATGAAAAAGCTCTATAACCTCAACAAAGACAAAACCTAGAACTGACTGTGGTACAGGTTACCAACTCTAGTAAGAAAACTCAAGTTGAAAAAGAACAAGACAGTCATGAATGTAGCAAAATATGACCTTGAGAATATACCACTGGAATTTAAAAACTGCCTGCAAAATTGATTTGCTACTTTAGATACAAATGACAGAGCTCCAAAAGATTTACAGGATGACATCAAGAAGGTTGTGTTGCAAGAAAAAAAGAAGTCTCTACAAAACTCTAAAAATTGCCCAGAAACGCAGAGAAGCTAAAGCCAGAAGAGAAAGAGAGGCAATCACAGAACTCAACAGAGATTTCCAACATGCAGAAAGGCAAGATAAGGAGAAGTACTACAATGGCACATGCAAGTAAATAGAATCACAAACTCTTAGAGGAAGAACAAGATCGACTTTCCTAAAGCTACAAGAGTTAAAGAAAAACATTCAGCCTCAAATTGGAATGCTACAAGATGCTCAAGAAAGGTGATCTGACTAATTGTGGAAATTATCACACAATCATTGTGATCCCACATGCCAGCAAGGTTCTACTCAAGATAATTCAGCAGATATTGCAACCATACCTACAATGAGAACTGCCTGAATTGCAAGCAGGATTCAGGAAAGGGCGAAGAACTAGAGACATCATCGCAGATGTGAGATGGATCCTTGAAAAGACAAAAGAATACCAAAAGGATATCTATATGTGTTTTATTGACAATAGCAAGGCTTTTGACGTGTAAATCATGAGAAAATCTGGGCCACATTAAGAAGCATGGGTATACAGAACACCTGTCAGTTCTCTTGAACAACTTTTGCATTGATCAAGAAGCAGCAGTTCAATCGAAACAAGGAAAAGAGAATGGCTTAAAATCAGCAAAGGTGTACGACAAAGGCTGCATACTTTCTTTCTACCTGCTTAATTTATATGCAGAACAAATCATCAGAGAAGCAAAACTGTATGAAAATAATCAAGGTGTGAAGATTAGTGGAAGACTTATCAACAACCTTTGCTATGCTGATGATACCTCATTATTGGCTGAAAGTGAAGATGATCTGAAACATTTGCTTCTCAAGATCAATGAACATAGGGGCTTGTTTACAAAGCCGCGGTAGTGGTTCGCGATCGCGATCACAACCGCGGCCCCATTGAAATCAATGGGGCCGCGGCTCCGATTACGATCGCAAACCGCTACCGCGGCTTTGTAAACAAGCCCCATAGTCTTAAAATGGGCCTGCACCTTAATGTAAAAAAGACAAAGATCCTGACAACTTGAAAAATAAAGAAGTTCACCATTGATGAAGAAGAAATTGAAATAGTTGAAAACTTTAGCCTACTTGGATCAGCAATCAATAAAGAAATGACAAGCAGTCGAGAAATCTGATGATGCATTGCTCTTTGCAGAATGGCTATGAAGGACTAGACAAGATTTCCAAGAGCAGAGATGTCTCTCTCCATATAAAGATTCGACTTCTCCAAGCCATGGTATTTTCAATAACATCATATGGATGTGAAAGTTGGACAGTGAAAAAGATAGAGAGAAAGAAAATCGATGCCTTTGAATTATGGTGCTGGTGACGAATACTATGTATCCCATGGACTGCCTGAAGAACAAACTAGTCAGTATTAGAGAAGATCAAACCTCAGCTTTCTTTAGAAACTCAGATGACAAGACTTCAACTTTCATACTTTGAACACATCATGCGAAGAGAGGGATCATTAGAGAAAGACATAATGCTTGGCAAAGTAGAAGGTCAATGCAAAAGAGGAAGGCTAGCAATAAGATGTATAGATATACTAACAGCAGCTATGGTGCCACTCTATCAACAAAGAGCAGACTGACTGAAAACCGAACACAGTTTAGGACAACTATCCAGAGGGTCACCATGAGTCAACACCAACTTGGCAGCATTTAACAACAATAGCATTAACAGATTTTACTACATGCTTCAGTAATGAATTACAGAGCTTGATTACACGTTGAATGAAAAAATATTTTCTCTGATTAGTCTTAAATGTGCTGCATTGTAGCTTCATTAGGTGTCCTCTAGTCTTTCTACTTTTTGAAGGAGTAAGAAATTGATCTACATTTACCCATTTCACTCCATTCATTATTTTATAGATCTCTATCATATCTTCCTGCAGCAGTCTTTTTTTTTAAATGTTTATTTATAATTTTGAGAATAGAACAACATGACCCGTACATAAAAACACAATCACAAAACAGAGTAAACAACCACCCTGCCTCCGGCTCCTAAGGAATAGAACATAGAGCTATTGCTAGAGACAAACATAAGTTAGTAACGTAGTGTTGAGATGCAACTCGCCTGTGATTTCCACTTAGCCACAGGCAAAGGGAAATGGTTTCAAGAGGCATCATAAGCTGTCTCATAGCAATAATATAAACATACCATGTTCCACCAGTGACATCAATCAAGGGTTGTGTTATCCTTCTAGTTATTTAGTGTTAACGTCAGTGCCACTGTAAGTATATAGTTGAAGAGAAAGTGATCCTCCTTTTTAAGAGAGGGTATGCCTGCCAGAGATCAGTATATCACAATTAGCCAGCTATTGGTTTCTTACAGGTGTAGCACTTATTTTACCTTCTCCTACATTTGTTTCCAAAACAATTGAACAATAGATCAATTGAAGAGTAGGTGAGAAAGAGTACCTATCTCCTATCAGCATGACCAGCAACAATTCCCTTGTATTTTGCACCATTTGGAAAGTATTACCGGAGTATTAAAAGCTCAGTACGCAAGGAAATAAGATGTTTGGGTGAGGGAGGGCAATTTAGAAAGGTGCATGAGCTTGTCTCAGAATTTCTCCCAAAACTTTCATGAAGGAAGTTCTCCAAGGTCAATGTCCCAGAGTTTTTCCACCTACAAGTGGGTGGGGGAGGATGCTTTGCGGTCCTGAAACAGAACATAAAAGTGTGAAACTACTTTAGAGGAACCTTCTACAGTCTGGGCTAGTTGAAGCAGATTCCAGGTATGAAGAAAATTCCCAAAATTTTCCCGCTGCTGATTCCCATTTGTATTCCATTTTCCCGCTGCTGATTCCCATTTGTATCCCGCTGCTGATCACTGGAAGCAGTGGGATACAAATGTACGCTAAATAAAAATTCCATCCAGTCTTCTGTAGGCAGTGTCATAGTTGAAGCCATTGGAAATACCAGGTGCTGGGAAGTCCAAACTCCTTACTGAGATCCACAAATGGTTTAAAGGATGTTTACTGTTCTCAGTAAACATTGTTTAACCTGTTTAAGTACTATGTACACTGCTTTGTTTTCTGAAACATTGTCTAACCTGTTTAAGTTCTTTGTACAGCACTTTGACCTCTGTGAAAAACAGTATAAAAGTTCAGCCAAATAAAAAAATAAATAATAAATAAAGGAAGTAGAGGTGAGTATTTGCCCAACTTGCCAGATACCTTTAGTTTCCCATGGATGCCAACGGATGACTTGTCTTGAATAAGGGGTTCAACCACAGCGGAAGTTGTGCAGAAGGAGGATTATCTGCTGTAAGCAAGTGAGCAAGCATGTGAAAGGAATAATGAGTTTCTATGATGGGTGGTGGGTCCCCCTGACACCAATATGACACATACCTAATAAAAGATGCATATGGGTTGGGCTTACTAAGGATTCCTTGAGCCACAGCTAGATTGGATGTTGTGTATCAGGGAGGGTCCCTTGATCACTGGGAGCCCTGTTTGAGAAGGTATCCAGATGATACCAGTGGAAGTCTAGAAAATGCACTCCCCCTGAATTCTTATGAAGTTTCATTTTATGTGTAGCAATCTGTGGGGTTTTTTGCTTCTACAAAAAAATTGATTAGGAGTCACTCAAGCCTCTTACAGAAGGAAGGAGGAAACATGACAAGTAGCATCCCCAGAATATAGTTGACCTTTGGTACTAACATCATTTTTATTGTTTCTAGATGGCCCCACCAAGTAAGATGGAGAGGCAACCAGCAAGATAGTAAAGCTTGTACCAGGTCCAATCAGCGGTATAATGTTGCAGCATGCCATCGATCATGAAACAATATTGAATGCCTAAGTACTTGAGGGAGGAGGTCATCCACCGAAATGGGAAAGGCGATAGATCCAATTTGGTAACAAATTTATTCAAAGGCCTGACAACCAATTTGTTTAAATTTATTTTATACCCAGAAAGGCAAGAATAACTTTCTATGGTCGTAAGTATAGCAGGGATGAAAGCAGGTTAGGTAAAGAGGAGTACATCATCCGCATAGGTGGAAAACATTATTTGGGTCTCCTGTGCCAGAGGCTCTAAGGTCAGGTTGAATAATAAAGGGGATAAAGGGCAGTCCTGTTTAGTGCTGCAGTGTAGTTAAAACAATCAGGAGAGGGTGGAGTTAGCTACGAGCCATTGGAGCCAAAGGACTTTAATCATGTTAATGTATGAATCTCCATTGCCAAACCACTTGAAAGCATGAAAAAGAAAAGGTCATTTTAGTCTGTCAAATGCCTTCTCAGTATCTAGTGAGAGGCCAATGAGCGGTGTCTTTAGCTCCTGGACGACTTACAGGATATTGAAGAACAGACGGGCATTATCCATTGTAGATCGGCCTCCTACGAATCCACATTGATCAGGGTGGATATGATCAGGGATGACTTGATTGAGAAGATTAGTCACTTTGGCATAAATCTTGTAATCTGCATAAAGTAATGATATTGGGTGGTAGTTGGTTACTTTCTGCTGATCCCAACTAGGCTTTCCATGTACTATAATAGCAGCATCCACAAAGGATCTAACTGAAGGGGATTGCTGTATCAGTACAGCAAAATAGATAAGTAAATGAGGAGCTAATTTGGTACTCAGGAATTGGTAAAACTCCAAAGTGAGACCATCTGGGCCGGATGTCTTACCAGAGAACATCTGCTTAATTGCTTCAAGAATCTCTGCCATCTAGATGCAGTGCTTGTAATGATGATAGAATAAGTCAATCAAGAGGTCTTACCAAATGCTCGAACTGACCCAAATCATTGGATACTTCCAAGGAGTAGTGTTGAGTATAGCAATTTTGGAAGCATTCTAGGATATCTGAATCCTGAGCAAGAATGTGGTCATCATCCTGGGTGAGTGCTCTGATTCGAGTTGCCTCTTTACGAGCTTTTAATGAATTGGCAAGTAGCCTACCAGACTTATTGCACTTTGTGAAATATTACCCATTTTGATTGTAGATTACTTGGCTGCTTCTTTACTAAGCAATGTGTTGCATTGACCTCATAACTGTCGCAGATGCAGCAGAATACACGGGTCTGATCGATGGTGTAGGATTTGCTCTCCGGCTTTAATTTGCTGTGTTGGATGCTCCATTTCTTGTCTACACTTCCGAATCATCTTGATGGAGTAACTAATGGCAGTAGCCTGAATGGAGACTTTAAATGCCTCCCACCAAGCCCAGACAGATGTATCATTTGGATTGTTATGTTGAAAGTATGACATCACAGTCTTGTGTAGAGTGTCAACAAAGGTTAACTCATTAAAGAGACATTTATTTAAGCACCATGAGGGGGTGGCAGGTCTGACTGGAGCAATTTGAAGGGTAGGGGAAACTGCAGCATGGTCAGATAAAGCTGTTTCGTGAATATCGGTAGTAGCTATCCAGGGTAGGAGTTGCTTTGATATATTAAAAAAAAATCTATTCTAAAATGGATATGATGAGGCAGTGAAAAAGATATGTAGTCCCTTTCTGTGGGATGCTGTAGTCTCCAGGGGTCTATAAGGCCTCCATCTTCCATCATCGCTGTGACTACTTAGGTCTCTTTCATTGGCCTGGCACAACAATGAGATTGCCAATCTAACAGGGGGTCCAAAATCAGATTGAAGTCTCCTCCAGGCACTGCAGAAGTCAGACCAGCATCTGTTAGTTCTCTTGCTACCATGTGGAAGAACCCAGAACAGTCTATACTGGGATCATAGATGGTGAAGAGAATGAGTTTCTTGCTGTCAATCTGGATTTGTGCAGTGGCCCATCTAGCTTCCAAGTGTGTTCTGGTTTGAAGAACCAAGAGGGCTAGGGTTTTACAGACAAGAATAGCAACTCCATTTTTTTCCGTAAGGCAAAGGAGCAGAAAAGCAAGTTATAGTATCCAGTTCTCAGCTTTACAGATTCTTTAAGGTCAAGATGAGTCTCTTATAAATATACTATATCACGGCCGCTTTCTGACGATACAGTAGAATCTTTTTTCACTTTATTGGATTGTTCAGCCCCTTGACATTTAGAGATAGAATTTTTTTGGTGTTAACCATCATTGTATGAGTGGCAGGAGGCAGTCAGCGAATGTGAGAAGTGGGCCAATGGGTATAAGGGAAGAGATATTCCTCAGTGGTCAGATCTCAACACCAGAGCAAGGACTGGGAGACACAGTGTAAGCTCATAGGGATTGGCAATAGCTGCCTTAGAGAGGTAACAGCATGATGGCGTACATATTTTTAAGGAGATGGGGATCCAAACAAAACTAACAGAAGTAACAACTTCAGCTACATGGTGACTCATAACAACATTTCTGAGTGGTAAGCTCAATAGAAAAATAATATAATATGATGCCTCTCCTTCCCTCCCCCACCCCTCATAATATAATCCAACAAATCAATACAGAACATACATGCTTACTCCCTTCCAATGCCCAGCCATTCATACGCAGCCCCCTCACTGCAGACACATGACAATCACTCAGAATAGTCACCCTTTCTACATCAGACTGTAAGATTTCCTGAAGATCGGGACCTACATTTAGCAAAATGCCATATCGTGGCCTGAGAAGTCCAAGGTGCTAAGCACAGTTCTGATTTGAAGTGGCCCATGGAGTCAGTAGTTGGGATTGTTGATCCAAATTTGTACTCCATTGCCTGAGACAGTCTTGCAGGCTGTGAGATCAGTATCACTGACTCTGAGCTATAGGGCATGGTCATTAAGTGCTTCTGAAATTAGTGCATCATCGAGCTGTCGTGGTCAACCAGGAAAGCATAAAGTTGGTCAGGGTCTTTAAAGGTTCGAGTTTGATTATTTAAGGTAACCCTCATTCATGCTGGAAAAAATAGGCCATATTTAGAGCTGCAGATGATAAAAGAGCAATTGTTTCCTCCAATCCACTGTAGCCTTATGGAGGTCGGAGAAAAATTGAAGCTTGTGTCTTTCGAACAAAACCGGAGAATGATGCTTAGCTGCTTGTAGAATCTGGAGCGCCTGGGGGTGTTAGAGGAATTGGCGTACGATGGGTGGTGGGTACTTCATTTGCTGCATGCAGTGAGAAGGGGCCTGATGCATGTGTTCAATTTCTAAGGGCTGCAGAAGCTCCAGGTATAAAGATTTAGAGAGCAGAGCCTCTAGAAATACAATTATGTCAGTACCTTCGGCCCCTTCTGGTACACCCAGGGTGTGAAGATTATTCCGTCTGGTATGATTATTCAGCTCCTCCAATTGCCATTCCAGTACTATAAGTTGCTTAGCATTTTTGGTAATCTGCTTCAGTTTTTCCTCATGGGTAGCAATGGTGGTATCTACTTTGTCCAGTCGCAGGGATAAGGAGGAAAGCTGGATGGTAACTTCAGCCAGCTCCAATCAAACAGAGTCGAGGGATTCTCTGTGCTAACCAGTTCCTTAACTCAACGGATTTCAGCAAGAATCTCTTTAGGGCCGTCATCTTGATATTTTGCAGCGGCCATTTTTTGAGGAAAAGGCAGCTCGGGCTTCGAGCTTTTGATGTCCTGCCTTTTATCAGATTGAGTAATCTAGTTTTCCCGGTTTGACTGTAGCCATGTTAGTTACGATTACTGTGAGAGAGCCATGTTAAAACGGGGCTCAGAGGAGGGAAGATTCCTTGGAAGCCTTGGGAGCTATTCTTTCAGGTGGCCATCACAGTCCGTGGTTGGCTCCACCTCCCCTGCAGCAGTCTTTTTGATAAATAGTTCATCGTATCAGAATTACCAAAAATATTTGCAAGAAAAATTATTATTTATCTTCTTCCCTCATGGCCTTTGAGATATTCACAGAATTTCTGATGTTTCCTAGTCAGATTAGATTGCAATTTCATCAAAGTCATAATTTTGAGTTTGCAGGCTCCCATTTAAGGAACAAGATTTATTTCGAAATCAGGAAAATAGTGGACTATTTTACTTTCAGAAAAAAATTATATCCCAATATTTCATGAGAGATTCTGGATGAGGTGGTAGTATGTTGAAGGAGTATTTCTGTGGCTTTTTAGATTAGTGTGTTTTAAACACATTACATTTTACAGATTGTATTGTTTGATGTTGATGTTATGTAAATATAACTATTGTGACACGGCCTGTATTCATACTGAAAATCCAGATCAAGTGATCTTTTGTCCTTCTGCTTTACAGGATGTTTTTGTCCTCCCTGAGTTCATCTTAGGACACCCTCATTATCAGTATGGCAGGTATTCCACCCTAGTCAAACTCCCCATCTGCCACTATCCCTGGAGTGAATCACACCCTGTGCATACCAGAAGTAAGAACCACTCCCACCTCACCGGATAAGAGAAAAAACAATAAATATTAATGAGTTGTGTACTTCACTTCAATCTGTTTTTGAAGAGGCTAATCAATGTTATAAATATATAAAATTTACACTCAATCAAAAAGTTCTGAATTAGTGCAGGCAATAGGAAAAACAACCAAATAGGGAGTCGCTGACCAGCCAAAGTGGCATTAAGCTACAAGCATGCAGCTTCAGAGTGAAAATATAGATAAGAATTCCAGCTGAAGAAAAAATTGCTGCCCTGAAAGGTTTTCCTTTTATATAGAGAACATGTCAAAAAATTCCATCACCAAGAATAATATAAAACCAAGATAGATGCTAGAGACGGTGATACAGTAGTTTTTGTTCTTAAGAATTCTGCTTTGCTAGCAGCTACATTTCACACAGTTGGGAACATAGGCACTGCAGATAGTAAAGTGTTTGTATTTGATTAATGAAGCTTCACAGAGCTCTGCTGGATATATTGTCATACAGATCAAAATGCTCACATACACAGTATAGCATCCAGATAGCTCTGCTGAATATTGCTTTGGTTGGCATTTATCCAGATAGCAGGTCCTACTAACTGGACTAGTGCTTCTGATTATCAATATGTAGGTGTCTTCACTCAGAGCAAGCAAGGTATTAATTTATTTATATTTATTACCCACAAATCTGAGGGGAGCATCCACGGTCAGCTGCGAACAACATACATCATCAATAACATAAAAGACAAAAACACATCACACCACTTACAGACAGTGTTGGCATCCCTTTACCCCACAAAAAAATTTCAGACTATTGAATGCTTTCCTGAAACACAACTTTTTTACTTTCTTGCAAAATGATTATTTATTTATATTTCTTCTGCTGACATTCGTCCAAAAATTTGATAGCATGGAATTTTACAAAACCTTATTAAAAGGTTTTGACTTCCCATAAATCCAGAGGGAATATTTTCCAAAAACATGCACCATAGATCGAGAAGGTACAGGTCTATAGGCCATCAATCTTACCACAGAAGATGGAGGCACCACCATAAACCCCTTGACAGCTGCACAAAAAGCCCAAGCTAGTTGATACCTCCAATAAAAGGCATATTTCACAATAAGACATCCAAGTGCAATCTGTGTCGGCAAAGCCAGAATGTTTGAAAAAAAGCAGACAGATGAAAGTTCAGAAATGTGGATGTGCCCGATAAGCATGTATATCAAATGTCTATATAGATGTCCACAGGTAACATTGCAGAACCAAGATGTCTAATAGCATAATGGTTAGAGTAGTGGCCTTTGTGATCTAAGGCTCGTCACTTAATTCTCTACCATCTCTACACTCTCTGGATGTTTTAAGGTGAAAACAAGCACTGTCCTGATGCCTATTCGTGCCTGGAGCAGGTATAAACATCGACATCTGTGCCATTTCTGAGATTGAATGGGGATGTGTAAGTCCATTGCACCTCATAAGAACATAAGATATGCCATACTGGGTCAGACTAAAGTCCATCAAGCCCAGTATCCTGTTTCCAACAGTGGCCAATCTAGGTCACAAGTACCTAGCAGTTTCCCCAAAAGACACAGGTTCCACAATGCTTGTATTGGGGCAAGCAATGGATTTCCTAGGTCCCCTTTAATAATGGTTTATGGACCTTTTCTCCAGGAACGTTTCCAAACCTTTTTTAAACCCAGCTACACTAACAACTTTTACTACATCCTCTGGTAATGAATTCCACAGTTTGATTACATAGTCTTAAATAGGTTACACTGTAGCTTCATTGCACATCCCCTAGTCTTTCTATACTTTGATGGCGCAAACAATCGATCTATGTTTAACCAGTCCACTCCATTCATTAATTTATAGACCTCTATCATATCTCCCCTCAGCCATCTCTTTTCCAGGTCAAAGATCCCTAACCTTTCTAGCCTCTCTTCATAGGTGTATCCTTCCATCCACTTTACCATTTTGGTGGCTCTTCTCTGCCATTTGGATACCCAGTCTTTCAACTTATCAAGGTCCTCTTTCAATTTTTCACAATCCTCATGGGTTTTAACAACTTTGAATAATTTTGTGTCATCTGCAAATTTGATTATCTCACTCATTATTCCCATTTCCAGGTCATTTATGAATATGTAAAAAAGCAACAGATCCAGCTCAGATTCTTGGCGTACTCCACTATTCATTTTTCTCCATTGGGAAAATTGGCCATTTAGACCTACCCTCTGCTTTCTAGCTTTTAACCAGTTCCTGATCCACAGTAGTACACTGCCTCCTATCCCATGACTTTCTAATTTCACCAAGGGTCTCTCATAAAGGACCTTGTCAAAGGTTTTCTGAAAATTCAGATACATTATATCAACTGACTGACCTTTGCCTACCTGTTTATTCACACCTTCAATAAACCATAACAGATAAGTAAGACAAGACCTTCCTTGGCTAAAGCCATGTTGGCTGTCCCCCATTAAGCCATGACTATCTACATGTTCATTAATTTTGTTCTCTATAATGGTTTCTACCATTTTTCCCAGTATTGACATCATGCTCACCAGTCTATAGTTTCCAGGATCACTCCTCCAATCTTTAGGTATTACAAATGATTTTAATGATAGTTCACAGATTACTAATAGTAGGTCTACAATCTCATATTTCAGTTCTTTCAACACCCTTGGATGTATACCATCCGGTCCAGGTGGTTTGCTGCTCTTCAGTTTATCAAATAGTTATAATACATCTTCCTGGTGTATCAATATTTCTTTCAATTCTTCCACAGTATCACCTTTAAATACAATTTCAATCATGGATAACATCCATACATCTTCCTCAGTAAAGACTTAAGCAAAGAATTCATTCAGTCTCTCCACTATGTCCTTGTCCCCTCTTAGTGCCCCCTTTACCCATCATCTAATGGTCTAATCGACTCTCCCATAGGTTTTTTGCTACAAATTATACTTGAAAAAGAAATGCTTTTTTTGCTTCCAGCAATCTTCTTCTCAAATTCTCTCTTTGCCTGTCTTAACAATGCCTTATCAATGCCAGTGCTTATGTTGTTTCCAGTTTTCGTCATTTGGCTCATTTTCCCATTTCCTGAAAGGTGATTTGTTTGGCAACAAGAGCCTCTCTGACCTCACCTTTAAACCATGTGGGCAGTTTTTTGGACTTCCTTTCACTTTTCTTAAAGCGTGGAATACAGCTAGTCTGGGCTTCCGAGATAGTATTTTTAAACAACACCCTTGCTTGATGTAACTCTAACTTTTGCAACTGCTCCTTTTGTTATTTTCTTAACTATTTTTCTCATTTTATCATAACCCTCCTTTTGAAAGTTAAAATATAGTACTGTGGATTTCCTTGCCATCCTTCCTCCATTTATTAAATCAAACATGATCATGCTATGATCACTATTGCCAAGTGGCCCCAACACCCTTATCTCCTCAGACATGCCTGTGCATACTTGGCCATCCTTGCACAAGAGACATCTGCAAAGGTCATTTGTGGAATAGCTACAGAGATGTGTTTTTGATTTTGATGTGCACATCTTCAGAAGTCCTTATCAGAACTAACCCTTTTAAAATGATCCTCTAACTCTCTTAGGTAAAGAGCCCATCCCATTGAAGTGCCTGGAATATCAGAAAGAAATATAAAATACACCCTATAAACAATTGGGAGTCAGTGGAAAAGCTTAAGATAGACAAGTACCAGGCACAAATCTTTCAATTAGGAGCTTAAACCAGGCAAATAGGTATATAGGTGCAGAAACTAGATGGATGCTGTACTGAGAGCAATATCCCATCAAAAAAGGTCCTGATAAAAGACTGCTGAACAATATTTTTTTGTCAGAGCTGCTAAAACCAAAGAAGGCAGAAAAGACCGCCTCCTCGCTATGGCTGCTCCCTTTTAATCAGGTTTTAAAGTGAACAAAACATTTAAATCACTTATCTGAAACTTTTAACTCTGGTTGTGCTTCACCGCTGCACCAGAAGACAGTAAACAATGGGTCTCCTCTCTCAACCCTGCATCAGGTTGAAGAGAAACTTAATCCTGCAGTCTCATAAGCACAGGCTGGGCACTGAGAGCAATGGCACCATCCCATATCTTTACTAAATATTACCAGAAGAAGAGAGAAAGGTTTAGCATTTCCAGAATAGGGGCAGTTCAACCTGCCAGTCATTTCAGATTGAGAGGAGATTTCTCTGGGAGGGAAAAGCCCACTTGGTATAAAAACCACTCTCAAAGGCACTATGACATTGTAAGAGAGTTGGCCTTTAAGGGGTAGGTACCTCTGGCATTGAGCCAGAGCAATCAATTTGCAAGGAGTGTCTGCACCCAGCCTTCGGGACCAGAGAAGGAACTTGACAGACTTGTGCCTTGGGGCATACCGGAGCTCAGCCTAAAAGGAGGTTTGAGGAGTGTGCCTGCACCAACCCCTCCAGATCAGGGGGTGCCAGGGGCCAAATGGAGCAGCACTGGGGAAAACTGTATCTTCAGCAGATACCCATCCAGGAGGCGAAGGAACTCAACACAAGCTGTATATCAAGAGTACCTGAGCAAAGAAGTGTCATACAAACAGGTCCAAGGAACGTTGATGTGTAGCACCTTGATATTTTTATTTACTTATTTATTTATTTGTTATACATTTCTATACTGCCCCTTACAAAGATTGGGGCGGTTTACAAAAAACAAATGTTACATATTACAGAATCTATGGTAAACAAAATAGGAACTATTTACATATCAACTATGTACATGACTTACGCAAGTCAAGATGGTAAAGTAGCTTTGTAAACTCAGGCGTAATGGGAGTTCTGAAGGGATGACTTATGTGTGTATGAAGGGGTCAGAGAGTATTGGGTGTGATGGGGTGTGTACTAGTGTTGTCTATGATGCTACCGTAGTATTCCTTGAAAAGGAGTATTTTCATCTCTTTTCTAAATACTTGGAGGCCCTTTATTGAATGGATTGAGTCTGGGAGGGAGTTGCATAGATTGGGGGCAGTGTCAGTGAATGTTCTGGTGCTTGTGTTCCGTTTGGTCTTTCGAATAGAGTGGGGGATTGTTAGGGTGTGCTTGGTGTTTGTTCATCTAGATCTAGTTTCTGTTGGAATGTGTAATAGAGTTGTGATGAAGGATGGGGTGATATTGTTAAACAACTTGAAAGTGGTCATTAGGTTTTTATATTTTATTTGGCTAGTGATTGGAAGCCAGTGGAGATCATATAAAATTAGTGTGATATGATCTTTTAGTTGGGCCTTGCAGATAATTTATGCTGTGACATTCTTGGCACTTTGGAGGATATTCAGATTCTTTTGGTGGTACCCTGCAACAAGCTGTTACATTAGTCAAAGTGAGGGGTGATAAGAGCTCATACTATGGATCTAAAGTCATGGGTGTCAAGGAGGGGTCTAAGATGCTGAATGATCTTGAGTTTGAAAAAGATAGTTCTGGTTGTTTGCTTGATTTGAGATAGCATGTCAAGAGATGTGTCAAGTATTATTCCAAGATATTTGACCTCCTGTTTCACTGGGAGTACGGTGCTGTGAATGGAGAATGCTTTGGGAGGGATGAAGTTACGATTTCTTGAAGTGTATAATATTTCAGTTTTCTTGAAATTAATGCTGAGGTTGTTGGAGTTTAGCCGGGATTCTGCTTCTTTGATGCAGCCTGCCAGATTGTGGTAGGTGGGGTTCGATATTTCAATGGGCAGGTATTATATGATGTTGTCTGTGTATATGAAATATCCAATGTTGAATTTTCTGAATATGTTGGTGTTTGGTTGAAGGTAAAGGCTGAATAATAGGGCTGAGAGGGCAGAGCCTTGGGGTATTCCTTGTTCGTGTGGTAAGGCTGCAGAGGTTTCTTGACCTACTTGTACTTGCAACATCTGGTCAGAGATGTAGGAGTTAAACCATTGAAGAATTGTTCCTCCTATTCCAATTTGGGCCAGTCTCAAGATATTGCTCCTTGTGGCTATTAATAAGGCTGTTGTATTTCTTTTGCATTATTTGGTATTCCTTTAAGGTGTCTTCAGCACGGTCATTCCTCCATTGTCATCTTTCTGTCGTAGCTTTCTTTTAGATGCTTTTAAAGTTTCAGAGTACCATGGGACTGAGTATCTTCTGGTATTTTTGTGGTTTGGGTTGTCTCTGGTGGGTGCTGTAGCAGCTGTGCTGATGGTGGTGTTCCATGTGTTGATGGTCTCATCGAGACTGTTACAGTCCTGTGGGAGACTGGGAAGGACCTCGCTGAGGAATTTGTCTCTGTCAAACCCTTTGAATCTTCTTCCAGGGTTGGGATTCTTTTGAAATTCACATGTAGTTGGGATCTGTATCTTAAAATGCATTGCGTGGTGGTCTGACCAGGGAATTTGCATGACTAGCGGAGTAGATATGTTGTCTTTTTTCTAGGAGATCTTTGGCTGAAAATATAAGGTCTGGGGTAGAGCCTGAGCAGTGGGTAGCTTGTGTTGTTATTTGGTGTAGTTGAAGAGCCTTCATAACTTGGAGGAAAGTTGTTTCTTCCTGCTTGGAAGATGAGGTGAGGTTTAAATCCCCTAGTAAGATCAGTGGTTTTTGAGGAGAAGTGGCTGCACATATTGACTTTAGTAGTATAGATGTATCTTCTATTATTGCAATGGGGTGATTTGCATATCCCCCCTAAATGTTTACTTTCTTGCTCTGCTAGCACTGTGACAATTACTGTAGGCTGCTCTTTTAATGTTGTCCCTCATCTGATCTCCTCAGCAACCACCTCTTCAGCAGCATACAGTGACCATTTACCTTTGATTCAACATGCTACTCTCAAACACTCACTTTTTTTGGGGGGGGGGGTCAAATATATAAAAGATAAGATTAAAAAAACAATGCAACTAATACAAGAAAATGAAAATAAAAATTGTTTTACATATCATAAAAACATGAAATAATGGAATATATGAAATAAATAAAACAAACATATATTACAGGTCATCCTAGGAGTGAAGGGGAATTAGGGGAGGAAGGGGGGAAGAAAAGAGGGGAAGAGGGAGGGTGGAAAGGAGTGGAGGGGGAGGGAGGGAGGTGGAGGAGGAAGGACGGGAGAGAAGGGGAGGGGAGGGAGAGAAAGGGGAGTGAGGGAAAGGAAAGGGAGAAGAGGGAAGGGGAGGTTAGACATGAGACTCTCACCCCCATGTCTTCTCCACACATCAGGAGAAGGAGCCTGATCAGCCTGCATTACCCCCTTCCCCTTTTCTGTCTTCTTTCCTCCCCTTACCCTCCCTCCCCCTTTTTCCTTTTCCCTTCCCCTCCCCTCCCTTCTTCTCCCTCTCCTTTCCCTCCTTCCCCTTTCTCTCCTTCTCTTCCCCTTCCCTCCGTTCCTTCCTCCTCCTCCCCCCTCCTCCCTCCCCCTTTCCACCTTCCCTCCCCTAATTCCCCTCCCCTCCTAGGATGATATGCAATATATATATATATATATTTAGTTCATATATTCCATTATTTCATGTTTTTATGATATATAATTGTTTTTTATTTTCATTTTCTTATACTGGTTGCATTGTTTTTTATCTTAGCTTTAAAACAGATGTGAATGTTTTATATTATAGAACGGGAAAGAGCTTTAGTAGCACTCCTGGCATTCTCCTCGAGACGGCCTCCTACCAGTTGTTGGTAATGTACTTGTATTTTTATCTTTTATTTTTTACCCAATGTGTTATTAATTGATACTCTTCCTGGTTTATATTTACGTACTGTTTTATAATTTGCTTTAGGTTTTATCTATGTTTTTAGACCCCTGAGGAAGACCTAGTGCCAAAACGTTTTAAAGTTGGGTCCTCAATAAAGTCCTTTTAAGTTTTCTCCTAGTATGGCCTGGTCCTTCTTCTCCTCCTGGTTCTTGGACTACATTTGAAAGTTTCACAGAATGGGATTTGGTATTGTCTGGATTTTGTATGGAGTGTTTCAACACTATTTCATGGTCATAATATATACCCTGATATCTCCCCAAGGACAAAAAAGTCTTGAAATTTCCTAGGAAATATTTGATTAAGGGAAAGGACTATTTTTTTTATTCTACTCAGCTGAAACAATGATCCAGAACCAGGAGGAATAGTTGTTAACCAGAGTAGTACATCTGACACATCTTGAACTTGTAATGACAGATGGAAATCTGAGGTATGTTACTATGCTTGGTGGGGTATAGAATGTATTTTCTTTTTTCCTCTTTATTTCTTTGATTGTCTAGTCTCCTCTCATGTTTATATGTAATGTTGTGATTGCTTGGACATACAGTATTTTTTTTTATGCCTTTCTTGAACTTGTTCTCATACACTCCTTTTCTTATGGATTGACTCAATTGAATTGTATTTTGGATCTCTACATACTTTAAAATTCCATAAATTTTAAATAAAGGAAAGCTTAAAGTTCAGCAGACCCCAGATACCTCATTACACACTCATTATTGCCAGGTTGTTCCTTATCTCTTTTCTCACACAGCTTCTGCTTAAGCTTCGAAGAACATCTATTTTTTATTTGCTAGACTTCACAAATTGCTAATAGCCTCAGCCCTCTTTCCAGATTTCATTTGGTTCATAGAACTTCAGAGTTTGCATATACTGATGTTATTATTTTAAACATTTTAAAAGTTTCAAGGAAATACAAATTGATTTCATTTTGCACCAGAATAACATGATGCACTATGACAATACTTTCTTCTGGTGATATGAATCGAACTGAGCAAAAATCTTTAGCATAGCATTTTGCCCACTTTTACTAATAAATAAGAAAAATATACCTCACAAAAAATAAGCCCTAGAATAGAAATAATGCATGAAGTCAGATATAGTAACAACTGAAAAAGACTTTTGTCATGCAGCATAAAGGTTAGAAAAAGTTCCACATGCTGGAATGAATTGTTCAAGAGATCCTGAACAAAGAAGGTGTGGAACAATGGATCCCAGTGGTATACAGATTTTATATTGGGGAGGCAAATTGTTCACATTTTAGTCATCAAGCAATTATTTACCATTTATTTTCAATAAAAACAGTGAATTGACATCACCCTAGGAGGATGTAATCAGTACTTTCTTAAAATAAAAAAGAACCAAAAGGATGCACTTGGCATTAATGAAATGAGAGTCTTCTGGACATTTATTCATCTTATTTGCTTGAATTTACTTCTAAGGCAGTCTAATCCAAAGAAGCAAATATGCATTAGGCATGCTTAATATTTTTTCTAGATCTTTTTCATTAGTATGTACTTTCATAAAATCACATAGGGATAAATAGTGGTGGCCCAATACTGAGATGGTGTGTTGACTCTATTAATTTAAATGTCAGTGCCAACATTTAAATTAATATGTGTATTCAGCAGGCCTAAACTAAGCGCATCACTTACCTGGATAGTGACTGAATATTGATGCCATTTTTCCAAAGTCGCTGTCTCTAGACCTTCTTGCATTTAGATATTAGACCTCTTTCTAACCAAGCTCCCTCCCCTTCAAAACGGCACCCTCTTTGTCAACTTTTACCCGCTATTATATCTTTGCCAACTTACACTGCAGTTCCTCCACTATCACTATTAGCTCCATCCCCATTCCAGTCATACAAGGCCTAGGAAAGAGAAATATTAATGGCCCCTATTAGCTATTATTTGATGTTAAGCCCAATCCACATTCCCACCTGATTTACATAGCCATTCAGCATACTAGGGATTCCAAAAATCAGATAAATACCCTCATCCTTTTAGTTTGAATTGTGCTCTTATAAATGCACGCTCGGTCCATAAGAAATGGCCAGCTATCTCTGATCTCATTGCCACCCATGATCTAGACATCCTCCTAGTCACTGAATCTTGCTTGACTGACTCTGATTCAGTCCTTCTGAACCATCTTATCCCTCCCAACTTCTCAATCTTCACTTGTAATAGATCTGATCGCAGAGGTGGAGGTGCTTTTATCCTTGCTAGGACAGATCTCCAATTCCATATTCTCTGTTCCACCAGGTCCATATACCTTGACTCCATTATTATAACCAACAAACACATTTCCATTTTTCTCATCTATAGATCCCTGTCTTCCTCCCCTGAAGACCTTTCATCTATTATAAAACTTGCTTGTAACCCCACAAACTCATATATACCAAACTGGTTACTGGGTGATTTCAACTTGCCAGCTCTCCAAAGTTCCCACTCTAATGCTTTCCTCGAGGCACTTGCTGAGCTAGGATACAAACAGATAGTCAATACCCCTACCCACTCAAAGGGAAATAAACTTGATCTCATCTTTACACCACTTTCAGATATCAGCTCAATTAATTCCTCTCTCTCTATCACCCCAGTCCCATGGTCCGACCACAGTTTAATTAAATTTAAACTGCCCATGCCTCAGGTTCTTGATTCTACTCAAAATACTGTCAAGCCCTCCTCATCTCCTACAAGCCAATTCCGGCTCTTTAATAAAGATGAGATTATTGACAAAGTTTTGCCAAATCTTAACTTTTCATCACCCAATATTGAATCCCTGATTGTCACCTGGAACAACAGACTTAGCCTGCATTGAATATCCCTCCTAAAAGAAGACATACAGCACGTTGGTACTCTTCCAATCTACGTACCTCTCTTCTCCTACTCAGAAAGCTTGAAAGATGATGGTGACGTTCATGGTCTTCTGATGATCATTCAGCCTATGTTTCTCACCTTGAGGCTCACCGCAATGCAGTTCTCTTGAGAAGAAAGTAATATTTATTTATTTATTTATTTATTTGGTTTTATATACCGCACTATTTAGAATCAGTGCGGTTTACAATATAACAACTTAGTACATAGAACATGTTTGCATTTAACAGTATTATATTGAACAAGTAACAGAACTAACAATATAAAACAGAGCTTCTAATTAAAACTGAACAGAATACATCATCATAACATAATGAACAGACTATATGGGGGAGCTTGCACTAGACAGAGGCGCAACAGTAGTGGGTTAGAAACATAGCAACATAGAAATATGACGACAGAAAAAGACCACATGGCCTATCTGGTCTGTCCTTCCATAACAACTACAACAGTCCCCTTTTTACCTTTAGAGATCCTCTGTGTATAGAAACAGAAATATGACGACAGAAAAAGACCACATGGCCTATCTAGTCTGTCCTTCCATAACAACTACAACAGTCCCCTTTTTACCTTTAGAGATCCTCTGTGACAGGGTTATGTGACATGGTCAAAGTATAGCTGGAAAGATGTTTCTATTGCTTTTCTAAAGGTGGATAGGTCAGTGATAAGCAAATTGGCACAGGGAGGGAGTTCCAGAGCTGAGGGGCAAATAGAGTGAAGGCTCTGTGTCTAATATATTGTGGGGTTTTACTGGCCAAAGTGGGACTGGCAATGGTATTTGTCATATTAATTCTTCTGATTCTGCTGTCTGGTGTCCAGTATAGGAGGTCTTCTAAGGTGATTGCAGAAAGCTGGTGGAGGATTTTGAATGCAATCAGCAGGATTTTATATTTGAGGTGTCCTGCTATAGGAAGCCAGTGAAGTTGCATTAGTAACGGTGTCACATGCTCGTATTTGGAGACCCTGTAGATGGTTCGTACAGCTGTATTCATAGACATTTGTAATGGATGGCGTGCGTGGGCAGGAAGGTCATGCAGAATAATATTCATGTAGTCAAAGTAGGGCATAATTTATTTATTCTTATATACTGTGCTATTCTGCATCAGTGCAGTTTACATTGAACAAACTGAAATTACATTGAACAGGGCATTATAACTTGGAGATAACTATTTTACAGGGAACATGGGCTATGGAGGGTTAAGTGGCTTTTCCAAGGCCACAAGGAGCACCTGTGGGACTAGAAACCCCAGTCCTTCCAGACCAAGGTTGCTGTCCTCTAGTGGGATTTGAACCCCTGACCTTCTGGCCTGAAGTACCTTGCCCCAACCACTAGGCCACTCCTCCACTCTAATGATACCAAAGAATACCATTCTGATCTTCTTCTCTGCTCTCTAAACAAACCCCGTGACCTTTTTAACATTGTTAAGTCACTTACTAAAGAGCCTTCTAACTTTCAACCAGAGTTGTTACATCCTCAAGAATATGCTGATTATCTATATGCCAAAAGAGGCTTACCTATCACCTCCCTTCCTATTCTCTCACCAATTCGAAAACCAGTCTCCCTTTCACCCTTGACTGCCTTCACACCTCCTTCTAAGAAGTGCATTGAGGACACTACCACTTCCATCAATACCACTACCTCTCCTAATAACCCCTGTCCAGCTTTCTGGATAAGATCATTACGCGCTGAATTTAGCCAAATTTTAGCTAGGATCTTTGAATTATCTTTTTCAACTGGGATGATCCCTCTGACTCTAAATCAAACTTCCATTTGGCCTCTTCTAAAGAACAGTAAATTGAATCCCCAGAAGGTTGAATCTTATCGACCTATCTCCAGCAATCCTTTTTTGGCCAAGATAATAGAAAAAGTCTTTCATCTCCAAATTCAGCATCACATTGAAACCTTTGTCCCTCTCGATCCATGCCAGCATGGTTTCAAAGAATTCCATGCTGGCACTTCTCACAACCCTATTCAACACCTTAATTATTGGAATTGATAATATTGATAATATTAGGCAAGACTTTGTTCTAATCTTTATGTTTATCGCCTCTGCCTTTGATTCAGTCAGCCATGACCTACTTCTTATACGTTTTCAAGAGAAGGTCTTACCTATCAGATCGATGGCAGCAGGTGCGAATTGGTTCTAAGACTTCAGAACCTTTTCAACAAAAACAAAGCATTCCCCAAGGCTCTTCTCTCTCTGCACTCTTTTTTAACATCAATATGCAGCCTATTTGTTCAATCATTTGCTCCTTTAACATCTCCTGTCTTGTCTATGCTGATGATGTATTGCTTTTTTACACCGTTCATTACTGACCAGCCTGACCTTTCACTGATAATAAGCTGCTTTGATGCCATTACAGATTGGCTCCATACGCAAAACCTTAGAATCAATTTCAACAAGACAGATGTTCTATTCATTACTAGGAACCATTCTTTCATCCCTCCTGCTTCAATTAAGGTCAGAGATGCAGTGCTTACAACTAAATCCATCATCCGTTATTTAAGTGTCTCTTTAGATCAGCTCCTTGACATGAAAGCTCATGTCAGTAACATCAACAAAGCAATAAGATTCAAACAATTCGTCACCTACGTCCCCTATTGGAGCCTACTGATTTTCGTACAGTTTTTCAAGCCCTTGTGACCCCCCATTTTGACTATGCCAATGCTATATGCCATGGTCTCTCTAAGGCCATTCTTAATCCAATATAACTGGCTATGAATGCTGCTGCCCGCTTCCTACATGGAGCTTCGATAAGAGATCATATAACTCCTGTTTTGAAGCACCTCCATTGGCTTCCCTTCCATTATAGGCTAACCTTCAAAGTAATGCCTCTTACTTATAAAGCTCTTAATAAACAATCTTCTACCTCCCTCTTAGACCTAGTTCACCCCACCCCTCTTAATAGACCCAGAAGATCTGTAGCTGATAATACACTCACAGTCCCTACCGCTATAACAAAATGTTCCCATGCGACCATGAATTGCGCCTTTTTGTTTTATGCTCCCACACTGTGGAATGCCCTTCCTGTCTCTATCTGGTCTATTTCTGATATTGCACAATTTAGGAAGGCCCTAAAGTGTCACCTTTTCAATCAATATTATTCTCATGTTGGTGACATCACATAGCACAACATGTTGTTACTATTTCCATTTTATTAATTACTCAGCCTAATTACTCACCCTGTTTATTCCAAGTTTTTTTTCCTGTTCTCTGTATAGTTCAATGTATGTTTCTTACTGCATTGTACAAATTAATGTTCATTGTAAATCGCACTGATTCATAAGATTGCAGTATAAAAAAGAATTAAATAAAGAAATACATACCCCTGTTCTTTTGGAGGAATACAAGAAGAGGACATTTAGTTCACTCAGTCAGTTTTAAGCTTGTGGGGGAATTTTATAACCAAGGAGCCTTGCTGCTCCTCTTCCAAGCATCTATTGTCTCATCTGGGGGGGAAGGTGGCATGGCAATTCCTTCCTTCCACGTGGCAGCAAAGCTTAAGGCAGCAGCATGCCTGCTCATGGCATGCCGCTCCTGCCCCCCCTCCAATGTCAGAGGGGGCAGGAGTGACATGCTGTGACTACCCACATGTGTGCTGCTGCTTTAAGGCCACCCAAAGCATTAAAGCACTTGCAAGGATGGAGGGATTAGCCAGCATGCCACCCACCAGGGTCTATGGAATTAGGCACCCACCTAGTTAACCTAGTGGATGGCCCGGCCCTGGGTACTGTGAGCCAGTTATCATTTCTTGTAGACATGTTGACATTGTAGCGAAGTCTGAGGAATCCAACTGGATTGGTGTGTATGCCATAATATCATCTGCATATATGACATACTGTATCTTATATTTTTTAATATGTTGCATACTGATTGTATATATATATGTTGAAGAAGAGGGCGGACAGCAAGGACTCTTGAGGAACTTCCTGTGCTGTGTAGAAAGTGAGGGTACCAACCTTGGCTCTCTGCTTTCTGTCACTGAGATAGGACTGGAACCATTTGAGTGTGGTGCTCTGGAGACCAATCTTCATTAGTCGCTTCAGAAGGGTGTCATGTGATACTGTATCAAAGGCAGAAGAGATGTCAACAAAGACGAGCAGAAAACCTTTCTTTATGTCATCTATTCCTCAGAGCAGGTTGTCAAATAGATATGTGAGTAGAGTCTCAACACTATGATTAGGGCAGAAGTCATGCTGGTGGGGATCCAGAAGGGCGTGTGTGTCAATGTGGTCCTAGAGCTGACCTTGATCTACCTTCTCAATTATTTTAGAAAGGAATGGGAGGCTGAATATTGGCCAGTAAGCTAATGGATATTGACTGGATATGTGCATGTGAGGAGGTAAAATATGTCAGTAAGGCAGGAAGATTAGGCAATATGATAACATCCCACGTCAGAGTTAAAATACCCACATTGCTCTCACAATTGCCAAATGAGAAAGCACTCAGTTATGTTCCACATCCTTCTGAGTCACATGGTATTCTAAACTACTTAGTGTGGTCTGCCAATTATGAGCTTATTCCAGGACATCAGGAAATGGTTAAATTGGTGACTCTGCTAGGTCACCCATGGTCTTGAATGTGTGTATTCAAATATCATGCCCTGCCCCTCTGGCATGACAGATCCCATATGCAAGACATGAACATTAGTTGAACCAGCACCATATCAATGCAGTTCTACATACAGACCTAAAAGATGTCCCTCTTCTACACTTGCCTGACATACCTTATCAGACAAGTATTGCACAGATCCTGCAGAGAGTTATGTAGACACAGGCATACCCCAGTTCATACCCACATGCATTCTGACAATGACCACATATATACACATGGAGTGATATACCCACAGTCCCATATGGCTGCTCTGTGGGTCCCAACACATGGCTACTGTGTGTGAAAGAGAAAGGACACAGGTTTAAGACCAGCCTGTAGATCAAGAATGATATGTCTAGGTGTGTTAACTTTATCCTACATTTCCATAGCTGTATCTGCAGGTGCAACTGTCCCCATCTCATTCAGCATGAGTCCTCACACTCTCCAGCAACACTGAGAAACTGCACCAACACCTGCTGGATGGCAGAGGGTGCTAGAAAGCACCAACCTACAGAGAGGGCATTAACAGGACAAAAGGAAGCATTGGATCTCCATCCCTTCCCCTTCCCTCAACAGCACATTCCTCCGTTAAGTCCTCACACTTGCCAGGCCCTCAGAAGCTGCAGCAACACCAGCAGTAGACCCAACATATGAACACATATAGTTTGAGGAGAGATAATAAAACAGGTAAAAGGCTAAATCACATTAACAGCTTTAATACATGGCTCCAGACCTGGTGCAAACGAGAAAGATTCAGATTTACTGGCGACTGGGAAAACACATGGACCAACAAGAAACTATACTGTGCTGATGGACTACACCTCTCTGTCGCAGGGAAAAGAATCCTACATGAAAAATTCAGGCAATATGTCGATTTGCATTTAAACTAGAAGAAGGGGGTGATGGACGGGGGAGGTCAAGTTCTGGACGTCACCCCCTGCAAAAGCAGAATAACAGAAACAACCACACTTTTAAACAACACATCAAAAGCAACTGGGAAGAAGTGGGTAGAATAAAATCAATGCAAAATACACACAAGCCAGTTAAACGCTGGAAAGCAATGAGCACAAATGCTCGAAGCTTAGCCCACAAACCTCTGGACCTAGAAGCCCTAATGGTGGAAAAGGACTAGGACATTGTGGCCATTACAGAAACATGGTTTAATGAATCGCATGATTGGGATATAGCCATACCTGGCTATAATCTATTCAGAAGAGACAGAGAAAATGGAAAAGGGGGAGGAGTAGCCTGGTATGTCAAAAGCAATATTAAAGCTACTGAAATGCAGGGTGCATGGGGAAAAGAAAAAGCGCTCTGGATCATGTTGGAAAGAGGAGATGGCACTGTCATCCATACTGCTGTTATCTACAGACCTCCGACTCAAATTGAAGAGATAGACAATGAATTGATTATAGATATTGACAAGATAGCAACAAAGGGCGAAGTGATCATATTGGGTGACTTTAATCTACCCGATGTGGATTGGATTATTCCTTCTGCAAATCTGGAAAGAAACAAAAAAATTGTTGATGCTATCCAAGATGCATTACTTTGGCAGAACTAAAGGGTCATGGGATAGGAGGCAGTGCCCTATTGTGGATCAGGAACTGGTTAAAAGATAGAAAGCAGAGGGTAGGACTAAATGGCCAATTTTCCCAAAGGAGAATGGTGAATAGTGGTGTACCCCAGGGATCTGTGCTGGGTCCGCTGCTTTTTGACTTATTCATAAATGACCTGGAAAAGGGAATAACGAGTGAGGTTATCAAATTTGCAGATGGCATAAAACTATTTAAAGTTGTTAAAACCCATGAGTATTGTGGAAAATCGCAAGAGGATCTTGATAAATTGGAAGACTGGGCATCAAAATGGGAGATGAAATTTAATGTGGACAAGTGCAAAGTTATGCACCTAGGGAAGATCAACCCAAACTATGGTTACACGATGCAAGGTTCCACATTAGGAACCACCACCCAGGAAAAAGATTTAGGCGTCATTGTGGATAACATGTTAAAACCCTCTGCCCTGTGTGCAGCGGCGGCCAAGAGAGCAAATAGAATGCTAGATATCATAAGGAAAGGAATGGAAAATAAAACAAAGGATATTATAATGCCTCTGTATCGTTCCATGATGCGACCGCACCTTGAATATTGTGTGCAGTTCTGGTTGCCGTATCTTAAAAAGGATATAGCATTATTAGAAAAGGTTCAGCGAAGAGCCACCAAAATGGTAAAGGGGATGGAAGGATACCCTTATGAAGAAAGGCTAAAAAGGTTAGGGCTCTTTAACCTGGAAAAGAGAAGGCTGAGGGGAGATATGATAGAAGTCTATAAATTAAAGAACGGAATGGAATGGGTAAACGTAGATTGATTGTTTACGTTATCAGAATATAGAAAGGCTAGGGGACATGCAATGATCCTACCGGGTAAACTATTTAAGACAAATAAAATAAAATATTTTTTTCACTCAACGTGTAATCAAACTCTGTAATTTGTTACCGGAGGATGTAGTAAAGGCTGTTAGTGTAGCTGGGTTTAAAAAAGGTTTGGACAAGTTCCTGGAGGAAAGGCCCATAAACCATTATTAAAAAGGGACCCAGGATATCAATGCTTGACCCAATACAAGCATTGTGGAACCTGTGTCTTTTGGGGAAACTGCTAGGTACGTATGACCTAGATTGGCCACTGTTGGAAACAGGATACTGGGCTTTATGGACCTTGGTCTGACTCAGTATGGCTTATCTTATGTTCTTATATGTGAGTCAGTGTAAACTGTTGACAAGATTTACAAGAACCAGACCACTGCTTTGTAAGCAACGATAGTAGGGAGCATATGAATCATTTCAGATGCACAATATGCAAATTCTGGATGCAGCGGTTTATGAGTAAGTGGTGAAACAAAGCTATAAATAAAAAGTAAGGCAGCAGAAAAGAGTATAAAATCAAAGATAACAAACATTAGGTTGAGGGTCAGCCACAGCAAGGTGATGGGATAATCTATTGTGGGATCTCCAACTGCCAGTCTAAGGATAAGCATATATCATTGCCTCACAGCACGGAGAAGGGACATCTTAAAGCCTGGAAGATCAGTATTTCCTGCTCTGATCTCTAAACATTGTTCTACCGGCCAGACACTATTAAATATCGGTGCTGTACCATCCATTAATATCTTAAGTTTGCAGGATATAGCATAGCTTAAGGGGCTCCCCATCTGCATAGCTCCTTTTGTAATCTCATAAAACTCTAATATCTGTTGCTACAGCTCAGCCGTGACATCTTGAAATAAAAAAATAGATGTCTTAATCCATTCCTAAGGAGTGTGGAAACAGCTTGATCATGCTGATGTGATCTGAACTCCTTAGGAATGGATTCAGACATTTTTAAAAAGTTATAGAGCAGTTTACAAATGGAGAACAGCTGGACAGTAGGGATCTATAGGAGTTACCCTCATGGGCTGCTACTGCTTGGGTTTGCATCACATGATACCTACAGTGATATGATGGGCAAAAAGAACTGTTTGTCTTGTTCAAATTTTACCTAATGCTGATAAGGTCATTTTGCAATTGGCTAGGGGAAAAATAACATGGAAAAGCTCTGGATGTAAAAGAAGAGACTGTAGGAGTGAAGAGAAATGACATACAGAATAGATCATATATAGTCAGTATTAGGTATGAAAGAAGTGTAATGGACAAGCATAAGTTGTAAAAAGGTTGGATTAAGAAGTATAGGTTTTGGCTGTTTTGTTAAAATAAAATGCCAGAGTCTAGTGGATGCTAAAAGATATGTTTTAGTTAGAACTGAATTAATTTTAACAAGCCTATTGCACAGAGTTATCAAAATGCATAATTAGTGTGGGGTGGCAGGCTTCAGAGTACTGCATAGATTATTTAGGCTGTGTGATTAATAATAGGTTTTGTATGTGTTAGGCTACTTGTTTTGTATCTACTGCTAGTGATTCTGCCTTTGCCCCTCTGTGGCAATAACACCAGGCACCTGCTCTTTCACAGTTGTACTGGAAGCTGCATCCTCTTCTATTTTCTTTGTAAACACATCTCTCTGTTTGCTTTGGCAGTGGACTAGAGGAGCACATAAGTATACCCTAGGAATAACCTGTCTCTTTCTGTGCACTTGTGCTAATATTGTTCTTGCCTTCCCTCTGTTCTTTCCTTTTATAACCATTCTGCCTGGGAAAACTCTGCAGTACCCAATTACCCTGCCTGAAAGCAGACCCTCTTCAACTGAACAGGGGGAGAGGTGATGTGTTTACAAAAGAGATAGTCTTTTAGTGCCCTGCCCTACCCAACAGGACTGGATTGCCCTGGAATACCATTACCCAAAATATGCTGTCTCAGATACTATGCCAGGTTCATTCCCTTGGGCTGGGGTAGGCTCTGCATTGCCTATTTACCCTGCCTGACTGTTGATACTCTTCGAAGGACTGGGGGAAGGAGGATGTATTTGCCCAGGACTGGATTACTGGGTCTTGAGAGCAGAAGCTGCCTGTTTTTTTAACTGTTACGTCCCTTAACTCCCCCTTACAATATCGTGCAGGCCAACTTACAGTAGGCAGGTGATCTCCAGCTTGTATAATCAGATATATTGCCATCTGCAGACAGATCTGGGAAAAACTGAGGCCAGTAATAGCATGCATTTTATCACTAACATCTGGACTTGTCAGAAAACTACACACATCTACAGTACCTCTCCAGGACAACACAGTGATGGCAGCTGGACAAAGCAAGGACAGCTATAGGTTTAATGGGGGAACAACAAGAGGAAGGTGCTTGTGGGCTGTGCTGCACAGCCAGGTAATGGATGACAGCCATACTTGGACCCATATCATAGCAGAAATAAAGACAACGCTACAGGGCTAGCACACAGAGCAGAAAGAGAGTACCGGCGCTTCTAAGTTTCTTTGTAACAGATGATAGGCCAAGCGAGGTCAAGGCAATGAGGGAGGGGAACTTTTAGAGGCTCAGATTCTTCGCATACTTGCTGCATCTGGTTGTCAAACACTCCCTAGGTGGCAACTATATCATGAGGCAACTGACTGAGAAGTGTCAAAATGTAACTGGGTATTTTCACCAGAATATACGAGGTATAGGATGGGCATGAGCTATATGAAAAGCAGAAAGCAACAAGAGCACCTGTGCACCAGCTCAAGCAAAATGCAGCCATCATGTGAAATTCCACTTACAACATACTGGAGAGGTTAGTGGGACACCAAGTGACCCTGTATCAGATGTCATCTGCATCAACATGCACTTGGGTCATCAGGATTGGAAAAATATCATGAAAGTGATATAAATCCTAAAGCCCTGTAAGGATGCTAAAGGTGGAACTGAGTTCTGTGAGGGCTATCCCGAACCTTTTCATTCTGTTGGAGAATACTTTACAAGTGAAATTAGAGGGTTTTCGATATAGGCTCTTATGAGCAGGGAACATCTTTTACATATGCCTGTACAGCGCTGCATATGCCTTGTAGTGTTATATAAATGATAAATAGCAGTAGTAGTAGTTTTTGGCAGTGGCAGGGATTCACAGTAGAGGTTTTAGTGATGACAAACTTCTTGCATGGTCAAGTGGGAAAAAGGTTGCAACTCCTTATAAAGGAAGATGCTTATATGCTAGCTGGTCTCTATGACTTGCAAATGAAACAAACTATCACTCTACAGTGCAATATACTATCAAACTGGAAGGACCGAAGAGGGGCCAGAGGCAAGGGGCAGTGGTGCTGGTGATGTAGCAGGGGTGATAGCAGACACACCTGCTAGCATTACTGGTACCATGAGCACTATCCAGTCACATATCACTCCCCCTCCCCCAGCTTTAGATGCCTCTGGTCCAGGAGCCCCAGCTAGGGACAGGCTTTGGTGACTAATACCCTAGCTAGCATGCTAAGCTGCAGAGATCAGTCTAACACAAGTCTGATTTTAGTCACCTTGCAGAACCCATTGAGGCCATGTACACAGATCACTTGGCACACTGGGGATGCAAGTAAGCAGTCTGGCAAGACCTGGCCAAAGCTGTACAGCATTTCTTGTTCCTCTCTGCCCTCCAACTAGCATTCCCAGTGACTGTACGCTCTCTATGACAGGGGATTTGTGGTGTGCCATCGTTCATGGCTAACATTGGAGTTGGTGGAAAAGCTAGTGTTTCTGAAGACAAACCTCCTCTTATTTGGTTTCCTTTTGCTTTTATGTGACTGGGAGAAGGAATTAGCATAGAGCTATAAGGAGGGGTAATTGCCCACTCTCTCTGCCTTCAATGTCTACTAGCTGTGTTTTTGACAGTTTATACTGCAATCTTTCCATATGATGCCCATTTCCAGTGGCTGCCTTTCATCCCCATGCCAAAACCTGTAAAAAGCAAGAAATAAAAAAAAAGAATCATAAAGCAAATAACAAAAATGTAGAAAGGAAATTTAACAAAAAGAACTGAAATAAGTCTCCCTCTGCTGCTGGTGTTAGTCTCACTGGACTGACATTTCTGTCACGGCCTATCCCTTTGTTGCCAGCTCTTGAGATCCAAACTACAGTCATAACGCAGCAGTCGCTGATCACGTTCCTGCATGCACAGCCGCTTGGCAGCCTATCACCTTTCCAGTGAGTCCTTTTAGACTCTCATGATAAAAGTAAAAAAAAAAAAAAAAAAAAATTAAATAAACAACAAAAAAGTCACTCTTGGCACTGCTGCTGATTTGAGTGGTTCATGCCACTCTTCGATTTGTATGACTCTGTGACTAGTGTGCTTTGCCTTCTTCTGGGCCACTCCCCATCATTCTCCTGCTTTTCATCTTCCTGGGTACCTTTGGTTTGTTACGATATGCCTGTTTGAATGGAATGCTTTCCACTGGGACATGCAAGTCTGGGAGAAAGCTAACCTAGCAGAATGGAGTGACAATACCAGAATACCACTAATAATGGATGAAAGAAAAAAACCTGATATTCAGTGGCTGCAGCTTGCACTGCTAAAGTGGTTAGCCATCGCCACTGAACATTATACCCAGATATTCAATTCCATAGCTGGGTCGCAGCATTGAACATCCAGCTGAATGGATGAAGCTATGAAGCTATTTTGGCAGCTGCAATATTCAGCCACTGCTCAGTTAGCTTCAGCAGTGAAAGTTAGGTCAACCTTTACTGCGCCTGACTTTTGCCAGTTTGCTATAACCGGACAGCGGCTCGATATTGCCACTGCCCAGTTATTACCAGCTGCTATCCCTCCTCTGCACCAAGAACAGCCCGATGCTAACCAGTTACCATTGGAGCATGCATCAGTGGCACCCACAGACAAGGCCAGTACAAGGGTATAAGGTGCTCTAGGAAAACCTCATTCCTAGTGCTTCCCCTGCTCTACTCCCGCAACCACTACCGCCGCTGCTATCTCTCTCTGGGACATGCAGTGGTGGCAATAGATTTACAGAGGCATCATGGTACCAGAGTTAACTTCTGTCCTGACACCACAGTGCCATTTGCACCTCTGCCCCTTAGATTCCACTTCCTTCTTTTAAAGGAAGTGGGATCGGAGGAGGGAAGAATTGTGAATAGCAACACGATGCCAGAACAGATGGTAACGTCAGTGTCACGGTCACTGTTCCCTCTAAGCTGTGCGCGTGTGCGCGCGCACACACCTCACCGAGTGAGCGCACATACTTTATAACAGAGCGCACAAAAATTACGGTTCTGATTCTGATAGAAAACAACACAGACATCTTAAAATTTAAAAGTTGTTGTATATTTACGGTTTTCACAAGTTCTACAATATTATCTAGTGCAATCAATGTGATGTACATACTGTATTCTGATGTGTAGTGAAATTTTAAAGTATAGAACTCTGAGTGTCGTTTTGTGCTGCACAAAAATTTAACCTTCCTTCAAAAGCTGCACAGCTGATATTTTATGCGCACACAGCCTACAGAAAATTAGAGGGAACATTGGTCACGGTACCTTTTTAAATGTATTGCCACCATTGCACATCCCAGAGAAGGGTGGCACTAGTGGTGATGGGTACTCCCTGACTATTGGCCCTCTAGGCGACCACCTTGTTTGCCTAATGGTTGAGCTGGCCCTGTCTGCAGATATTCAATGGCACTAACAATGTTAGTGCCATTGAATTTCCCGGACAATGGAGTTAACCAGTAAAGCCCTTTGAATATCGGGTCCCTATGTCTCTATAGAGTCCTTCTTTTTTTTTCTATTTATCAAATTTTTACAAAAACACCAAGCAAACTTGGAATAGGAAATACAAGCGATGGTCTAACAAAAATAAAAATCATAGGATAAATCACATAGCAAACAGCAAAACCCTAACGGCGAAATTAAAGACCATCAGCTAAGTAGTCCACAATGAGAGTGATCCAAGAAACATAATTCCAGAGGAGTGGAAGTAAAAACAAAAATTTTAAATACAGAAAACAACAGGACTATGTGGCACACATACTATAATATCAGTCCCACATCATACCCACACTCCAACCAACCCCAGTCAGCCCTACAACTTCTTAGCATCCAAAAAGAAGCGCAATTGAAAAGATTCAAAGAAATGATAAACAGAATTCTGGTAATGAACAATACATGTACAAGGAAATCTTAATTGGAACTTTGCCCCCAGAGATAACACCTCTGTGTGTAGTTCCAAAATTTTCTTTCTGCGGACTTGTGTCCAATGGGACATGTCCGGAAAAATCTGAATCCTACCCTCCAGAAAGGAAATATCAATTTTCTTAAGAAACAAGCGTAATAATGCATTATTATCAGAAAGAAAAACAAAGGAAACTTAAAGTGTTGCTCTGGACTCTACTGTTTCAGAAGACTGTTCCAACAATAGGGACAAGTTCCCCAAATCCAAAGAGTCCAAGGAAACATCAGCTAGAGGAACAGGACTCATACCAGTAGTACCAGTAGCAGCACCAGATGGTATATAATAGATCTTCTGCATAGGGGGAAACCCAGCTTCAGGGTTACCAAAAATGTCCTTTAGAAACCTATGAAAAAGAGTTCTAGCCAGGAAGCCAGAAACTCGGGGAAAATTCAATATCCTCAAGTTCAGAGACCGGGAAGCATTCTCCAAATTTTCAATCTTCCAAAGAAACAGCAACTTGTCTTGAGAAATTTTCCCCTGCTCCTCTTGTACTTGTAGAAATCGTTGGTCAAGCACAGTTAACTGACCCTGTTGCTCCACAAGGCTCTTCTCCACACTTTCCATTCAAGTAGGAAGCGGGGTCAGTGTCTGAAAAGCTGCAGCACAAACCTGATGAACAGACTGAAGAGCAGACCAGATAGACCACAGAGTCACTTCTTGTGGGCTCAGAAGAGGAGGGAAAACCAGCTGGGAATCAGCAATGAGGGTGGGAAGGCCAACACTCCCCTGCTCCACCACACCAACACCAGGTGCAAGAGACAACACCCCCGCCGAAGACGTCGGCTCCTCACCAGTGTGGATACCTGCAAGCTCTGCTCTCTGCATCACCGCCACAATGCCGGCACCTCCTTCAGCGGGCGGTGGAGGAGTGGAGGGAACTGCAGGGCTCAGTGATACATTGCTGCCCAAGCAGAGGCTCACCTGCTGCCACGGGAAGGTTGCCACTGCGAAGTTGTCCATGGTCAGCTGCCCCACTGGTAAGCCTCCCTTGCCCTTAGCCTTCCACTTTGGCATAGGGCAAGGAGTAAAGAAATGCTCCGAGGGAAGAAAAAATGAAAAGTAAGAGGAGCAGCAAACAAACGCGTCCTGACACATTGCCTCCATCTTGGATCAGCAGCTCACCCTTTACATGCTCTATAGAGTCCTTTTAAAGCAGTCCAAAAATATTTGATCATTCTAATTTGAAATGCTTTCTTATTTCTGAAGTGTTCTTTAAGTATCTTTATTGTATAGCCATTAAGGGAGTGATCTTTCTTTGAGAAGTGTTTCCCCACAGAACCGTCATGCCTAAAATTAATGACATGTTATCAACCTTCATACACATAACCAAAAAACTGATAAAAAAGGGCTCACTAGAAACATTTATTTTCTTACCCATGATCAGTCTTTTTACTGTAATGTGTAAGATCTCAATACCTCTGTCTACTCTCTTCCTCCTACTCCCCCACACTTATTGATAAGTAATGACGCATGCAGACAACCTAAAATCAGATACAGGGCCTCTGTGTTGCAAAATGTCACAGTTTCACCACTCCTGTCCATATCCTACCCTCTCTCATCCAACTTTAATAACAGAAGTAGGCAACCTATCATCTAGCCGAATTTATATTATTTATACCCAGTAGAATTGAATTGCTTCTTCATTGATTTGATGAAAAAAAAATGGTTGGAAATCGTGTCAAAGATACCTTTTTATTGAACTAACAATGTATCACCTACAATTTCTTTGCTGACCCTTGTTTCTAAAGCCAAACCTCTGTTTTCTTAGGTTCCCTCATTTTCCATGTGGCTGAGAGAAGGAATGAGTGTAAAGTTGACTAAAGCTGCTGCTCACACTCTGTGCCTTTGGGGGTAATTTTATAAAGCTTATCAGCACATAAAATGCTGATTTATATATGGAAAATACCTCTTAGAAAATTAGGTCAACCTAAAAGAAAGCACAATGCAAGATGACATGTAGGGTAGGCGTGCTCACAGGAGGAGTTAGATAGGAGCATGGACAGAATCACAATTTGCATGTACATTTTATAAAAATATGCATGCATGCATGGAAAATAAACATTGGGGGGGGGGGGATATTCAATGTGATTAAGGCAGTTAGCAGACCTGCTAACCACATTAATCACAATCACCAGGCTACTGCTGGTGAATACTGCACACCCTGATGCTAACAGGTTAGCACGGGAGTGTTCTGGGGGTGGCACCCGGCCATAACTGGACAGCAGCTGTATTGAGCCACTGCCTGGTTATTTATTTATTTAACATTTCTTATATACCACCTTTCATGATATCAAGGCGGTTTACATTGAACAAACTGAAATTACATTGAACAGGGCATTATGACAAAGGGCGAAAGTAAAGTGCAGCAAAGGCTGGCGATACTTCCACTGAGGAAAGGAATCGGACAGAGGCTGAAATTGGTGCTGCCTGGTTAACTTCCTGTCAATTCAGACAATCCAGATTCTCTATGTCAGGGCCAGATTTGACCATGGCATTGAATATCTGGGTTTGTGTTTCAGCAGCAGTGGCTAACTGCATTAGAACAGCTAGCCGCTGCTGCTGAATACCCCTCCCCCATTAACTTTGTATCTATTTTTGAATAAACACAAGTTCCATGTCTTCAATCTAGACACTCTGTATAATTTGTGCTAGTATTTTCTAAAAACACACAACTGCCTATGCTTTTTTATAAATTGGTTAGAAATAGGTGCCTTCTCCATCTCTCAACCTAGATGCCTTTTATAAATTTACCCACTAAGGGGGTTATTCTGTGCCATGAATAGCGGGGATGGACGGTCCAACGGGACATCCATCCCCGCTATTCGTACCTTCACCCGGCCATGACTAACTTCCCACCGGTTGTGCGGGGAAGTTAGATGGGGGCAGGGGAAGGACAGCTTGGGGGGGTAGATTCTGGGCGGTCCAGGGCCGGCAACTTATACGGGGAAGTTATTCCACCTCCGAGGTGGAATAACTTTCCCATATGTAATTTTGTGGCAGTCCCAGGGCTTGCAGTGGGCAGGGGGTGGGGGGGCTGAAGGCAGTCCCCGCAGCCCAACCCTGGCCTTTGGAGGTCAGATCAGAGGTCGGGCTATGGGGAATGAGGTCCTGCAGTCTGGCAGCCGGCATTGCAGCTCTTCAATTGAGCTGCGGTGCCAGGGCAACATGACACCATGGCGCTGCGGCTCCACTGAGGAGCCTTTACTGAGTTAGTCTGAGACAGTCCTGAACTTGCAGGCTGGACTGAATCACAGTACCGGCCTGCACGTGCAGGACTGTTCGTAATTCTGATCCCGCGGGGATAGACGTGCCCCACGGGATCAGATTCGCGATCCCCTCTGTACATCCGGTTCAGACCAGACATACAGAGGGGATCGACGTCCAGAACGGAATCGGGCCCTCAGTGTCTGGTACAGTAATATTAGTGCTGTTTTACTGTTCTCCCACTAGTTTTGGTGCTGCTTCGTCTTCTACCACTACCTTACGGTGCGACTTCCCTTCTTGTACCACTTTGCTCTTTTGATGGTTGATTTTTTCATACACTTTGCCCCTCTTCTGGTGCTGTGGGGTGTTTGTGACCTCTTGATGGCTTGTGCTATTGCCTCTACTACGGGTGCCTGCCAGCAGATTTCACTAAAAATAGATGTTACATTCCGAAATTGCTTGCCCCATAGACTTCAGTGGGAACAATTGAGATGAATGCATGAATAATTCTGTTTACAAAGACTAACTGAATGGGTCCAGGAAGAATATTACCTGACATGAAAATTGTTGGAGTGCACATTCACATAGACTACCATGTGCAATCCAGGAGACCACATTTTCATGAGAGATAATCCAGATGGAGTCTGTCCAGAGGGCAGCCACTAAAATATAAATCCTAGAGGAAGAGGACACCTAGAGATATTTAATTGCCTCTAAGGCCTAAATGTGTGATTATCAGGCCTTTTCAGTAGAAAGCAGACTCTGGAACTAGGTGCCTCAGGACAAGTGGGGCTCCAGTCATTACTCAATCTGTGGTCCCGAAGAAGGAGAGCTCAAATGAAGGTGAGAGGAGAAAGAATCATGAAAGAGTACTAGATTATGGAACTGCCTCCCAGTGGATGTAGTGGAGACGAGGAGAGTATAAGAATTCAGGAAAGCATGGGACAAGTACCAAGGATTTCTGAGAGAGAGACGAGGTTGTAGAGAATGGGATGTTGGTTTGGTTGGGCAGACTGGCAAGGCCAGCGTTAGAGGGTAGCAAACAGGGCAATTGCCCTGGGCCCCCATGCCAGAGGGGGCACCAATTTTACCTTAATCTGAAGGAGGCATAGCCTGCAGGTGGACTTTCAGGCCCCATCATTAGTTTCTGCCTGGTGCATATCTAATACCAGCCCTGCAGACTGGATAGACTGCATGGCCTTCTTCTCCTGATATTTTAATGTTTCTTTGTTCTTATATTTTCCCTCCTTTTGAGGCTAACTTATGTGTAAGTAAATTAGAGGTATTTATTTATTTAAACAGATTTCTATGCTGCCTTTTCCTACAATCAAGGCGGTCTACACAGCAAACAATCAACAAGATACAGTGTCTGGTGTGTGCAGGTATTGAGCAGTGAGTGCGTGTGTGTGTAGATGGACATTGATTCTTGGTGAGCTATTTACAACGTGCACTATTTACAGTACTATGTACATCAGGACTTTAATACTAAATCAAGTCGCTAGGGTGGGGTGTTGAGTTGGGGTATTGTCTGTTGCACCATTTAAGTGATGTCACTGTAGTGCTCTATGAAGAGGGTCGTCTTTAACAGTTTCCTAAAGTCCTTCATGTATGTTGTTGACCGTAGTTCATCAGGGAGGGCATTCCAGATTGTTGATGCCGCCTTTGATAAGGCTCGTTTTTCGGTGTCCTTGCGTACCTTGTTGATGTCTTTAGGTGTGTTGACATGGTTGGATGTGCCTCTCCTCTTCGGTCTTGTGCTGTTGTTGGGTTGTATGAGTGGGTGCAGGCTGAAAGCTGACGACTGTTGCTTGATTTTGAATATGTTTATGATTGTCTTGTATCTGATGCGGGAGCTGATTGGTAGCCAGTGGAGATCTTTTAGGGTAGGTGTGATGTGTTCTTGTCTTGTGGTGCCAGTTATTATGCGAGCTGCTGTGTTTTGGGCCAGTTGCAGTGGCCTGAGTGTCTGTTTTGTTAGGCCAAGAGAGATTGGGTTGCAGAAGTCTAGGATTGGGGTTATTAGTGCCTGACAGACTGTGCAGAAGTGTTCCTGAGAGAGGAGGGGTTTGAGGCATCGGGCTAGTCTCATCCTGTGGTATGCATTTTTGTTGGTTCTGCTGAAGTGGGACTGAAGGTTCAGTTCTTTATCCAGGGTCACTCCGAGGTATTTCACTTCTGGTTATATGGGTATGGTTGTGTTGTCTATCTTGTTGTTGCGAGGAGGGATGAAGTCGGAGTTTTGTGTGATGATTAGAGCCTTGGTCTTGCTGTAGTTTACGTTCAAGTTGTTGTGTTGAAACCAGCTGTTCATGTTTATGTTTATGTTTATGTTTATTAGCTTAATATACCGCTAAACGAAAAACATCATAGCGGTTCACATAGTTCAAATCAAAGAAATACCATAAGGCAAAGAAAGAAAAAAAAGAAATTACAATGGCGGATAGGAAAGCAAACCGAACAGATTCATATGACAGGACAATAGGGAGGAGGGAGAGAGAGAAGAAGAGGGAAGACAGGGTCACACAAGGGGATCAGGGAGGTCAAAAGCAAGGGCAAAGAGGTGGGTTTTGAGACTGTTCTTAAAGGTAGCGTGTTCCTGCTCAAGTCAGATAGAGGAGGGCAGAGAGTTCCATAGGGCGGGGGCAAGGAAGAAGAACGCAGAAGAGCAGGTGGATTGGAGGCGAGCACAGGTGGGTGAGGGAAGATGCAAGCGGTTAAGATGGAGGGATCACAGGGAGCGAGCTGGGGTATGAAAATGGACAAGGTCCGCCAAATACTGAGGGGAGTGGGTGTAAAGAGCACGGTGGAGGAGCACCAGGATTTTAAAGTGAATGCGGAATTTGATGGGGAGCCAGTGAAGACGGATAAGAAGAGGAGTGATGTGATCGCGTGTGGAGGAGTGAAAAATGAATCAGGCAGCAGTATTTTGGATGCGTTGGAGACGGTGAAGTTGCGTGGCAGGGAGACCGGCTAGGATTGAGTTACAGAAGTTGATGCGGGATATGACCAGTGACAGAAGAAGGGTAGAAAGTGCCTGTGCAGAAAGAAAAGGCCTGATAGCACGAATCTGACGAAGGAAGAAAAATGAGGTCTTTGAAACATGAGCAATATGATCCCGAAAGGTCAAACTGGGGTCAAAGAGGACTCCCAGGTAGCGAAAGGAAGAGACTAAGGGGATGGGCGAACCAGAAAAGGAGGGAGAAACCAGGGGGGGAGTACTATCACGGGAGAACCAGATGGCCAGGGTTTTTGTAAGATTGAGATGTAGACAGTGAGTAGTAAGCCAGTTGGCAACGGCTGTGAGACATGTGTTCAGAGGGGAGAGATCAAGGGAAAGGGGGGAAGTGTGATACAGAAGGACCAGGTCATCAGCGTAGTAAAATGCAGAAATCCCATGTTGCTGGACCAATAGAGAAAGAGGTGTGAGGAAGATGTTAAAGAGAAGGGGGGCTAGGAATGAACCTTGAGGGACACCGCAGAGGAGGGGAGTAGGTTCAGAGGTAGTTGGAGGAGTAGAAGTAGAGAGAACAGAATAGGACCTGGAAGAAAGGAAAGAGTGGAACCAGTGAAGGACTGTGCTACAGAGATCTGTCTCCCGTAGTCGGGCTAGAAGAAGGGAGTGGTCAACAAGATCGAAGGCAGCGGAAAGATCGAAGGAGACCGCCACCGAGAGATCACCACGGTTGTGGGCAGTGTGAATTTCATTTAGAAAACCAAGAAGAACAGTTTCAACGCTGTGGCCGGGGCAAAAGCCAGACTGACGGCGATGAAGAAAATGGGTAGAGTCAAGGTAGGAGGAAAGTTGAGAAAAAACAATCTTTTCAAGAATTTTAGATAAAAAGGGGAGGTTGGAAACTGAGCGATAGTGCGCGGGGATCAAAGGATCAAGTGAGGGCTTTTTAAGGATAGGCCGGACCAATGCGTGTTTCCAGGGCTGAGGGAACACACCTGAGGAGAGACTGGAGTTGATCATGGAAAAAGCTGGAGGGATGAGAGCTAGAGAGGAGGTGAGCAGCCAAGAGGAAGGGATGGGATCCAGTGCACAGAAAGTTTTCTTAGAGGAGGAGATAATTGCAATGAGCTCGGGAGAAGTGAGTGGATGGAATGAATGCCAGACATGGGATAATTGGGGGGTGTGAGGAGGAGAGCAGGGAGGAGGGCTTGAAATGGGAGGAGGACAGTGGGGCAAAGAAAGCCTGAGAGCGGATATCTTAGTACTGAAGTAGGTTGCTAACTCGGAGGGAGAGGGGGAGGGAGCAGGAGGGGGAAGGGTGGTACGGGACTGAAGGGAAGTGAGAGATTGGAGAACGGAGTAAAGGTGGCGTGTCTGGTTAGGGGCAGAGGAAATGGTAGCGGAGAAGTAAGCCTGCTTGGCTTTGTGAACGTGGGTTCTGTAATGAGGATGCTCAGACTTAAAATGAAATAGAGTAGTGGGAGAGGGGGCTTTACGCCACATACGTTCGGCTCAGCAGAGCTGTGCACGAAGAAGAAGAAGGCCGGAGTGAAACCATGGCTGTGATGGACGGCGAGAAAGAGACCGGGAATGAAGAGGGGCAATGCAGTCCAAGGCGGCAGAGAGGGAGGAAGACCAGATGGAGGCTTGGGAGGAGGGAGAGAGAAGGGGGAAATTAGATGGAAGTAGATCAGATGCTGGAGGAAATTGCTGAAGGGTCTCAGGGATTATACGTCGAGTAAAGGATGTAGGGGCGGAGGGAGGGGTGGAAAGGGAGGAAGGAGGGGCCAAGGGAGTAAAGGGGGAAGGGAGACAGTGGAAAGTAATGCAGTAGTGATCAGTCCAGGGTAGGGGGAAGGCGTGAAAAGACTGAAGGAGATAAGTTGGGGCTAAGGGAGAGAGAAGCAGATCAAGGGTATAACCGGCGGAGTGGGTCAGAAAAGGGATAAGTTGCTGAAGGGACAAGTCGTGGAGAAGAGCGTTAAAGGAGTGGTCTCTGGAGGAGACAGGAGGGTCAAGGTGCAGATTGAAGTTGCCTGCAATGAGCAGGCGAGGGAAGGCCAATGATAAATCAGTAATAGAGGAAGTAAGGGAATCCCAGAGATCAGGGCGTGAGGCTGGAGGGGAGTAGAGGAGGAGGAGGTGCAAGAGGGAGGTAAAGTAGAGCTGAAGAAGCAAAGCTTGAGACATTCTGTTATCTTGGTCTAGTCTGGGTTGTTGAGGGTGAGTGGTGTGTATATCATTATGTCGTCCGCATAGATTGTGTATTTTATCCCATGTTCTTTTATGATGCTGCATATTGGCTGGATGTAAAGGTTAAATAATAGTGCTGATAGGGCGGATCCTTGAGGTACGCCTTGCATGACCTTTATGGGTCGGGATGTGTTGGGACCGATCTTGACCTGTATCTGTCTGTCCGTTAAGTAGGAGTGGAACCACCTCAGTGTTGCTCTGTGTAATCCGATGTTCTGTAGTCTTGCTAGTAGGGTTCCGTGGTCCACTGTGTCGAATGCTGATGAAATGTCAATGAAGATCATGAGTATTCCTTTCTTTCTGTTGTCTTTGAGGTGTAGTATATCGTTAAATAGGTATAGCAGGAGTGTTTCGACTCCGTGGTTGGGGCGAAAACTGTGTTGGTTGAGGTCCAGTTGTGCGTGGTTGTCGATGTGTTCCTGTAGCTGATGTTGTACCACTTTCTCAATAATCTTTGCCAGTAGAGGGATGCTTGAGATAGGTCTGTAGGCTGCTGGGTTGTTCTTATCGAGTGGTGATTTCTTTGGGATTCATCTTATTGTGGCGAGTTTTAGCTGGTCAGGCATGATTCCTTGGGTTAGTGAACTGTTCACCATGTTGTGTATGGTGTGGATGAAGTTTGTCTTTGTCGCCTTAATCCATGTAACTGGGCATGGGTCTGTTGGGGCCGTGCTTGTGTTGAGTGTGGTGATGATGTGTGAGAGCTGCTCTGTGAATGGGTTGCTGAATTTGTCCCAAGTTTTTCTTGAGGGGGTGGCTGGTTTGGTGCTTGTGTCTGTTTTCCGTTGTGTAGCTGAATGGAATTTTTCTTGGATATGGTCTGCGAATGCTTGTGGGTCTATTTAAACTTCGCTCTCGGTTTTCTGTTCCTTGGTGAGGGTTTTCACGATTTCGAAGAGCTCTCTCGGTTTGTTGTTTGATTTCAGTATGATGTTGGTGTGGTATTCTTTCTTCGTTTGGTTGATGAGTTCGTTGTATTCTTTTTGTTTTGTTAAGTATAGTTCCTGATTGTTGGGTGACTTGTTGTGTCTCCATCGCCATTCTAACTTCCTGAGTTCCCTCTTCTCAATCCGTATGGTTTTTGAGTACCAGGGTGTGTGATGTGCTTTGTTGTGGCAAGCTTTCTTGGGTCTGTATTCGGTGGCTTTGGCAGCAGCATTGATGATGCTGTTCCATTTTCTGATTTGCTTGTCTAGATCCTCTTCTTCCGTGTTCAGGTGGGGTAGCGTGTCCAGTAGAAATTGGTCCCTGTTGAATGTTGTATGCATGTTAAACAAGAAAGTCTTGAATTCCCATCCAATCTAACTCATATGTTAGCCACTGTACACTGTGCATGGCTATCAGGATCAGAAAGTTGCAATGTCATTTATCAAATATGGATTACTTACTCCCATCATTTATAATATTGTGCAATTTTCATCATTTCACTTTCTGCTTCTTTCAACTGAGCACAAAGGCAACCCACCAATGGATCTTGAAGACAGAAAAAAAAGGAAAAAATGACTGGAAAAGACTATTATGTCTTATTTTCTGTATTATAGGCATTACAAATTGATGTACGGTTGCAAAAGAGAAATTAACATCCTTATTTTGTCAGTATGGCATTTAACCATAGGCAGAAAAATTGCATAAAATCAATACTCTTACTTAATGTCCTGCACCAGAGAATGAGTGAAAAGACAAATAAAAAGTACAGCTTTTCTGAATTTCTAGCTACTGTGGAATTAATGGCAGTCAGAAATGAGTGTTTCCTACAAATAGGTAATTAATTTTAATGAACGTTGAAGAGTATTCATATTTTCTTCAGCAAGTTGCTTGTGGGTATTAGGAATGATGTAACAGAAAAACTTTGTGCAAAGAAAGTAATAAAATAAACTGTTTTATCTGGTGGGTGTTTTTCATCTATTCTGAAAATGTCCCTTCTTGCAGTTTAATAGAGTCTAATAATGTTATATTAATCAAATACCTGAAGAGCATTTATGTTTTATATATTACCATGAAAGAAAAGTATTTAATAATTTTAACATTTTTAATAATAAAAACTGATTTGGCTTTTTGCTGAAGACTGAGTCTTGATGTCTTGGCTATTGAGACTATATGGCCACATGGAAGTAATGTGCGAAGTTCAGTGACACATATGGGGGGGGGACAATTATGTGGGTGTTCCAGTGTTGTACTCAGATTGCTAGCATAGTATATTATAGTTTTATTCCCCATGTTGTGTCAACTAGCACAATTTGGAGCCCTAAGCAAAAGCCTATGTTTGCACTACCCCGCGGCTTGGCAGCTTGGCTATTTTCTCCCAGTGGAGAGATGGACTGAGTTATATGTCCATCCAACTACACTGCGGCATGCACACTACAGCCCCTATACCTTACAGTCCAGCATAATGTGCTCTGCCCCACTGGTGCCAGTACTCCATGTCTGTCCCACCCACAGATGCTCATGAGATATGCCTTTTGCTTATGTCTTCACAGTGTCCACTCATCCCTACATGCACATTGACAAAAGCCTGTCCTCAGCTTCAACTCGCACAATCATCTCTTCCATATAATTTATCCCAATCCCTTTCTCTGTCACAAATGGTCACCACATGCACCACCTAGGTCATCCACCTCACACCATCCCTAAATGAAAATACCAGGGTATGTATCTCCAGGCAAGGACCACATCAGTTGTGTTTTGAAAATATTTTATTATTACATAAATTAAGTGAAAATGATCTAAAACATTTGCTTATCAAGATTAAGGAACATAGTCTTAAAATGGGCCTGTATCTTAACATGAAGAAGACAAAGATCCTGACAACTAGGAAAATCAATAATTTCATCATTTGATGGAGAAGAAAAGAAACAGTAGACAACTTTAACCTGCTGGTATAAATAACACAGGTACACTAAAAAAATTTTTTTTAAACTGCCTCTAATGTTTCGATTGATTTTTACGTTTTTTGGTGCGCTGAATCCAAATCTGGTAACTAATTTGCTCCATCACGTACAGATTTTTTGCTACATTGGGTTAGCAGTTTGAGGTGAACGTTTCAGATTGAGTGCGATCAAGATAAAAGTTTCTTGGATGAATTCTTTATACTAATTGTTTAGTAGTTATTCAAATAAGAATAAAGAAAATTGTAACAAGGCAGCACATAAGAATAGAGTAATGTCAACAAAGAACACTGTGATGGTAGCAAAATTGTCTGCACTTAAAACAGCCACATACATGTGCACAAACATTGAGCATATAAGAGCGAGGTTAGACACAAAGCAAAGCAAAGAAATGTGCAAAAAATGTTGTACAGGTATGTATGTAAGAATAGAAAACGCAAACCGCACCATTGCAATACATGAAGACAAACACCCGATGGTGTGAAAATAAAATTCTAATAAATGAGATCCGACACTGTGGTAATAACTAGCAAATTTTTATTTCAAAGTTTAGTAAAAACACGATATTTGTCAACACAGTTTAGATTTTAAAGTCATTCTTGAGTCAATCAATCTCCTGGTGGGCCCGTTTCTTCTTCCCCCGAATGCTTCTCTTGGTGCGCTGCTTGGCGTATTTTTCATCTGGGGTTTCCCGCAGCAGCAACCAGCAGAAATCAGCCATCATAGTGGTGTTCCATCTTCCTTGGTACCTTCTCTCTGCGTCCTTGATGTCCTGGTGAAACCTTTCACCTTGTTCTTCACTGTACGCCCCCAAGTTTTCGGGAAAGTAGTTCACATGGGAGTGCAAGAAATGGACTTTCAGGCTCATGTTACAGCCTTGTTCTTTGAAGGCATTGAGCATCCTGGCAACAATATCCTTATAGTTCTCATCCTGCCTGTTCCCCAAGAATTTGAGAACAACATCCTTGAAGGAATCCCAGGCTTCTTTTTCCTTCTCAGACATCGTTTCAGCGAATGCTCCATCTGAAATGAGTTTCCTTATATCAGGGCCAACAAACACTCCTTCCTTTAGCTTTGCTTCAGAAAGTCGGGGGAACTTTGAGCAAAGGTACCGAAAGCACTCACCATCTTTTGGAAGGGACTTGATGAATTGCTTAATGAGACCCAACTTAATGTGGAGAGGTGGTAATAGAATTTTATCACGAGGTACCAAGCTCTCATGAAGAACATTTTTCTCACCGGGTCTCAAATACTCCCGAATTGGCCAGTCTTTTTTCCCCCAGTGTAGGTCGCGGGCCCGGCTATCCCACAAGCAAAGGAAGCAGGGATATTTGGTGAAACCGGATTGCTGCCCTAATAGCATGGATAGAATTTTAAAGTCTCCACAAATCATCCACTTATGCTCATCATAATGAATCTTCTGAAGAATCAGGGCCAAATTCTCGTATTTTTCTTGGAGAATAACAGAGTGAGCAATAGGAACTGAAGCGAATGTGTTGCCATTATGAAGAAGAACACCTTTTATGCTGTCTTTTGACGAATCAATGAACAGCCGCCATTCAGCAGGATCATACTTGAGTTTAAACTTTTCCATCACTCCGTATATATCGTTGCAAAATACCAAATCTTCCTCTTGGCTGAAATACTTCAAAAATTGTGTCTCGCGGTGTTGCGGTACCAATAAAAAGTTGTTCCTGGTGACAATAGATTTTTCTGTTTAAGCCGAGAACCTAGCAGTTGGGCAGCATCTTTTGGGAGTCCTAAATCCCGGACTAAATCATTCAATTCAGCTTGAGAGAAAAGTTCAGGTTTCGGATCTGGTTCAGTTTCAAACTCGGAAGTACTGGACTCATTGGGGAAAAGCCATCTGATGAGTCTCATCATGATCAGAACCGTCCACACAAATATGATCCAAAGATTTTGGTGGTTCAGGCACAGGTACTTCGTTGCTATGAGGCATAGGCCTAATTGCTGAGGGAAGGTTGGGGTAACTTATTACGTTCTTATTTTTTAAGTTGTATCCCTTCACATTGCAAGAGCAAAAATAGCAGTCACTGCTGTGGTCTCTTTGTTCACGCCACATCATAGGTATTCCGAAACGAAATGCTTGTTTTTTACCTTTCATCCATAAGCGTAGATCTTCCTCACATGTCTTGCACACTTTGTGAGGAGCCCACGGTTTGTCTTGATCGCCTAACTTCAAACCGAAATAGGCGAAATATACTTTTTTAATAAATGCAGAAATGTTCCTCTGCCGCTTTTTCATGGTATATTCCCCACAAATAAAACAAAAACTGTCCGGAGAGTTGACGCAACCTCTGGCTCTGTGAGCCATCACAAATACACAGCACTGCAAACTACAACTGTAGTGAACCACTTCGGAATAAAGCTGGATTACGACTGAGCAAACAAAAGGTAATAATGAACTTGCAAGAAACTGAAATTTGACGGGAACGTTCATGTCGCAACCACCGTGTTTGAGTGAGCGAACGAGGCGAGGCGAACAGGAAAGAACATGCGCCAGCGCGAGTACTGGATTTAGCCCCCCGCCTCCCAATTGTCCTGTTAATGTATAAAATGAATACAAAACACTCTAAAATATCATGAGGGAGTGTTTCTAGTTAGTTAACCATTACAACCTCTATTTTGGGCCAAGAAAATAAACTGCAGTCGGCTAAAAAGAAATTATGTGAACATTCCTTATATGGGTAAGAAATCTAATTTTGCAAGAAAACGTGACGTGATGGAACATTTTGGCTATTTTTCCTGGATTCAGCACCCCAAAATCTATAGGAATCAGTTGCAAAACTGGAGGCAGTTTTTTGGTAGTGTACCTGTGTAATTTGCCAACAAGCCAGTTTCTGCAGATCAGTAGGATTTGTACAAGATCAGAAGACTTTGAACAGCATGCACAAGGTATGCACTGAAGTTTTGTAGCCAGAGGTTATCCGGAGCAATGTATTAAAAAGGCTTCCAGTCGTGTACAGGCATCGGAACAGTGAGAACCTCTCACCAAGAAGAAGCATAATAATGATAAATGAATTGTTTATTCGTTACTTTTCTCTAATCTCTCAAGCACTATTGCCAAGATAATAAAGGATTGATGGCATATTCTGCAGACTATCCCCTTATTTGCAAATCAAGATGTCACAATAGCACATAAACATAACAGTAATTTAGCCCATTTCCCGATTCCCTCAGCTCTTCCCACCAAACTAATTCCTTCAAAGATGAAGGGACACTACAAATGTGGGCATTGCTCAGTATGTGAACATGTTCTAGTGACCAAACAATTTTTCGTCCACCACACTACACAAAAGAAATACTATCTGAACAACTTCTCAAATTGTGAAACAGATCATGTCATATACAGTGCATTGCAAAAGTATTCATCCCCTCTGCCTTTGTCCTGTTTTATCGCAATGCAACCTGGAATTAAAATGTAGTTTTGGGAGTTAGCACCATATGATATATACAACATGCCTACGACTTTGAAAGTGAAAAATATCCTTTATTGTTGCACAAACAATAATTAATGAAAAAAACCCTGAAAACAGGAGTGTGCATATCTATATCTTCCCCCCCCCCCCCCACCAAAGTCAATATAGTGTAGTGCCACCTTTTGCTGCAATTACAGCTGTAAGTCTCTTAGGGTATTAGCATATCTAGACACTGGAATTTTCACCCATTCCTTAAGGCAAAACTGCTCCAACTCCTTCAAGTTAGATGGTATACAGCAATCTTCTAGTAATGCCACAGATTCTCAATTGGATCAAGGTCTGGGCTTTGACTAGACCATTCCAAGACATTTAAATGTTTCCCTCTAAATCAGCTTTAGCAGTATGTTTAGGATCATTGTCCTGCTGGAAGGTGAACCTTCGTACCAGTCTCAAATCTCTGGCAGACTGAAACAGGTTTTCCTCAAGAATTGCCCTGTATTTAGTGCCATCCATCGTTCCTTCAGTCCTGATCAGTTTTCCTGTCCCTGCCAATGAAAAACATCCGCACAGCATGATGATGCCACCACCATGTTTCACTGTGGAAATGGCGTTCTCGAGGTGATGGGAAGTGTTGGGTTTGCGCCACATATGGCATTTTCCATGATGGCCAACAAGTTCAGTTTTTGTTTCATCTGACCAGGGAACCTTCTCCATGTGTTTGGGGGGGGGGGGGGGGGTCTGCCACATGCTGTTTTGGAAACTCCAAATGTGTTTTCTTATTTCTTTCTTTAAGCAATGGCTTTTTTCTGGCCACTCTTCCATAAAGCCCCACTCTGTGGCGTGTATGGCTTAAAGTGGTTCTATGGACAGATACTCCCATCTCCACTCTGGATCTTTGCAGCTCCTTCAGTGTTATCCTTGGTGTCTTTGTGGCATCTCTGATTAATGCCCTCATTGCCCAGTCTGTGAGTTTTGGTGGGCGGCCTTCTCTTGTTAGGTTTGTAATGGTGTCATATTCTTTCTATTTTGTTATAATGGATTTAATGGTGCTGCTTCGGATATTCAGAATTTGGGATTTTTTTTATAACGCAACCCTGATCTATACTTCTCCACAACTTTGTCTCTGACCTGTTTGGAGCGCTCCTTGGTCTTCATGTTGCTTGCTTAGTAGTGGGGCCTTTCAGAACAGGTATATTTATATAGGCATCATGTGACAGATCATGTGACATTGATTGCACACAGGTAGACCCCAATCAACTAATTATGTGACTTCTGAGGTTAATTGAACCAGATCTTATTTATGGGTTTCATAGCAAAAGGGATGAATACATATGCACTCACAACCTTTCAGTTTTTACTTGTTTTTTAATATGTACAAGGTATTTTATTGTCATTTCACTTCACCAATTTGGACTATATTGTTAGGTCCATTACCTAGCAATCAAATGAACCTCCTTTTTCATTCCACATTGTACGTAATGTGACAAAACAGGACAAAAACCAAGAGAATGAATACTTTCGCAAGGCACTGTATATGCAAATAAATGTCGCTAAAACAGAAATGTTCAATTCAAACTAGCCATTAAAATAATACAAAACTAGAAAAACTATATAAAAGGCTATTAGTAATCTGTGAACTATCATTAAAATCATCCGTAATACCTGAAGATTGGAGGATCGCGAACATAACGCCAATTTTTAAAAAGGGTTCCAGGGCTGACATCAGTACCGGGAAAAATGTTAGAAACAATCATAAAGAACAAAACTGCTGAACATATAGATAGTCATGGCTTAATGGGAGACAGCCAGCATGGCTTTAGACAAGGAAGATCTTGTCTTACTAATCTGTTAGGTTTTTTTTGAAAGTGTGAATAAACAGGTAGACAAAGGTGAGTCAGTTGATATAGTGTATTTTGACTTCCAGAAAGCCTTTGACAAGGTCCCTCATCAGAGACTTTTGGCAAAACTAAAGAGTCATGGGATAGGAGGCAGTGTACTATTGTGGATCAGGAACTGGTTAAAAGATAGAAAGCAGAGGGTAGGGCTAAATGGCCAATTTTCCCAATGGAGAAAGGTGAATAGTGGTGTACCCCAGGGATCTGTGCTGGGTCTGCTGTTTTTTAATATATTCATAAATGACCTGGAAAACGGAATAACGAGTGAAGTTATCAAATTTGCAGATGACAAAAAACTATTTAAAGTTGTTAAAACCCATGAGGATTGTGGAAAATTGCAAGAGGATCTTGATAAATTGGAAGACTGAGCATCAAAATGGCAGATGAAATTTAATGTGGACAAATGCAAAGTTATGCACCTAGGGAAGAACAACCCAAACTATGGTTACACGATGCAAGGTTCCACATTAGGAACCACCACCCTGGAAAAAGATTTAGACATCATTGTGGATAACATGTTAAAATCCTCCGCCCAGTTTGCAGCAGCGGCCAAGAGAGCAAATAGAATGCTAGGTATCATAAGGAAAGGAATGGAAAATAAAACAATACTCTGTTTTAATGCCTCTGTATCATTCCATGGTGCGACCGCACCTTGAATATTGTGTGCAATTCTGGTCACCATATCTTAAAAAGTATATAGCGTTATTTGAAAAGGTTCAGAGAAGAGCCACCAAAATGGTAAAGGGGATGGAAGGATACTCCTATGAAGAAAGGCTAAAAAGGTTAGGGCTCTTTAACCTGGAAAAGAGACGGCTGAGGGGAGATATCATAGAAGTCTATAAATTAATGAGTGGAGTGGAACGGGTAAACGTAGATCGATTGTTTACGTTATCAGAATATAGAAAGCCTAGGGGACATGCAATGAAGCTACAGGGTAAACTATTTAAGACTAAAAAGAGAAAATATTTTTTCACTCAACGTGTAATCAAACGCTGGAATATTTTACCAGAGGATGTAGTAAAGGCTGTTAGTGTAGCTGGGTTAAAAAAAGGTTTGGACAAGTTCCTAGAAGAAGGGTCCATAAACCATTATTAGAAAAGGACCCAGGATTTCAATGCTTGACCCAATACAAGCATTGTGGAACATGTGTCTTTTGGGGAAATTGCTAGGTACGTATGACCTAGATTGGCCACTGTTGGAAACAGGATACTGGTCTTGATGGACCTTGGTCTGGCTCAGTATGGCATATCTTATGTTCTTATGCTATATAAAAGCTATATGGAAGCTAAAACCTCTAAAAGGATGGGATGAAGAGAACTTCTACAGGTATATGTTAAGAGGATATCAGGTAGATACTAGGTGACAACACATGATTAATGTTAAGACGTGGTACTATCTAGGGAGGAGAAGAAAAAAGCGATCCACAGGGAGGACTAGACTCATTGTTGTTTGCTAATCAATTGTGATATATGGAAGGAAACTGAGACACCAGTTGGCTAATCTATCTAGAAAGAAAAAATAACCAATAAGATAAAAGGAGGCAGATAGAGAAAAAAATAGGGGGGGGGGGACAATTAGAGAAAAGAAAAGAAGAACAAAGGAGAGAGTGATGGAAAGGGTGGAAGAAGAGGAGGGGAGGTTTGGGTGTGGGAGGAAAAGGGAGGGGAGGGGAAGAGACAAGGGGAGGGGGAGAAGGAGGAAGGGGAAAGGGAAGGAGGCAAGAATGAAGAAAAAGGATGAGAAGGGTTGTATGAAAAAGGTGGGAGGAGGGGGAAAGGGAGGGGGGAAATAGGGCAGAAGGGGAAAGAGACATGAGAAAAGGGAGGGGTCATTCAGTGGCTGCTGAAAAGATGTACATATTGTGAAACATTGGTTATACAACAAAAAAAGCATTAAGAAAGTATAGTAGGTCATGTATTACTGTATAATATGCAAGTGTTAATACTTTCAGGTTTGCATGTGTAAACTATGGGAACATAAACAAAATAGCCAGTGACTTCTCTGAGAGACTAATGTCAGTAAGTGGATTATGTATTAGAATGTGCTACTATTGCAGATGAAAACTGTCTGTTCAAAAAAATGTACAAGAAACTACATACAAACAAACATTCTCCTAAGTTGCCAGAGATTTGAGACTGGGACAAAGGTTTACCTTCCAGCAGGACAATGACCCTAAACATACTGCTAAAGCTGATGGAAACATTTAAATGTCTTGGAATGGCCTAATCAAAGCCCAGACCTCAATCCAATTGAGAATCTGTGGCATGATTTGAAGATTGCTGTACACCAGTGCAACCTATCTAACTTGAAGGAGTTGGAGCAGTTTTGCCTTAAGGAATGGGCTAGATGTGCTAACCCTAAGAGACTTGCAGCTGTAATTGCAGCAGAAGGTGGCTCTACAACGTATTGACTTTGGGGGGGGGGGGTGAATGCATATGCACACTCCTGTTTTTTTGGGGGGGGGTCTTAATTTTTTTTTGTGCCACAATAAAAGATTTTTTGCACTTTCAAAGTGGTACGCATGTTGTGTATATCATATGGTGCTAACCCCCAAAACTGCATTTTAATTCCAGGTTGTAATGCAACAAAACAGGACAAACACAGAGGGGATGGATACTTTTGCAATGCACTGTAAAGTTCTGACTTCTTCACCTTGCTTATGGGTTTTCTCATCTTGCTCCACATTGACTTCATGTACACAGTCCAGTGTTACTGTATTTGCATGGTTTAAAGATGAGGTCAGAGAGGCTAGTGTAGCCAAAAAAGCATCTTTCAGGAAATGGAAAAAAGGAGCCAAATGACAAAAACAGGAAACAACATAAGCACTCGCAAGGCAGGCAAAGAGAGAATTTGACAAAAGAGTTTGCTGTGGAAGCAAAAAAGCATGATAATTTTTTTTCAAGTACATTTCGTAGCAAAAAATCTGTGAGAGAGTCAATTGGACCATTGGATGATAGGGAGTAAAAGGGGCGCTAAGAGAGGACAATGCCATAGCGGAGAGACTGAATGAATTCTTTGCTTCAGTTTTTAATAAAGAAGATATAGGGAAGTTACCCATAACTGAAATAATAATTAAAGGTGTTATATTGGAAGAATTGAAAGAAATTTTGATAAACTGGGAAGTTGTAATACAACTATTTGATAAACTGAAGAGTAGCAAATCATGTGGACCAGATAGTATACATCCAAGGATGTTGAAAGAACTAAAATATGAGATTGCAGACCTACTATTGATGATCTGTGGACTATCATTAAAATCATCTGTAGTACTGGAAGACTGGAGAATGGCCAATGTAACGCCAGTTTTTAAAAAGGGTTTCAAGGATGATTCAGGAAGCTACAGACCATTGAGCCTGATATCAGCACTGGGTAAAATGATAGAAATTATTATAAAAAATAAAATTTCTGAACATGTAGATAGTTAAGGATTATTGGGAGAAAGCCAACATGGATTTAACTAAGGAAAGTCTTGTCTTACTAATCAAACTCTGGAATTTGTTACCGGGGGATGTAGTAAAAGCTGTTAGTGTAGCTGGATTTAAAAAAGGTTTGAACAAGTTCCTGGAGGAAAGGTCCGTAAACCATTATAGTGTATCTAGATTTTCAGAAAGCCTTTGACATGGTCCCTCATGAGAGATTATTGGTGAAAATAAAAAGTCATGAGATTGGAGGCAGTATACTATTTTGGATCAAGAACTGGTTAAAAGATAGAAAGCAGAGGGTAGGGCTAAATGGCCGATTTTCTCCAAGGAGAAAGGTGAATATTGAGTGCTCCAGGGATCTGTGCTGGGGCTGCTGCTATTTAACATATTCATAAATTACCTGGAAATAGGAATAATGAGTGAGATGATCAAATTTGCAAATGGCACAAAATTATTCAAAGTACTGTGAAAAATTACAAGAGGACCTTGATAAATTAGAAGACTGGACATCCAAATGGCAGATGAAATTTAATGTGGATGAGTGCAAAGTTATATATCTAGGAAAGAACAAATCAAACAATGGTTACACAATGAAATATTCCATATTAGGAACCACTATCCAGGAAAAACATTTAGGCATCATTATAGGTAATATGTTGAAACTCTTTGCTTAGTGTGCAGCGGTGGCCAAAAAAACAGAAAGAATGCTAGGAATCATAAGGAAAGGAATGGAGAAGAAAACTAAGGATATTATAATGCCTCTGTATCGATCGTTCCATGGTATGACTGCACCTTGAATATTGTGTGCAATTCTGGTTGCCATATTTTAAAAAGGTTATAGCAGAATTAGAAAAGGTACAGAGAAGAGCCACCAAAATGGTAAAAGGGATTTAAGGATATTTGTATGAGGAAAGGCTTAAAACGTTAGGGTTCTTCAATTTGGAAAAGAGATGGCAGAGGGGAGATATGATAAAGGTCTATAAAGTAATGAATGGAGTTGAACAGGTAAATGTAGATTGGTTGTTTACGCCATTAAAAAGTATAAAGACTAGGGGACATTATAACCCATTTAAGACTAAAAAGAGAACATATTTATTCACTCATCATGAAATCAAACTCTGGAATTCGCTACCAGAGGATATAGTTAAAGCTGTTAGTATAGCTGGGTTTAAAAAAAAGTTTGGACAAGTTCCTTGGGGAAAGGTCCATAAAACATTATTAAAGAGGACCCCGGAAATCCATTGCTTGAACCAGGATGAGCATTGTGGAATCAGTGTACCTTTTTGGGAACCTAACAGTTACTTATGACCTGAATTGACCACTGTTAGAAACAGGATACTGGATCTTGGTGGACCCAATATGGCATTTCACATGTTCTTATGTAATTTAAAATTGGATTACTGTTCCCCATGGATGAGGGTCCCCACACTCCCAGAGTCTGTCAAGACCTGGGAGTGGCTTCCCTTGAGTTCCACTGGAATCACAAAGTTATGTACCCCCGGGGTGGGGAGTGTCCACAAAAGCACAGGTGTGAGGGGTAGTTAGGCTGACATCTATGGGTTCTTCCAATACCCAGGGGACATTCTCGAGTAAAGTGTCCCAAGGCTCCACACCTAAAACAGGTGCAGGGGTCATGGCTGGGACATTGCCCTCACCTAGGTGGTGACTTTGGGGGTCAGAACATGTGAACCAACATCCTTTCCAGCTTCTCCTTTCGTCCTCTTAGACTGATGGGTGACTTCTTCTCCTGCTCACTGTCCGCTTCAGTGACCAGCTGAGCTTCATGATACCCCTTGGCTATTTCCAGTGCATTCTCCAGTGTAAGCTTGGGGTGCTGATGTACCCACTGCTTCATCAAGTTGGTCAGGCCCTCCAACAACTGCTCCAATAGCACAATCTTGGCTATCTCTGTTCTGGTCTTTCTCTCTGGTTGCAGGCCACCCTGTCCGGGCCATAACCACAGTACCTTGCTCCTCATTATGCTCATTGGCAGGCTAACATTGGAAACTGTGTGAGATAATATTGGCAGGCTAGCACTGGAAACTGTTGTGGACTCAGTAAGGTGTAGGCAGCCACAACACAATGGATAGACAGACACACACTCCTACACCTATGCCAGCATTGTGCAAATATAGAGGTTTGTGGCAGCCCTGGACACCACACCAGTCCTGGGCACAGTGCAGACATTGCTATGGTACGAAAAACTGTTGGGGTCACTCCCCGGGGTGGTAAACACTGTCAGAATCAATAACTGAAACACACTCCACAGATATCAGAAAGGTTGCTATGATGAATCTCTATCAACAAATCATGTTTAACTTAGGATTTGTTATCTGACATTAATCATAGCAACCTTTTGATATATGTGGAACGTGTTCCCAAGTTTAGGATGGCATTGCTAAGGTATGCAGATGCCAGTATTGGGAGATGCTGCTCCGCGCAGGGCCCAACAGCCTGAATCTCCATGAGGCGTTGGATAGTGGAGCCTGTGGGTGTGGGTGTTTGTACCCCTGATGGCCTCTGCTCTAGGACTGAGTTTCCCAACTCCGGTACTGGTGGGCCAAACACTGTTCAGGTTTTCATGCTGTCCCTAATGAATATTCATGAGATACATTTGAATACAATGGGGGTGCAGCACAGGCATATTTATTAGGGACAGCATGAAACCTGAACGGTGTTTGGCCCTCCAGGATTACAGTTGGGAAACTCTACTCTACGGATTGCACATGTTTATGGTGTCTGTACTCTGTAGGGTAAAATATAGGCATTTCAGGCATGTTTATTTTATCTGCAATAAAGGTTCCGTCTTTATTACCACGGTTTAGTACTGGGTAAAATATGGGGACAGGGTTGTCAGGAGCCACAGCTGGGACTTGAACTTGTGACCTTCTGAGCCTGAACATACTGGCTGTGTGTACTGCACCAGACTGTTGCCACAGGGGCAAATTATTCCCTGGTGATACCATGACTGTTCATCAGACAGACCTTGTCTGTTGCAGTGCATGGCACCCACCTAAATGGGGCTTGGCCGTGGTCTGCTGTGGGCAGATGCCACAGCCCCCTCCATCACCAGCACCCCTCCGCCACCATGCTGACATGCCGTTATGCCGGTGGTGCTGGGGTGTGAAGTCCCAGGCCATCCAGTGTGCCTGTAGGCAGCTGCCTATGGTGTGGGTTCTCAGGTAGGGGTGCCTACATGGACATGCACGCTTCCCCCCCACACCTCCTGTCAATGTTATGTGCCCTTGGGGGTACCTGCTGGGTAATATCCCCTGTGACACTGTGGGACACATACTCATGCCCATGTTGGACCCTTGTCAGTTACTGTCTTGCTGCTTTATATTTTCGGCATCCCTATGTGCCAACTAGGCATCTGCCTATTCCACACTGTGCCCCAGCTGGACCACAGCATGTGCCGCCTGCAGCCCCCTGTATCCCATTTACAGCATCAGTACAGTTGCCCTTTCCTACGTGCCCACTCTGCTGTTGCTGCACATGTGCACGCCATAACAAACCTGCCCAATATAAACGACAATAACCCTGATCACCGCTATTTGAATGTGGGATCATTGACTTTGTAGGGGGACAGAGCATAGACCCTTCCAAACATGATATCTTCCTTTTTACGCTTTGTCAGTAGTGTTTCTTTATGTTTATCATTAATATCACTATTGGCCAGCTTGGTTATTGGGATTTCAAATGTGGTTTTGGTCATTTTATATGTTTATTTGCCTTTTTGGTTCCTGCACATGTATCACTAGTATCATTTTTCTGGGTTTCCCTGCCTTTGCTGTACATTGCTGACTGAAATGGTTTCTCTCTCCTGCAAATGTGCCTCTAGCGCGAGGTTTTCACTGGCGCTAATTTTCAGACCTTCATTTCACGGCGTTAGTGTGCATGGAGCCTCTCCCCGCCAACTCTCCAACCATTGACCCCTAACTCCGCCCTCTGGGGAGCCTTACTCCACCCTTAAGACCCTGATTTCACAGCATTAGTGTGCCTTAACGCTGCTGCCGATGTTATTGCGTGATACGTGACGTTATCACATGATGTTACATTATTGCGTGATAACATTACGTATCACGCGATAACGTTGGGGCTGCTACATTAAGATGGTTTAGTAAACATACCCCTTAATCTCTCAGTTAACTACAATAAATCTTAAGCTCTCTACATTACACAGGACGCAACCTTCATCCTTCCAACAAAATTAAGGATCAATGACAGAGATCTAGATATCAAAAATTAGGTCAAATACCTGGGCAACACTCTAGACCACAACCTGAATATGCTCTCCCACATTAAAAAAAAATAACACAAAAAACAAAAACACTAACACTGCATACCACAAGCTAAGAAACCTACAAAACCTATGCCCACTTCTGGACTCAAGAAATTTCAGAACTGTATCCCAAACCATAATCATGCCACACCTGGACTATTGTAATGTCCCATATCAATGCCTCCCCAAACAAACACTCTACCCACTCCAGCTGGTCAAGAATACTGTTGCAAGGATTATAATCGGCTCATTGAGATACGACCAAATCACAGCCATTCTAAAATCCCTTCACTAGCTTCCTATACCCCAAAGAATAACAAACAAGTGTCAGCAACACTTCCCTGGTGGCCAGTGAACGCCAGAGCAGGTGCGACACAAAAATATAAGGTTAAGATTAGAGAGTCTTCTAAAGGCCCAACTGGCTCTTGGTCCTTGTAGTTGCTTTAGCTCCAGTCTTCAATGAAATGATCAAGCTAAGTGGTGGGAATTAATAAGGCTTTTATTTCCCTTTTCACGGTGGTTCTAAATAGTGGGTTACAACTTTAAAGCAAATGTCCTTAACTCAGGTAGAAAACAAACTCAGGGTTCAAAGCAAAAACTGTTATACGTCACAGGAATGGAGGTGCTCAAACAAAATACAGAATGCTCTGCTGGCAATTCACCCAATCACAAGTCTGGCAGTGACTCTAAACTTTCAGAAATGCAAAGTGTACAGTCCATCTCATGGTCAGATAAATCTTCTGCCAGTTCCACTTGCATTGGCTCGATATCAGAAAGCTCTGATTCCATATCCCTGGTTTCTTGTAAAACACATTCAGGGGTTTTGTATATTTTCTGTAGCAAGTTCCAATGTCCTTGGCCTAGCCTAGGGCGTCGGCCATGTGCTATGTTAGGCTTTAAAGTACCCTCTTTCCTTAGAGGCTTTATAGCAGCTTTATCATATCTTTTAACATTCACAACTTTCTTGTTAGGCATACATTTCTCATACCTTGTATGGCAGCAATCCTCAAGTAACCAGCTTTCTTCCACTGCCTGCCTTTCCCAGGCAGCAGCTTGGTGAAATCCTTTTCTATGCAGGTTAGGCTTACCCTGCAGCCTTTGACTTCCTTCTCCTGGTGAAGGCCTGCCTCTGTACAAGCCCAGCTTCTGGCTTTTTGACTCAGTGTGGCTTGGCTTCTCCAGCTGATTCTTGTTTGGCTTAGGGTTGCAGTTACAGCTGTGCTTTTGCCTCTGAGGGCAAACAGCTCTCAGTTTGGCTTGAGCTGACACCTCCTTAGGTCCTTCCTCAGCTCCTGGGAAATTACCTCTCCCTCTTGGGAATCCTCTAGCACTAGAGTAGTCAGGTTTCCATTTCCACCTCTCACTCTCTGTGCTGCCAGTGATTCTCCCCTTGCTTCTGCTTGGGCTGCTGCTTCTGCTGCTGCTTCGTCTGTTGCCTGTGCTGCCTCTTCTCCTTCCTCCCTTCCAGTCTTCCACTCTCCCCTTATGAAGCCCTCCTGCCTTTGAGGATTGGAAGCTGGTTAGCATTTCCTCGTGACCAGCTGGGCGTGGCTCTTCAGTCTCCCTGAAGACACTCTTGCTCCCTCTAGCTGGTTCCTGGGAATATTGCAAGTCTTTTTCTCTGTGAAAAACACTTTATTTTCTCTCAACTGGGCTCTCATCAGCCCTTGCTGCATGACACAAGGTAGTCATCATCATCTTAAACCTTTTATAAAACCGATCCCCAACGTACTATGAAACCTAATATGCAAAACTCCAGACACAAGATCATGAAGATGTGACAACCAGAACCTCCTATCAATTCCATCCTCAAGCACACAACTCACATGCAACAGAGCTTTCACCCTTTTCACACCCATCATCTGGAACTCACTCCTCGAACTATGCAAAAAAAAACAGGAAATACACCTGTTCATTGATTCCTTTGGGTCAGACTGTGATGGATAACTCTTCACCCATCAAATGCACCACTGTTGTATAATTTATCCTGTACAAACCTCCTCTCTGTTTCTGTTCATCCCCCATCTGTTACTACAAGTTATATTATTCCTCCCCAGTAACCCGTTATTCATTTACTATATAACTGTTGTTGTTCAATGTTAATTGTAAACGGCTTTGACTGAATGATAAAGCAGTATATAAAACCGATTAAATAAAAAAATAAATTCTGCATTTCCAACTCCTTACTCCAGCATGCATCCCTATTTCCTTCCATTGCCACCTTTGCTTGCATATGTCCTTTCTGACCCCCCAGCATGCAATATTTATCTCCCCGTTCCTTCTCACCCGCCAGCATCAGCCTCCTTCTCCCACCCTGACTCCAAGCATCTGTGATCATCAGTCCCTTTCTTCAATCCCTACCATCTTCCAGCTCAGCTTCCTTTTCTCATTCCCAGCTTTAGCATCTGCCAGCACCAGTCCCCAGGTCACTTCTCCCACCTGAAGCATCTATCCTATCCTTCCATCCTCAGTGCATGCATCACCCCCAGCCCCTTCTCCCACTCCCAGCATCTCTACCTTCTCCTATTCTTAGCCCATGTATCAGCCTCCAGCCCCTTTCTTGCAGCCCCAAACCTTCTTCTCCCAGCTCCAGTATCATACCCTTCTCTTAGCCTTTGTATCATTATCAGCCCCCTTTTCCAAACCTCACCATCTGCTAGCATTATTTCCTTTCTCCTCTTTCTCCTAGATCCAGCATGAGATCCTTCTCTCAACTCTGGCCATAGAGTTAGTCCCTTTCTCCCACCCCACCATCTGCCAGTGTCAGCCCCCTTTTGCAACTCCATGTCTCCTTCTCCCATCTACAGCATCAGACTCCTTCTGCCACTGCTGCAATTCCATATAGAACAGTATGAGCTCACTCCCTTGCTCCCACCTCTTAGGTTCTGCTCTCTCAGTACCAATGCAATGCCAGCATCCAGCGACCAGAGGCTGAGGAGCAGAAACAAATCACTGAATTTCTGATACTCTATAGAGAATTGTAGGTGGGGAGGGGGGTTGATGGTGGGGGCAGCTGAGGCGGAGACATTTTGGTAGGTCAGGGCTTGTGTAGCCCTCCCTGTTTCAATGCCTGTGAAGTTACCGTCTTTTGACTATATTGGCCACTGATGGCCCAGGATGGTGAGGGAGACTCTGATGCATTCTCAAGTTATGAACATATTTCAGAGGTAACACTTTAGGCCATCAAACCCAATTATTTCACTCTCAATCCACTGCCTAAAAGCTGTAGTGGTGTAGTGATTCCTCTATTGGTGTATATAACAAATTTGTCCTTGTTTCAAGGCTATATTCTCTTTCTTTGAAACAGATGATTATCAAGCCAGTATCAAAAAAATAGCTCTGATCCAAATGATTTACATTGTAATAATCCAGTCTCTAACTTATATTTTTGGAGTAAACTGATTTTTTTTGATGGACAATTACTGGACCATCTTAGATGAGTGGAGCCATTGATCAATATCATGCAGAGTTTTGTTGAGGTTATGGAACCAAAACAGTACTATTATCATGGGTTGATAAGGTTCATTTGGATGGAGCAGGGCTAGGATATCCTTTTGGTATTCTTTTCCCGTGCCCCCTCTGGATGCCTTAGGCTGTCCATGCCACTATTTGTTGCTCTCTTTTGCATCTCTTTTGTTACCCTGGATCATTCCTGCCACTCTTGCTCAGCTGCTGGGACTGCTCCTGCTGCCCTGCTACTCTTTGGTTATGCAAGAGGTGTTTTGTCTTCAAAAACAAGCAAAAAATCATTCAAACAAAAAAATTTAGGAAAATCAAAGCATTCTTCACCTCTTCAGCCCTTTTCCTGGTTCCTTGGGCTGTTTATGCTACTGTTAGTGCTACTCTGCCAGGCAGACAGATGGAAAGAGTTTCAGCAATAGGCACTTTCATTTCATACATTGGCTCCCCAAACACATGAGTCACTTTCCACAGCAATATATAAAGCCATCAGAATAAAGCTTGCTGTTCTACAGCACAATCTAACCCTCGGGCTTAACTGATTTTAAACTAAGAAAATCACTTTTGTTCCATGCCAATCAATGCGTGGTTGCAATTGCTGTCCCAATTTTGGGATTCGAACAATCAAACACTTCATTTCAATAAACAGATGGCTATGTTGTAAACAATGTAGATCTAAAGGCACATGAACTCTCTCTCTCTCTTTTTTTAAATGGCTTCAATGTTCTGCAAGCCATTTGTTAACCATATGTTTAGTTTTGCCAACATTAATTAGTTGGCAAGGGCACATTATCACATAAATTACGTAGACAAATGATGTAACTTATAAATTTAAGCAATTGGATTGAAAAATTCCTTTGTAATGTTTCCATACAATGGGAGGAATATCTACATTTGTAGTGTCCCATCATTGATGAGCAGTCCAAGAATGAAATATTGTCAGCAACGGATGAGAATGATGGATATAAAAATATATCTTCAATTATAAGGATTTCTCATGTAGGCAAAATGTTCTCAGAATTGAAAATAGGAGTACAATGCCAAGGTGCTTGAATGATTTTAATTATTTTGCTATTAGATGTTAGAAAAGTGTAACATACAGAACAAATTTAACATAGTACATGAATGAAGAGGGTAATTAAAATATACAGGTGAGGATATGGAAAATTCAATTGTATTTTACAAAAGGTTCTACCAAATGCAGGCCTATTGTCAAATACATGTAAGAACATCGATCGTTCACCATATTCAGATGGAGCAGCGATTTTTAGCACAGGTTCCAAAATGGTGCTTGTGACTAGGGTTGCCAACCAGCTGGTTTTCAGCCGGCCTGGCCAGTTTTCCTGTGGTCGGGCCGGCTGCCAGCAGAGAACCGAAACCGGCCATTGAAAAGCCGTTTTTTTGCTCTGGTTGCGAGATCGGAGCGGCCAGAGCAGAAAACCGGCTTTGCGCTTGCGATCGCGATTGCGATCACAGTCCTGGCCCCCCCTTGCAGCCACTGCTGCTGCTTCTTACAGAGCAGCGGCTGCAATAAAGTTAATTTAAAAGTAAGGAATCCTGTGAGGGGCCTTCCGGCCCTATGAAGCTCCTTCTGCATTGCCCGCCCCTCTGTTGTCACTTCCTTTTCAGCCAGGGACCCTGCAGAAGGAGTTTCATAGGAGCTGAGGGTTTCTCACAGGTTTCCTTACTTTTAAATTAACTTTATTGCAGCTGCTGCTCAGTAAGAAGCAGGAGCAACAGCTGCACGGGAGGGGGGACTACAAATGAGTTATGTTGGGGGGGGGACCTGTACTGGAAAAGGGCTATGGGGGGGGGACTTGGACTGGAAATGGGTTGTGATGGGGGGGGACCTTGACTGGAAAAGGGCTATGGGGGGGGGAACTTGGACTGGAAATGGGCTATGGTGGAGGGAGGGGGAACTTGGACTGGAAATAGGCTGTGATTAGGGGGGCTAGGACTGCAAATGGGCTGTGATGGGGGACTTGGACTGTAAATGGGCTGTGATTGGGGGCAGGGGCTAGGACTGGAAATGGCCTGTGATGTGAAGGCTAGCACTGGAAATGGGCTTATGAAGAGCTGGAATAGGACTGGAAATGGGCTGATGTGGGGCATGGGAGAATGGGACTAGAAGGGAGTGGATGCTGGGTGGGTCTAGAACTATAAGGGAACTGATTTTGGGGGAGGACTAGAATGGATGGGGAATGAGAATGGAGAGGGGAAAAAATATTTTGTGTGGAAGAAAAGTCTATGATGGGTCGGGTATTGGGAGAGTAAGAGGGGCTTGAGAATGGAAGGGTGAAATTTAAATGGATGATAAAGGATAAGGAAAGAATTGGGGGAAAGAGCAAAAGGGAAACAATCAGTATGTTAAAGCAGATATAGAGAGAGAATGGAAAACATCTAAAAGAGAAGAAAGGACAAATGGATAGCTCGCAGAAGACACGAAGAAACCAGAAGAAAGTGACTGGAGCAATTGCAACTGAAAAATGAAATGCCCAAACAGAAGGTAGATAAATACTTTTTATTTTGAATTTATTAACTGGAATATGTCTGGTCTGGGAAGTGTGTATTGCTAACATCTTTGCGTTTTTGTTTAGTGCAAGAGGAAATTACTTTATAGTTTTATTTCTCCAATGTTGTACATTTCATGTTTGGATTTTGGGGTTCCCAGTTTAATTATTATCTGACCAAGGAAGTTAGCCTACACGTATCCTCGGTAATTTTTGTGGGTGGGGCTGGGGGCGGGGCAGGGGTGGGCCTAGGGGAGGAGAATGGGTGGAGCATGGCGAGCCAAAGGTGTCTGGTTTTTCTCGGTGAAAAAGTTGGCAACCCTACTTGTGACCCCTAGCACTAATCTCACAATTCTACCATTAGAGATCAGGCTGCCAAATAATGGAAAAATGGCCTTATTTGGCAGCCTGACCTCTGGCAGTAGTATCATAAGATTATTACTAGGAGTCAAAAGCACCATTTTGGAATCTGCAGTCAGCTGAGCAGGAGGGCCTGGGGATCTTTTCTGCTCCCACTAGATACCGGGGACCCCAGTAAGAATAAAGGATGGGATCAGTTGGATGGGGGGTATGATGGGGGAGCCACTGGAAGGGTCTTGAGGCCAAGAGGGTTTCATGCAGAGGATCTTGATACTGCAAGAGGATCAGATGATGCATGCAGGGTAGGAGATTGGGGGGACTGGATTGAGGGGGAGATAATTAGGAGGCCTAACCTCAGAATTTGTGCTTGCCCCTTCAAGAAGGCACTTATTTTTGTCTTCAGGTAGCTGTAAAGACTGACATGTAGATTGTTATTCAACATGGATTCCCCTTGTAAAATTGATAATATATATCAGTACTGTAGGTCTGCCCAAATCATTTCCTCTCCATGAGCTAGCCATACCTCTTTGCAATCTAGACGTGATGCAGTTCTCCACGTGTAAACAGCGGCTTCATAAAATCATTATTTGCATATGTAGTGATCTACATGTGCAAATGCTGCTGTTTAGACATTAGAATGCTTCTAAAATAACCTCATGATCTCTTTTAAGTGATGATTCAACAGCAAAGCATGATTAGAAAAGTGAGTCCTTTTATGTGAATGATATACAGGAAAAAAATATATGGCTTCTTTCAAAAATCCTAACTGCTGTTTTCATAGACTGGACTTTGAAACCATTGATATTCATATGCAGCGCAAAAATGATAAACGATTATTTAGAAATGAAGGAAGAAAACCTGTAAAATATAAACAAGTATTACGGTCTGTTGATTCAGCTGGACCAGGGATGAGGTACCCTTTGCCAGACTGGAAGAGAACCAAAAGCATTAGACAGATGTCTGGTTCTAGGATTTGCAAGGCCTAGGCTGGGAACTTTAATTGGAGCTAGCAGTGGAGCAAGTCCTATGGCTGTAGCAAGAACTGGAAGCAAGCCAGGGCTGTGAGCCTGAAATGGGAAGAGAAAGCAGGTCATAAGTCTGGAGCAATGGCTGGAAGCAGACCAAAACTGCAGGCCTGGAACTTGACTCATCAAGTAGACAGTGAAACAGCATGGTCAGGGAAACATGGCAGCAAGGATTCTGCATACAGGAGCTCAGTAGCAAGTGGGTTGGTTAGCCTTCGCTTTCTGTGAACAGATTCCTGCTACCCAGAAACCTCTTTTAATCTATTCCCAGACAATTCCTGAGTCCTTGGGGTGTGGCCTTAAAGTCTGAATCAGATTTTTTCTCTACTGCTTTACTTGCTACAAATCACTAGCTGACTTACTGAACAGAGCCATAGGACTGGAGTGGCAAAGTAGATAAATTACACATTTTTTATATTATGAACTCTTGCGATTTTTATCATGACTTTTGATCAGCAAACACCTGATTTATTGATGTATTTATTTCTAAAACAAGGATGGGTATATTTGAGCCATCATTTTGACATAAACCAGATTATAATACTTGTTTGCATGTCTTTAAGATATAAGCAGATAGCAGAAGGAACCTGATATGCCTTGCCGAACACGGTCCAGCACTTCCCAAGCACTGTAGATACCAATCAAACACGACAGAAATTAATCCACAATTTCCAAACTAGTAAAAGATTTATGAGAGCTACAAGCACTTAAGTCTGATTTATTCTATCCGCAGGGCTTATTGCTGAGCTCGCTAGCTGAGTTTGCTTTAAGTCGCTGCTTTAGTGTATTCGTCCTTCAGCTTTTTGTTTTGTTGGTTAAAGACCACACTAGCACTTTTTTACCCCAGTTCAGTGATAATTGCAACATCATCTGCTATCCATGGTCTAAAGACAAGATGCTTAACACAAATAAGTTTCCTTTTATAAAATTACCCTCTATGTGGAATGTCCCCAAAAGCTCCTCTTTTATAAAAACAACACAGGTACCTATGTGCCTTTGTATTTGTACAGTGCTGCATTTACCTAGTAACACTATACAAATGATAAGTAGTAGTAGTAGTAGTAGGTTATAAAAATCAACTCCTAAAACTAGCTCCAGTAGTGCACAAATACTTATACACAAATTTATGCTTGCTCTGAAGAAGGTATATATGTGTATGCATCAGGCATATGCATTAGTTTTCATTTGCAAGGAAAGATAGATAAAAGTTGTGATTTTTGGGTTATCCCAGTGTCAGTTAACTGAGAGTACATGCTCAGAAATTTTTCACAAATTGCCATTCATGTATTTTGTCTTTGTCATGTGCATTTGTGTACCCAGATGCACTAGAGCAAATCTGGAAGGGGGAGGAGCTTGAGGAATGGTCACCAACAGCCATTCTAAGGCACTTCAGCCAATCCTGCTTCAAATGTTTGAGAGGTAACCAGAGAAACCTATCCCTGTGTCTGATTTCTGCAAATCCTGTGGCTTATAACATTACAGCAGGGCTGCAACACACAGCGAACACACATAGCACAGAATAATTTTAGCTCTGATTTTCAGAGGGTGCGGAGTTTTGCTATAGCAGGGATAGGGCAAAGAATAAAACAAAACATATCAACTTGACTAATGGCTACTGCTATAGGACTCTGCCCTTGTATATCAAAGCACACAAAGAAGAGATCCAAGCTCTTTATTTGTTGTAAAGTGTTTTTGCCTTTTTTTCCAGAGTCTGCCACACTAGGGACCTGAAAGGGGAGTGCCTTTTCACTTTGATGCAACACAATAGCAGGAGAAGTTACTATATCAAAAATCTATAGATTCCTTTGCAGAATCATAAGATACAGTACAATAATATTTCTTGCAACAATCCTTTTTATGTATTATCTATGATAACAAATGTGAAGTTGTGAGGAGAAGGACACCTTTATTGTCCATAGAATAGTAACAAATAAATAAAAAAAAGTAAAAGTAAAAAATATGTAATATAGGTTCAGTCCCTGGGAATCCAGTCATATTGAAGCATTATAGCTACATAGCTAGCCAATGGGAAAATATACAGACCCTCTCCCCAATGCTTTCAAGATTGTTAGCAAAGGTATTCAGCTTTACCAGGCCCTGTGCTGCAGGGCCAGTCTGAGGCTACACGAAGATCCCTGGCCATAGTATCTGAAGCAAGGTAAGTTGTAAAGTTGGGAGGGGACAGGGCACCTCTGTGTCTTATATATCCCATTTCATTGTTTATAGAACAGTGACATAAATTGGAGTGGAGGAGTAGCCTAGTGGTTAGAACACTGTCTTGGTAACCAAGCAACCAGGGTTTGAGTCCCACTAGCACTCCTTGTGGCCTTGAGCAAGTCACTTAACCCTCCATTGCCTTGGAAGAAAGGCCTGGCAATCTACTTCCAGTGACACTGCCAAGAAAACCCAGGAGCTTCTGGGTCGCCAGGAGTCAGGACTGACTCGAAGGCACACATTGCATTGACAGATAAATTAAAAATCCAAAGCAAAAAGCTGTAATACAGGGGGTGTCTCTGGAAATCCAATCCCATTACAGCATTGTAGCTATGTAGCTGGGCAGTAGACAAGCATACCCAGCTTTTCACCATGTTCTTTCGGCCTTACTGCAGGGTTGAGTAGAGGCAAATCATAATGCTTGGGAAAGGTACTTCTGGGAAATGAAATATTTGCAGAAAGAAAGAAGGGGTGTGTGTGGGGGGGAGGGGGGAAATGTGAGAGCAGTACTGGCACAAGTAAACAGGAAGAGACATGGCATTCCCCAGGAATGGTTATAGGCTCCCTTAGTCTTCCACCCAAGCTAAGAGAGATGTATTTTCAAGAAGAGTAGAAAGATCTGCAGTTTGAGGTGCAATTGTAGAAGAACAGATGTCTGATGTCATCTCGACAGAGGGGCAAAGAGAGATTCACACAGTGCAGTATAGAGAGACAGGAGAGAAGTAACAGGTGTAGGAAAATAAGCCACACAACAGGCACACTATATTCTCCACTGAAACATATGTGGAGATAATCTTGGCAGATACAGAATCTGAGGGATCCACATAGATGAGTTTTACATCTGAATCATCAGATATTGAAAGTATATTGGCTGAAGAGGTTGTTAAAGAGATTTTTGTTAGTGTGCCAACAGGTGAGGAGGTAGAAAGTAATTCTGGCAATGTGAAGGTCAAGAGTACCACACAGGTAGAGGGTAAAGTAGAGTGAGAAGGTTGCCATTGACCTTTCATCCTCTCCTGTACCCTAGCCACAGTTCCAGCAGCAGCACTAAGCACAGCAGCCCCCTCCCCCAAGTAAGTATGGGGAAGTCTTGATGTTTGGAAGTATTTTAAAGTGCTTGACTTCCTGTGGTAGGCAGAATGCTATTACGGTAGGCAGCACAAAAGGAAGCTGATGGGTTATCTTACAAACAGCGGCATGCTGCATCATTTGGAAGAGCAACATTCTTTCCAAGTCCATACAAAGGAGGACCGGATCCTAGGCTGAGGATTCCATCCAGGACTGTAAATAACAGTGGTGGGAAAGTTACAGGAAAACCAAAATCCTTTTGCCAAACGGAACCCACATTCTCTTTTACCATGGAAGATATGAGGTGGTGTTCATTAGCAGTGTCACAGGGCAGATGACAGGCAGCATCAAGAGTTGTTATTTGATGCATTGGGGAAATGACAGCTCTGGATGACCATCCCGTGAAGATGGTTGAGAATGTAGTGCCAGATGTTGAATTATGATAGCTATGTGCCACTATGGCACATAGACGTCTGCACTAACCCTTAACTGTGGATATTCAATGGCTGGGTCATATATGGCACCCGCATTGAATATCTGGGTTTGCCACACTGCCTCCCAGCTGTAGTACCTAACTAGGCAGCGGCGATATTGCATGCTGCCCGGTTAGCCCCTTTGGCTAAAAGATAGGTGAGCTTTTGCTGCGTCGATCTTTTAGCCGTAGGCCGCTAACCGGGTAGCATGAAATATCGCCTCTGCCTGGTTAGCAACTGTCATCGCCTCCACTCCTCCCCAGAACGTCAACAACATGCCCTGATGCTAAACAGTTGGCATTGGGGCATGTAGAGGAGAAGATTGGAGATATTCAGTGGCACTAACTGTGTTAAGGCTGCAAACCGTGTAAATGTCTTTCGAATATCGGGCCTGTAGTGTTCAAAAATCTGCGGCATGTCTTAGCTCCAGCTTACTGAATGCCCTGCAAGAAAACATTTAGTAGTAGATCCTCAGCCTGTATAAAAAATTGTGTCACCAACTGCAGGCACAGCTGGCAAAGCAGAGATCAATACTAGTGGACAATGCTATACATGCCTGATTCTCTCTGACAGCATACTGGTGGCAGCCAGCAGAGGCAGGAATAGGCTGCAGATCAAATGGGGAAGCAATAGCAGGAGGGTACTGATGGGCTCTGCTACATAGCCAGGTAATGGATAACAGTCATAAACGGATCCATATCTTAGCAGAAATAAGGGCAATGCTGCAAAACTGGAACACAGAACGCAAAGAACATTTTTTATTTTTATTTAACAGATTTTTATACCACGATATCCTTAAGTCAAAGTGGTTTAAATTACAACTTACATTTCTGACAGTGAAACGAAGAACAAGTTAAATGGGGGGGGGGAGGTGGAAGCATGCAGGCTAATAAAAATAAGATTATAAACATAACATGAGGAACTATAAACAATGTAGCTGTGAAGCTTCTTATGGAAATAATGTGAGAACTATATACAATAACTGTGGAACTAAATAAGGATGAGATGATGGCCAAAGTTGCATGGTTTACTAAGTAATGCTACCGAAGTGCTCAATGAATAAGAATGTTTTTAGTTTTTTTCTAAAGTCTTTGCTGCTGTACTGGGTCAGACCAAGGTCCATCAAGCCCAATATCCTGTTTCTAAAAGTGGCCAATCCAGGTCAAAAAGTACCTAGAGGTTTCCAAAAAAGACACACAGGTTCCATAATGCTTCTATTGGGTCAAGCAGTGGATTACCTGGGTCCTCTTTAATGCTTTATGGACCTTTCCTCCAGGAACTTGTCCAAACCTTTTTTAAACTGAACTACACTAAAAGCTTCTACTACATCCTCTTGTGACGAATTCCGGAGTTTGATTATGCATTCAGTGAAAAAAATGTTTTCTTATTAGTCTTAAATGGGTTAAACTGTAGCTTCATTCCATGTCCCCTAGTTTTTTTACATTTTAAAGGTGTATACAATTGATCTATGCTTACCTGTTCTACTCCATTCATTAATTTATAGACTCTGTCATATCTCCCCTCAGCTGTCTCTTTTCCGGATTGAAAAGCCCCAACCTCTTAAGCCTCTCTTCACAGGAGTATCCTTCCATCCCCTTTACCATTTTGGTGGTTCTTCTCTGTATTTTTTCTAATTCCTCTATATCCTTTTTAAGATACGGTGACCAGAAATGCACACATTATTCAAGGAACGGTCACACCATGGAATGATACAGAGGCATTGTAATATCCTTTGTTTTATTCTTCATTCTTTTCCTTATGATTCCTAGCATTTTATTTGCCTTCTTCGCCGCTGCTGTACACTAGGTAGAAGGTTTCAATGTGTTATCCACAAAGACATAGAAACATAAAACATGATGACAGAAAAAGACCACATGGCCTATCTAGTCTGTCCTTCCATTTCAACAACTACAACAGTCCACTTTTTACCTTTAGAGATCCTCTGTGTTGGTCCCATGCTTTTTTGAATTCAGTTACTGTCCTCATCTCTACCACCTCCACTGGGAGACTATTCCATGGATCCACTGCTCTTTCCGTAAAGAAATATTTCCGCATATCACTCCTGAATCTATCTCCCTTCATCCTCATCCCATGTCCCCTCGTAGCAGAACTTGCATTCAATTGAAAGAGGCTCTCTCCCTGAACATTTATGCCACGGAGGTATTTAAACATCTCAATCATATCACCTCTATCCCGCCTTTCCTCTAAGGTGTACATATTAAGATCCTTAAGTCTGTCCTCAGATGCTTTATAATGAAGCCCACTTATCATTTTAGTAGCCACCCTCTGCACCGACTCCATCCTGTTCACATCCTTTTGAAGGTGCGGTCTCCAGAATTGCACACTATACTCCAAATGAGGTCGCACCAAAGACTTATACAGAGGCATTATCACCTCCTTTTTTCTGCTAGCCATTCCTCTCCGTATGCACCCAAGCATCCTTCTAGCTTTTGCCGTCATCTTTTCTACCTGTTCAGCTACTTTAAGATCATCAGACACAACAACGCCTAGGTCCTGCACTTCTTTAGTGGACAAAAGTACTTCACCTCCTATACTGTATTGCTCCCTTGGATTGCTGCAGCCCAAATGCATGACCTTACATTTTTTAACATTAAATCCCAGCTGCCAAATTCTAGACCATTCTTCAAGCTTAGCTAGATCCCTCCTCGTGTTATCTACACCTTCCTGAGTGTCTACTCTATTGCAGATTTTGGTATCATCCGCAAAGAGGCAAACCTTACCCGACAGCCCTTACGCTATATCACTAACAAAGATGTTAAAAAGAATCAGACCAAGGACAGATCCCTGGGGCACACCACTGGTAACATCCTTCTCCTCAGAGTGAGCTCCATTTACTTGTACTCTTTGTCGCCTCCCACCCAACCAATTTCTAACCCAAGCAGTAACTTTAGGGTCCATCCCTAGGGTGCTCAGTTTGTTTATAAGTCGCCTGTGAGGAACAGTGTCAAAGGCTTTACTGAAATCTAAATACACCACATCTAGAGCTCTCCCTCGGTCCAACTCCCTGGTCACCCAGTCAAAGAAATTAATCAGATTTGTCTGACAAGACCTGCCTCTGGTGAATCCATGCTGCCTCGGATCCTGTAATCCGCTGGACTCCAGAAACATCACTATTTTCTCTTTCATCAGCGTTTCCAATAATTTACTCACCACCGAAGTTAAACTAACCGGCCTGTAGTTTTCAACCACATCCTTACTTCCGCTTTTGTGTAAAGGCACCACATGAGCCTCTCTCCAGTCCTTTGGCACCACTCCCGATTCCAACGAGGCATTGAAAAGGTCAGTCAGTGGAGTTGCTAGAACGTCCCCAAGTTCCCTTAGTATTCTAGGGTGTATCCCATCTGGTCCCATCGCTTTGTCTACTTTAAGTTGAGCTAGTTTCTCACGAACACAGTCTTCTGAAAATTGTTCAAGATGTCCCTCACTTCTGTTCCTATTTGTGGGTGTTTTCTGAGGTCCTGCTCCTGGTTCTTCATCTGTGAACACAGAACAAAAATATTTGTTAAGCAATTCCGCTTTATCCTTATCAGCTTCTACATATTCCCCCCCTGCACCCTTGAGTCTGACAATACCACTTTTGCCCTTCCTCTTCTCACTAATATTTATGAAAAATGTCTTATCCCCCCATTTTATTGCATTAGCTATTTCCTCCTCCTTTTGAATCTTTGCCTTCTTGACTACTTTGCTAGCTTCTGTAAGTTTTTCCAAATACAGATGCCTGTCTTCCTCTCTCTGTGATCTCTTGTATTTCATGAAGGCCTCCCTCTTTTTCTTCACTTTTTCAGCTACTTCCTTTGAAAACCATAGCGGTCTCCTTTTCCTTTTGCCTTTATTTACCATTTTAACAAAAAGGTTGGTTGCCCTTAAAATATCCCCTTTCAGTTTTTCCCACTGTTTTTCTACATCCCCCAGCTGTTCCCATCCCACTAACGACTCCCTGAGGTATTGGCTCATCTTCGCAAAGTTAGTCTTCCTAAAGTCTAAGATCCTCACCTTGGAATGGATTCTAACAGCCCTAGTCCTAATACTGAACCACACCATCTGGTGATCACTGGATACAAAATGATCTCCCACTACAACATCAGAAACACTTTCACCATTGGTAAGCACCAAGTCCAGTATGGCCCCTTCACGTGTGGGGTCTGTTACCAATTGCCTGAATAGTTCTCCCTGTAGAGAATCCAGGATCTCCTTACTTCTAGATGATACTGCAGCAGGAATGTGCCAATCAACATCTGGCATATTGAAATCTTCTATCAGTAGCACTTCCCCTTTCCAGCAATTCTGCGTATGTCTTCAATTAACTCTCTGTCCACCTCTTCCTCTTGTGAGGGAGGTCTGTATATCACACCAATGCAAATAGATTTCTCTTTCCCTCTTTCCAGTTTAACCCACAATGCCTCCTCTCTCCATTTTAAGCTCTGTAGTTCCAAAGCTTTAATAGTAGTTTTTACATATAATGCCACTCCTCCTCCCCTTCTTCCTACCCTGTCCTTTCTGAATAAAGTATAGCCAGGTATAGTTACATCCCAATCATGGTTTTCTGTGAACCATGTTTCTGTAACTGCCACTAAATCCAAGTCAGCCACTCCCACCAAAGCTTCAACATCAGGGATCTTATTTCCCATGCTACGGGCATTTATACACACTGCTTTCCATATGTTACCCCTGTTACCCATTTCCATAAAGGTATTTAATGTATCACCTACCTGGGGGCTTTCACTTACCTGGGGGCTTTCTTCACCTATCCCCAACGAATCTAGTTTAAAGCCCTCTTCAGTAGATTAGCCAGTCTACTACCGAAGATGCGTTGACCTTTCTTGGACAGATGGATGCCATCTCTGCTCTGCAACCCTTGGAACAGCATCCCATGGTCTAGGAAACCAAAACACTCTCGATGACACCATCCACGCAGCCATGCATTCATCTCCAGGATGCGAGCCTCTCTGCCTTGGCCTTTACCCTCAACAGGGAGGATTGAAGAGAACACCACCTGTGCACCTAACTGCTTCACCCTCTGTCCCAGAGCCATGAAGTCACTTTTGATACGTTCCGAGGTATACATGGCAGTATCATTTGTTCCAACATGGATTAGCAACATTGGGTAATAGTCAGTGGGCTTGATGAGTCTCGGCAAACTCTCCGTAACATCTTGGATTTTGACACCAGGCAGACAGCATACCTCTCTGGACATCAAGTCTGGTCGGCAGATGGACGCCTCAGTACCCCTCAGAAAAGAGTCTCCAACCACCACTACCCTTCGTTTCCTTCTGGTCACTGATTCTGCAACTTTGGGGTACTTGAACTCTGGTTCTTCCCTTTCCAGGGATGCTTTCACCTTCTCCACTTCCAGGGCTGCATAATGGTTCTTCAATTCAAGGGCTGGAGAAGTTGGATTGGTGTTTTTGCAGGCCCTGGTGACTTGTGTTCAACCATCGACATTCTGTTGGCACCCATCTTCTCCTGTGCTGGAGAGCTTGGTTGCTGCAAGAAGCATCTCATCAATGTACTTCTCACTGTCTTGAATGCTCCTCAGCCTCGCCACCTCCTCTCTGAGTTCCTCCACTTGTTTTCTCAGAGCTTCAGCATGCAGGCACCCTGCACATGGAACTGGTCCTTCAACTGGCATTAGGACCTCTGTCTGGACCGAGGCAGAAGCTGTAACGGGGGCAACAGCTTTAGCAATATGATTTTTCCCAGCCACTGTTCTGTTCGTGGAGCTTAGGTATCTGTTAAAGCAAAAGAGAGAGCTCTACCAAGTACCAGCCAGTTTCCCAGCTGTCCTTTCAGAGAAAAAGCAGTTAAATCTCTTTAATTATATTCAAAATGTGCTGGTCCAATTCTCTGTGATGTGTTAAATGGGGAGGTGCCCTATAAAGCAAGACTGCTCACTAGGGGTGGGTGGGAGTCGGGGTGGGTAGGGAGGGAACTAACACCTGATTAGGTGTTAGCAGTTTCCAAACCTGAGTAGGTTACTAAAGTTCAGCAACCTACTGTGCTCAAGGAAAGTTCCACTAAAGCACCAAAAAGAAAGTAACCTTGCTTTAAAAAATATACAAAATCCCTTTTAAGAGCTCCCAGTCAGAGAGCTAGCAATGTAATATAATAAAAACAAACAAACAAACAAACCCTCAAATCCTTACTGTTTGTTGATCTGTAGAGCCCTGGTTAGGAAAGCCTCAACAGGTCAGGGCATTGGAGCCTTTTATGCAGGCCTCAGCTGCTCTCAGGAAATCAGGCCCACTAACTCCTGATTAGGTGTTAGCAGTTTCTAAACCCGAGGAGGTTACTAGAGTTCAGCAACCTACTGTGCTCAAGGAAAGTTCCACTAAAGCACCAAAAAGAAAGTAACCTTGCTTTAAAAAATATACAAAATCCCTTTTAAGAGCTCCCAGTCAGAGAACTAGCAAAGTAATATAATAAAAACAAACAAACAAACCCTCAAATCCTTACTGTTTGTTGATCCGTAGAGCCCTGGTTAGGAAAGCCTCAACAGGTCAGGGCACTGGAGCCTTTTATGCAGGCCTCAGCTGCTCTCAGGAAATCAGGCCCACTAACTCCTGATTAGGTGTTAGCAGTTTCTAAACCTGAGGAGGTTACTAGAGTTCAGCAACCTACTGTGCTCAAGGAAAGTTCCACTAAAGCACCAAAAAGAAAGTAACCTTGCTTTATAAAAAATATACAAAAAACCCTTTTAAGAGCTCCCAGTCATAGAGCTAGCAATGTAATATAATAAAAACAAACAAACAAACCCTCAAATCCTTACTGTTTGTTGATCTGTAGAGTCCTGGTTAGGAAAGCCTCAACAGGGCATGGCACTGGAGCCTTTTATGCAGGCCTCAGCTGCTCTCAGGAAATCAGGCCCACTAACGCCTGATTAGGTGTTAGCAGTTTCTAAACCTGAGGAGGTTACTAGAGTTCAGCAACCTACTGTGCTCAAGGAAAGTTCCACTAAAGCACCAAAAAGAAAGTAACCTTGCTTTAAAAAAAATATATACAAAAAACCCTTTTAAGAGCTCCCTTTCAGAGAGCTAGCAATGTAATATAATAAAAACAAACCAACAAACCCTCAAATCCTTACTGTTTGTTGATCTGTAGAGTCCTGGTTAGGAAAGCCTCAACAGGGCAGGGCACTGGAGCCTTTTATGCAGGCCTCAGCTGCTCTCAGGAAATCAGGCCCACTAACTTCTGATTAGGTGTTTGCAGTTTCCAAACCTGAGGAGGTTACTAGAGTTCAGCAACCTACTGTGCTCAAGGAAAGTTCCACTAAAGCACCAAAAAGAAAGTAACCTTGCTTTAAAAAATATACAAAAAACCCTTTTAAGAGCTCCCAGTCAGAGAGCTAGCAATGTAATATAATAAAAACAAACAAACGAACCCTCAAATCCTTACTGTTTGTTGATCTGTAGAGTCCTGGTTAGGAAAGCCTCAACAGGGCAGGGCACTGGAGCCTTTTATGCAGGCCTCAGCTGCTCTCAGGAAATCAGGCCCACTAACTCCTGATTAGGTGTTAGCAGTTTCTAAATCTGAGGAGGTTACTAGAGTTCAGCAACCTACTGTGCTCAAGGAAAGTTCCACTAAAGCACCAAAAAGAAAGTAACCTTGCTTTAAAAAAAATATATACAAAAAGCCCTTTTAAGAGCTCCCTTTCAGAGAGCTAGCAATGTAATATAATAAAAACAAACCAACAAACCCTCAAATCCTTACTGTTTTTTGATATGTAGAGTCCTGGTTAGGAAAGCCTCAACAGGTCAGGGCACTGGAGCCTTTTATGCAGGCCTTAGCTGCTCTCAGGAAATCAGGCCCACTAACTCCTGATTAGGTGTTAGCAGTTTCTAAACCCGAGGATGTTACTAGAGTTCAGCAACCTACTGTGCTCAAGGAAAGTTCCACTAAAGCACCAAAAAGAAAGTAACCTTGCTTTAAAAAATATACAAAATCCCTTTTAAGAGCTCCCAGTCAGAGAGCTAGCAATGTAATATAATAAAAACAAACAAACAAACCCTCAAATCCTTACTGTTTGTTGATCCGTAGAGCCCTGGTTAGGAAAGCCTCAACAGGTCAGGGTACTGGAGCCTTTTATGCAGGCCTCAGCTGCTCTCAGGAAATCAGGCCCACTAACTCCTGATTAGGTGTTAGCAGTTTCTAAACCTGAGGAGGTTACTAGAGTTCAGCAACCTACTGTGCTCAAGGAAAGTTCCACTAAAGCACCAAAAAGAAAGTAACCTTGCTTTAAAAAAAAATATATACAAAAAACCCTTTTAAGAGCTCCCTTTCAGAGAGCTAGCAATGTAATATAATAAAAACAAACCAACAAACCCTCAAATCCTTACTGTTTGTTGATCTGTAGAGTCCTGGTTAGGAAAGCCTCAACAGGGCAGGGCACTGGAGCCTTTTATGCAGGCCTCAGCTGCTCTCAGAAAATCAGGCCCACTAACTCCTGATTAGGTGTTTGCAGTTGTCAAACCTGAGGAGGTTACTAGAGTTCAGCAACCTACTGTGCTCAAGGAAAGTTCCACTAAAGCACCAAAAAGAAAGTAACCTTGCTTTAAAAAAAATATATACAAAAAACCCTTTTAAGAGCTCCCTTTCAGAGAGCTAGCAATGTAATATAATAAAAACAAACCAACAAACCCTCAAATCCTTACTGTTTGTTGATCTGTAGAGTCCTGGTTAGGAAAGCCTCAACAGGGCAGGGCACTGGAGCCTTTTATGCAGGCCTCAGCTGCTCTCAGGAAATCAGGCCCACTAACTCCTGATTAGGTGTTTGCAGTTTCCAAACCTGAGGAGGTTACTAGAGTTCAGCAACCTACTGTGCTCAAGGAAAGTTCCACTAAAGCACCAAAAAGAAAGTAACCTTGCTTTAAAAAATATACAAAAAACCCTTTTAAGAGCTCCCAGTCAGAGAGCTAGCAATGTAATATAATAAAAACAAACAAACAAACCCTCAAATCCTTACTGTTTGTTGATCTGTAGAGCCCTGGTTAGGAAAGACGCCTAAATCTTTTTCCTGGGTGGTGGTTCCTAATATGGAACCTTGCATTGTGTAACCATAGTTTGAGTTGTTCTTTAATAGGTGCACTTTGCACTTGTTCACATTCATATTCATTGGCCATTTGGATGCCCAGTCTTCCAATTTATCAAAGTCCTCTTGTAATTTTTCACAATCCTCTTGGGTTTTAACAACTTGAAATAATGTTGTGTCATCTGCAAATTTGATCACCTCACTCGTTATTCCCATTTTCAGGTCATTTACGAATATGTTAAAAAGTAGCAGGCCCAGCACAGATTCCTGGGGTTCTCCACTATTCACCTTTCTCTGTGTATCCAAGTTTCTTTGTAAGAGATAGTGGGACAAACATGGTTAAGGCTGCGAAAGAGGGGGGCTTTCCTGGGCTCAGAAATTTCACATACTTGCTGCACATGATTTTGAGAGCCTCCCTTGATTAGAGCAATCTTGTCTTGAGGAAACTGATTGTGAAGTGTCAAAAATTAGCTAGGTGTTCCTACTTGAGTATGAAGGGTGGGAATGAGCTGCATGAGAAGCAGGAAGTAATTGTGCACTTGTGCACCAGTTCAAGCAGAATGTTAACACCAGGTGGAATTATGGCATGCTGTAGAGATTATTGGAGAAATGGGCAGCCCTGAATCAGTTGCCATTAGAGATTGAGATCAGCATTGATAGACTCCGGAGTCACTAGGAACGGGTAATTATTACACGGGTGATGGAAATCCTAAAGCCCTTTATGGATGCCATGGAGTAACTGAGTTTCACAAGGGCTACACTGAACCTTCTCATCCTAGTAGTGAATAATTTGCAAGCCAAGTTAAAGAGTTCAGCAGTGACAGGGATTCACAGCAGAGTTTTTGGTGATGGTGGATTTCTCACATGGTCAAGTGGGAAAAAGTTTGGAATCCCTTATGAAAGAGGCTGCTTCTATGATAGCTGGTCTCTGTGACCCATAGAGGAAAGAAACTGTTGCTTTATGTTGTGGCTTACTGACTTACCAGAATGAGAAGCTGGTGACTGGATGAAGGAAAAGGAACATCAGAGGAGGAGAACAGTTGTGGTGGTGATACAGCAAGGGAAATATCAGGCACATTGGAAAGCAGTATTGCTAGCATGAGTATCACTCTGTTACCTACTACGCCCCCCCCCCCCCCCCATCTCACCTTTACATATACCCAGCAAATGTGTATTCTCCACGGCAGGGGTTTTTGTGGCTCTCTATTAAGAACATAAGATATACCATACTGGGTCAGACCAAGGTCTATCAAGCCCAGTATCCTGTTTCAAACAGTGGCCAATCTGGGTCGTAAGAACATATCAGTCTCCCCAAAAGACACAAGTTCCTCAATGCTTGTATAGGGTCAAGCAATGATATCCTGGGTCCCTTTTAATAATGGTTTATGGAACTTTCCTCCATGAACTTGTCAAAACCATTTTTAAACCCAGCTACACTAACATCTTTTACTACATCCTCCGGTAACAAATTCCAGAGTTTGATTACATGTTGAGTGAAAAAATATTTTCTCTTATTAGTCTTAAATGGGTTACCCTGTAGCTTCACTGCATGTCCCCTAGTCTTTTTATATTCTGATGATGTAAACAATCAATCTACATTTACCCATTTCATTCCATTCATAAATGTATAGACCTTTATCATATATCCCCTAAGCCGTCTCTTTTCCAGGTTGAAGAGCCCTAACCTTTTTAGCCTCTCTTCATAGGAGTAACAACTTTAAATAGTTTTGTGTCATCTGCAAATTTGATAACCTCAATCGTTATTCCCTTTTCCAGATCATTTATGAATATGTCAAAAAGCAGCAGACCCAGCACAGATCCCTGGGGTACTCCACCTTTTTCCATTGGGAAAATTGGCCTACCCTCTGCTTTCTATCTTTTAACCAATTCCTGATCCATAATAGTACAGTGCCTCCTATCCCATGACTTTTTAGTTTTGCAAAAAGTCTCTGATGAGGGACCTTGTCAAAGGCTTTCTGAAAGATACACTATGGCGTATGTTTACTAAACTGTGGTAACGTTACATAACGCGCATTATGTAATGTTAACGACCGTTAAGTAACGTTAACGAACATTATGAGACGTTAGCGATCGTTAACGTCTCATAACGCACGTTATTGTTACTTAACGATCGTTGACGTTCTGCGGTGCAGTAAACACCGCAGAAGATGGAGAGAGGGCGGAGAGAAGAGGTCATTGGGCGGAGTGTGGGCGGGGAGAGGCTCCATTCACACTAACGCGCTGATCTGAAGATCTGAATCCTAATGCGATTGAAAACCTGCTGTTAGATGCACATATGCAGGAGAGAGAAACCATTTACGTGTCAGCAATGTACAGCCCAGGCAGGGAGCCCAAAATCTGTGATAGTAGTGCTCCATGTACAGCAATACCATAGTGCCAAAGTATGAATGGCCACTATGGCGATGGTGCAAATGGGGCATAGGGGGCCGCAGGAAGGACATGTAGCATGGGCAGCTTGGGAACAGGGTGGACCAGGCAGGCACCTAGGTGGCACATAGGAACATAGACACCGGAGATCAGCAAGACAGCAGTTAACCAAGGCCAAACACAATCCACCAATATCTACCTGGTCCACCCTAGGCAATAGTCGCTAGGGCACAGACCTGACATCCCCCCAGCCATCCCACCCCCCTGTGGAGGGGACATAATAGTGGTAGGCAGTGATGAGGGGATGTGAGGATGTCCATGTATGCCCCCCCACCCCGGAACCCGCTCCCTAGGCGGGCGCCTACCTACACAGTGGATGGCCTGGGACTGCGCACTACCAGCACCGACAGAAAATGGCCACATCAGTTTGGCAAGGGGGCATGTGCCCGTACTGGAGGGGGCAGTGCCACCTCCCTGCAGTGGACCCAGGCCATGCTCTGCATCAGTACGTGGTGTGCAGTGCAACATAAAAGGTCTGGCTGAGGAAAAGTGCAGGTAGCCCCAGGGACTACCATGCATCTGTGGCAACAGTGTGGTGCAGTACACCCAGCCAGTGTGTCCAGGAGCAGAGGGTCACAGGTGCAGGTCCCAGCTGTTGTTCCTGCAGAGTATGTCCCTATATTTTACCCTACAATGCAGATTTAACAGCAATATGTGCAAAGCCCAAAGCAGCGGCGAACAGGGGTGTAAACACCCACTCACACAGGCTCCACAATCCAATGATGCATGGAGCGGCAGGCTGTTGGCCCCAGCATTGGGATGATGTTATCACCAAAGCACCAAAGCAAATGAAATAAACATAAACATACTACCCCCTGCACAGTTTAGCAATGTCGGCACTGTGCTCAGGACTAGTATGGCGGGCAGGGCTGCCAACCACCTCTATCTTTGTATAATGCTGCAAAAGGAGTGAGCGTGTTTGTATGTCTATCCATTGTTCTGTGGCTGCGTACACTTCACTGGGCCCAAAATGTCCCACTGTTACCAGTGTTAGCCTGATTAGATACATAATGAGGAGCAAGGTATTCTGGGTATGGCCCGGACAGGGCAGATTGGCCAGGATGCATCCTCACAGGGTGTGGGGCAATGGCTAGGACACTGTAATGCCTGACCACCGCCTGCATGGACAGGGTGGCCACAGCATGGCATGCTGGGAGGGCACTCACTATGAACGAGCAGTGACCATGGCAGGTCTAGGTTCCCACATAGCACTCTGCACTATTTGTCTCTAGTGATATATTTGTGTTCCCTAGTGCTGGGGTCCCAATCACTGAGATGCCTGCTTGCTGCACATAGTTCCTGGTGGACTTTCTGCAGTTAGACTGTGCATGGTTGGAACACCTTTAAGGTATGTACAGTCTGACTGTGCTGTCTGCTGGTGACTGGCAGACAGTGGTGGGAGGCAATTGGGGTTTCCAGACTTAACCCCAGCATTGCTGCTGGTCTGCCACTGTCCCAGTCATAGGTATGGTTCTGGCCCACCAACCCTGGAGGGCTGTCTCATACAAACAGGATGGAGGTTGTTTCCCTGGGGCGGGGGCACTGCTCTTTACTTACAAAAGGGTGATGTGGGCCCCTTTTGGGTATGTAGTGTATACCACTGTGACCTATTCAAGCACTGCTACACACACCTCATGCAATTCTAGGAACCCCTCTGCCCTGCTAACAGCTGCCCATGTTAGCCAGACCCTCACACGGGGTACACACTAATTTGGCTGGTGTCTGGTCCCACAGGGCCACATGTGACTGCAGGATACAGATGGACACCAAATTACCTTCGGCTGCACTGCACGGAACACCCATCACACACTGGTAGTGATGGGGATTTACAGCAGGATCTATCTCTAGTACCACATGTACTGCGGACCTAGTGCTGGGCACCAATCCTATCCCTCAGGGTGACCACAGAACCTGCACAATGGCATGGTCTGTAGCTACTCTGTGCCAGTATCACACACTGTCAGTTCGTCTTTCCCAGCTGAGGTACCGGAGAGGTGCAGACCCCATTTGGTGATCAGCTGTAGACAGCTATTCAGCATGTGCATTGCATCATGGGTACTGCTGTGACATACACCATGGAGGTATAGTCTACTGGTTAATACATTGCCATTCTTGGCAGTGTTCATTGGTTCAGTTCCTCATTGTTCCCTTCTCTCATTCCTGTCCTACTCAAATAATGTGCATGCCTGTTGAGGTCATATTTTTGCAGATCTGCGCTTCCAGCCAATAATACCCTTGCCACAATTTCCAACGTTCCCTCGGTCCATCTATCTGCGTCTGTCAGCTGTGTAGAGTCCTGTCTGCCTGTGCAGGCTGCTAGCCCATGTCCTGCACTGCTACCCTTTCCTGCATTGTGCCTCATCGTGCTTGCCTCGCCTGTGCCTGATCTGCATGGTACCACCACTCTCCTCTGTTCACCCATCATTGTAACTATCCTGCCACCTCCGCCTCCACTGGGGACACATATTCCCATCATCTGCCACCAACTGTTTTTCTGGTACTTTACATTGCCAACACCCTGTGCTGTGGTAGAGATGCCCCTTAACCTATGGTTCCATAGCCCAGAGTGCCTTCTGCGGTGACTTGTCCAAGGGTGCTTAATATGGGGCTTAGCCTAGAAGGCCCTATAGGGCGCCTTCTGAGGCACCTTACATGGCATCATATAAGGCGCCTTACAAGGCACCTTACATGGCACCTTACTAGGCACCTTACATGGCACCTTACAAGGCACCTTATAAGGCACCTTACAAGACACCTTACAAGGCGTCTTAAAAGGCGCCTTGAAAGGCGCTTTACAAGGCGCCTTGTAACGTTCGTTATTCTAAGGCGCCTTGTAACGCGCGTTCTCTGTCAGCTTGCTGTAACGATGCATTGCCCATGCCTTTATATGGGCATCTCTACCTTTACCGCGGAACCTACTGCAAATGACATTACCGCAGTTTAGTAAATATACCCCTATATCAATCGACTCACCTTTGACTACCTGTTTATTCATACCTTCAAAAAAACAAAACAGATTAGTAAGACAAGGGGGTATGTTTAATAAAGAGCGCTAACGTCGCAGTTGCGGAATTAGCACGCGATAAGGTACGTTACCGGGCCATCAAGGCGCATTATTGTGCGATAACGTACCTTATTGTGCGATAACGCGCCTGCGGCGTTAAGGCACCCTAACACCATGAAATCCGGCGCTGAAGGGTGGAGGAAGGCTCCCCAGAGGGCGGAGAGAAGGGGTCAATGGGTGGAGAGTGGGAGGGGAGAGGCTCCAGGCACACTAACGCTTTGGAATCCGGGTCTGATCACTAATGCCAGTGAAATCCTCGCGTTAAGACACATTTGCAGGAAAGAGAAACCATTTACGTCAGCAATGTACAACAAAGCCAGGGAAACCTAATAAAAGTGATAGTTGTGATACATGTGCACGGAACAAAAGGGCAAATAAACATGGAAAATGACCTGAACAAAATTTAAAATCACCATAACCATGCTGGGCAATAGTGATATTAATGGGAAAAATAAAAAAACACTCCCGAGAAAGCTCCAAAAAAAAGATATCATTGTTGGAAGGGTCTATGCTCTGTCCCCCTACAAGATGAATGATCCCACATTGAAATAGCGCTGATCAGGGTTTTCCCTTTTTATTGGACAGGTTTCTTATGGCGTGCACATGTGCAGCAACAGTAGGGTGGGCATGTCAAAAAGGGCAACTGTACAGATGCTGGAAAATGGGATACAGAGGGCTGCAGGCTGCACATGCTGTGGTGCAGCTGGGGCACAGTGCGGACTAAGGAGATGCCAGGTGGCACATAGGAAGGCTGAAACTGTACAGCAGCCAGACAGCAACTGATGAGGGCCCAACATGGGCACGAGTGTGCTTCTCACAGTGTCACGGGATAGTACCCAGCAGGTACCCCCAAGGGCACAGAACATTAGCAGGCAGTGGTAGGGGGGAAGCGTGGACGTCTATGCAGGCACCCCTACCCCAGATCCCGCACCATAGGCAGCCACCTACCGGCACACTGGATGTCCTGAGACTGCGCACCACCAGCATAAGGGCATGTCAGCATGGTGGCGGAGGAGTACTGGTGGTGGAGGGGGCAGTGGCATCTGCCCACAGCAGACCATGGCCTAGCCCTGTTTAGGTGGGTGCAGTGCACTGCAACAGACAGGCTCTATCTGATGGACAGTCATGGTATCCCCAGGGAATGAGCCATCCCTGTGGCAACAGCGTGGTGCAGTGCACACAGCCAGTGTGTTCAGGAGCAGAAAGTCACAGGTTCAAGTCCCAGCTGTGGCTTCTGCCAACCCAGTCCCCATATTTTACTCAGTACTAAATCGTGGTAATAAAGACGGAACCTTTATTGCAGATAACAAAAACATGTCTGAAACGCCTATATTTTACCCAACAGAGCACAGGCACCATGTGCAATACATAGAGAAGAGTTTCCCAAATGCAGTCCTGGAGGGCCAAAAACCATTCAGGTTTCATGCTGTCTCTAATAAAGATGCCTGTGCTGCATTTCTATGTGCCGCCCCCATGGTATGCAAATGTATTGCATGCATATTCATTAGGGACAGCATGAAAACCCGAACAGTGTTTGGCCCACCAGGACCGGAGTTGGGAACCTGTGCCCTAGAGCAGCGGCCAACAGAGGCAGAAACACCCACACCCACACCCACAGGCTCCATTATCCAAAGCCTCATGGAGAGGCAGGATGTTGCAGCAGCATCTCCCAATACTAGCACTTGCATACCTTAGCAATGCTGCCCTAAACCTGGGAATACGTTACACATATATCAAAAGGTTGCTATAATTAATGGCAGATAGCAATTCCTAAGTTCAGCACAATTTGCTGATTGAGCTGCATCATAGCAACCTTTCTGATGTCTGTGGACTGTGTTTCAGTTCTGGTTTCTGACAGTGTTTACCACCCCGGGGAGTGACCCCAACAGTATTGCATACAATAGCCATGCCTGCACTGTTCCCAGGACTGGCGTGGTGGCCAGGGCTGCCAAAAGCCTCTATATTTGCACAATGCTGGCATAGATGTGGGAGTGTGTGTCTGTCTATCCAGTGTGTGGTGGCTGCCAACACCTTACTCAGCCCACACTGCTTGCACTGTTTCCAGTGTTAGCCTGCCAATGTGCATAATGAGGAGCAAGGTACTGTGGGTATGGCCCAGAAAGGGTGGCCTGGGCAGGATGCATCTGCACAGGGCATAGGGCAATGGCTGGGACATTGTAGTGCCCGTCCACCACCTGCATGGACAGGGTGGCCACAGCATGTCCTGCTGGGTGGTCACTCTCACCCTGACTGAGCAGTGACCACGGCATGGCTAGGTTCCCCCATAATGCTATATAATATTTCTCTCAAGTGATATTTATGGGTTTTCTTTTTTGGGGCCCAATCATTGATTTATCTGCTTGGTGTGTATGCATCTTCTCTAGGAACATGCACTATGGACTAGCTAGCAGACTGTCTGCAGTTGTATGTGTATGGCTGGAACACCTTGCAGGGTGCAGTGGCTGGAGAATGTCAGATAGTGGTGGGGGGGCAGTTGAGCACTTCCAGGCCTACTGTCTGTCTGCCTTACCTTATGGATGTGTGCAGGTCCACATTGATTGCCCTGTAGGGTGCCTGTTCCCCAGCAGGACTGGGATTGATGGTCCCTCTACTGCCACCATTGCAGGGAGGTAGAATGTGGATCTGTTGGTGGGAGATCCTGTTTCCCTCCCTGAGCCACAGAGGGTAGGGTGGGTTGGGTGGTGGTACATAATCTGCCTATGGGTCCAAACACCCCCCTTCACATACATCATGTGGTTGTGACACCAACACAGGATATGCACTATTCTGGATGCATCATAGCCCATAAGGGCTAGACATGACTGAGAAATACAGATGGACACAGATTTATTCTAGGTGTGTCTGCAGGCACTATCTATCTCTCACACACACTAGCACTGATGGGGATCTGCAGCATGGCCTATTTCAGCCATAAAAGGTGCTGTGGACGTGGTGCTGGGTGCCCCAACTCACCCTCAGGGCGAGTACTGTACCCGCACAATGTGAGGGTCTGTAGCTACTCTGTGCCAGTAACACACACGGTCAGTTCCCCCTACCAGGCTGAGGTGTTGTGGGGGTGCATACCCCATCTTGTGATCATCTGTAGACTGCTGATTTGCATGTGCAGTGTATCATGGGTACGGGTGGGTTAACCCTATCCTGGTAACCACAGCAGACAGTTTGCGTGGTGACCTGAAGTCCTTCTGTAGCCAGCCAGGGGTTTGTTAGTAGCTGTAGCCCACTGATAACTTCACTGCCTGTGGAGCCAGAAGTCATGGTTTTGATCCCACAGTGGGTTATTTGATAGGGCTCTCTGAGGCATTTTCTTTTTTTAAATTTAAATTAGTGCTGCCAGCAAGAACACACTCACAGTGCTGCAACCTTAAGGTGCCACATAAGGCGCCCTATAGGGAACATTATAAGGTGCCTAGACGGACAATGCACTTTATAATGTGCCCTCTGGAGTGCCTTATAGGGCGCCTTATGCCGCACCTTAGGTTACCACACCAAAAGGAGAGAGAGACCTAACAGTGTAACACATTAATTTTTGTTGGAGCGCACACCGAGAAGGAAGGAAGAAAAACCTCCCCTTCTTGTGGCGTGTTGCTCCGTTTTTATCTTGAATAAGAATAGGGACTATCCCCCTATAAGGATCGAGGGACTCACATCCTCAATACCAACCAGCAGTTAGTGAATGTGGAAGAAGTACTTAGCTTGAGATTATGATAATAGATAGGTAACTCCCGATGGCAAACGCCGACCAGATCCGCGCTGTTACTCAAAAGCGCCCAGATTCATCACCATCCACACATCGTAGGGTAGGCGCTGTAGTCAGACAGTCGGCTCCTCAAAAATCAGGAGACCTCTCAAGCGGGTTCCCCCATAAACAGCTTCAGAAGAGCAAAATTGTTGTTGTGACCCAACGTTGTAGCGTTTCGAGCCGCCGTAATTCCCGGCTCTTCCTCAAACTTATAGCGCTCTGAGACATGACCAGCCCACGCTGCCTTTTAAATCCAGGGAAAAAGTCACCTGACCGGTCGGTAACCAATAGGCATGGAATGCATTCAGACAACGATTTAAATAATTGACCACCATTCAATGTTAGAGTTCAAACCCTGAGGGCTGACGGCATTTAATGAAAAAATCCAGTATTGCTCACGAAGACTCAACTTAGAGTGCCGATCACCCCCCCTGACGTGCGGGGGTATATGATCAATCACTTGCCATCTCAAATCTTGAAAACAGTGGTTATGCTCCTGGTAATGAGGTACAAGGGGGGCCGTAATGACCCCCCTAGTAATTCGAGAGCGATGCTCCTGAAGCCGTTTCTTCATGCTCCTAGTAGTCTTCCCTACATTAACCAGAGAGCATGGGCAGATGATTACATAAACCACAAAGGATGTCAAACAGGTCGTAGTAAATTTGTTAAAATACCGCTGATGAGACTGCGGGTGCTCCCAGGAGGCCCCATCCAGCGTTAAAGCACAAAACTCGCATTGCGAGCACCCAAAATGTCCAACGGGGGAGTCCCCCATTTTCAACGGAGATTGATTACCGTGATGTATTACCCAATCAGCAATATTTCTACCCCGTTGGAGACCAATCCTCAATGGTTTCCTGAAAGCAGTATGAATGGATAAAACTGACCAATGAGATTTCATAATTTTCATAATGTCAGACGTGCCAGGCATGTACGGTAAAACTCCTGTGAACGGGGTTTCAGGTTCCAACAGTGAACTCACTGATGTCGATATCGGGGTGTCCCACCACTCAGTATAATTGAACTGGGCTCGACGGTAAGCCCGGTCAATAATAAACCGAGGGTAGCCCCGATCCAGTAACCGTTGCTTCAAGTGTTTAGCCTGCAGCTTGAAGTCATCCAATGTGGAACACAGCCGGCGTAGCCGAATAAACTGACCTACGGGCAAACCTCGCCTCAAAGGGCCTGGGTGGTAGCTCTGGTAATGGAGAAGAGCGTTGCGCTGAACGCTTTTGCGATATAAAGTGGATCTAATGGAAGACCCCTCCTTTATCAGACGAATGTCCAAAGAGTCTTTGTTGAACTGCTTAACGGTGGTCCCAGTTCAACAAAGACTCTTTGTAGTAGGGACGCTAGCGGGTGTATAAGAGCTTAGCAAGTTTTCCCCTGAAGAACCCTTGTTTGGAGAAACGCTTAGCGCTTGATGCGTTGGGAAGCAACACCCTTGTCTAAGCTTGGAAAGCTCTTCAAAGCTAAGCATTTTAAGCTAAGCATTTTAAAGATATATTTAAGTTTTGCATTTTTGGAAAAAACAGCTGACAACAGGATAGTGGTCATTGATGTTAAGGTAGGGCGTTTAGTCGGTTTTTCTGACTTAAGCCCGGTAATACTGAGACCACGTTGTCATCCATCTTGAAACCAGATATAGATGTTTTACACATGTTTTTGATACAAGCAGTCGGTGATATAGCCAAGTTTACTTTCTTGTTGTAATACAGAGCATTTTTCAGTATTTTGTAGTATTTACTCTGTGAAACACGGACCAATCTGCAAGTTTGTGACTGTTTAGAGTTGGGCACGAGTTTCTTGATCTGCAATGTTTTGGGATCGAGCAGATAGATAATGGTTTTCGAGATTTGTCTCGTGAGCAATTTTTGATATATCGGAAACAGTGGTGGATATTTACGCTTCGAACTGTGGCCCCAGGTGGGTTGAATTTCAACGTTGATTGGAAGGCTTGTCTTTGATAGTTAGTTAAGAAGCCCAGTAGGTTTGTTTTTGGTGGTGACGTGGGTATGACATCAGATGCCAGTTTTTGGATATCTTGACTGTGGGGTGTCTGCAGTGTTGAGTGTTATCTAAGCTGCGTGGTGAGTTTGTGGAGAAGACGCGGGTCGGGTAAGGAACTCGGGCTCTGTTTGCTATGATTTAAGTGAGTGTATATTGTCACAGGGTGGACCTAGGGCAGCATGAGAGAATGCAGGGCAGTATGAATGATCAAGGAAAAAGTGACAGGATGAATGAAAGAATGCTTGACAGTTGCCAGGGACAACGAAAGCACACGTGCCCAGAGCCCAGAGAGACACACCCCGGGAGTAAGGCACGGGACTCTGCTTCACCTAATGAAGCACAGCTGAAGAAAGGTGGAGTCAGAAAATACATAGATAAAACGGACTACCAAACATTCAGTGAGAGGCTACCTTGGAGAGAGAGGCTACCTTCGAGTGGGAGGCAAGCTTGGAGAGAGAGGCAACCTTGGAGAGAGAGGCTACCTTGGAGTGAGAGACTACCTTGGAGAGAGAGGCTACCTTCGAGTGGGAAGCAAGCTTGGAGAGAGAGGCAAGCTTGGAGAGAGAGACAGCCTTGGAGAGAGAGGCGTTCTTACAGGCAATCTTGGAGAGAGGAGCCGAGTAGGCAATCCTGGAGAGAAGAATTGTGGAAAGAGTCCAGAGACCTGTGTGGCTCTGAGAGAAGGCAAGTGAAATATAAGAAAGCTGCAACAGCAGATACAGGGGAAAAGAAGGGATATAAGGGATATTTGCCCTCTAAAAGGGAAGAGTCTTGGAGGCATAAAAATACCCTTACAAAGCCTGGACATTCAGAGGCTGATAGCAAGTTTTCTCCTGTTTATAAAAGCATTAAAAGAAGGGAGTTTCACCTACCGAGAGAAGCAGAAGAAATCCCTTATTACAGTGAACTCTTAGCTCCAAGAGAAACGCCGTTACACAGTTTGCAATCGGGTACAGCTGAGCCGGGAGAGCTGAGGCAGACCCAGCAGGGAGCGTATCACAATTACTCAGCTAGCAAGCTAAACAGAGACCTGAGCTATCCACTGAAGCACCAGCGGGGGCAGGGTTCTAGAAAACAGCATACAGAGTTTGGTGACCTTCCCCAGGGAAGCAGTGCTACTCAGAGGAAGAGGAACTTCCTAACTAACGAGGCAAATCTGCCATACTTTTATTCCACATTAGAAGTGGGCAATGCAGATTCCTCCGGACCAGAATTGATGGAATATGAAGATTCTGGTACATTAGAAGATACAGAATTAATGGAATGTTCTCTTACTACAAAAGAACCTGAATACTCCTTAAGGTAAAGGTTTGTGTAACCTTAATTCCATGTGCAGGTAGCAAAGGCTACAAACTCTCTCTCTCTCTCCCTAGCCAAACAGACAAAGTAGGCTGTTTGTTCTTTTCTTTTGTTTGACGTTATATGCTGAAGAAAGCTATTTGTGTTATCCATTTACTTTATGTTATAAGCCAAGTTAGGCTATTTATTTCTGTTGTTAAAGAAGAAAACCTCAAAGGGACGGGGAATAAAACCCTAAAAGAAAAGAAGGTTTATGTGTGATTTGTATAGATACAAGCACGGCACAACTACCACCCTCATAAGCCAAACCATACCAGCAGTCAAGGCTGGGGCGGATGAGGTGTGACAATATTCTTGTAGTAAGAGCATTTAGCACTTTTTTTGTTTTTATTTATTTTTTAATATACCCCCCTGAGGCAGCGTCTGCGAAACGCTAAGAGGGACGTCTGAATGTGGCGTCGGGGTTGATACCGCTATGATCATCATCGAAGATTGAGCTTTGGATCATTATCTTTTGCTGATGGGTCCTTTTGTTATATAGGAGCCTGTTTTTGTTTTAAACCATGGTTAAATATTGATATAAGACAAATGTGCTAACATGTTGATATAAGACAAATGTGCTAACATGTTAAATGGATGAGGGTCCTATGTTAAGTAGCTTTGCAGTATTGAATTTTGTTTATTGATTATAAGAATGGAGTTTTGTTAAAGCACTTTTCAGCTGGATTTCCATCAGTTTATTGAATTCTGGTATTTGGCACTGTTTGACGGACGGAGGGGTTGGATGCAGACCGTTGATGTACATTTCCTCAAATTGCTTTACTAGAGCCGGATTTTCTGGCCTTGAAGCATTTTATGAATACCTGAGGATAGTTCTGAGGTCTGTGCCCCCATTGTCACGGTGCAAAAAACCCTTTTGGTGCAGAGTTACTAATACTACAGTTGGTTAATATGTGGAGTTGTTATTTATTCTTATGAAGAATCATTTTTAAACTCCGGTTAGGCCCAGTATAGTTTGTGGGTCCCATTAAGCCATGACTATCTACATGTTCAGTAATTTTGTTCTTTATGATGGTTTCTACCATTTTTCCCGGTACTGATGTCAAGCTCACCGGTCTGTAGTTTCCCGAATCAGCCCTGGAACCCTTTTTAAAAATTGTCATTACATTGGCGCTCCTCCAGTCTTCAGGTATTACAGATGATTTTAATGATAGTTCACAGATTACTAATAGCAGGTCTGCAATCTCATATTTCAGTTTGTTCAACACCCTTGGATGTATATCATCCAGTCCAGGTGATTTGCTACTCTTCAGTTTATCAAATAGTTGTAATACATCTTCCCGGTGTATCGATATTTCTTTCAATTCTTCCACAGTATCACCTTTAAATAACACTTCAGTCATGGGTAACATCTCTACATCTTCCTTAGTAAAGACCAAAGCAAAGAATTCATTCAGTCTCTCCGCTATAGCCTTGTCCCCTCTTATTGCCCCTTTCACCCCTCCATCATCTAATGGTCCAACTGACTCTCTCACAGGTTTTTTTGCTACGAATGTGCTTGAAAACGTTTTTGCTACATTACATGTTTTTGCTTCCACAGCAAGTTTCTTCTCAAATTCTCTCTTTGCCTGCCTTATCAATGCCTTGCATTTAACTTGCCAGTGCTTGTACTGTTCCCTGTTTTCGTCATTTGGCTCTTTTTTCCATTTCCTGAAAGATGCTTTTTTTTGGCAACTATTACAGAAAAGAACCAAACCCAAATCTGAATTATAAGGCTTCTGTCTAATTCTTTTTGTTGGAGCAGGCTGGAGGCAACTGAAAGGGAAAACCAGCCGCACCAGACAGCCTATTCCTTTTTAATCAAACAAAGTAAATTCAGTACTTAACTAATAGTTAGTTAAGTACTGAATCTATTAGTTAAGTACTGAATTTACTTTGTTTGATTAAAAAGGAATAGGCTGTCTGGTGTGGCTTGTTTTCCCTTTCAGTCGCCTCCAGCCTGCTCCAACAAAAAGAATTAGACAGAAGCCTTATAATTCAGATTTGGGTTTGGTTCTTTTCTGTAATAGTTTATTGTTACCGAACCTGGGGATTATTATTATTCATTTTATTTGGCAACAACAGCCTCTCTGACCTCACCTTTAAACTATGCTGGCAGTTTTTTGGACTTCCTTCCACTTTTCTTAAAGCATGGAATACAGCTGTTCTGGGCTTCCAAGAAAGTATTTTTAAACAACACCCAAACTTGATGTATCTCTTTAACCTTTGCAACTGCTCCTTTTAGCTTTTTCTTAACTATTTTTCTCATTTTATCATAGTCTCCCTTTTGAAAGTTAAAAGGTAGTACTGTGGATTACCTTACCATCCCTCCTCCATTAATTAAATCAAACATGATCATGCTATGATCACTATTGCCAAGTGGCCCCAACACTCTTATCTCTTGCACCAGATCTGGTGTTCCACTAAGGACTAAGTCCAGAATGGCTTCCCCTCTGGGTCAGTTCATGAACCAGCTGCTCCAAGAAGCAGTCATTTATTTCATCTGGAAACTTTATCTCCCTGGCATGTCCTGCTGTGACACTGACCCAGTCAATACCGTGGTAATTGAAATCACCCATTATTAGTGTTCTGTAACTTTTGTTAGCTTCCCTGATTTCTTTGAGCATTTCATCATCCATTTGTTCATTCTGGCCAGGCGGTCGATAGTACAACCCCACTGCCTTTGCCTTCCCCTTTTTATATACAGAATTGGTGGAAAAGCTTGCATTGCTGTAGACAAATCTCCTTTTGATTCGTTTCCCTTCATTGATGTGCACTGAGAAGAAGAAGAAGTGAAGAGTTATATTGAGGGCAGTTGCCCACTCTCTTGGTCTTCAGCATGCCTACTAACTGTATTTTTGACTGTTGGACTGCAGGGTCTACGGGACAGTGCCAATTTCCAGTGTCTACCTTTCATCCCCCCATGTGAAAACTTACCTTCAAAAAGCAAGAAGAAAATAACTATTACAGTCTAACAGTTGCAGAGGGAGTGAAGGCAGCATTCCTCACAAACTGTAGAAGGCACTGGTGGACCTTTTGCATTCTGAAATTCTGATGGTCCCTCAGGAATTCATGATCTAGCCCCCCACCCCCACCCTGGGGATTTCAAGTGGCAAGCCATATTATTGGCCCATCAGCAGAAGGCTATTGCTAATTGACTGCAGCACATAAGGTAAACCTGACCTGCTGGCTTCCTCTGTTGTACTTTCACTGGCCAGATACACTTCAAGATCCAAAAACAGTGTAGAGAATTCATGAACCTGTCTGTACTAGGGGAAACTGAACCAGAGAAGAGTCCAGTATGAGATAGTTGCTTCTTCCCCAGCCTCAGAGCTCTTCTTTAAAGGAACAAAAGTCTGAAGGTACACAATGAAACTGTATGTGTAATAGCTGCTTTAGTCTACTGTTTTGGGACTCCTGGACAGGAGATGACATGTTGTTTCCTCATAGTCTGATTTTGACAGGCTCTTTTTTTCAGCTTATCAGACCCTACAATCTGCAGCAGGAGCCAAGAAGAAGAACTGAGGCAGGATTATTGCCAGTAATAGGGTGCTGTATGTTGCTCCCAGTCTTGGGCTCCCGAATGAGCACAATTTAGATGGGACTGGTTAGAAGGCAGGTAGAGATATAATGTACATCTCCATCCTTTTGCTGTTCACAGTGCTGTATCTCTGCTTGCTGCTCAGGTACGAGTACAACATGGTACATGACTGGGAATTCCTTTTGCTACTGCTAAAAAAAAGCCCATAACCTTGGATTCAGTTGGCCAAATGTGATCCACATACTCTCAGATAGTATGAGGAAGAATTAGTGCCTGGGACTCATTCATTTCTAAAAACGCCTGACAGAGGAGTCTGCCACAGCCTCAAACAAGATATTCTTTCACCCCAAACTTTTTATGTTGAACATCTGGATGAAACCTTCCCACATTGCTGCCATCTGTTACTTTTTCTGTTACTGGTCAAGGCTTTTTGGATGAGAGGTAGATATTCTCCTCAGAGTGGCAGCCATCTTCCTTCTTGATCTGCTCTTATTTCTTTGTTGTTTGTGCTGGGACAAATGCTTAATACAGACTGGACAGTCAGGGTCCAGCAGGCAACTTATATGTTGAACTGTACTGGCCCTCCTTGGTTAGGAATATAGTAGTTCTGCCTCTATGCCCTCATTTCTTTGGCTTTTTCTTGGCCAGTCTTCCTCATCCTCCTGCTTTGCACCTTTGTGGGTACCTTTGGCTTGTTATTAACACACCTATTTGGGTGTTTGTCTACCTGCTGTGGCATGCAGATCCTAATAACCTAAGTCCAGGAGAAATTGAACCTGGTATGGTAAGGGGGGCACTACCAGCCTGCCATCATCAATGAGCTTTGAGTTCTCTCTTGAAAGTTCTTTTCAAAATTCCATTACTGCACTTCTTTGGAGGTTCTAGCAAGAACGGGCAGCTTCTGATAAACCCTAGGCAGAAGAATGGTATTTCTATCAGGAGGGATGCGCATGGAGTGCTGATGGAGGAAGGAGAGACCCTCCTAGCCAGCTTGATAGCCAAATCAACCCTAGCTATCATGGTTTGATGGATTGCTCTCACATCCACTGTCCCCTATTACTGAACTTGTCAACTAAGAAATTCTAATTGTTGAGTCAGTGACTAAGAAACCCTTGGATTGTTCTGAATGACTGGAGTACACTCCATTAATGTTTTTTATACCTTGATGGGGATCTTTCTCTGTACTTTAGGTTCCTATACTGGGACCAAATTCCTCATTGACAGGACTCTGACTTTGTGAGCACCCAAATTAGCTGAATTCATTCCACTCCTGTAGTCTGGGTTTGTGCCCCCTCTTCTGTTGTATTGGCTCTCCCTTGCTATTTTAGAGCCTTTCAGCCAATCCAGGTGCTGTGTTGGTCCTCCTGGCATTGCTTAGCACCTTCCAGCCAATTTGGGTTCTATATTGTTCTGGGCTGATTCTCCTTGCATAATAGAAATATGATGACAGAAAAAGACCACATGGCCTATCTAGTCTGTCCTTCCATATCAACAACTACAACAGTCCCCTTTTTACCTTTAGAGATCCTCTGTGTTTGTCCCATGCTTTTTTGAATTCAGTTACTGTCCTCATCTCTACCACCTCCACTGGGAGACTATTCCATGGATCCACTACTCTTTCCGCAAAGACATATTTCTGCATATCACTCCTGAATCTATCTCCCTTCATCCTCATCCCATGTCCCCTTGTAGCAGAACTTGCTTTCAATTGAAAGAGACTCTCTCCCTGAACATTTATGCCATGGAGGTATTTAAACATCTCAATCATATCACCTCTATCCCGCCTTTCCTCTAAGGTGTACATATTAAGATCCTTCAGTCTGTCCTCATATGCTTTATAATGAAGACCACTAATCATTTTAGTAGCCACCCTTTGCACCGACTCCATCCTGTTCACATCCTTTTGAAGGTGCGGTCTCCAGAATTGCACACTATACTCCAAATGAGGTCTCACCAAAGACTTATACAGAGGTCTTCCAGTCAATCTGGGTATTGTGCTATGTTGGTCTATCTGACATAATTTGGAACCTTCCTGCCAATCCAGGTGCTATGCTGTGCTGGTCCTCCTGGCATAATTTAGGACCTTCTTGCTAATCCAGATTCTATGTTGTACTCATCCTTCTGGCATCATTTAGCATCTTCTAGCCACAGTATTATGTGTTGTGCTGGTCTTCCTGGCATTATTTAGGGCCATACAGCCAATCTGGGTGTTGTGCTGGTCTTCCTGACTAATCTGAGTTGTCTTCTGTGTTGGTCTTTCAGGCATAATTTGGCCCTTCTAGCCAATTTGGGTGCTATCCTGGTCCTCCTAGTATAATTTAGGGCTTTGCAGCTGATCTTAGGCTGTGCTAGTTCCCTTGACCTTTTACTCTTCTTGAAGTGCCTGGTGTGCTTGCATCAATTGTGGTGCTTCGTTGCTCTCTTGCACTTTCTTAAGGTGTTCATTCCACTCTTTATACTGCTTTGTCCTTCTGACAGTAGCTTCTAGTCCTCATCCTGCCACTGTGCCTACCTTTGTCCATCTTTGGTTTCCCCCTCATGGGTTTATGATGCTCTTGATGTTTTGTAGTGCTGTTATAGATGCATGCCATCAAGTTTGAAGCAGGTTTGATTGAAAATAGATGGCAAACCTAACAGTTGCACTGAAGTATAGCTTCTCCCATGGACTTTAATGGGGACAAAGGGAACAATCACATGAATGATTTGGTTCCACAAAAATAATGAACCATACTGAGGAGCAAAAATGATCTTGAAAATCTTTGGAGTGCACATACCTAGTGTGCACACTCTGTCCGGCACTAACATTAGGTGAACTAGGCAGTCGCTCAGAGCATGTTCCACCAGGGGCACCTATTGCCACTGCTGCCATCCCTTTCTGGGGCCTGCAGTGGTAGCAATGGCTCAGAAACCACAATGTAGCACTTATCTAAACTCTTCAGTGTCGTGTCGCGGTTTCTGCCTTCTACTTTTTGTCGCTTCCACTCCCCTCCAACACAGACTTCCTGTTTATGAAAGTCTGAGTTGAAAGAAATTCTATGTGACAGATAGTAGAAGGGCAGCAGTGGTGGAAACGGGGGGGGGGGGGAGTAGTGGAGGGGCACCAACATGGAGGGCCTGTCTAGGGCACCTCCAATCCTTGCATTAGCCCTGTTTATACATGCATACTTGGCCATGCAATTTTGTAAGAGCCATTTACAAGCTTTACATGTGGAAATTGTTTATAAAAAATACCCCCAGAATATTAATTTGTATTAACAATTATTTTAGTTCAGCGTTCATTATGCTCTTTTCAGGGTTTCTTTTTTGTGATGTACATAGCAAACACAAACACACCAGCACTATCATAGATATGTGAAAGGATTAAAAGTGTTTGCTATATAGCATTATATGTATACTTAAAGAATATTTTCTCTACCCAAAAAGGTCCAGGATATTTTGTTTAACCTTAGTTATTATGCAAGCTACAAAAATGTTTGTAATAAAACACCTGAGCCCTCTACTCCAAATGATTTCTTCATTGAAAAGTATGGCTTCCTTTAGAAAGCTATAATGCTAAGTCACCAAGTCTCTTGAACCTTTTATTGTATTTCTTTTGATATTGACATCTTCCATGTTCCATCCCTATCTAGCATTCATTTTGAAAGTAGCTGGCAGATTTTTAATTGGAGAGCTTTAATATACAAGACTCGAGACAAGGCTTTATATTAAATGAAATAGGATTGATTATGCCTTAGAATAGAGTGTGGTACCTATCATGATTATTGAACAGGATTTAATCCAGCTGCATAGTTGTCATAGATGTATGCAGCACTGCAGAGACATGAAAGAGACAGTCCCTGCTCATCAGAGTTTACAATCTAGTCAAGACAGACAACACAGAAGATGTAGACAGGAATAAGACAAGGGGGAATGGTAAAGAAACAAGGAGATCAGGTGAGTCAAGATCCAAAAGCAGCAGCGAAAGGGTGAGTTTTCAGCCTGGATTTGAAAAGGGTCAGAGAAGGTGCCTGGCGTACAGACACAGGTAGTTTGTTCCAAGCATAAGGTGCAGCAAGATGGCAGGAGCGAAGTCTGGAGTTAGCAATAGAAGAGAAGGGCACAGGTAGAAGCAATTTGCCAGAAGAGTGGAGTTCCCGAGGGGGGGGGGGGGGTGTAAGGAGAGATAACAGAAGAAAGGTAGTGAGGAGCTGCACTTATAGGTCAGAAGGAGAAGTTTGAAATGGATGCAGGAATGAATAGGGAGCCAATGAAGTAATTTGAGAAGAGGGGTAATATGGGCATGATGAGGTTGTCAGAAGATTAGCCGCACAGCAGAGTGTTGAACAGATTGAAGAGGAGAGAGATCATTCAAAGGGAGACCAGCAAAGAGTAGGTTGCAATAGTCAAGATGGGAGATGATCCTGCATTTAGAACTTTTGGGCTATAAACATTAAAGGATATATGCCTGAAATACCCTTTTAGTGGATAATCCTGCTGCAGTTTCATCTACTAGAAGTAGGGAGATCCTGGATTCTCTACAGGAAGAACTGTTCTAGCAACTGGTAACAGAACCCATGTGAGAGGGGTAATAATACTGAACTTAGTACTTACAAATGGGGAGAGTGTTTCTGATATTCTAGAGGGTGATCAACTGGCATGCAGTAATCACAGGATGGTACACTTCAGTATTAGGACAGAAGTGGAGATGGTTTGTTCTAATGCACGGGTCCTAGATTTTAGCTGGATGGCAACATCTGTGGGAAGTAGAATAATAGTGGGCATACTTAAAAGAAGGTATTTTAAGGGCAGCAAATCTTTTTGTTAGGAAAGTAAATAAAAGTAAGAGGAAAAGGATTCAATATGGTTTCCCAAAGAAGTAGCTGAAAAGGTAAGGAAAACAAGATTAGTCTTCATAAACTATAAGAGATCACAGAAAGAGAAAGCAAACAATAATATTTGGAGAAGCTAAGGGAAGCTGGCAAAGTAGTCTGGAACGCAAGGTTGCTAATGGAATTAAAAATAGTACAATAAAACATAGGGACAAGATTTTTTTAAGGTATGTTAGTGACAGGGAGAAGTACAAAGATGGCATTGTGAGACTCAAGGGTGAAGGGTGAAAGAGGCTGATGAGGATAAAGCAGAATTGCTTAACAAACATTTTTGTTCTGCATTCACAGATGAAGGGCTGGGAATAGGTCATAAACATAAATAGGAATGGAAGTAAGGTAGAACTTAAATTACTTTCAGAAAACTGTTCGTGAAGAGCTAACTAAACTAAAAGTGGACAAATCAATGGGGCCGGACAGGAATGTCTGAGAATATTGAAGAAAGTTAAGGAAGTACTGGAGACTCCATTGGCTGACCTTCTTATTGCTTCTTTAGGCATAATCCTGGAGGACTAGAGATCGGTGAATATGGTTACTGTCCACAAAAGCAGAAGTAATAAAGAGATTGCTAAGTATAGACCAATTAGCCTGTGATGACTAAATTAATGGAAGCGCTGCTAAAGCACAGGGCTATGGAAATTTCACAATCGATGTGCAGTTTGAAAGGATACAAATGGGCAAGGTTGGCAATTTTACCATAGGAAATGCACAAGGATTGAACCAAGGCTAATGCTACTGTTGACCCTCCCTCCTCTTACAGATAACAAGCAATCAGCATTCCTTAGACTCTTTTTCCCCTCCATCTTCTGATGCTTCCCTCTTCCCTCCACATATATTTGCTGTCCATCACTTTGCCTTAAATCCTGTTTTATCTACTCAGGATCATCTCTTGTCCTTACACTTAAATATGCTCTTCTCAAAGTCCACATTTTAGAATCTCTCCAATCACTCACACATCTCATCAATATCCAAAATGTTATATCTTACATCAGACCATACATACTGTACACAAAGCCATCTCCAGCTCCCAGCCACCGCCCCTAGCCTCACTATCAGCCCTTCTCCAGCTCCCAGTCACCGCCCCTAGCCTCACTATCAGCCCATCTCCAGCTCCCAGTCACCGCCCCTAGACTCACTATCAGCCCATCTCCAGCTCCCAGCCACCGCCCCTAAACTCGCCTTCTGTCCTTTCCAGCACCCAGTCACCCCCATGATTCACCATCAGTTCTCTCCAATTCCCAGTTATCCCAGACTTGCCATCTCCAGTTCCCAGTAACCCCCCCAACTCACCATCAGTCCATCTCCTGCCACCATCCCTCTCCTAAATAATCATCAAGCCATCTCCTGCCAGCAGCCCTTCCCCAGATCACCATTAGCCCATTTCCTGCCACCAGCCCTCCTCTGACTCACGATTAGCCCATCTTTGACCCCCAACCCTCTCCCAGCTTACCACCAGGCTATTTCTGGCCCCAGACACTGACCTCCTCTGCCCGATTGTGGTGGCAGTATTGTAAACACAGCCACAAGAGAGTTTCCCTTCCCTCCTGAGGCTGTGCTACACTTCCAATGCTGGCATCACTCATTTTAAAAGATTAACAGAAGCACATCCTGTTTTTAGCTAGGTGCAGGAAGTGCTTCTGTTGACCTTTATAAAACTTAGTGATGCCAGCAATGGAAGTGTACCACAGCCACAGAAGGGAAGGGAAATGATCCCGTGGCCGTACTGCAACGAACAGTGAGGCAGGTTCAGGCATCTTTAAACCGTGTGTGCTCTGAGCCTGCCTCACTTCTCGCTGATGCCGGTGCCTACGCAGAAGTCTGCATAGCAAGTGCAGAGTTCTGCGCAGGTGGGGAATTCTGTGTAAATTCTGCACTGCGCAGCTGCACAGAATTCACCCAAGAGTAATACTGGCATCTGCCTTAGTAAGCACAGATATTACAGTCTGTGAAAACTGTATTTATTAATCATACAATAATTTTGGAGTTGTATGGAAATAAATCTAGAGTATCTATTGCTCTGGCTACTGATGTTGCTCCAAAAACTGGTGCTGCAGATGATGATATCAGTTAGACTTCCCAGGATTCCTCTAAATTTCTACCACCTGCTGATAAGCTAAAATAGACCACACACAGCTCCTAAGGAGGCTTCATGAGAAAGGAATACATGACCGAGCATGGGACTGGTGCAAATCCTACCTCGAAGGCAGATGGCAACAAGTCCGTATCGGTAGTGCCACATCCAAATCCTTCCAGCAAAAACAAGGTGTACCCCAAGGCTCTTCCCTATCTGCACTGCTTTTCAATATCTATATGCAGCCGATTTGTGACATCACACGCTCTTTTGGCATCTCCTGTCTCATGTACGCAGATGATGTGCTGTTGTTTACCCCCATATCTGTCTCATGCCTAGACTATACAGTTCTAACCAACTGTTTCAATGCAATAACTGATTGGCTACTTAATCATAACCTACGCATAAATTTAAAAAAAACAGAAGTCCTAATAGTCACAAGAAACAAATGTATCTCTCCTCCACCAACACTAAGGGGCATGTTTACTAAACTGCGGTAATGTTACAGAACACGCGTTATGTAACGTTAACGATTGTTAGATAACGTCAATGCGCATTATGAGGCGTTAACGATCGTTAACTTCTCATAACGCGCGGTAACGTTACCTAACGATCGTAAAGTTCCGCAGCGCTTGCACGGGAGCGGGGACCGGATCCGGTGAGTATAGTTTTTGATATGTCTAGACAGATGAGTCAGAGCAGAACTGCTGTTTGAATTTTGAAACTTGGAACTTGGTACTTGGTAAGAGAGCTTGATCACCTCTCAAGACGGTCCGACTAACCCTGCATAGTGTATTCGCGGGGTGAAACTATCGTCTTTTTGATTTTGACTTTGATTTTGAAATTTGATATAGCCTAGTCAGAAGAGACAGGATTGGGCTATTTTTGGGATACGTTGCTAGCATGATTGTGTGAATGAAGTGTGAGTGAGAGGTCTGGCAGCACAGACCAAGCGAAGGCGGACTCCTGAGTAACGCAGTTCCTGACCGGGCGACCGCATTCAGGTCGTAAAAAGGAGGAAGCGACCGTCGTCTTGTCTTGTTATTTATTTCCCTAAAATGTTTCTAGGGCCGTGAGGACCCCTCACCCACAGTCCGCCCTCCTTTTCCCTTCTGTTTGTTGTTGCGCGCACACATCGATATGGGAGGGGCGGGGTCTACCAGGCACACTCCGTTAGAATGTATGATTAAGTATTTTAATAAAGGATATTCAGGAGATTATGGAGTTAAAATGACTGAGACACGATTGCAAGTTTTGTGTACTAGGGAGTGGCCTGCATTAGATCCTATGTGGCCCCGAGAGGGAACCTTTACCATAGGAATTATTCAGTCAGTTCACCAGAAGGTGCGAGTAGTGCACACCGACCAGTATCCTTATATAGATTCCTGGTTAAGTATTTGTGAGAGCCCGCCCCGTTGGGCACAGCGCTGTTATGAAGAACAGTGCAGAATAATGTTAGCATTAACAGACCAGAACCAGAAGACAGGGACAGTTGAGAAACCTAGTCAGAAACCTGTTCTTGTAGATCCTGAGTCCCCGGGAGTTGTAACGAGACAGCCCCGAGCCCAGTACCCAGTGAAAGTACCTCCGCGTCCTGCGGCAGCACCGCGGAGACAGCGAGACCCATCCCCGGACCCAACCCCAGAAGGGCAGATAGATGATCCCCCTCTTGATGAGGATATTGACTCGCCTGAGATTAAGGAGAAGGCTGAGTCAGAGCAAGAAGAAGAGGAAGTGTCTTCTCAGGGCGAGGCTGATAGCGTAAAATCAACTGTCATAAGAACATAAGAACATAAGACATGCCATACTGGGTCAGACCGAGGTACATCAAGCCCAGTATCCTGTTTCCAACAGTGGCCAATCTAGGTTATACGTACCTAGCAATATCCCCAAAAGACAGGTTCCACAATGCTTGTACTGGGTCAAGCATTGATATCCTGGGTCCCTTTTTAATAGTGGTTTATGGACCTTTCCTCCAGGAACTTGTCCAAACCTTTTTTAAACCCAGCTATACTAACAGCCCTTACTACATCCTCCGGTAACAGATTCCAGAGTTTGATTACACGTTGAGTGAAAAAATATTTTCTCTTATTTGTCTTAAATAGTTTACCCTGTAGCTTCATTACATGTCCCCTAGTCTTTCTATACTCTGATAGCGTAAACAATTGATCCACGTTTATCCGTTCCACTCCATTCATTAATTTATAGACCTCTATCATATCTCCCCTCAGCCGTCTCTTCTCCAGGCTAAAGAGCCCTAACCTTCTTAGCCTCTCTTCATAGGAGTAGCTTTCCATCCCCTTCACCAATTTGATGGCTCTTCTCTGTACTTTTTCTAATAACGCTATGTCCTTTTTAAGATACGGTGACCAGAGTTGCACACAATATTCAAGGTGCGGTCGTACCATGGAGCGATACAGAGGCATTATAATATCCTTTGTTTTGTTCTCCATCCCTTTCCTTATGATACCTTGCATTCTATTTGCTTTCTTGGCCGCCGCTGCACACTGGGCGGAGGGTTTTAACATGTCATCCACAATGACTCCTAAGTCTTTTTCCTGGGTGGTGGTTTCTAATGTGGAGCCTTGCATTGTGTAACTATAGTGTGGGTTGTTCTTTCCTAGGTGCATAACTTTGCACTTGTCCACATTAAATTTCATCTGCCATTTGGATGCCCAGTCTTCCAATTTATCCAGATCCTCCTGCAGTTTTCCACAATCCTCTTGGGTTTTAACAACTTTAAACAGTTTTGTGTCATCTGCAAATTTGATAACCTCACTAGTTATTCCCTTTTCCAGGTCATTTATGAATATGTCAAAAAGCAGCGGACCCAGTACAGATCCCTGGGGTACTCCACTATTCACCTTTTTCCATTGGGAATATTGGCCATTTAGCCCTACCCTCTGCTTTCTATCTTTTAACCAGTTCCCGATCCACAATAATACACTGCCTCCTATCCCATGACTTTTTAGCTTCGCCAAAAGTCTCTGATGGGGGACTTTGTCAAAAGCTTTCTGAAAGTCCAGATACACTATATCAACCGACTCACCTTTGTCTACCTGTTTATGCACACCTTCAAAAAAACATATCAGATTAGTAAGACAAGATCTTCCTTGTCTAAAGCCATGTTGGCTGTCTCCCATTAGGCCATGACTATCTACATGCTGCGTAATTTTGTTCTTTATGATGGTTTCTACCATTTTCCCTGGTACTGACATCAGGCTCACCGGTCTGTAATTTCCTGGGTCACCCCTGGAACCCTTTTTAAAAATTGGTGTTACGTTGGCGACCCTCCAATCTTCAGGTATTACAGATGATTTTAATGAAAGTTCACAGATTACCAATAGCAGGTCTGAAATCTCATATTTCAGTTCTTTCAACACTCTGGGATGTATAACATCCGGTCCAGGTGATTTGCTACTATTCAGTTTATCAAATAGTTGTAATATATCTTCCCGGTGTAGCGATATTTCTCTCAATTCCTCTGCAGTATCACCTTTAAATACCACTTCAGTCTTGGGTAACATCCCTACATCTTCCTCAGTAAAGACCGAAGCAAATAATTCATTCAGTCTCTCTGCTATAGCCTTGTTTCCTCTTACTGCCCCTTTTACCCCTCTATCATCTAATGGTCCATTTGACTCTCTCACAGGCCTTTTGCTACGAATGTACTTGAAAAACTCTTTATTTCGTGTTTTTGCTTCCGTAGCAAGTTTCTTCTCAAATTCCCGTTTTGCCTGCCTTATCAATGCTTTGCATTTAACTTGCCAGTGCTTGTGCTGTTTCCAGTTTTCATCATTTGGCTCTTTTTTCCATTTCCTGAAGGTTGCTTTTTTGGCAGCAACAGCCTCTCTGACCTCACCTTTAAACCATACTGGCAGTTTTTTGGACTTTCTTCCACTTTTCTTAATGCGTGGAATACAGCTGGTCTGGGCTTCGAGGATAGTATTTTTAAATAACACCCAAGCTTGCTGTAAGTCTTTAACCTTTGGAACCACTCCTTTTAGTTTTTTCCTAACTATATTCCTCATTCTATCATAGTCTCCCTTTTGAAAGTTAAAAGGTAGTACTGTGGATGCCTTTACTATCTGTCCTCCACTAATTAAATCAAACATGATCATACTATGATCACTATTGCCAAGTGGTCCCAGCACCCTTATTTCTTGCACCAGATCTGGCGTTCCACTAAGGACTAGGTCCAGTATGGCTTCCCCTCTGGTCGGTTCATGAACCAGCTGCTCCAGCTGTCAGTGCAAGCTCATCTGTAACAAGCGAAGCGTCCCAGACTAAGCGCACTGTGAGACAAAAAGCCCCTGTCAAGAAAGTCTCTATTAAGCTACAGAAAGCTCCTGTCAAGAAAATGATGCCACTACGGCAGGTCCCGGGAATGCCCGTAAGAAATGAGAAGGACCAGATAGTGGCGGGACCCCTAAGTCTAGTATATGTGCCTTTCTCCACTACTGATTTGCTGAACTGGAAATTGCATTATGCTTCCTACACTGACAAGCCCCAAGAGTTAACAGAATTAATGCATACTATTATGGAGACCCACCAACCCACTTGGTCAGATTGTCGTCAGCTCCTGTCTACTTTATTTACTACTGAGGAGCGGACACAAATTAAGTGAGCAGCTAGCAGACAATTCCCTGGCAGAGGGAGGGGAAGGAGCAGGAATAGACAATCGCGAAGCAGCTAAAAGAGAATTCCCTAATGAAGACCCCCAGTGGGATCCGAATACCGATAGAGGATCCAGAGCTTTATCACGGTTTCGTCAAGGCCTTATGCAAGGTCTGCGAAAGGGGGGTCAGAAAGCCATGAATCTCTCAAAAGTGACCAAAGTCATTCACGGCATAGATGAAAGCCCAGCAGTATTCTATGAAAGATTATCTGAAGCATATAGGATGTATACTCCCTATGACCCAGATGCACCAGGAAGCCTATGCATGGTGAATGCTGCTTTTGTAAACCAGTCACAACCAGACATTAGACGTAAACTACAGAAATTAGAAGGGTTTGCGGGCATGAATGCAACTCAGTTACTGGAAGTCGCTCATAAAGTGTTTGTGAATCGTGATAATGAAAGACAGAAAGAAAGTGATCGAAGGATGAAGAAGAAAGCTGATTTTTTGGCTGCGGCCATAGTTGAACAGAAAAGGGGAGGTGTCCCTAGTCGAAGGAGCAGAGGAAGAGGGCGGGGCCGAGGAGATAGCCGGTCGCCACTAGGCGCGAACCAATGCACTTACTGCAAGGAAGAAGGACATTGGAGAAGTGCATGCCCGCGACTCGAAGACGCCTCTCAGGATGAAGGGGAAAACGCCCCTTGGAGGGAAAGAGAGAGAGACCGACCCCAGAACCGCAGAGGAACCAATCTAGAAAAGTTTCAACGAGAACGAGCGGAGGCCATACAGGGAGTCGCAGCCGCAACGGCCTCTGATTTAGATGAAGCAGATTAGGACAGACCGGGCTCCGAATTTGCTTTAGGTCTCCAGGAGCCTATGGTCAGTATACAAATAGGAGACCAATTCATGGACTTTATGGTTGATACTGTAGCAGAACATTCTGTAGTAGATAAGCAAATAGCCCCTTTTTCTACAAGAGCAGTCACCATTGTGGGAGCAACTGGTACCAAAGCCACTAAGCCTTTTCTTCAAAACCGCATATGTAATTTAGGGGGACAGCAAATAACGCACCAATTCCTTTACATGCCGGAGTGCCCAGTGCCACTACTGGGACGAGATATGCTAGCCAAACTGCAGGCCCAAATATCCTTTACTGAGAAAGGAGAAATGCAAATGACAGTAAATTCAAAACCTGCGGGACTGATGGTGCTTACTGTTCCTCGAGAAGAAGAGTGGAGATATTATGGTACAGAGCCAATCCTTGACACCAATGTCGAACATACTCTAAAAAGTATTGTAGCCCCTCCTGGAGTATGGGCAGAGGGCAACCCACCAGGCCTAGCCAAACATATAGCTCCAATAATTGTGAACCTCAAGCCTAGTGCAGAACCAGTACATGTCAAACAATACCCACTCCCAAGAGCCGCAATTGAAGGCATCCACCGCCACTTGTTGAGACTACTGGAGTATGGCCTACTTAAAGTATGTCAGTCACCATGAAACACTCCTCTCTTGCCAGTGAAGAAGCCTGGGACAGGTGACTACCGCCCAGTGCAAGACCTAAGGACAGTGAATGAAGCAGTTGAAACCATACATCCAGTTGTGCCAAATCCTTATACACTCTTAGGACTGATTCCTGCTGAAGCTACCCACTTTACTGTTTTGGATTTGAAGGATGCATTCTTTTGCATAAGATTAGCCCCAATTAGCCAATTGCTGTTTGCCTTTGAATGGCAGGACCCTGTCTCAGGAAGACGGGGCCAACTTACTTGGACACGATTGCCTCAAGGATTCAAGAACTCACCCACCATTTTTAGTGCTGCACTAAGCCAAGATCTTTCAAGCTACCCTGTGGCCCCTGGAAAAAGAGTACTTCTCCAATATGTGGATGATCTACTGGTAGCTGCCATATCGGAAAGTGAATGTATACAAGCCACTAATGACCTCTTGCAACTATTGGATGAAGCTGGATACAAAGTTTCCAGAGCAAAAGCACAGCTATGCCAAAAAGAAGTAAGATATTTGGGCTTCCGCCTGACCAAAGGAAGCCGACAATTAGGACGAGAGAGGAAAGAAGCCGTATGCAGTATCCCAACCCCAACTACCAGAAAGCAAGTCAGAGCCTTTCTGGGAGCAGCAGGGTACTGCCGAATATGGATACTTAACTTTGCTCAGATTGCTAAACCACTATATGAAGCCACCAAAGGAGAAGAGAAGTCGCCACTAGAGTGGGGACCTGAACAAGATGCAGCTTTCAAAACCCTGAAGGAAGAATTGATGTCGTCACCAGCACTTGGATTACCAGACGTTCACAAGCCTTTTCGTCTATTTGTACATGAAATGCAAGGGAACGCTCTAGGCATGTTGACTCAGAAATTAAGACATTGGGAGCGACCCGTAGCATACCTATCGAAACAATTGGACACTGTAGCCAAAGGATGGCCACCATGTTTGAGAGCTGTTGCAGCTACAGCGTTATTAGTGAGCGAAGCAGACAAACTCACCTTAGGACAGAATCTATGCATCACAGTACCACATGCAGTACTTGCCCTCATGGAACAAAAAGCAAATCATTGGCTCACCAATTCTCGAATGCTGAAATACCAGAGCATGCTATGTGAAAATCCGCAAATACAATTGGAAGTGAGCCATGCCTTGAACCCAGCCACATTGATACCAATCACCAGAGACCCTCCGGAGCATGACTGTATAGAAGTCATGGATACTGTATTTTCAAGTCGACCTGATCTGACTGATGTGCCCCTAGAAAATCCTGATCAGACCTATTTTGTGGATGGAAGCAGCCTCATCATTAATGGACGACGCTGTGCTGGGTACGCAGTGGTCACCCGAGAGAAAGTTGTTGAATCATCAGCTCTTGCATCAGGCACATCAGCCCAGAAAGCAGAATTGATAGCACTCACCAGAGCACTAGTATTGGGTGCAGGACTTCAGTTGAACGTATACACGGACTCAAAATATGCCTTCACCACTCTGCATGCACATGGAGCTCTCTACAAAGAACGAGGGCTCATCACCTCGGGAGGCAAGTCAATCAAATACGGCCCAGAAATATTGATGCTACTAGATGCAGTATGGGCCCCTACACGTGTTGCTGTCATGCACTGCCGAGGACACCAAACAGGAAAAGGAGAAGTTGCCCAAGGAAACAGATTTGCTGATGCCTCAGCACGTAAAGCAGCCATGACAGGCCAAATTTCATTGCAAGCCATACCAGTACAAGCAGTATTATTTCCTGTACCCCTTAATTTATGGACACCACGATATACCACCAAAGAATTGGACTACTACTGTGATAAAGAAAAGGGAGTACTGAAGATGGGTGGATTGAGCTGCCACCACCAGAGGGCAGTCAACCCCCAGGACGGATAGTGATCCCTGAATCATTGGGACCAGCCTTCGTCAAGGCCTTTCATCAAGCCACACATTATGGGAAAAGTGCTATGGAAAAAGCACTCAAACCACACTTTTGTATTGCTCTGTTGGGAGCCTTGTCAGCCTCCATAGCCCGCCAGTGTCTAATTTGTGCCAAGAATAATGCCAAACAGGGTCCCACGCCACCACCCCGAGTTCAGTCAGGAGGTATTACCCCCATGCACCACCTGCAAGTAGACTTTATCGAAATGCCAAAAGCCAGCGGATACCGTTACTTGTTAGTTCTGGTTTGTACCTTCTCTGGGTGGGTGGAGGCCTTCCCCACCAGGACTGAAAAAGCCCGAGAAGTTACCAAGGTTTTGTTAAGAGAAATTATCCCCAGATTTGGAATCCCAGCAGTAATAGGGTCAGACAATGGACCCTCATTTGTATCTCAAATTACCCAGAAGTTAGCAAGTGCCTTACAGATACAGTGGAAGTTACACACTGCATACAGACCCCAAAGTTCAGGGAAAGTTGAGCGAATGAATAGAACTTTGAAATCCCAGCTGTCCAAGCTATGCCAGGAGACACACCTAAAGTGGCCCCAGGTTCTCCCAATAGCTTTACTCAGAATACGCTCAGCTCCTGTGAAATCATCAGGATTTTCCCTTTTTGAAGTTATGTATGGCAAACCTCCACCGATAGTGCAGGGTGTAAAAGGTAGTTTGCCACAGATTGGTTCAGAAATAACCAGACAAGAACTTCTAGCTCTTAGTTCTGTTCTGCAGACTCTCCATGCGTGGATACAGGACCAGTTGCCTATCAACTTGACGGAACCCCTGCATCCCTACAAGCCTGGTACCTCGGTGTGGATCAAAGATTGGAAGAAGACACCGCTGGAACCGCATTGGAAGTGACCATACACCGTCATCCTGTCTACACCAACTACAGTAAAGGTAGCAGAAATCGATTCCTGGATTCATCATAGCAGAGTCAAGCCGGCAGCAGTCCCAGATCCAGACCAGTGGACAGCAGAGCCACATCCTGACATCCCTTTGCGTCTTACCCTGAGGCGGCAGCCAGCAACCTAGAACTCCTTTGGGACACTCATGAACTACAGTGTTCTACAGTTGACAAGTCTTTTGAAGAGGATTGCTGTTTCCAACACAGCAAAAATACTTGTTTCTTTATTGAATAACTTTGTACTTACAGACTTTCTTCAGGCCAGCTACGATTGGTAAGTTGGCTACAACGGACAACTTGAGGATCTTCAATCAACATTGACACCCGTTGAATTGCTTCATTAGCAAACAGGCCAGCATTGTGCCAGAAAAGCAGTGGACGTCGAGGTCAAGATTTTTCAGCGGCGAATCAGAACTACAATCAACATGCATCTTTGTCTCTATTTTGTCCTGGTTGCCTGCCTGGGGGGATTTGAACTTACTCTTGCTTTACCCCCATGTACTGCCTGCATTACTTCCACTCGAACTGGAATGAAAGTAACTCAGACTTTGCTTTATCATTCTTACTATACCTGTACTGGTACAGTGAGCCGGTGTATATACAACACCACTGAACTGAACGTTTGTACTAAGGGAAATACTAAAGTTTGTTTTAACCCACATCAGAACCCATCCTATTATACTCTAGAAATACGATGGGATGATGCAGATGGAGCTTTACTTAATGCCACACCCCCACTCACTGACCCTACAAAGGGTGCTGTTTTGTATTTTGATGCTTGCGATGCTATAAATAGGGATGGTCGGTCTCATTGTGCTAACTAGGAAAAAGCATATTATTATGATCATAAGTATATGTGTCCAGAAGAAACCACCGGGTGGGGGGCATGTACAGGTAAACAAATGAATATAGCATGTACAGGTAGCAAATGAATATAGCACAGCACCAGTTAAAGACTACTATTGCCCAAAGTGGGAATGTGTGTTTTATGCTACATGGAAAACTGGTATGGTAGAAAATACCAGGGATAATCGAATGGCAGCCCTACTTAATCCCTCTCTAAAGAATCCAGAAAAATATAAGAAGGGTGCCTGTAACCCATTAGAGTTACACATAATAAACCCCAGTGCTTGGAAGCAAGGATATAAATTTGGACTACGTATTGCGGGTACTGGATCAGATCCCAGAACCATTGTATATATAAGACTGAATACCCAAGCCCATCGTTCATCACGGTATCATATACATAATACTTTCTATGAAACTATGCATGTAAATAAGTTTGATATCCCTCACCCTTCTCAGAATTTGTTCTTAGAGTTGGCTGGAGCCGTGGTCTCCAGTCTCCACATTTCAGATTGTTACTTTTGTGGTGGGACTAGGATGGGTGATCAGTGGCCTTGGGAGGCCCAAGAACTGAATTACTCAATAGCCTACAATCATACAGAGCTGCACAAGACCACCAGTGAATGGGTATTAGCACACCCAATAGTTGGACGTCTGTGTTATGCTCGGACTGGACCCCAGTTCACCTTGAAAGTAGGACAGCTTGTCTGTCTTAGCCAGAAGTTTTATAATGACACCACAAAACAGACATCCTGGTGGTCAGGAGTTAATGCATCTGAACCTACCAACCCATTATCAAAATTCCCTGAGCTTGCTGATTTATGGACTAACCTTGCCCAGCCTCATGCCTGGCAAGCCCCACCTGGCTTGTATTGGATCTGTGGAACCCGAGCATACGCTTGACTCCCTATTCACTGGGGAAGGGCATGTGTCTTAGGAACCATTCGACCTTCTTTCTTTCTGTTACCCACAGAACATGGAGAACAATTAGGTTATCCAGTCTATACCAAGAGACAGAAAAGAGCAGCTTTGAAGATAGGCAAATAGGAGAGATGGGAAGGGGAAGACTGGCCACCGGAAAGAATTATTGCCTATTATGGACCAGCCACTTGGGAGCAAGATGGCACTTGGGGATACCGGACCCCTGTGTATATGATAAACTGTATCATACGTTTACAAGCAGTGGTTGAGCTAATTACTAATGAGACTAGTCAAGCACTTACACTTCTAGCTAGACAAAGCACACAAATGCGTACTGCCATATATCAGAATCGCTTGGCACTAGATTATTTGTTAGCAGCTGAAGGAGGAGTATGTGGTAAGTTGAATTTAACCAATTGTTGTTTGAAGATAGATGACAAGGGTCAAGTAGTTGAAGAGATTGCTGAAAACATGCGAAAACAAGCTTATGTGCCAGTACAGACCTGGCATGGTCTTAAGATACCTAACTGGTTCGAATCTATCTTCTCTGGCCTGGGGGGACTTACTACTTTTGTTATGATAATATTAGTATTTGTAGCCTTGTTTCTGTTGTTACCATGTATAATCCCATGCTGTATGCGCTCTATTAACAGTGTGATCGAGAATACTGTAGAATGTAAAACTGCTACTAAGATTTTAGCCTTATGGCACCCTACTCCTGGTACCATTGGTAAAAACCCAACTCCAGTGTAATTAAGTGATTTAGATCTCACACCTTATTAGCATTAGGGTGAGATTAATCAAAGAGGGGAATGTGGTAGGCTCAGGCCTATGATCCATGCTTATTGAACAGAAACAGACAGGCCTAAGCAGCTTGACCTGTAAATGAAGCTTATGGTTAGGTCCAGAGGAATGGAAACTCCCCCCTCCCCCCAATATTGCCTCCATAGAATTGAAACTTAACTCAGCTTAACTGAACATAGCTAAGCAGAAACGAAACTTAGAAAAGACAGTAAACAGCTTTAAATGGAACTGATAAGATGTGTGAAGCTTCTATGGAATTAATTAACAATGTTGAGAGAAAGGTTACAGTGCCCTGCTTTCCCACATATTCCAGCTGGTTAGCGACCTTGGAGGAGAAAAGTATCAAAGTTGAAGAACTGACCATTGTAATGAGGACTGTAAGGGGGGGAAACAGGTGCTGAGCCCAGTCAAGGGCCCTCATTGGATAGCTACGTAACGGTACCGGGACCAATAGATGGTGAAAGAAGGGTTACCGGGACCAATGAAAAGTTTGCCTATGTCCAGAATGGGAAAGAACAGTATAAAAGTTGTTGTTTTACTAACAGCCATTGCTCAGCCATTTTGAATGTGATTCTGCTTGAGTCTTGTGCACAAATAAATGATTTGGACCTTCTGAACAGACTCCTGGTATTATTGGATTGTTTGCGCTCTGCCGCTACATATCCCCAGGATGCAGCAGGCCTCACCTCTGGGCTCTATCCCCCATCCTGGTGCTATGGTGACTGCCCCTGTCTGTGATCACAAGGCCCAACTATATCCCCAGGATGCTGCAGGCCTCACCTCAGGGCTCTATCCCCCATCCTGGTGCTATGGTGACTGTCCCTGTCTGTGATCACAAGGCCCAACTATATCCTCAGGATGCAGCAGGCCTCACCTCTGGGCTCTATCCCCCATCCTGGTGCTATGGTGACTGCCCCTGTCAATGAACACAAGGCTCAACTATATCCACAGGATGCTGCAGGCTTCACCTCAGGGCTCTATCCCCCATCCTGGTGCTATGGTCACTGCCCCTGTCAATGAACACAAGGCCCAACTATATCCCCAGGATGCTGAAGGCCTCACCTCTGGGCTCTATCCCCCATCCTGGTGCTATGGTGACTGCCCCTGTCTGTGATCACAAGGCCCAACTATATCCCCAGGATGCAGCAGGCCTCACCTCTGGGCTCTATCCCCCATCCTGGTGCTATGGTGACTGCCCCTGTCAATGAACACAAGGCTCAACTATATCCCCAGGATGCTGCAAGCTTCACCTCAGGGCTCTATCCCCCATCCTGGTGCTATGGTGACTGCCCCTGTCAATGAACACAAAGCCCAACCATATCCCCAGGATGCTGCAGGCCTCACCCCAGGGCTCTATCCCCCATCATGGCGCTATGGTGACTACCCCTGTCAATGAACACAAGGCCCAACTATATCCCCAGGATGCTGCAGGCCTCACCTCTGGGCTCTATCCCCCATCCTGGTGCTATGGTGACTGCCCCTGTCTGTGATCACAAGGCCCAACTATATCCCCAGGATGCAGCAGGCCTCACCTCTGGGCTCTATCCCCCATCCTGGTGCTATGGTGACTGCCCCTGTCAGTGAACACAAGGCCCAACTATATCCCTAGGATGCTGCAAGCTTCACCTCTGGGCTCTATCCCCCATCCTGGTGCTATGGTGACTGCCCCTGTCAATGAACACAAGGCCCAACTATATCCCTAGGATGCTGCAGGCTTCACCTCTGGGCTCTATCTCCCATCCTGGTGCTATGGTGACTGCCCCTGTCAATGAACACAAGGCCCAACTATATCCCTAGGATGCTGCAGGCTTCACCTCAGGGCTCTATCCCCCATCCTGGTGCTATGGTGACTGTCCCTGTCTGTGATCACAAGGCCCAACTATATCTCCAGGATGCAGCAGACCTCACCTCTGGGCTCTATCCCCCATCCTGGTGCTATGGTGACTGCCCCTGTCTGTGATCACAAGGCCCAACAATATCCCCAGGATGCTGCAGGCTTCACCTCAGGGCTCTATCCCCCATCCTGGTGCTATGGTGACTGCCCCTGTCTGTGATCACAAGGCTCAGCTATATCCCCCGGATGCTGCAGTGAGCACTGCAGAGGCCCACCTCCCATCCCTGCAGTGGCTGATGGGCACTGTCAGATGTGTGGAGGTGAACCACAACGGTGTGCTGTGTCTGTGCCGCAGGGCCCCACACACAGGGTACATAGGGTACAAGCCAGACATGCGTTGGCGCAGTGCACACATAGGGGGTGGCCCGGGCAACAGCACGGGGCATGAATGTATCACACAATAGGGGTGGTCACCTGTTGCACACAGGGATATATATGTGTCACGTCAGAGGCCCCTAAAGGGTTTCTGTCCATTAATGTCAATGTGTGTTGTCAATTCAATAGGTGGAGGATCTCCGTAAGAATGCGCAGGAGTTAAGGGCACATTCCCCACGCTATGTAGCCCATGTACAGCGGGAGCGGATGGCCGAACGGGACGGTGAGTGATGTGACAGGGCCCTGTGGGGCAATGGCTGGCAGAACCACAGGATGCTTTTGACTGCCATGGCTGATGTGTGACCATGGAGATGACACGTGTTCACCTCTCCCACAGCGGATGCACGTGCTGCCGTGGAGCCTTTGGGGCCGGAGATGCCGGATGCAGCAGCGGGGCCGGAGGAGGCGCATGGCGACGTCGGACAGGAGGTGTAGAACGCCCCAGTGCCCATGATGGCGGACAACGGCGGGGGGGCCGATGAAGAGGGTGCTGCAGCCGACACCGAGGGGGAGGAGGGGGGCAGGGAGGAGGAGGGGGAGGTGGTAGCGGGGGAGATGGAGGTGTGGGGGTGGTTGGAGCGGTGGAGGAGGGGGAGGAGGGGGAGGTGGGGGTGGGGGAGGCGGCGGAGGAGGCATGAGGGCAGGGGGTGGGGGGATGGGTGCGGGTGGAGGGGGAGGGGAGGGGCTCTGGGGTGGAGGGCCAGGGGGCAGAGGGGGAAGAGGTGTGGGGGTGGAGCAGGTGGGGGATGGGGTGGGGGCGGGGATGGGGCTGGCGGCTATGGCATGTCCCCATCGACATGGGCCACCACAGGGCAATGGGGGCACCAGCTACCTGCCCCATGATGCTGGTGATGCATCCCTCCTGGACGTGGGCCTGCCACACATAGCCACTGATAGGCGCACCGTGCACGCTCTCATCATGGGGCAGGTACTGGCGACCCTGACCGTGGTGGCTGACCGGCTGCGCGTGATGGAGGAGCGTGTCTGCGGTGGCGCACCTGGCCAGCCACCATGTGACAGGGGTCCCCGGGGTGTATAATGTGGGGATACGCATGGCACACCCACCCTGTGATGGCCTGTGCCATGGCCTGCCACAACCACCAGGGACAAGTATGAGTGGGCCCCACAAATGTCGGCATGGGCATCCATGTGCATACTGCGCAATGTAAATAAAGTTATACATATGTTGCTGATAACTACGGTGGACAGATGACCCTCATTGCTATGTGTCAGTGTTGTGTGAATGACACATGTGAGCACCCACATGCGTGTCTGTGTGCACTACAACGGGAGGATGCAGGGTACTGTACCCATTTCAGGGGTGGGGTGATATTATGGGCATCACATGGGGTAGTGCCACACATGGACAAACCCACACACGTGACACAGTGGGTATGGGGCAGCTGTGGTGGACCATGCAAGGGTATGTACAGCAGTGGCGATGGGCACAGACAAGGGTGGACGCTGACATGGACAAAGCAGGGGGCTAATGGACACAGGGGCGGGCAGTGCATATGGCTAGGGGTGGACCGAGTGGCCATGGCCACAGGGGGACAGGGGATGGGTGGCATATACGGGGCAAGGGGCGGGGAAGATCTCCACAGGTGTGGCGTGACATGCGCATATGGTGAGGGTTCTAGAATGTACCTGGGTCCTGGGGTGAGTGTGTTGGTGTGGCAGCATACAGCGTGGAAAGCTATGCAGAATCCACAGTGCACCTATCACAGTCCTGTAGACCGTTATCCCTATGTGGCGGGGGTACTGTGGCCCTGAAACACAGTTTGCGTCTGTCCATGTCCATCAGTAGTGTCCAGGCGTCCCAGGGTATGGGCTGGCAGGGTGGGGGAACCTCCATGGCACACAGTGCAATGAGTTATGCACGATGGTGTATGTGGTACCAGCAGTGGCCACAGGTGTGATACCAGGTTCCTGCAGGGAGACATAGCCACATCGCAACATAGACATATGACAACAGGGGACGACCACTTGCCCTATCTAGTCTGTCCGTCCTGAAGAACTACAACTGTCCCCTCTCCACCTTTTAGCGATCCTCTGTGTCTGCCCCATGCTTCAGTGACGTCAGGTACTGTCCGCTTCCCCCCACCTCAACAGGGGTACTATTCCACTGATCAACTACCCCCTCCATAATGAAAAAGCCACGCAAAGCACACCTGAAGCTATATCTCAACACCCTCACCCCATGTCCCCACCTAGCGGAACCTGCTCCCAATGGAATTAGGCTCCCTCCTGGACAGGTATGCCACGGAGGTATGTAAACATCCCAGCCATGTCACCTCCATCCCGCTTGTCTTATAAGGAGAGCATCTTACGCTCCATCAGTCTGTGCCATATGCTATATAATGGAGACCACGAATCATTTTAGTTGCCACCCTCTGCACCGACCCCATCCCGGTCACATCCTTTTGAAGGTGGGGGTTACGGAATTGAACACAATACACCAGATGGGGCCTCAACAAAGGCCTATAGGGAGGCATGGTCACCCCCTTGTTACAGTTGGTCATCCCTCTCTGTATGCACCCACGCATCCCCCTATCCATTGCCGTTGCCATCTCTACCTGTTGAGCTACCCTGAGATCAGCAGACACAACCACACCTATGCCCCGCTCTACGTCCATGGACAAACGTACCCGACCCCCCCATACGGTATTGCTCCTTTGGATTGCTGCAGCCCAAATGCATGACCTCACATCTGTCAAGATGATACCCCAGCTGCACAATCATAGACCATTCCTCACGCTTAGCTAGATCCCACCTAATGTTATGCACCCCTCCCTGGGTACCCACCCTATTGCGTGGTGTGTTATCAGCTGCACAGAGGAAGGCCATACCTGAACGCCCTTGCGCTATAACATCAACACAGATGTTACATATAAGCAGAGCAGGAAAAGCTCCCTTGGGCACCCCACTGACAACATCCTACCCCTCAGGGTGAACACCATGTACATGTACCCTCTGTTGCCCCCCACCCAATCAATCTCTAACCCAAGCAGTAGCATTAGGGTACACCCCTAGGGTGCCCAGTCTGTGTTTATGTCGCCTGTGAGGAACATTGTCAAGGGCAGTACGGACATCCACATACACCACATCTAGGGCTCTCACTCGGTCTGACTCCCTGGTCACCCAGTCAAGGATGGCACTCACATGTGCCTGACAGGACCTGCCTCTGGTGTATCCATGCTGCCTCTGTTCCTGTAATCTGCTGGACCCCAGACTCCTCAATATATGCTCCCCCAGCAGCGTGGCCAATAATGTACGCAATACCACAGTTAAACTAACCGGCCTGTAGTCTCCAACCATGTCATTACGTCCGCCTCTGTGTAACGGCACCACATGAGCCTCTCTCCAGTCCTGTGGCACCACAACTGACTACAACGAGGCAGTGACACGGTCAGTCAGTGGAGCTGCTGGAACGTCCCCGGGGCCCCTTAGTATTCACAGGTGTATCCCATCCGGTCCCATCGCTTCGTGTACGTTAGACTGAGATAGTTTCACACGTACAGAGTCGTCTGGGGATTGCTCAGAATGACCTTTTCTCCTGTCCCAATTCATGGGTGTGGACTGAGGTCCTGCCACCGGTTCGCCATCTGTGAACACAGAACAAACATATTTGTTAGGCTATACTGCTGTACCCCCAACAGTTCCAACATATTCCTCCCCTGCATCCCTGTGTCTGAAAATACCACTCTTGCCCCTCCCTCCTCACTAATATATCTGGATAATGTTGTCCCCCCCTCCTCATGCATTGGCTATTTCCCCATCCGTTGAACACTGCACCCTCTTGGCTACTGTGCTAGCTGCCCCAGGTGTCCCCAAATACTAACATGTGGACAGGTCAGACAGCATGCACATGTCAACAGATGTAGTGGCAGGGACACCTAACAGAGGCAAGAGGGAGGGCAGAGTGACATGCAACCCACCCCTGTAAGGGGTCCCCTCTCCCCGAGGCAGGGTAGGAGCGACACAAACACCGCCAGGGATCAGATGTCTCCCACTGGGCCCATACTGCAGGGTCCCCCTGGTGGGGTGAAGGGGGAGGTCACAGAGGCCAGGGCCTCTTAGGCAGGGAATGCAACGGGTACACAGGTGCAAGAGGGCAGCCCAGTTGCCATCACCTGGGTGTGGAGGGGTGGGGGCTGAAGCCCTGGATGTAGGAACGGATGCCATTATATGGACGTAAAGGCCAAGGTGGGAGCCAAGCCGTGGGCAGGGGCAGCAGCACTGGAGATGGGGAAGCAGGACGCCAGCATGCTCAAAGCCGAAGCACAACTGCAGGCTGGAGGGGTTTGACTGGTGCAGGGGAGAGCAAAAGCACGGGGCGCCCGGGAGGGGAGACTGTGTAGTGGGATCTAGGACGTGCACAGGAGGGTTGGCAGCCAGGCACAGGGGGGTAAACAGGTCAACCTAGGGGAATGGGAGCTGGGGAGAGTGTGAAGGACAGAGAGCCTACACCTATGCAGCTGCATGAGGCTGAGGTACATCTGACAGGTGATTTCACCACAATGGACTGTTCCGTGGGCAAAGCCTATCAGCCTGCGGAACAGGGATGACACAGGCTATACCTGAGAGGGGGTGTACCAGGGAGGGGAACCCATAGTTCCCAGGCCGGGTGGCCCTAAGGCCCCATGTTGCTGGGGGGAGGGTCATAGGGACCTGGGCGTACAACCTGATTCTGAGATGGGCTGTCAAGCACCTGCTGCAGGAACGGGGACAATGGGGTGGGGATGTAGCCTTTGTCACGGAGCTGTACCCTACCCTGCATTGTGTCTGTGGTGTAGAGTTATTTGAAGCTGAGTGGCGGAAGTGCTAATATGGCCACTGAATGTACGTCTGGGTTTCTGCTTCGGCCAGCACCGCTACCAGGAGAGAGACCTATCCCTGCTGCTGCAGACCTGTGTACCCTGCAATATGGGGAGTCATTACACAGACATTGCTGGCTATCTGACAGGCTCCAAGGGATATCCTGTTCACCAGACAGTGTCACAAATATGTATGTCTGTCTGTGGTGGAACCGCACCATTGGGTATCATACATATCTGTCAGCTGCCTCATCCCTCGGAGCTCGCCTACACGCTTATTGTGTGATGCACACATACAGCCAAGCACTGCCTATGTCCCCCAGATGGCCCAACTGTGGGATATTTGTGGAAGGCTCGAAGATGAGGGCAGTAGAGGGTTCCCATAGGGTCACGCGCCCCTCCAAGCCAGGGGCGAGGGGTGCCAGTGTGGCAATGTACAGGGTCCGATGTACATCCGATGTGCTGCGGGGGCACTGCACGGGGATGTATCCATGGCCACCCAATGTGCCCCCAGCATATGCTGTTGGGAACAGGTGGGGTGGAGGGGGTGGAGGTCAGGGTAGATGGGGGACCATGCGCACTGGTGGGGCTGGGGGCAGTGGGGCGGTGTGTGCCTGTGGGTGGCTGCGCCATGGCAGGTGGGGCAACCCATGCTGGCCACAGCTGGGTTGGTGGGGACACAGGCTGGCTGCATACGTGGCATGGGGTTGGCCCCTGGGGCGGACACGGGTAGGGCTGAGCATCACATGGCCCCCCCACATGCAACACAGGACACATGACATCAGTTTGGCTGCATTTGCACCCATTTATTTGGCACACCCTCGCCCACGCCTTGTACGGCCCCTCCCACCCCGTGGTGCTGGTGGCATGCCCGGCGCAGCTGCTGCTGCTGCTTCCTCTGCTGGTGGTGGTGGTGGTGGTGGCGGTGACCCCTGCAGTCCTGTTGGGGCCCCCCTGCCTGCCACTAGGAGCTCCAGGCTTGCAGCTATGGCATGTGCTGAGGTCGCCAGGTCATCCAGCCGTGCCGTCATCCTTGACATTGCATGTCGCATGCAGCATGTCTCATGCCTTTGCCTCCGCTGCTTGTGGGCGACCACACGCAGTACATGCTGTACACCTGGGGGGGCATGATGTACACTGTGAGACAGGGAACCATCTGCCAGCTGTACATAGGCATCCACACACCAACGCGGTTGGCCACTCACCCTCGGCATCCCTCTGTGCCACCTGGGAGTGCGCCCGCATCTCCCCAATGACCCCTGTGATGGTGGACATCGCCTCCTGCCTCTCCCAATGTGGGTCAGCTGCAGACACTTCCGGTGGCGTGCCGGCCTCTGCCTGCCATTGGCCCTGCCCGCTGTCCTCCTCCAGGGGTGGGGCTTGACCCCCCACTCCCACTGCTGTGGCCCCCATCAGCGGCATCTCTGGCACAGCGTCCGCAGTGCACCCTGGCCCAGGGTCCGTGTGTTCGTCCACCTCCTCTGCCACATCCATGGAATAGATGTCACCTGTAGGGCAAAATGATACATAGGTTAGGTAGGGCATGGCTGCCTGACCGCCCCCATCGCACCCTGTGTAGGTGTCACCCCCTGGATCTCTGCCAGCCATGTACTGCCCCTCCCCCCCTTAGCCCACACCTGCACACATGTGTGTATGGTCCCCCACCAGTACAGCTCACTCAGACCTACCTGCACTTGGGTGCACCGTGTCCAGTGCAGGGGGCAAGCCATGTATGTAGATGGGCCCGAGCCGGTCTGCCAGACACTGCTCGAGCTCCGTCAGCTTGGCCATCTGTACTGGGCCCCCTCCAGTGCCCTGTGATGCACGTCACTCCCTGTCCAGCTCCATCCTGATGTTATGTTTTATGTCACAATACCTCTTCCTGAGGCTTTCAGTGTCACGGTGGGTTCCCCCTGCTTCCGCCACCGCTGCCTGGACCTCAGCCCATGCCCTGTTGCGTATGGCACTGGTTGTGGTTGCGCTCTGCCGACCAAACAGCACCTCAAAGTGTTCAAGGATGCTGGCCAGGAGTAGGTCATTTTCCTCCTGGCTAAACCTCACCGCCCTTTTTCTGGCCTCCTCTGCCACAGGGGTCCTATGGCGCTTCTGCCCTGGTGCAACAGTGGCCTGTTGGCTGGGGTGGTGTGGAGCTCCAGATGGCCCTGTCCTTTCGCTATCCCCCTTGCCAGCAGGTGTGGGTACTGGTGGCTGTGCACTGTGTCCCTCTGCAGCCCCCTGATTTCCTCCATCGCTATCCGCCATGCTGTGCTTGGGTATGTGTGCTGAGGTGTTTTGCGATACACACCCGCCATTTTTGTATCTGTAACATGGTCGTGGTTCTACGCACATAATGACACGCATTACGGCATGCGTTACGCCTCCACACGCATTCACGTGTCATTGAGCTGGCGTATCCTACGTGCATTACTATAGACGGAACGCAGCGTTGTGCCAATTTCCCCCTAGGATCCTCAAATATCAGCAAGGTTGGTGTGCACTGCACCATATACGCACCCATTAGCTTCCATCATGAGTTCTACTGCATGCACGCATGTTGATCGTGCAGTCATTGTTTGGTGTGTGCGTGCGCATTCCCACGTGCATATAATGTATACGCGCCATGCTACATCAACGCACGTGGGTACGCGTCGTGCGTTCCAGTCGCACCTAGTTCTCTGCGTGAGGTGCGAGATGGACGCCGTATATTTGCACCGTGCTGCATCAGGGAGACACGCCACCCCCTTCCCCCACTGGCATCCCACGTGTGCGATCACAGACATCCATGTAGTTCGGGCCATTGTAGTGATGCGCATTCCCACGCGCTCTACTTCACTCCTGTGGCTTGATGCATTGTGGGGATGCGCGTTCCCATGTGCGTTGCGTCATTCCAGGCTCATCAGGTGTGTCTTGTTCTGAATGTCGTTCCTGCCCCACACTCTATTTCCCAGCAACCTGTCCTCCATTCCATGTCTATCATGGCTCAAACTGTGAATGCAGGTTGTGCGGTGGTTGCGCTTCTAGAGCTGGCTGGGCTACGCGTTCCAGATGAGGGAGATGATGTACCTGGGGCTGCGGCACTGGGCATGGGTGCTATCCCGCTGCAACTCAGGCGGATGGTGGAGGACACCGGCGCCATAGGCTTGCTGAGGCACGGCCCCGCCTGCAACGCCTCTACAGGCCCAGGCCCATGCTCCAGGACATGAGAGAGGACCAGGCAATCTCTCTCTACCGGCTGGACACAGGGGCCATTAGGGAGCTCTACGAGGTTCTCAGACCTGACATTGAACCCTGGACTGCCCGGTCCCATGCTATACCGGGATTGGCCAAGCTCCTGGCTGCACTACATTTTTTTGCCTATGGTTGTTTCCATTCCTCAGTGGCCGCAGTGGGTGGGATGAGTAGGCCAACATTCTCTCACTGTCTCCACCAGGTACTGCATGCCATGGTCAGCCGGGTTGGGAATTACATTGCAATTCCCAACAGTAGGCAACATTGGGGGCCCTGGGACAGGCATTCCAGCGGATTGCAGGGATACCACACGTGATGGGAGCTATAGATTGCACACATGTTGCCCTGGTCCCGCCACGCAACAGGGAGGTTGTGTACCACAACCGCAAACACTTCCATTCCCTGAATGTGCAGGTTGTTTGTGATGCAAGTATGCGTATTCTGAATGTGGTTCCACGGTTCCCAGGGTCAGCCCATGACTCCTATATCCTGCAGCACTCGGCACTGTTCAGCCAGTTTGAGGCCATACAATATGAGGACTACATCCTGCTGGGTGGGTATTCACCATATCTAACGTGCGCCTACCATATATGGTTGACGGGACCCCATTGTCACCTATGTCCTCTGCATGCTGTACAGTGCGGTGGTGTTTTGGGGTGCTGCCTATTTGTGGCACTTCACACATGTGGTGTGTCCCTTCCGTGGCTGCATGCGATACCTCTGGCTTGCCCATGCCTTCCACACCTGGCCTCAGACATACTGCAAGGGCAGTTGTACATAGGTATGCCTGTGGGGTGTGTCCCTCTCCCACCCCATGTGGCACATGTTTGTGCGTGTCCCATCGGGGGGGGAGGTAGGGGCACAGACCCATGCACATGATGTACAGTGCGTATGGGGCCTCCTCTCTTTTGGCCATGTAGGGGCAACACATGTTCTGAGCGGTGGGTGCACCTGCTACCACCCATGTCTGCTACCTGTCTTCCCACTCTATCTTGTCTCCACTGCCCCTCTCACCTGGACCCTCTGGGGTGTGTTCCGTTGACCTCTGCTCTGTGTGCATTGTATCATGACTGTCACATACTTGCACAACTGCGCATCTCTGCCCCTCCCATTATGCCATGCCGCTGTCAGCCAAGTTCCCTTACAGCAGCCACTGCTGCTGTCTGGGCATAGGTTTGGGACGTGTGTTTGGACATGGTAACGTGGATGGGTATTGCCCCCATTAGCCTTCCCCGGAGCTCTGGGTCTACCAGCATCAGACTCTGGTGCACTGCCATCATGTGCAATGATGTGACATCATATGTTTGTGTCCATGCTTATCTGCTGTCCAGTCGAACATTGCTACATCATTGATTCTGTGGGTCCCTCATCTCACATGTGACTGTACAACGTTTCTTTTTGCAGGTGATGCAGGATATGGGTGTCGTGCCTGGTTGCTGACCCCTCTGCGTCTCCCTCGGTCAGGTGCAGAGATGCGGTACAATGAGGCCCATGCCTCCAGCCGCTCAGTCATTGAGCGCACCTTTGGCGTTTTAAAGAGTCGCTTCAGGTGTCTGGATAGGACCGGCGGTGCCTTACAGTCCAGACCCCTGACTGTGGCACAGATCATTATTGCCTGTTGCATCCTCCACAACATTGCTCTCAGGCACAATGTCCCAGTCAAAATTAATGAGGATCTGGAGGCGGATCCTGTGTGCCCTCCTGCACAGGGCCATGGTGACACACGTGCGGTGATGGCAGCAAGGCAACATCTGATCGAGGAGCTCTTCTCCTGTAAGTTCTGCATGTGTGGGGATGTGCTTCTGGGTCACCATGTGTGAGCTGCTCTGTATGTTTCATGGCACTGTCATGACATGTCTCTATATGTCTCATTGGCTCCACAAGATAGGCTGCTGTGTTTGGGCCTCCACAAGATGGGCTGACGGTACTGCCCAATGCTGTGCTGCATGTAGGGACTGAGTGTACGTCAATGCAACATGCAGGTGACTGGGGTGGGTGGACATACAGGTAGATGTACTGTGGTGGCAGCACCGCATGACACATATATGTGTTACCCTCTCCACTGCTCCTCTGGTGTTGCTCATGTCTTTAGCCTACCACTCCATCCACTGTATGTTCCGTTTGGCACACATGTGTCCAGTGCCTGTGCACATCTTGGGCGTCTACATACTGCAACTACTGCACATGTTACCAGGCTGTGTGTATCTCCGGACTCAGGGCATTGTATTGTTTGAGCGCACGTACATACTTCACTGCCATTGCGGCATTAGACAACTTCGGTGCACCCATGCATGGACTGGGATGGTTGTCTTCACTGGTCCCTGATTGTCCACTGTGCAGCCATCTGCAGCTTGCAGCATGCGTACCTTGTCTCACGGTGTATGTCTCTGTGTCTTTGGGACGTGTCTGCCTGGCGCTACCTTCTGCTCCCCTCTGCCTTTGTCTGTTTCAGGGATGTGTCTGGCCACCTGTCTAGTGATGTTCACCTGTCTCTCTATGCCCTTCTGCTTATGCCCTTCTGTACATTGTGTGCATGTATCATATGTTGTTCCCTGAGGTGTCTCATGTTTGATGTAGGACAATGCATGTCAACGTTTTGTCTCCACGCAACGCAACATTCCTCGGACATGCTACACTGACAGCTGACCGTGCAGACGTGGTGATGGATGTAGTTCCTGGACATCTGCAGCCTCCACTGGGGCCCCTTGTGCCCTTGCATGACTCGGAGTTTCCCCATCAGACCACTGCTATACCTTTCAGGTAGGTTCCACCTTCGCTCATCTGGGACATACTGTCGCCCTCACCTGGCTGGGCATATAGCCGGGCACCAGAATGGAGTCGCCTTGCTGCCCTAGAATAAGTCCTCCCAATATGGCTGCCAGGAGGGCTGCTGGGATATGTAGTTTCACTTATCCTTATTAGGCAAAAGTAGTGTCACCAGCAGAGGCTAAACTAGTGTTATTTAGCTTAGTGCACTACTGGCCCTGACCTTTCTATAAAAAGAAAGTGTAGTTGCAAGTCGAGGGTCAGGTTTAAACAAGGATTTATTCCCCTCCCGGGGTTTTGCTGGATTTTCAAAAATGATACAACTTCCAAACTCAAAAGATAGCCATACTTCTGGCATAAACAAATGGTTAAAGAAAAGTAGCTTCTTGCTTAACAAATCAAATGACAAAAACAAAATATATCATCAAGGTAAACACCTGGGCAGTTTCCTCTGTGCAGACCTGTTCTCTCTAGCAGGCTTATCTGCTCTCAGCGTAGAGAGGTCTCTTCAGTAATCACTAAAGAACAGTCCATCTTTTCATCATAAGATAAACATTCGTTTTGGTCAATACACATGGGCTCCTCACCTGCCTCGCCTTCCCTCTGGCAGAGAGTTTGTATCTTCCTCCAGCCAGTGACTGGTCTCTCTTCAATACTCTCTTCCTGGTCAGGGAGATAATTATCTGAGCCTTGATAAAACTGCTTTGCAGTCTTTCTGTTGAACCTTGCTCTTGTCAGTTTGCTGCCAGGCTTTACATACAAACATTCAGGCTCTTCATTCATACAAATATCCTGAAGCAGTTCACTATCTCTTTCATAAGGATGTGAATATCTTAAAAGCTTCTGGCTTTCATTAGCAAAGGGTTTTCTGTGGTTAAACTCACGGTTGGAGAATGGCTGCCTGTTCTGTCTCCCAGCCCTTCTTGGCTTCTTATTCCAGGCCTCACAATAAACAGGGTTAGGCTGAAAATACTCTGACCTTTTGTTGAAGGGTTTTAGGTTCTCTCTAACCTGCCAGGTTTCACAAATGCTTGCTGCTTCTGTGTCCTCAAAACCTTCGTCAGAAATCATACAGGAATCACATTCAGCCTCTCTTCCTGGATTCTCTCTCTCCTGGACTCGAGCACAATAAGGATTCTCCTCTCTGGCCTGCTTCTGAACAGTGGCCCGTTCCTGAACTCTGGCCTGCTCCCGAGCTCTGGCCTGTTCCTGAGCTAACTCTGCTTGCCTGCCTGCTTTCTTATGCAGAGTTATGGGCGTTTTCCTGCACATGTGCAGAGTGTTTCCCTCAGTGTTTGGGGAGTGTCTGTTGGCTGGGCGTGCCTTCAGGTCTCGTGCCTCAGCCTGCTCTGGTTGCCTATAGCAACTAGGAAGCTTTTTCTCTCCCTTTCTGTCAGAGTCTGTGCCGTACTCTTCAGCTTTTTGTGTCTTAAAGTTATAGGGCAGATTTTCGGTGTTACACATCCCCCTTCTTAAGACATTACGAGCTGCTGACGTCCCCGTCGGACAGCGCGTAATTCTGCTCAACGCATCCGCATTACCATGCAGCTTCCCTGCACGGTGCTGTACCTCAAAACTAAAAGCTTGCAAAGCCAAGTGCCAGCGCGTCAGTCGTGCATTATTGTTGCGCATTTGGCTTAGCCATTTTAACGGTGCATGATCTGTTATTAATATAAATTTTCGCCCTGTCACATAATATCGCAATGCTTCTACCGCCCATTTGATGGCTAAGCATTCCCTTTCTACAGTAGAATACTTCCGCTCCGCATTGGACAGTTTCCTACTTAAGTAGGTAATCGGGTGTTCTACACCATCAAATTTCTGGGACATAACTGCCCCAGTCCAGTCTCAGAAGCGTCTGTCTGGATAATGAATGGAAGCCGGAAGTCAACTCCCTTTAATACAGGAGCTTTACACAACTTCTCTTTAAGAGAGATAAAACTCTCCTCGGCCTCGGGAGTCCAATGCACCTTATTTGGGGCATTTTTCCTAATCATGTCCGTAAAAAGGCTGCTCTCCTCCGCAAACCTGGGGATAAACCGTCGGTAGTAGCCGATTAGGCCCAAGAAGCTGCGGACATGCTTCTTTTCTACCGGTCGTGGGAAGTTCCGGACACTCTCTATTTTGTCTGCTAGAGGTTTTACTATCCCATTCCCAACTAAATGACCCAGGTATTTGGCTTCTTTAGCCGCAAAAAGGCATTTTTTGGGGTTCAAAGTGAGACCCGCTTTTCGGATGGCGTTTAATACCGCCTCTATCCGTGATAGGTGTTCTAGCCAGGTGCCGCTATGGATAATAACGTCATCCATATAGGCCAACGCGTAATCTTGATGTGGCCTTAGGACCTGGTCAATAAGACGCTGGCACGTTGCCGCTGCGCCCTGTAGCCCAAATGGCATACGCCTAAATTGGTATAGGCCTAAAGGGGTGGAAAAAGCTGTTTTTGGCTTCGAATCCCTCGTCAAGGGGATTTGCCAATAGCCCTTGGTTAAGTCGAGGGTTGTTAGAAACCGGGCCTGCCCTAACCGATCTAACAGATCGTCGATTCTTGGCATGGGGTATGCGTCAAACTGTGAGATCGCATTTATCTGCCTAAAATCAATACAAAAACGAAGGGAGCCATCCGGTTTTGGGACGAGGACTATTGGGCTAGACCAAGGACTATGAGATTCCTCGATCACCCCCATTTCCACCATTTCCTTGACTTGGGCAATGACCTCGTTTTGCTTCGCCTCTGGCAACCTATAGGGGCGTTGTCTAATAATTTTCCCCGGAACTGTGATGACCTCATGGGCTACCAGGCGTGTTTCACCGGGCACCGCTGTCAAGACATCGGAGAATTTCCTTAATAGCCGGGCTAACTCTACCTGCTGATGTTCAGACAGGTCAGTACCTGTACGTATTTCGGGTTGTTCCCTCCAATCTGAGGGCTGAGGGCCTAAGTCCTCCTCTTTCCTTTCCTCAGCGATGGCCGCTAAGCCCTTAACATCTTTTCTGCCTGTGGAGCCAAACCCCCCAGACCCACGACCTGTAGAGGTTAATGAGGATGTCTCTAATAATACCGGGAAGCCCACCCGTTCACATATCAACTGGGCTATTCTTTCACCCCTTTTTATTATGAAATCCTCTTCCCCGAAGTTAAACAGTAGGGCCTTGACCACCCCCCGATAATCCGGGTCTATTACCCCGGCCCCAATGTCAATTGAATGATTGACCGCTAGGCCAGACCGCGGTGCTATGCGGCCATAACATCCTTCGGGGATTTGAATGCTCAACCCGGTATCCACGAGGGCTTTCCCTCTCTTGGGGACTACTGTATCCTCATTGCTGAATAGGTCATAGCCCGCTGAGGCTTCAGTAGCTCTTTGGGGACTCTTTACCTGCTGGGATGTTTTCGTGAAGTGCAACACAAACCCTTTTTTAATTGGGGGTTTCCCTTCCACCCGCGGTTTCCCAAATAAAGCACTTGGGATCTTTTGTGCAATGGCTTCAGTTATGTGGGCTTCGGAAGCCAATGCCTCTCCCCTTAGTGGTTCTTCGGGGCCTACTTTCCCCTCGAGGCCTTTCCCCAATTCCTCCTTAAATGGGGGCCAGTCACGGCCTAGGACCACCTTAAAGGGAAGTCGGGGGACAACTGCCATGTGTACCTTTCCTTTAGTATTCAACCCATTCACACTCATGTCATATATCGGGTAAAAAGAGGAAGCACCATGCACACATCGCACTTTCACACGTCCATCCGTACTATCCCACTGGGTAGGATTGTGGGCCTGAATGGCCTTCCACATTTCCTGGGAGACCATACTCTGGTCTGCCCCAGAATCCAGGAGTGCTACCGCATCTATACCCTCCACTTGGACATCTATAATAAACTCCTCCCCACCGTGTATTTCTCTTCCTGATACAAGGGCTATGTGTTCTTTACAGTCCCTATGTACATGACCATTTTTTCCACAGTGGAAACATCTTATCAGATTATTATAGCTTTTTACATTTTCTTTTGGGACCGTAGAAGCATAAGCTTTCCTTATACCAGGCATCCTTTCCATGCCTGTTACCCGCATCATACGATCTCTAGAAGCTCCGGCCAATGCAGCTTCAAAATAGCATTCGGTCATTTCCGCTGCTTCTCTAGTGGACTGACATTTTTGTAACAGCAGGAAAGCTTTTACTTCGGCGGGTACAGCTTCAAAATACTGCTCTAGCAGCACCGCATCCATTAAGGTTTCTATCGTGGCCCTTTCTGGAGCCAACCACTTTGCTGCTAAACCTTTCAACCTTTGCATTAAAGCTTTAGGTGTCTCCTGGGGCAAGAGCCTTGCCTCCCTAAAAAGTCGGCGATAATGTGTAGGTGTTAAACCTAGCCTATCTTGAACTGCCAATTTTACATCTGGGTAACTGGACACTAGGCCAGCGGGCATCGCCTTATAGGCCGCCAATGCCTCTCCAGTTAACGACATGGCGAATCGGACTGCCCATTGGTCTAGGGGCCACTTAGCCGCCTGAGCGATTCGCTCGAATGCGTCTGAATAATCATCAAAGTTATCACTTTTTTGTAAAGGTCCTAGTGCCAATGCACCATAGTGTTGTACTCCTACCGCCGCTGGTACCGGTACACTTTCCTCCGCAGCCGTAGTAGTGGATGTCCGCTGTAGTAGCGTGGTCACCAAGTCCAACAGGGGCTTTTGTTGCGCAGCCAGTGCTGCCATAGTCCTGTCCTGGGCCTGTCATGCCAGCTCACTTTGTGCCTTCCACTGCTCTTCCATCCATTTCATCATTTCTTTTGAATCCATCTTGGCGCTTGCGGTATACCTGTATAGGCGAGAAAAAAAACAGAGGGCCCACCAAGTGCGGCACACAATATAGTTCTTCCTCCCTATCTACTTTTATCCAGGTATCTCTCCCCCTTTCTCCACAATCCTTACCACCCGTGCCCAGCCACTTGTACCTTAGCACGGTGAAGGATCTTATTTTGAGAAAGGTTCTCTGCACCTCCGTCCGGTCAGCTTGTGGATGTCCTCTCTGTATCAGGATTTTCTTCCTCTCAGGATTTCCTTTGCTGCTGTGGGTTTTTTTCTTCTTCCAATCTGTTTCTCTTTTGAAAAACTTTGGGTAGTAGTATTGCTTTTTTTTTTTTTTCAAAAATCCTGCCAACTACGCCATTTTATATGTCACCAGCAGAGGCTAAACTAGTGTTATTTAGCTTAGTGCACTACTGGCCCTGACCTTTCTATAAAAAGAAAGTGTAGTTGCAAGTCGAGGGTCAGGTTTAAACAAGGATTTATTCCCCTCCCGGGGTTTTGCTGGATTTTCAAAAATGATACAACTTCCAAACTCAAAAGATAGCCATACTTCTGGCATAAACAAATGGTTAAAGAAAAGTAGCTTCTTGCTTAACAAATCAAATGACAAAAACAAAATATATCATCAAGGTAAACACCTGGGCAGTTTCCTCTGTGCAGACCTGTTCTCTCTAGCAGGCTTATCTGCTCTCAGCGTAGAGAGGTCTCTTCAGTAATCACTAAAGAACAGTCCATCTTTTCATCATAAGATAAACATTCGTTTTGGTCAATACACATGGGCTCCTCACCTGCCTCGCCTTCCCTCTGGCAGAGAGTTTGTATCTTCCTCCAGCCAGTGACTGGTCTCTCTTCAATACTCTCTTCCTGGTCAGGGAGATAATTATCTGAGCCTTGATAAAACTGCTTTGCAGTCTTTCTGTTGAACCTTGCTCTTGTCAGTTTGCTGCCAGGCTTTACATACAAACATTCAGGCTCTTCATTCATACAAATATCCTGAAGCAGTTCACTATCTCTTTCATAAGGATGTGAATATCTTAAAAGCTTCTGGCTTTCATTAGCAAAGGGTTTTCTGTGGTTAAACTCATGGTTGGAGAATGGCTGCCTGTTCTGTCTCCCAGCCCTTCTTGGCTTCTTATTCCAGGCCTCACAATAAACAGGGTTAGGCTGAAAATACTCTGACCTTTTGTTGAAGGGTTTTAGGTTCTCTCTAACCTGCCAGGTTTCACAAATGCTTGCTGCTTCTGTGTCCTCAAAACCTTCGTCAGAAATCATACAGGAATCACATTCAGCCTCTCTTCCTGGATTCTCTCTCTCCTGGACTCGAGCACAATAAGGATTCTCCTCTCTGGCCTGCTTCTGAACAGTGGCCCGTTCCTGAACTCTGGCCTGCTCCCGAGCTCTGGCCTGTTCCTGAGCTAACTCTGCTTGCCTGCCTGCTTTCTTATGCAGAGTTATGGGCGTTTTCCTGCACATGTGCAGAGTGTTTCCCTCAGTGTTTGGGGAGTGTCTGTTGGCTGGGCGTGCCTTCAGGTCTCGTGCCTCAGCCTGCTCTGGTTGCCTATAGCAACTAGGAAGCTTTTTCTCTCCCTTTCTGTCAGAGTCTGTGCCGTACTCTTCAGCTTTTTGTGTCTTAAAGTTATAGGGCAGATTTTCGGTGTTACAGTAGTTGTGCAGACAAGTGGTCAGGCGAAATAGAGAAATATTTATTTGTTGTGTTCTGGGGTTTCCATCATATTCACAAGTAACAGGCTGAATAAACAATAATGGGATTCTTCTCCAAAGCAAAGGTATAACTTTTACAAAAGTATGCACAGGATTACTGGTATCAGCAATACGTAGCTTCTTAGGAACTTGATTTCAAAGCTCAGATTATAAAGCTTCTCATGGGCACATTGGTTTCTTATGGGAGTGTTTACTTCACAACTCCTTTATAACAGAAACAGCTTTAAAATGTCCACTGAGCTTTCCCTTCACTTTCAGGCCTTACACAGCAACAGCTTGATTACCAACGTTCTGCTGTGCTCTGTGCTGCGTCCTTCAATAAGGTAAGTTCCTTACTATGGCATTCACTCATTCAAACAGGTTTTAAGCTTAAGACACTTTTAAATCATTAGCTTTACAATAAGAATACTGCATCTCATCGGAGCTATCTTCATAGTCTTCATAGCAGCTTCCTATATCCATTTCCTCAATGGCATCCTCACAATATTCTTCAGAGGGTACCTGGCTGTAGAGCTGACCAGTTTGTTTCTGGAGCATTTCATTCAACCTTTCTAATAAAACCTTTTTCTGCTCTATTTCTTCAGAGAGCTGGGGTTGCTGACATGCAGACAAGCTATTGTTTCTACTGCTAGAGCTTAGCTGGCTATTATAATTATTTCTTCTATCAGGAACTAATTCTCTTAACTTTCTTTCAGGCAGGAATTCTGGAAGACACACTTGCCTTAGTTCAGGGCCGTTTAGTAGCTCTCATCTTTCCTTGCCAAAGCCATGCTGCTTTCTCTCTGCAGACACTTCTCTCCGTTGTAGCAAACTTCCTTTCTGCTGCGACTGCCTTGGACCGGTTCCAAGCAGATCCCATTGCTTGTCTTTGAGCTTCAGCCCCGCACTTCTCGTGCCTCCTTGGGCCCCTTCTCCTCTAGCTCCAGTTCCTCTGGATTCTCTTCCAGGTCCTCTGGGTTCACTGCCACTCCTTCTTCTCTCTTCTCTTCGTATTCCTCCTTCACTTTCCGGTCCTCCTCTCCCTGACTTTCCAAACACAGGAGTTTTAAACTGCTCCCTCTCAGGGACCACGCCTCTTTCCCAGCACATGTGGGAGCTGCTAGGCTTCACTCCAGCCCTGACGTGCTGAAGTGGGCGGGGCTTAATGGTGACTGTGTTATGAGTCAAAGGTTCTCGGTTGCTGGGGAAACCCTGAATGCTCTCACTCTTAAAGGCACAGAGTTCATTCTCCTGGCATTCCATAGCCTCTGAACTGCCTTCATCATCACAATACACTGTAGCAGCTGATAAGCATGCAATAAATAAAACCAGGAGTATGTTCAAAGATCCAAGCCAGTTTATTGTGCACATGGCTCAGTCAGTCATAGCTTCAAAAGGAACTGAGCGCCAGTTTATACAGAGACATAACCATTTATACCTCTTTTTCAGTTTGATACATGAAAGCTTTCTATTGGGGTTAAAGGAGCACTAAGAGGCGACAAGGCGATAGCGGAGAGACTGAATGAATTCTTTGCTTCGGTCTTTACTGAGGAAGATGTAGGGATGTTACCCATGACTGAAGTGGTATTTAAAGGTGCGGAAGAATTGAAGAAAATATCGATACATCGGGAAGATGTCTTACAACTATTAGATAAACTGAAGAGTAGCAAATCACCTGGGCCGGATGGTATACATCCAAGGGTGTTGAAAGAACTGAAATATGAGATTGCAGACCTGCTATCAGTAATCTGTGAACTATCATTAAAATCATCTCTAATACCTGAAGATTGGAGGATCGCCAATGTAACACCAATTTTTAAAAAGGGTTCCAGGGGTGATCCGGGAAACTACAGACCGGAGAGCCTGACGTCAGTACCGGGAAAAATGGTAGAAACCATCATAAAGAATAAAATTACTCATCATGTAGATAGTCACAACCTAATGGGAGACAGCCAACATGGCTTTAGACAAGGAAGATCTTGTCTTACTAATCTGTTATGTTTTTTTGAAGGAGTGAATAAACAGGTGGACAAAGGTGAGTCGGTTGATATTGTGTATCTGGACTTTCAGAAAGCCTTTGACAAGGTCCCTCATGAGAGACTTTTGGCAAAACTAAAGAGTCATGGGATAGGAGGCAGTGTACTATTGTGGATCAGGAACTGGTTAAAAGATAGAAAGCAGAGGGTAGGGCTAAATGGCCAATTTTCCCAATGGAGAAAGGTGAATAGTGGTGTACCCCAGGGATCTGTGCTGGGTCCGCTAATTTTAACATATTCATAAATGACCTGGAAAGTGGAATAACGAGTGAGGTTATCAAATTTGCAGATGACACAAAACTATTTAAAGTTGTTAAAACCCAAGAGGATTGTGAAAAATTGCAAGAGGATCTTGATAAATTGGAAGACTGGGCATCAAAATGGCAGATGAAATTTAATGTGGACAAGTGCAAAGTTATGCACCTAGGGAAGAACAACCCAAATTATGGTTACACGATGCAAGGTTCCACATTAGGAACCACCACCCAGGAAAAAGATTTAGGCGTCATTGTGGATACCATGTTAAAACCCTCGGCCCAGTGTGCAGCGGCGGCCAAGAGAGCAAATAGAATGCTAGGTATGATAAGGAAAGGAATGGAAAATAAAACAAAAGATATTATAATGCCTCTATATCATTCCATGGTGAGACCGCACCTTGAATATTGTGTGCAATTCTGGTCGCCATATCTTAAAAAGGATATAGCGATTTTAGAAAAGGTACAGAGAAGAGCCACCAAAATGGTAAAGGGGATGGAAGGATACTCCTATGAAGAAAGGCTAAAAAGGTTAGGGCTCTTTAACCTGGAAAAGAGACGGCTGAAGGGAGATATGATAGAAGTCTATAAATTAATGAACGGAGTGGAACGGGTAAACGTAGATCGATTGTTTACCTTATCAGAATATAGAAAGACTAGGGGACATGCCATGAAGCTACAGGGTAAACTATTTAAGACTAATAAAAGAAAATATTTTTTCACTCAATGTGTAATCAAACACTGGAATTTGTTACTGGAGGACGTAGTAAAGGCTGTTAGTGTAGCTGGGTTTAAAAAAGGTTTGGACAAGTTCCTGGAGGAAAGGTCCATAAACCATTATTAAGAAGTGACCGAAGATATTAATGCTTTACCCAGTACAAGCATTGTGGAACTTGTGTCTCTTGGGGAAACTGCTAGGTACATGTGACCTAGATTGGCCACTGTTGGAAATAGAATACTGGGCTTGATGGACCTTGGTCTGACCCAGTATGGCATATCTTATGTTCTTATGTTCTTATGGTTCTAACTTGATACATGCAAACTTCTCATTGGTCTTACATTCCCTGCACCTGTCCAATTAGAAATCCCTCCGGAGCCTAGCAACTGGCCCCCTCACTTAGGATTGCTCTAACAATGGTGCAGTTCTGAATCTCGTTACTTTTCTACTGCAAGGTTAACTTCGGCTTCTGGAATGCATATACTGTAACATTTCTGTTCTTTCACACACAAGAGAATAATAGAAGACTTATGGATTCATAAATACTCCTTATTAAGCAGTTTAAAACAGCTTTCTCGTTTTCCACAGATTTTTGGTTCTTTTCCAGTTATAATGGGAGTTAGGATCCAGGCCTAACTTACAGGCCTTTCATAGTAGCAGGCTATGCTAGGCCATAGCCTACCTCATTCCCCCCTTTGATTATTCTCACCCGCAAGTGAGAAAGGGTGAGAATTAAATCAATCATTAGTTAATTAACACATCATACTGGTGTAACAGCATCAGCATTATGGGGTATAGGGTGATATCGCCACATAGTGTGGGCCGGCAGTCATACTAGGCGGCTGCCTAGTAGGGACGGCGGGCCATATTACTTGTGTCTTGCTTCAGCCGGGTAGCTGAGGCCCTTAATTGTGTAGTTGTGGGGCAGTTAAAGCAGTCCAAGTGGAAATAGGCCAATACAGGAAAATTTATTTCTATATTTTATTTTAATCATCAAGTTTGCAAATTGGACCTTGGCAGAAGGTTCCAAACCATTAACAGAAAGTGAGGATATTTCCTCCAACAAAAAGCTTCTTCCTAAAGGTACTTCAGCAGTGCTATAACAAATCAGTTTCCTTCAGTCTTTGGAACAAACAAGTTTCCTTTCTCATCCAAACAAAACGCTGTTGAAAATCACTGGTGTAATTAACAGTCCAGCTAACCTTGTTAGTTTTTCCCAGCTGTTTCAGGTAAGCTTGAAAACACTCTCTACTTTTCAGCATAGGAACTAAACTGCCGTTGAAACAGCTTCATAGCACAAGTACTTTTGTAGCTTTAAAATGAGACTTCTCTTTTTCCAGCACTTCACAGTATCAATTGCTCAGCATAACTACTTCTTGGCTTTCTTTATAACATCTAATAAATGCTTCCTAAGCACTTCTCATGCACAATGAACATTCCATTGAGACTTCTGTGGAATCTGAATCCCCTTTATAGAATTCCACCTCCATTTCTTCCTCAGTGCTACAAGGCTCAGGGACTGGGTTACGTTCAGGGATTTCTAGTTTCACTTTCTTTAAAAGCTTAAAACGTTTCCCCCAATGAACATTCCTTCTTCCCCCTGGAATAATGTCAGTGCTCCTAGACTTCCTTCCCTTTAGTGAGTCACTTAAAGGTACTGTCTGATTTACCTTGCTTGTAGAAACCTTCCTTCTGTCAGGCTTTCTAAAAGGCTCAGTTTCTTGCTCAGAGTCTGAGCTGCTTGCCTCTAAGTTAGAACTATAGTCCTGGAACTCTCTCAAGCTTCTTCCTGCTCTTCTCTGGCCCTGCCACTCGCTTTGGCAGTTCTGTCTGCTTCTCCTGGTTTCCCCAGTTCTCTCAGCTCTGCTGTGCTCTTCCCCTTCACTTGCTGACTGACCACATTTAAATGTTTGCCAGCGTGCTTCTCTTTCTGGCCCCACCCTCTCTCTCCCTGCTGTTGCCCTGGAGACTGGGTGTGGCTTCAGGCTAGCCTTGCAAGTGTGTGTTTCAGCATTACTTTCATTTTGGGACCTGTGCTTAAGTGCGCCCATCCCCCTCTTAGGAGAAAAACCTTCTTTTTTTTCTCTTTCCCAGGTCTGTGCTGCACCTGCCTCACCACATATCCCCCCCCCCCCTTAAGCTATTACAGGCTGGCGACGCAACCCGCGCACAGCCTGTAATCCTCGATAGGGCATCAGCATTGGTATGGAGCTTCCCGGCCCTGTGCTCTATCCGAAAATCGAATTCTTGGAGGGCCATATACCAGCGCGTCAAACGTGCATTATTGTCCTTCATTTTATTTAACCACTGCAATGGGGCGTGATCTGAAACTAAAAAAAATTTTCGACCCGTTAAATAGAATCGTAACGCCATTACTGCCCACTTTATTGCTAGGCACTCGCGCTCAACCGTCGAATATTTTCTCTCCGGAGGGGTAAGCTTGCGACTTAAAAACATCACAGGATGTTCTGTCCCCTCGTGCTTCTGCGACATCACCGCTCCCAGGCCTGTTTCCGAAGCATCGGTTTGGACGATAAAAGGTTGGTTAAAATCTACTCCGCGCAAAACCAGTGCCTCACACAATTTTTCCTTTAATACCTTAAAGGCCTGTTCCGCGATCCCAGATCACTGTAACTGTGTAGGGGCATTTTTTTTAAGCATTTCAGTTAGAGCTGCACTCTCGGTCGCGAAATGCGGGATAAAACGGCGGTAGTAGCCAATTAAACCTAAGAAGCTTCAAAGTTGCTTCTTCGTCTGCGGCTTCGGGAACGTCTTAACGCTCTCCACCTTATCCAGGAGAGGTTTTACTATGCCATGGCCGACCAAGTGACCTAAATACTTCACTTCTGTCACGCCAAACATACACTTAGCAGGGTTTAGCGTGAGACCTGCTTGCCTCATCGCCTCCAAAATGGCCTTGACCCGAACTAAATGTTCATCCCACCGCGAGCTGTGTATGACAATGTCATCCATATATGCCGTCGCGTAACGCTGGTGTGGGCGAAGGACCATGTCAACCAGGCGTTGACACGTTGCTGCAGCCCCGTGAAGACCAAAGGGCATCCGGCGAAATTGGTATAGTCCAATTGGTGAACTAAATGTGGTTTTTGGGCGAGATCCCCTGGTGAGGGGAATCTGCCAATACCCTTTGGTCATGTCTAATGTGGTCAAATAGGTAGCCTGGCCCAAGCGATCCAAGAGTTCCTCTATTCGAGGCATAGGATATGTATCAAACCTGGAGATTTCATTCACCTTGCGGAAATCTATACAAAAACGTAACGACCCGTCAGGTTTGGGAACTAGAACTATAGAATTGTTCCAGGGGCTTTTTGACTCCTCAATCACCCCCATCTTCAGCATCTCTTGGACCTGACTTATGACCTCACTTTGCTTCACCTCGGGGAGTCTATAGGGACGTTGGTGAACTATTTTGCCATGTGGGGTCACAATCTCATGTGCAACCAGTCTTGTCTCCCCTGGTAAGGGAGTAAGGACATCAGAGAATCCACTTAACAATTTTGACATCGCCTCCCGTTGAGCCCATGAGAGTCCCTCTCCCATCCTATGTACAGGCTCTGCTCTATAATCAACGAGCTGTGGGCCTAACTCGTCCTCCTCTCTCTCCACACAACTAGCAGTCAAGCCTTTTATCTCAGCCTTGCCAGTGGACCCGAATCATCCCGAGCCCCGGGCAGTAGTGGTTAACTCATCCACTTCTTCTAAGGGCGGGAACCCCACCCGCTCACAAATCAACTGGGCGATGCGATCCCCCATGCTCACCTTAAAATTCTCCTGCGCAAAACTGAACAGGAGTACATTTATGGATCCCCGGTAGTCTGGATCAATGACCCCGGCCCCTACGTCTATAAAATTCTTAAGAGCAAGGCCTGACCGAGGGGCAATTCGGCCATAACATCCAGGCGGTATTTCAACCTGGAGGCCTGTTTCAACTAGGGCCCTCCCCTGTCGTGGTATGACGATGTCCACAGCACTGCAGAGATCAACCCCGGCAGCCTGTTATGTCGCCCGCTTCGGTACCTTAGCCTCAGGGGTGGTCCTACAGAATCTGAGTACAAACTTAGGTTTTGGGTCAGATTTTTCCCTCCGGGGTTCTTTCTTACTTCCTGATCCAACTCCACTTCCAAATAAAGGAGCGGGCATTGATCTGGCCTTTCTTTTCCTGGGGATGTCTTTTGAGGGGTTAATCAATTCCTCATGAAAGGATGTCCCTGGTATAGGGTCTTCCTGAGGGTCATTTTCCTTTCCCGAAGGCTTAAAGCCTGTGCGTGTAGTTATCATACCTGCCTTGCCTTCTTCTAGCCTGGGGTCAGCAACCTTTCCTACCTTGGGTAAGGCTTTCTCCCTGGCTAAGTTCTCTTCCTGAGAAAAGGTAGCTGGTTGACTTGTTTTGCCCTGCAACTCCTCAGCTAAGCCTTTCCTGAATTGAGGCCAGTCGCGGCCTAGGACTATGTCATGTGGAAGTCTAGGTACTATAGCCACATTTATCTGCTTTTTCATACCCAATCCTTTTATTTCAACGGGATGTATGGGATAGGTAGAGGCAGCTCCATGGATACAGTGAATCTTAATATGATTTCCAGAGGACTCTGGTGAGGGTTTATCTTTTGCCTCAATTTTCCTCCACAGCCTCTGAGATATCATAGATTGGTCTGCACCTGAGTCCAATAATGCCTCAGTTGGGATCCCTTCCACCTCCACTATTAACAGGAACCCTTCTCCTGCATCTCTGTGATGGGTAATTACAAAAGCTTTCTTAGCTTTACAATCCCTTTTAAGATGACCCAACTCTCCACACATAAAACATTTTCTCTGTGCATCAAATCTTTTATCCAAAGTCATACTTTCTTTCCTAAAGTTTGCAAGCTTTGCCTTCCTTTCTAGTAACTCCACATTTGCACTCTTAAAAACACCCTCTCTCTCAGGGCTCAATCTGTTAGCCTCTAGAAAGCGGTCAGCCAGTGCAATGGCTTTCTGAGTGTTTTTGCAATCCTGGAGGACTAGGAAAGTTTGCACATTGCGGGATACAGCTTCCATAAACTGTTCTAGAATCACAGTGTCTAATATGGATTCTAAATCCTTAGTCTCCGGCGTAAGCCATTTATAAACCAAGCTCTTCACTCTATAATAGAGAGCTTGAGGTATCTCACCTAACTTCAATTTACAGGAACGTAGAAGCCTGCGATAGACCATGGGGTTTAATCCCATCTGATCCTTGATAGCTCGCTTTACTTCCTTATAATCTGTGACTAAACTAGCAGGCATGGCCCTATAGGCCGCCAAAGCTTCGCCTGTGAGAGAAGTGGCGAACCTTAGCGCCCACTGTTCCTTTGGCCACCTGGCCAGGAGAGCTATTTTCTCAAATGCCTCAATATAATCATCTACATCATCATCTCTAGTAAGGCGTCCACAAGAGAAAGTCTCAGTGCCTGATAGGTCCCACCCACGGAAATCTCCCCGTGAACCTGGCACTGTCCTTGCAGCTTCGTCTGTTTTCTCTTGCGCTGCAAGCCACCTGGACATCATCTCCAGTAACGGTCTTTGCTGTGCCTGGAGCATGGTCTTCGCCTGTTCTAGGCTCTGCGCCGACATCTCCCTTTGCTTGGCAAACTGGTCAGCCACCCAGGACAGGATGTCACGATTCTCCATTGTTGCAGTAGTGCTGTGAATAAAACAAAGAGAAACAAACACCAAGTGCGGTACTTTCTTATGTTCCCCTTTTCTAGTGAGCACTCCCTTACAGCCTCCCTCTTACACCAGCATCCGGCGATAACCCCTCCAGCCTATGGGTTACCTGGCCCTGGTGCAGAGTCTCACCTTGTCAACCACGTGGATACCGACTCCAGCTCCACTGCCACTCCAGATCTTTCCTCCGCTTAGCAGACAGCAGGTGTGTTGACAGCAGCTGTTTCTCTGGGGGTCCTCTCCTCCTCCTGAGATCAGGATCTTCTTTTAGGCATGCCAAAACTTGACAAAAATCCAAGAACTACGCCACCTGTTGGCCGGCAGTCATACTAGGCGGCTGCCTAGTAGGGGCGGCGGGCCATATTACTTGTGTCTTGCTTCAGTCAGGTAGCTGAGGCCCTTAATTGTGTAGTTGTGGGGCAGTTAAAGCAGTCCAAGTGGAAATAGGCCAACACAGGAAAATTTATTTCTAAATTTTATTTTAATCATCAAGTTTGCAAATTGGACCTTGGCAGAAGGTTCCAAACCATTAACAGAAAGTGAGGATATTTTCTCCAACAAGAAGCTTCTTCCTAAAGGTACTTCAGCAGTGCTATAACAAATCAGTTTCCTTCAGTCTTTGGAACAAAACAAGTTTCCTTTCTCATCCAAACAAAACACAGTTGAAAATCACTGGTGTAATTAAAAGTCCAGCTAACCTTGTTAGCTTCTCCCAGCTGTTTCAGGTAAGCTTGAAAACACTCTCTACTTTTCAGCATAGGAACTAAACTGCCGTTGAAACAGTTTCATAGCACAAGTACTTTTGTAGCTTTAAAATGAGACTTCTCTTTTTCCAGCACTTCACAGTATCAATTGCTCAGCATAACTACTTCTTGGCTTTCTTTATAACATCTAATAAATGCTTCCTAAGCACTTCTCATGCACAATGAACATTCCATTGAGACTTCTGTGGAATCTGAATCCCCTTTATAGAATTCCACCTCCATTTCTTCCTCAGTGCTACAAGGCTCAGGGACTGGGTTACGTTCAGGGATTTCTAGTTTCACTTTCTTTAAAAGCTTAAAAACGTTTCCCCCAATGAACATTCCTTCTTCCCCCTGGAATAATGTCAGTGCTCCTAGACTTCCTTCCCTTTAGTGAGTCACTTAAAGGTACTGTCTGATTTACCTTGCTTGTAGAAACCTTCCTTCTGTCAGGCTTTCTAAAAGGCTCAGTTTCTTGCTCAGAGTCTGAGCTGCTTGCCTCTGAGTTAGAACTATAGTCCTGGAACTCTCTCAAGCTTCTTCCTGCTCTTCTCTGGCCCTGCCACTCGCTTTGGCAGTTCTGTCTGCTTCTCCTGGTTTCCCCAGTTCTCTCAGCTCTGCTGTGCTCTTCCCCTTCACTTGCTGACTGACCACATTTAAATGTTTGCCAGCGTGCTTCCCTTTCTGGCCCCACCCTCTCTCTCCCTGCTGTTGCCCTGGAGACTGGGTGTGGCTTCAGTCTAGCCTTGCAAGTGTATGTTTCAGCATTACTTTCATTTTGGGACCTGTGCTTAAGTGCGCCCATCCCCCTCTTAGGAGAAAAACCTTCTTTTTTTTCTCTTTCCCAGGTCTGTGCTGCACCTGCCTCACCACAATAGCTAATACTTTCGTAGCTGCCTTCTTTTCTACATTGTATCAATGGCTGCTGACTTTATTAAACTGTGATGAATCCAGGGTTCGAGTTTTGCAACTTTAACTGCTGTTGGGGTTAACAAGATGACAACATAAGGTCCCTTCCAATGCAGTGTCAACGGTGTCTTTCTCCACTCTTTGATCCACACCTAGACTCCAGGCTTGAGAGGATGCAGGGGTTCTGTTAGATGGATAAGCAGCTGGTCTTGTACCCACGTATGAAGACTCTGCAAAACAGAACTTAAAACCAATAGTTCTTGTCTAGTAATTTCAGATACTATCTGTTCCATATCTCCCTTTATTTCCTATACAGTCGCCCATACAGAATCTCAAAAGGGGAAACTCCTAAAGACTTAGCAGGTGCTAAGTATATCCTAAGAAGGGCTATAGGAAGAACCTGGGGCCACTTCACGTAAACCTCTTGGCAAAGTTTGGACAACTGAGATTTCAGGGTTCTATTCATACATTCTACTTTTTTTTCTAAATTCTGAAATCTGTAGGCAGTATGCATCTGATAATATCAATATCTTGGGGCCATACTTAATGGACTTGCTTCCTGAAGTTATCCTCCCTTATTCTTTGTACAGGGCCCCATGTGCATGCAAGGTTGTAAGGATATACTTGGAATCTGGGTACACATTTAGACAGAGCCCCTTTTCCTATTCTTAGTGCTCTAGCAAGAGCTATCAGTTCAGCTTTCTGTTCTGAAGTTCCTGGGGCCAGGGCTGAGGACTCAACTACCAGATCAAGGGTCACTACTGCATATCTGGCACAACAATGTCCATTAATGATGACAAGACTGCTTCCATCTACAAAGAAAGTCCGTCCAGGGTTCTCCAAAGGAACATCAGTCGAATCAGGGTGGCTTGAGAATATAGTGTCCATAGTTTCTAAACAGTCATGATCAGGGGGTTCAAGACCAACTGGTAACAATGTAGCAGGATTCAGAGCTTGACTGACCTTCAATTGTATCTGGGGGTTTTCACACAGCATACTCTAATACCTCAACATTCGTGAATTAGCTAGAAGTTTCCTTTGTGTTTCATAATGGTTAGAACAGAGTGTGGTACAGTAACTTGAAGATTGCTCACTAGGAGGGCTGTAGCTGCAACAGCTCTCAAACAAGGGGCCAGTCTTTTGCAATTACATCCAATTGTTTTGACAAGTAGGCTACTGGTCGTTGCCAAGATCCAATGAGATTGAGTCAACACTCCAAGAACATTTCCTTGTGACTCATGAACATAGAGATTGAAAGGTTTTCTGGACATCTGGTAGACCCAGAGCTGGTGATAACATCAGAGCGGTTTTCAAAGATCAAAAGGCTGCATCCTGTTCAAGTCCCTATTCCAATGGAGACTTTTCCATTCCTTTGGTAGCTTGATACAGTGGTTTTGCTAGCAGCGCAAAATTGGGGATCCATATACGACAGTACTCTGCGGCACCCAAGAAGGCTCTCACTTGCCTCCTGGTGGTTGGAGTAGGAATACTGCATACAGCTTCTTTGCGTTCTGGTCCCAGGCGTCTAATTCTGCTGGACAACTGGAATCCTAGGTATTTAACTTGTTTGACATAATTGTGCCTTGGCTCTTGAGACTCTGTATCCAGCCTCATTAAAAAGGTGCAAAAGTTCACTGGTGGCTTGTAGACATTCACTTTCTAAGTTGGTGGCTATAAGCAAGTTGTCCACATACTGGAGGAGAACCCTTTCTCCTGGGTTCACATAGTAGCTGGAAAGATCTTGATTTAAAATAGCACTGAAGAGAGTAGGTGAATTCTTGAATCCTTGAAGTAATCTAGTCCAGGTGAGTTGGCCCCGCCTTCCTGTTGTGGGGTCTTGCCATTCAAAAATAAACAAAAGTTGACTGGTGGGGGCTAGGCGCACACAGAAAAAGGCATCTTTCAGGTCCAAAACGGTAAAGTGAGCAGCCTCAGCGGGGATCAGTCCCAAGAGAGTATAAGGGTTTGGTACTACAGGGTGTATAGTTTCAGCTGCATCATTCACTCGCCTCAGATCTTGTACTGGGCGGTAATTCCCTGTCCCAGGTTTCTTGACTGGGAGAAGGGGGGGTGTTCCAAGGTGACTGACATTCCTTGAGAAGTCCATACTTCAGCAGTTTCATCAAATGGCAGTGGATTCCTTCAATGGCTGGTCGAGGGAGAGGATACTGCTTCACATGCACTGGTTCCACTCCCAGCTTGAGGGTGACAATGACAGGGGCTATGTTCTTCACTAGGCCAGGTGGATTATCTTCTGCCCATACTTCAGGTGGGGCTATGAGGTTGGTAGGTATGCAGGAACTAGCTGGCTTGATTGGAGATGCACTATAGAACCGCTACTCTTCTTCTTGGGGAACAGTCAGCACCATCAATCCAGCAGGCTTTGGGTTCACAGTCATTTGCATTTCTCCCCTTTCAGCAAAAGATATCTGTGCCTGGAGATTTGCAAGCAGATCTTGGCCCAGAAGTGGAATAGGGCATTCAGGCATATACAAGAACTGGTGCGTTATTTTCTGTCCCCCTAGTTCACACATGCGGTTCTGCAGAAGAGGCTTTGTAGCCTTAGCCCCAGTAGCTCTGACAATGGTGATGCATCAAGAAAACAAAGGGGCTACTGGCTTTAGTATTCTGCTCCTGTATCCCCCATAAAGTCCATATATTGGTCCCCTATTTTCAGACTGACCATAGGCTCCTGGGAACCCAGGGAAACTTGGAATCCGGTCTGGCCTAGTCTTCATCTATGTCATCCAGGTCATAGCCCGTTGCCACTGCCACTCCTTCAAGGGCTTCTTCCCTCTCCTGCTGGAACACTGTGCTCTGGCCCTACTCCCTCCTCCCCTCCTGGGAGTGGAGTCAAGATACAGGCATTCATTACTCCAATGTCCTTCTTCCTTACAGTAGGTGCACTGATTTGCACCTAATGGAGGCCTCTCGCTTCCGCGGCCTCTTCTACGTCCTCTGGTCCTTTGATTAGGAAAACCTCCTCCACGTCATTCGGTTATAGCAGCAGCAAGAAGAGCTGCCTTCTTCTTCATCTTTCGTTCACTTTCTCTGTCTCGTTCATTTCCACAATTCACAAATTTCTGAGCAACTTTCATTAACTGTGCTGTATTCATACCCGCAAATCCATTCATTTTCTGTAATTTTCGTCTTATATCTCTCTGGGACTGACTGACAAAAATGCAAATTCTCCTGGGCTGCTGGATCGCATGGGGTATATAGTGAGGGCTGCCTGCACTATTTGGATCCCACTTGGGGGCCATCAAGGCTGATGGGTCTGCATAATACTGTTAGTTCAATCAAATCCTTTGGTTTCTCAGTGTAGGAGGCATAATGCAGCTTTCAGTTCAGTAAATCAGTGGCAGAGGCAAAGCTGGTCAGCTGGCTAGTGCAAAGCTGGCCCTGGACCTAGTGCAATGGGATAACGTGACCCTCCCCTTTTACTGGTAGTTGTACTTCTGAAGGCATACGGCACTCGGGACTGTCTGGGTTCCACTTCATGTTCTTGGGCGCTAGCTGTGAGTGACCCTGAACTGGCAAATGAATCATCGGTGGACTGTGGCCTACTCTGAGTACTTTAAACTGTGCCGGGGCTTTCGGTCAAGAGGGGGTGCACGTCCTCCTGCTACGGAGGTGGCTGGTGATATTTGCAGGGAGGCATCCCCCCCCCCCCCCCGCCCCAGCCTCTGCTCGGGGTGGTGGAAGAGCTGAGGGAACTGGCCTATAAAGATAATAAACGGGCAGTTTTTTTTTTCTTTCAAACATTTAACCAGGAATCCTATGTAGGGGAACTGATCAGGGAACATTCTCTGTACAATCTAATAAACATGGGAAACTACGGGGCCATGAAGTAACTAACACTAGCCACCCCCCTTTCACAGAGCATTTCTAATAGGGACAGAGACAGCTACATTTCAACAAAATCGGCCCCCTCCCCCCCCCCCGTGCTTGTCTACAGACAGAGGGGGCAGGCTGCATTTCCCTGTGCACTAAGCATAATGAATGTGTGTGCTCATTCTAAATAAGAACAATTTAGATAAAGTCCTTAAAATATAAAACTATTATTTTGCAACATGTTATAACAACAATCCCAACAGAAAGAACTATAGCTCCTAACATGATGGCCACATATCTGTTACGTATGACTGGAATAAAATTACTTGGCATGAAAACTAACTGCCAGCCACCGAATACTTTTTCCATAAAGTGGGTGGATATCTAGAATACATATACATTTATTTTTTTTTCCTATCTTATTTTTATTAACAATAAGTATGTCTTCTATGAGGTGCTTGCTGCAGTATATCAGGAACTAGAATTCAAACACGATGAACTCCTTATCCACTCAGGATTTAAATCACTTTCAAGTCGCGATCTGGTACTACTGGCTCGGAATGGTTCTTAACCTCTACTTCGTAGGGGAAAGGGAAAACAAAAGCAGTTTCCTGAATTTCTCTATCATTTCCTATTTAAACCATTACAGTACTTACTGAAGGTTGGAACATAAATAACACAAAACAAAGCTAAGCCCACAAATGCATTATACCTGTAGCCCTACAGAAATTCTTCTCACTTGGTCCATACAAGTACAGGAACTCGAAAGGGGTTAACAAGAACTTAACCCTTTCCAGGCTAAGCCCAAAACTATCGGGATTCAAAATTCTGACTAAACATTCCTATTAAATGATATATAATACATGACCTTAGCAGAATGAACATCACTATTAAAACACATTGAATAAAACAGGTACAATTTTCCTGAAATAATAACCCAGCTACAGAACGCTGAAATTAAGCCTTCACAGGGTTAACAGATACTGAACATTCCTTTGTACAGACACACGCCCCTTCTTTCTCCGCTAGCCAGTTTCATGCTGTGCTGAAGGAACAAAAAAAAACTTAAACATTGAAGAAGTTCCCTTAATTTTCCCTCTCTTGTTTGTGTCGATCAGCTTCAGGAATGAGCTCTAGGCAGGGCAGTTTCAGGGACCATAAAGACTAATTTAAAAAAACCCATAAATTGTGCAAGTGTTATGCAGAGCTAAACCAGGCACTTCCAGAAAGGAAAAGGCAGCAATGGTACACTTCAAAAACAAAGGAACTCCTGAATCACTGCAGTTATCACAACTGTTAACGTTCTTCTGTCTCTAATAGTTTTATGAAATAATTCACTTGTTTGAATGTAATTGTATCATTTACGTTCTTCCAAAACTTACTGGACTTAACATGGCAAGCAATTCAATTTTGTTTTGTGTCGTTAAAACATGGAAGATCTTCCCATTCATAACAATTTAGACATCACTCCTAGAATGAATCCTTTATTTTAAACAAACAAGAGACTTCTCAATCGGGAGTTTCTTCTCGGCAATGCCTCCATCCCCAGAAGAAATCCCTTGGCAGCCTCTCTCTGACTGTCTCTCTGACTGTCTCTCAAGACATTCCTTTTACAGGCTGTGTGAAAGCCACACCCCTTCTGCTTGCTAGAGCCTCATGCCGTGCTGGGGAAACCTGAAACAGTTCAAAAGCTGCACTTAAAAGAGACTCCCAAATTACCCAACAGAATATTCTTACATTATACAGAAGGGAAACCCATGGTTTTAACAGATAACAGAAATCAGATACAACCAACAAACAGACCCAGACAGACACCAGATGCTTCAGGAGTCCGCTCTCGCTTGGTCTATATTTCAAAAAACCTCTCATTCACACACAACACAGACAAACATGCTAGCAATTCCCAAATTCCAAATTCCCGGGCTGACTGACTAAACCAAAATTAACCAAACCAAAAGGGTCAGTGGGTTCGCCCCATGCATACTCATGCAGGGGTACTAGGACCGCCCTGAGAAGTGATCAGCTTCTCTTTACCTGAAACCAAATTAGTCTCGCGCAACCTCCTGCGAGACGTCCCCAAAACTGACTGACTAAAAACCAGAAAGATTACTACTCACCGGATTCGGTAGCCAATGCGCTGCGCAACCAATCCCTCCTTGGGTTGAATCCTGGACTCCCCTCGGGTTCGAGAGGTGTTGGCCAGCTGGACCCAGTGGCCTGCCGAGGCAAGGCGGAACCCTCTCCGATACAATAGGATCGGCGGCGCCTGAGAAGTTCCCCTGCGGTCGGACAGACATAGTTCCAACCGGACCAAACCTCTGAGGCGAGAAATCGTGGTATATTTACTTGCATACCATCCCCCGCTCGCACATTCCGGCCAACGCACCAAGAATATGTAGCAGCTGATAAGCATGCAATAAATAAAACCAGGAGTCTGTTCAAAGATCCAAGCCAGTTTATTGTGCACATGGCTCAGTCAGTCATAGCTTCAAAAGGAACTGAGCGCCAGTTTATACGGAGACATAACCATTTATACCTCTTTTTCAGTTTGATACATGAAAGCTTTCTATTGGTTCTAACTTGATACATGCAAACTTCTCATTGGTCTTACATTCCCTGCACCTGTCCAATTAGAAATCACTCCGGAGCCTAGCAACTGGCCCCCTCCCTTAGGATTGCTCTAACAATGGTGCAGTTCTGAATCTCGTTACTTTTCTACTGCAAGGTTAACTTCGGCTTCTGGAATGCATATACTGTAACATTTCTGTTCTTTCACACACAAGAGAATAATAGAAGACTTATGGATTCATAAAAACTCCTTATTAAGCAGTTTAAAACAGCTTTCTCATTTTCCACATATTTTTGGTTCTCTTCTAGTTATAATGGGAGTTAGGATCCAGGCCTAACTTACAGGCCTTTCATAGTAGCAGGCTATGCTAGGCCATAGCCTACCTCAACACCACATGCAGATGCTGCACTTGGCCTGTTAGTATCAACGTGCCTTTCTGTGGTATCTCTTTCTACTACCACTGCAGGACATGCTGTGGACCTCTGGGATGCCTGTGTGACATGGGCATTTACATGACCATGTTGAGATGGTGTCCTGGTCTGCAGGGCCATCTCCTGCTGTGGCCCATGTGCACTGTGCTGTGTGTTGTGGCCATGTCATGTTATGATATCTACTCATTCATGATGCACATCTTGTAATGTCACTGTCTCCTTTGTATATGACAGATCTATTATGGTCTTCTTTGCAGGGTTAGTATCTGACAAACTAATGTATCAGAGCCTCTGTATGGTTCTCATGACAGTACACAGTGTATCTTCTGCTGACTCAAATTAGCAATGAACGCAGAAACGTCTTTGAGAGCTAAGCACTGGTTTCATATTATTACAAAATGTTTAATGCATTACACTCAAAAATAGCTTTAAAGTCTGGAAGGGGGTGGTCACCTCCAATCGGGGTCGTTGATGTGAAAAGGCACTTGTCCATATGACAGAGACAAAGGTCAATGGTAGCCTATCATTGCTGAAACCTTGCGACCACTCTGATTTATGTATGAGGAATTGTCAGTGGAAAATGACAATTTGAGTCAGCAGAGGATACACTGTATACTTTAGTGAGCACCATACGGAGGTTTTAAAACATTAGACTGTCTTCATTGTGACCTGGTGGTGGGGGTTGGTTGTGTCATTCCCTTACCTTATTTCCAGCCCTTTTCACACAGGACACAGACAACATACATGACATATCTACTACACTGCATCTGGAGACCCCATCAGCCATATTTGTTTGGACACGGCACCTCTGTGATACTGTCCCTGGGTGTTGTTGCCACTGGGAGATGGACCTCTGCGAGTTGGACACAGGCCTTTGTTGGAACTCATTGTTGGCCTGCTACTTCAACTGTCACTGGGGGGACTGACACACCGTCGCTGCCATGAACTGTATGGGTGTTTCGTTGATTGCAGCTGGGGGGGAACACCTTTGCATTGTTGTGGAACATTGGTACATCACTGGTGACTTTGCATGGTCCCTGTTGGCTTTGCATGCTTCATCCTGTGTCTGTGGGAGGTTGGGGATGATGACTTCTGTATATACGCTGGGGGTGCGCTCACAGCATACGTTTTATCATGGAGACGAGGGCAGAGTGTAGGGCTGCCAGTAGGGGTGTGCTGCACTGGAGGTGGATGCCTTCTTGGGCACAATGTTTTCAGGGGTGGTTGTGCAGGGAGCTGGGGGATGAGGGGTGGTGGGTCACCACGGGGTCCCTGCACAGGGGGTCTGTCATGGGTTTGGTAAGGGGTTGGGGGGGCGTTTTGCCGTGACCAGACAGGGGGGTGGTGCACCCTTGACTAGCATGGCACATGGTTGGATGCAGGGGGCAGACTACTGCAGTACCAATGGGATGCAATTGGACAATGCGTGGCCGTACTGGTGGTGTGTTGATGGTGTGATCAGTATCTACCTGGTACAGGCAGCCATGGGTGCTGACAGCAACAATGGGAGACTGTATATGGTGGTAAGCATGGGTATCCATGCATGGTCAGTTGCAGGGTGGGAGGGGGGAGGGAGGAGGGGGGAGGAGGGGGGAGAGGAGGGAGTCGGGGGGGAGGAGGGGGGAGGGGAGGGGGAGGGGAACAGGGGAGGGGGAGGAGGAAGAGGAGGAGGAGGGAAGGAGGAGGGGGAAGGGTGGGGGAGGGGGAGGGGAGGAGGAGGAGGAGGAGGGGAGGGGGAGGGGGAGGAGGAGGAGGAGGGGGGTGTTTGGACCCATAGGCGGATTATGTACCACCACCCAACCCACCCTCTGTGAGTCAGGGTGGGAAACAGGATCTCCCACCAACAGATGCACATTCTACCTCCCTGCAATGGTGGCAGTAGAGGGGACCAGCAACCCCAGTGCTGCTGGGGAACAGACACCCTAAAGGGCAGTCAATGCCGATCTGTACACATCTGCAAGGCAAGGCAAGGCAGACAGAAGGCCTGGAAATGCTCATCAGCACCCCCTACCACTATCTGACATTCTCCAGCAGCAAGCCTCCAGCTGCTGCACCCTGCAAGGTGCTCCAGCCAGACACATACTAACTGCAGACACTCTGCTAGCTAGTGCATAGTGCATGTACCCAGAACTACGATGTCACCATATACACCAAGCAGATAAGTCAGTGATTGGGCCCCAAAATGCAACCCGCATATGTCACATGAGAGAAACACTATGCAGCATTATGGGGGAACCTAGCCATGCCGTGGTCACTGCTCAGTCAGGGTGAGGGTGACCTCCCAGCAGGACATGCTGTGGCCACCCTGTCTGTGCAGGTGGTGGCCGGGCACTACAATGTCCGAGCCATTGCCCTATGCTCTGTACAGATGAATCCAGGCCAGGCCACTCTATCCAGGCTATTCCCACGGTACCTTGCTCCTCATTATGCACATTAGCAGGCCAATACTGGCAACAGTGCTAGCAGTGTGGGCTGTGGAGGGTGTTTGCAGCCACCACACACTGGATAGACAGACAGACACATACACCCCACACCTATGCCAGCATTGTGCACCTATAGAGGTGTTTGGCAGCCCTGGCCACCGCACCAGTCCTGGGCACAGTGCAGGCATGACTATGGTACGCAATACTGTTGGGGTCTCTCCCCAGGGTGTTAAACACTGTCAGACAAGAGACCTGTAGCACACTCCACAGACATCAGAAAGGTTGCTATGATGCAGCTCACTCATGAAATTGTACTAACTTCTGAATTGCTATCTGCCAGTAATCATAGCAACTTTTTGATAGCTATGTACCGTATTCCCAGGTTTAGGGTGGCATTGCTAAGGTATGCAAGTGCTAGTATTGGGAGATGCACACAGGGCCCAACATCCTGCCTTTCCAGGAGGCTTCGGTTAATGGAGCCTGTGGGTGCGTGTGTGTCTGCCCCTGTTGGCCGCTGCTCTAGGGCAGAGGTTCCCAACTCCAGTCCTGGAGGGCCAAACACTGTTCGGGTTTTCATGCTGTCCCTAATGAATATGTATGAGATACATCTGCCTACCATGGGGGCTGTGCATAGAAATGCAGCACAGGCATCTTTATTAGAGACAGCATGGAACCTGAATGGTGTTTGGCCCTCCAGGACTGCATTTGGGATACTCTGCTCTAGGTAATGCAAATGTTTATGCTGTCTATGCTCTGTAGGGTAAAATGTAAGTGTTTTGGACATGTTTACGTCATCTGCAATAAAGGTTCTGTCTGTAGTAGCACGTTTTAGTGGTGGGTAAAATATGGGGACTAGGTTGGCAGTAACCACAGCTGGGAGATGAACCTGTGACCTTCTGCTTCTGAGCACACTGGCTGTGTGCACTGCACCACCGTGTTGCCACAGAGATGGTGCATTCCCTGGTGATACCATGACTGTTCGTCAGACAGGGCCTGTCTGTTGCAGTGCATGGCACCCACCTACACAGGGCTAGGCCACGGTCTGCTCTGGGCAGCTGCTACTGCCCCCTCCACCACCAGTACCCCTCTGCCACCCTGCTGACATGCCCTTCTGCTGGTGGTGCTGGTGGAGCACAGTCTCAGGCCATCCAGTGTGTGGGTAGGCGGCTGCCTATGGTGCGGGTTCTGAGGTAGGGGTGCCTGCATAGCTGTCCACGCTTCCCCCCAGCACTGCCTGCCAATGTTCTGTGCCCTTGGGGGTACCTGCTGGGTACTATCCCCTGTGACACTGTGGGGAGTACACTCATGCCCATGTTGGGCCCTCATCAGTTGCTGTCTGGCTGCACTACTGTTTCAGCATTCCTATGGGCCACCTAGGCATCACCCTAGTCCGCACTGTGGCCCAGCTGCACCACAGCATGTGCCGCCTGCAGCCCTCTGTGTCCCCTTTTCAAGCATCTGTCCAGTTGCCCATTCCGACATGCCCGCCCTGCTGTTGTGGAACATGTGCATGCCATAGGACACCTGCCCAATGGAGAGGGAAAACCCTGCTCAGCGCAATTTAACTGTGGGCTCATTCACCTTGTATGGGGACGGAGCATAGACCCTTCCAAAATTCATATCTTTTTTTTGGAGCTTTCTCAGGGGTTTTTTTTTTATGTTTCCCATTAATATCACTCTTTCCCAGCTTGGTTATGTTTTTTTTCCATTTTGTTCAGGTCATTTTCAATGTTTATTTGCCCTTTTGTTCCATGCACATGTATCACACTTATCACTTTTTGTAGGTTTCCCTGGTTTTGCTGTACATTGCTGACGGAAATGTTTTCTTTTCCCTTTAAATCATCTCTAACGCCAGGGTTTCACTGGCGTTAGTTTTCAGCCTCAAATTTCACAGCGTTAGTGTGCAGGGAGCCTCTCCCCTCCCACTCTCCGCCCATTGACCCTCTCTCTCCGCCCCTGGGGAGCCTTCCTCCGCCCTCTGGGAGCCTTTCTCCACCCTCAGCGCTCATTTGTGCCGCTGCACGCATTATTGCGTGCTAAGGTACCTCTGCGCCCGACAAAGCACCATTATCGCGCGATAAGGTACCTTATTGCGCGATAACGTGGAAGAGCGCACGTTAAGACTGCTTAGTAAACATACCCCTTGGTACATGGTCCCCAGGACAATAGTTAAATAGCTTCATTTTACTAGGCAATGATTGTGGCCTGACATGACTGACATATTCTAGTTCTAGACTATCATCAGCTAATTCATGTGCTACTTAGTGCGTGCTAGAAAAAAAGGGCCTCTAAGACCAAACTGATTTGAGATCTGTTTCCTTCTCCCTCATTTACTTCAGCACGTGATTTAACCTCTGCTCAAATTTAGATCTATTAAGGGTGTGTAGACCCACATAAAAGTAGGTTTCATGCTCTTTTAAAATAAACATCTGATTTTTTAGCATGTTTTAGTGTTCATTTCCCATATTTTCATATTTTCTCTTTAGACATGCATTGTGGATGTATTAGAACTTTTTTAAAGCACACAAATCAATTGTGCACATGTTAATTATTATGTATGCCTGCATACAAGTGAATTATATATACTTTAAATCTTTTGATGTCCAAAGTTATTGTGTGCTCATGAATGGGCATCCCTACATGCTACTCTACGGTCCATGAGGCAAACACAGGAGAACAATTTTCAAAGTCATTTAGCCTGGTTAAATAGCTTTGCTGAAAATTGGCCAACTTTTCCCATCTCAAAGTATATGTATTTTGCATGGCATAGCCAAAATATCGTAAAACTTCATTCGTGCAAAACTTTTTCAGCTGCTCACAAAAATAGCAAGTAGAAAGGATGACAATGTGTTTGTTCACATAGTTTTTGGCTGCTGACTGCTAAGGGGAACAATATTACACTCTTTTCCTTTCCAAAACTGATTGCAATGGGGGTAGGCTAAATATGTGCATAGCTTGGCTGTTTGACTTTAAGACAGGGAAGTGGAGTAATGGTTGAAGCAATGAGCTGTGCACTAGGTAAGCCAGGGTTCACATTCCTCTTCTATTACTGTCACCCCTTCTGACCTAGGTACCAGCTGGGAACAAGGCATGGATGACTTGTGCAGATTAAAAAAGGTACTTCCACCTCAAAAGTGATTCAAATCTTTAAAAGCAATAGTTTCTTGCCTCTGAAAGCATTTGTCAACAAAAGCAATTTTGTTTTCTAAATATTTTTTGTCACATACTTCATTTATTATGTCAAAAATACATTTTTTATCAATAGCATCGATAAACATTTATTTTATTTATTTTCTAAAAATGCAATTCCTCATCAAAAACAATTCTAAGCGAATTGTAGAGCAAACATCGGAAATAACTAAAACAATCATGCATGCAAGACATGAATGCTTACAATAATATACAATATACTATTTATTTTCTTAAAACATGGACAGAAACATTTTAGTCTTATTCTAAAAGCACTCATTCCTATTTGCCTATAGCAAAATTTGTTATTGAATAAAGCCTTTGTTTCAGTGTTTAAGTGAGCGAATGTAGCAGTCCCTTGACAGATAGAGCCCATGGAAACTTGGAGTTAATGAGCTGGAAGACAGAGCAGTAATAATTTAATAACAGTATTCTGGAGAAATGTATCTCCTTTCATCTATCTAAATAGGATATCAGCCTCCTTTCTACTATGCTAGCACTTCAGAAGCTTTCAGACCTCTGAGAAAGGTGACATGTCAACACTTTTACTGTTTTTTGGGCTGCACTCATGACAGCTTCTAAAGATTAGGATGGAACAGGAAAAGAAGCAAATCATGGGTTTTCCTTTTCAACCGAATGTGTTTTACTATGGGGCATGTTTACTAAAAGCCGTACAATTGCGTGCCGCACAATAGCGCACGGAAACGCGGCACTCAAACGCTCAGAAACGCTCTTAAACGCCCCGCACAAGTGCGCTTGGGCCCCGCACAATTGCGCGCCGCACTAACGTGCCCCGCAAAAGTACCCCGGCCCGCAAATGTCCGATAGAGGCGTGGAAAGGCATTCTGAGGGCGGAGGAAGGCTCCCGAGGGGCGGAGGGACGGGGTCAATGGGTGGAGAGTGGGAGGGGAGAGGCTCCTCGCACATTACGGGCCCGAATTTGCATGTAAAAACTACCGCGAGTGAAACACTCGCGGTTAGAAAGCATTAAAGGGAAGAAAACCATTTCCGTCAGCAATGTACAGGAAAAACCGGGGGAAACCAGCAAAAACGTGAGCAGTGTGATATATGTGCACAGCACAAAAGTGAAAATAAAAATAGAAAATGACCACAACAGACCTATTAAAAATTAGTAATTCAGCGGGGGAACAGTTATAGTTGATGGGCAAATACAGAAATCACACCCAGCAAAGCTCCAGAAAAAAGAAATGACTTTTGGAAGGGTCTACTGAGAGGAGACTCTTCCAAAACAACATTGCCACGTTATTGGAGCTTTTCCTGGGGTGTTTGCTATGGTGACATTAATATCACGTTGCCCAGCATGGTGATATTTTGTCCCACATTTTCAAGTGGGTCACATTTCCGGGGTTTATGTGCAACGTTTGTCACCAGAGACAGGGTGCATATGCCCACAGTAGGAATTGCGTAAGCAGGGGTTTGGGTGACTCATCCTGCCAGGCTTACTGCCTCCAGGGGCACACTGTCTCTGTGGCCAAAGTGTGGTACAGCGGACAGAGTCATTACCTCTAGGACCAGAGGGCAGAGGTTCAAAACCCAAGCTGGGGCACCTGCCAGCCCAGTTCCCTATAGTTTTACCACCACTAAATAAAGATAGCGCAGACACCCCTGTATGCATGGGGGAAAAACAACCCATATTTTACCAACACCGCACACAACCCACAACAAGTGGGATTTCCTACAGCCATGTCCCCGAAATGCAGTCGCATAATGCCACATTGCAATCAGGTCAACTGATCTTTTTCCGAGAGAAGTTCATGACCAGCATGTTGGCGGACAAGTACATGTGGTGCAGGGGGCAGTGGCTGCTAACCACAGAAGACAGAGGGCCTAGCCCATGTGCAGGCTGGCACAGTCCACACTGCAACAGACAGGTCCTGCCGGATCCACAGTCATGGACAGTCCAGGGAATCAACCAATCTGGGGCTACACAGTGGTGCAGTGGGCACACAGACAGTGCATACAAGAACAGAAGGTCACAGGTTCAAAGCCCGCTGGGGCTACTGACAATCCTGCCCACATATTTTTACCAAAACTAAACAGTGATAGTAATTACTATCCTTTCATGGCTGGTACATATGAAATGGTAAGAAATCTATCTTTTTCCCCACTGAGCACAGACACCATGACAGGGGCAGTACATAGAGCAGAATCACCAAATGGCAGTCCTGGGGGCGCCACACACAGTCAAGTTCCATGCTGACACTCATACATATGCCTGTGCTGTATATCTATGCACCACTCACATGGCATGTAGATGTAGCCCATGCATAGTCATGAGGGTAGCAGGAAAACCCGAACAGTGTGATGCAAAACCTGGACTGGAGTTGGGAATCTGGCCGTGTAAAGCAGCAGCCATCAAGGGCACAGACACACCCACACCCACAGGCCCCATTGGCCAATGTCTCCTGGAAAAGGCAGAACATTGGATTCCGTGCATGCAGCACCCAAAACGAGCACTTGCATAAAACTTACCAATGTCACCCTACAACCTGAGGTATACGGTACACAGCTCGGAGACGTTTGCTAGGAGCACAGGCAGGCAGTTATCATACGTTACGTACATAATGGCTAGTTTTGACCCCATCCAAACAATCTGTGTTAGGTGTTTGCGGGGCATGCTCCAGGCCTGGCCTCTGACGGTGGCTTACCACCCTGGGGAACGTGACCACCAGCTGTAATGCGTACCATATCCATGCCTTGCCGTGCTCAGGGACCGGTTTGGTGGGGCAAGGCTACTTACCCCCTCAATCGTAGACACCATGATGGGCAGAGGTGTGGAAGTGTGGTGTCTGTCTATACAGTGGGTGTTGGCTGCAAGCCCTTCAACAGCCCGCAACTGCCAGCACTGTTGCCATAGTATTGGCCAGTCAACTGTGCATAATGAGGTGCAAGGTACCAGGGGTATAGCCAGGGCAGGGTGGCGTGAGGATGCATCTGCACTGGGCATAGGGCCCTGGCAGGGACATTGGCTGGGGATTTGTAGGTGTACGGCCACACCTACACAGACAGGGTGGCCAAAGCATGTCCTTCTGGGGGATCACGGCATCACCTGACTGTGCAGTGACCAACAGCATGGCTAGGCCCCCCCATAGTGCTGTATAGTATTTTTCTAATGTGATAGATATGGGTTTCTCTTTGTGGCCCAGTCAATGATCTATCTGCTTGCTGTTTATGCAGACAGCCCAGTTCTTGGTGCATGCATCTCCATTGGGAACATGCACTATGGACTAACCAGCAGACTGTTTGTAGCTGGTAATGTCTTGCTATAATGGCTTTTGGCAGGGTGCAGTGGCGTGGCTTGCTGCAGGGGGGAATATATGGTGGTGGAGGTGCAGCTTACCATACCGGGCTTATGTCTGTCTGGCTATGTGTTATGGCTGTGTATGGAGCTGCCTGCCTGGGGGGGGTGGTGGTGTTCCTCAGCAGGACCTGGGGTTGATGTTGCCCTCTACTGCCACCTTTGCAGGGAGGTAGAGAGTGTGGATCCTTGATGGGGACCATGTTTGCCACTGGGGGGGTTGCCTGATGGCGGCAGACAGGGATATCCATGGTGTTTGTGGCAGAAACTAGCTATCTTACACATTAACACTGCTTTGGAACCCCCGCTTGGCCTCCAGCAGCCATGGAAGGTGTGTTGACCTGGTCCTGGCCACCTCATTGCACACTCAGGGTGAGCACAGTACCCGCCACGAGCACGATTTGTAACGGTGTGTGGCTACTCTGGTTCCAGTTAAAACACCCGGTCAGTGCCCCCTACCGAGGCCAAGGTGCTGTGTGGGTGCACCAGGTCACTTCCTCAACAGGGCCGAGGTGCTGTGGGGTTGCATTCCCCATCTTGTGTCCAATCTGCGGACAGCTAATTTGCATGTGCAGGGCATCATGGGTACGGGTGGCCTAAACCCATCCTGTTGACACCAGCAGACTGTCTGTTGAGGTGACGTGTAGGTATCTGCAGCCAGCCAGGGGCCTGCTTACAGCTATGGAGCTGTAGTGCAATGGTTACATCACTGCCTGTGCAGCCAGAGGTCATGGGTTCAAACCCACAGTGGGGACTTTGGTAGGGCTGTCCATAGCTATTTTTTATTACTGTAGATATGTCTATGACTTCAAGACAACCCTCTGCTTACTATACCGATTAGGTGCCTCTGAGGGTGCTTCATTAGGGCGCCCTGTAGGCCACCTTATGGTTGCCATCCCTATAGGGGTGCACTAACATTATCCTGTGTCGCACATACATGCTGCCCCATAGGGGTCATTCAAGGTGCCTTGGCGAACAGTGCACTGTAACATGTGCCTTATGGGCCGCCGTATGTTAACATGCTGGGAGAGTGCGTTTGCTAGTAGTGATAACAAAATAAATTTATTACAGCCTCCTACAGCATAATACATACTGCCTCAGCAGCATTTTTCACGGGCATTGTGACTAGGTGTTTTTAACCCCTGATCCCTGCACCATTGGTCAGTGTTGTAACCATTGTTCTGAGGCTCTGTTCCTGTGCTTGTGCATCAGCGCGCCGCCTTGTGCCTATCAGCGCGCCGCCTTCTGCGCCCAAGGGGACCAGTGCGCCGCCTTCTGCTGCCAAAAACAACTGTGCGCCGCCTTCTGCCGCCCAAAAATAAACTGTGCGCCGCCTTATGCCGTTCCAAATTTATTTGCCTCCTACACCATGTTAATCATTACACTGACTGCCTCAGCTGACATTTGTCGTTGCGCACTGTGGGGGTTTGAACCCATGTCCCCTGCACCATTGGTCAGTGTCTTCACCGTTGTACCACGGCTCTGTTGTTTTGTATACTCAGCAGAGTGCCACTTTGCCTTTCCACGCGCTAATGTCGACCCCCGCACATTAGCGCGACGCACACACATCCGGTTGCTTACTACCGTTTTTTTTCTATTTTCTGCCTGAACCGCCCACTCCTTATATGGCACAGGCACACTAGCACGGCCCCGCACGTTAGGAATGTTTAGTAAACAGACCCCTTAGTCTATTTTTAGGAAATTTATTTCGCAATTTGATCAAATGAACAATTTTGACTTCCAAAAATTTGACTTAACCAGAACCATCTAATATTGCTGACTTTTTGAGATTATAAAGGTACTTTATACTCTTTCTAACCTTTGATCTGTATTGTATATATTTGTGAGGACCTCACTGAAATAGAGGCTCCAGTCCTTGCGTATATTTAAAATTGACAGATAAAGACATACCCCCTCCCAGAGATTGACTGAGTCAAGGGAAAAACATTCTGACCACTCCAGCACAAACAAAGGGAGTGTTAGCTGCTCCATCCGCGTCTCTACACTCTACTGTGGGCTGCAGAGGAACCGACTGCAACTTTCCCATCTGGTTCTCACTGGCTAGCTTCTCTCCTGTGGCTAATAGTGATGTTCCCCACAAATCTTGGCATGACTGCTTGCTATAAGCTTTTGGATTTACAAACCTGAGCATACAGACTATTAACAGCAACCCCCCAAAGTGGATCACAATGAGCAAACTTTTTCAACTGGCAGAAAGTGTTGGACTGACATTTTAGCCAGCAACAGGGGGATTGACATTTGCATCAGACTGCAGCCCTCTGTGATTGGTTGAAACCTCCTGTTTTTGCCTTTGTTTCTTTTTTAATTAAGGAGTTGCTTCTGGCTAGGAAGCATCAGGGGCTGCTCCTAGGTTTTTTTTTAAATTATTATTTATCACTTCTAAACATACATATCCAACAAAACAACTTGTACATAAATAGAAATAGAAGAGGGCAGGTAAAGAAAAATCCAAAAAAGATTAATCACACATTATTCCAATAAAATGAAAAAAATAAAATAAAATAAAAATACAGCCCCATTCTCTCTAGCCCTAAACCCAAAAGGAGCTAGATCCAAAATAAAGGAAAAAGACAATTAATACATCATTCGAGAAATAAGCAACCATCCTGCATAATCAGCAAGCTAATACTAATACATTGTGTTATAATCTACAAAACCTAAGAGACCCAAGTAAGGCGAGCACTGATGAAGGCCACCAGCTGACTAGGATCATGGAAAATATAAGCCTTAGATTATAATTTCAGCAAGCACTTATATGGGAATTTGAGAAAAAAATAACCCCCCTAGCTGAGTCACCAACGACTTCAGGAGAAGGAAATCCTTATGACTTTTCTGTGTTTCCCGGGCTAGATTTTGGAATATGCATACCAACAACCCCTTGAACGGGACAGGGTGCTTTTTGAAATACATTCTAAGTAACCATTCTTGATCTGCTGACAATGCAAGAGTAATTAATAACATCGTGGGAACAACAGCTTCCACCTCCAAGGATTCTAAAACCTCTGATATGTTCAAAATATCCACATGCTGTAGTCCTGTAAGGGATTGCTGCAAGGCCTCATCCCATATCTTCTTGCCAGCGGGAAGGTAGTATCTCTTGGTAAGAGATGGCTGAGACTCCAATGGAATCTCCAGAGTGTCCACCAAATATTTCTTAAACATGTCTCTAGCCGAAACTAGTGATCAGTGAGGGAAATTAAGCAGACGCAAATTAGCAGAACAAACCTGATTTTCCAGAGTCTCAATTTTCAGTTTTACCGACATCATATCATTAACAAAGGCAGAAAGGGAATTAGCCTGCCTTTGTTGAAAACCTTATTTCAATGGTGAAAGAACCTTATTTCAACTGTGAAGGAACTACTTCCTTCACAGTTGAAATATCACATAAATTCTTTTGAATATCAGCAGTATTTTGATGAACTAGCTCCAAAATCTTACTTGAATTTGATACCATAGTCTTACCCAACTTGGAAATTGCAGTCCAAATTGATTCAAGGGAAAAGAAATTTTGTCTGCTCCAGCACAAACAAAGGGAGTGTTAGCCACTCCTCCACATCTCTACTCCCGGCACACAGTTTCCATCCACTGCAGGCTGCTGAGGAACCAAGTGCAACTCTCCCATCTGGTTCTCATCGGCTAGGTTCTCTCCTGTGGCCAACAGTGATGTTCCAGCCAAAGGCTTCAGTGACGGGGACAGCTCAAGTGCACCTCCTCCCATCGGGTTAACCACCAATCTAGGAACTGAGCTGGCTGACCCAGAAGAACTCAGGCTGAAAAACCGAGCAGGAAACACAGGACATAAATGCAAATCCGGCAATAGCACGCATCCCGAGGAGGATGCCGTACCAACCAACACCGGTGTCAACACAGCCAGGGAAACACTGGATTTAGCTTGCTGACACTTGGCCCACACAACGAAGGAATCCATGGGTCTAGTAGTGGAAATAGTGCTTATAGGGGGCCCCGATAGATCTGGAGGATAGTTTTGTGGCTTCCCCTTTCTCTTAGGCATCACAAGAAAACATGTCTGCAGCAGCTGCAGGCTATGCGGCCATCTTGGATCCTTCTCTGCTCCTAGTTTTGAGAAAGAAAAACCTTGGAGTTGGACTTCAACTCTCTTACAGAGTTCTAATTCTTGGACTCAGACTTAAAAAAAACAACAACAAGGATTTATTCTGCCCCAGCTCTGGGTCAGAGTTCAGAAGGAAAAGATTATGCATTTCCTGACAACCCTGCAATTTTAAGGTTCCCTTCGGGAAAGGTTTAGCCTTGCAACTGCTAGAGATCAAATTGAATTGCCATCCAAATTGTGAGATCTAATTATAAATAAACTAAAGAAAGATAGATTTGTCCTAGCAGGAAAAGGTGCCAAGTATTTGGATGGGACTGGGCTTGTATCTAGATCCAAACAGAATTTAAAGTACTTGTGCAACTTTCTCAAAAGTCATTGAGTTTTATTTACCAAATTGACTACTTTAGCTGGGTTAAAAAAAAACAGTGTTGTTTTCTGTTGTCATCTGTCAGTGCGAACTTTTAATTTACTATTCTACCAGTTTAACCTAATTGCTGATTTATTTTGGAATATATTGGGGGGGAGGGGGTATTGAAAGGAATTTATATAGTTTTCAGACCTGAAAACCGTATAAATATAGCTCTACAGTTAGTGGTGCTGAATATCAATGGGTGCCACCGCTATATGCCCCAGTGCTAACTGGTTAGCACTGGGGCTTTCTGGGGGCATTCCAGGACAGTACCCATAACTAACTGGGCAGTAGTGATAAGTGGTCAGCAGTGATGTTGAACCATTGCCCAGTTAGCGACATGCAGCATAGGTCAAGCTCAAGAAACTCTGGCCTAACTTTCACCACTGAAGCTACTAGGCAGTTGCTCAATATTGCCACTGCCCAGTTTACTTTGTGGCAATTAAGGCAGCCCTGATATTCAATGCTAGAGCCTGGATATGGCCCCAGCATTGCATATCCAGGTTTTAATTTCAGCACCAGTGGCTAGCCACTTTAGCAGCGCTAGCCACCAGCACTGAGTATTGGGCCCATTGTTATTTAATTATTCTGTTTCTGTTTGTGGTTTGCTTTGGTAAATATCTGTATTATTTTTTTCTTTCTGAGCTGTTTCATTATCATAAGCGTAAAAGAAAACGTTTGATTCAAGTATTTTTTTACTACTTTTTTTTTAACATAGTACATTACAGTACAGGGCTCAACACCTACTATTTTCATTCAGAGTTAAGCAATCTCCCTACATCTCATAAAATTCCTTTGAACCCTGTAAAATTTCCAGGGGCTGGAACACATTCAACCTCCTGAAGGTTCTCATGGCTTGTCTCCTGTAGGTTTTAAGCAGCTGCAGGGCAGAAAAGACAGCCCCAATTTACATATTCATTTATTATTGACAAGTTCCTTCTTTCTTCAGTCTACATTTATAAAGTAACCTTTGTTCTACAATTTCAAGACCCTGCTGATGCCATGCCCTTTCACTTTATACTAAGGATCATATCCTCAGTATGAAATGCTCAAAGAAATCAAGGAAGCTAACAAAAGTCACAACAGAGTAGTAATAATGGGTGATTTCAATTACCCCGGTATCGACTGGGTCAGTGTCACAGCAGGACAAGCTAAAGAGATAAAGTTTCTAGATGAAATAAATGACTGCTTCTTGGAGCAGCTGGTTCATGAACCGAACAGAGGGGAAGCCATACTAGACCTAGTCCTTAGTGGAACGCCAGATCTGGTGCAAGAAATAAGGGTGTTGGGACCACTTGGCAATAGTGATCATAGTATGATCATGTTTGATTTAATTAGTGGAGGACAGATAGTAAAGGAATCCACAGTACTACCTTTTAACTTTCAAAAGGGAGACTATGATAGAATGAGGAATATAGTTAGGAAAAAACTAAAAGGAGCGGTTCCAAAGGTTAAAGACTTACAGCAAGCTTGGGTGTTATTTAAAAATACTATCCTCGAAGCCCAGACCAGCTGTATTCCACGCATTAAGAAAAGTGGAAGAAAGTCCAAAAAACTGCCAGCATGGTTTACAGGTGAGGTCAGAGAGGCTGTTGCTGCCAAAAAAGCAACCTTCAGGAAATGGAAAAAAGAGCCAAATGATGAAAACAGGAAACAGCACAAGCACTGGCAAGTTAAATGCAAAGCATTGATAAGGCAGGCAAAGCGGGAATTTGAGAAGAAACTTGCTACGGAAGCAAAAACACGAAATAAAGACTTTTTCAAGTACATTCGTAGCAAAAGGCCTGTGAGAGAGTCAATTGGACCATTAGATGATAGAGGGGTAAAAGGGGCAGTAAGAGGAGACAAGGCTATAGCAGAGAGACTGCTTCGGTCTTTACTGAGGAAGATGTAGGGATGTTACCCAAGACTGAAGTGGTATTTAAAGGTGATACTGCAGAGGAATTGAGAGAAATATTGCTACACCGGGAAGATATATTACAACTATTTGATAAACTGAATAGTAGCAAATCACCTGGACCGGATGGTATACATCCCAGAGTGTTGAAAGAACTGAAATATGAGATTGCAGACCTGCTATTGGTAATCTGTGAACTTTCATTAAAATCATCTGTAATACCTGAAGATTGGAGGGTCGCCAACGTAACACCAATTTTTAAAAAGGGTTCCAGGGGTGACCCGGGAAATTACAGACCGGTGAGCCTGACGTCAGTACTGGGGAAAATGGTAGAAACCATCATAAAGAACAAAATTACACAGCATGTAGATAGTCATGGCCTAATGGGAGACAGCCAACATGGCTTTAGACAAGGAAGATCTTGTCTTACTAATCTGATATGTTTTTTTGAAGGTGTGCATAAATAGGTAGACAAAGGTGAGTCGGTTGATATAGTGTATCTGGACTTTCAGAAAGCTTTTGACAAGGTCCCCCATCAGAGACTTTTGGCGAAGCTAAAAAGTCATTGGATAGGAGACAGTGTACTATTATGGATCGGGAACTGGTTAAAAGATAGAAAGCAGAGGGTAGGGCTAAATGGCCAATATTCCCAATGGAAAAAGGTGAATAGTGGAGTACCCCAGGGATCTGTACTGGGTCCGCTACTTTTTGACATATTCATAAATGACCTGGAAAAGGGAATAACTAGTGAGGTTATCAAATTTGCAGATGACACAAAACTGTTTAAAGTTGTTAAAACCCAAAAGGATTGTGGAAAACTGCAGGAGGATCTGGATAAATTGGAAGACTGGGCATCCAAATGGCAGATGAATTTTAATGTGGACAAGTGCAAAGTTATGCACCTAGGAAAGAACAACCCACACTATAGTTACACGATGCAAGGCTCCACATTAGAAACCACCACCCAGGAAAAAGATTTAGGAGTTATCGTGGATAACATGTTAAAACCCTCCGCCCAGTGTGCAGCGGCGGCCAAGAAAGCAAATAGAATGCTAGGTATCATAAGGAAAGGGATGGAGAATAAAACAAAGGATATTATAATGCCTCTGTATCGCTCCATGGTACGACCGCACCTTGAATATTGTGTGCAATTCTGGTCACCATATCTTAAAAAGGACATAGCGTTATTAGAAAAAGTACAGAGAAGAGACACCAAATTGGTGAAGGGGATGGAAGGCTACTCCTATAAAGAGAGGCTAAAAAGGTTAGGGCTCTTTAACCTGGAAAAGAGACGGCTGAGGGGAGATATGATAGAGGTCTATAAATTAATGAATGGAGTGGAACGGATAAATGTGGATCAATTGTTTACGCTATCAGAATATAGAAAGACTAGGGGACATGTAATGAAGCTACAGGGTAAACTATTTAAGACAAATAAGAGAAAATATTTTTTCACTCAACGTGTAATCAAACTCTGGAATCTGTTACCGGAGGATGTAGTAAGGGCTGTTAGTATAGCTGGGTTTAAAAAAGGTTTGGACAAGTTCCTGGAGGAAAGGTCCATAAACCACTATTAAAAAGGGACCCAGGATATCAATGCTTGACCCAGTACAAGCATTGTGGAACCTGTGTCTTTTGGGGATATTGCTAGGTACGTATGACCTAGATTGGCCACTGTTGGAAACAGGATACTGGGCTTGATGGACCTCGGTCTGACCCAGTATGGCATGTCTTATGTTCTTATCTTTATCACACCAATGATCTAATTTCCTTTTTGTAGTTCACTCCCTTGAGGAGACACAATCCAATAACTGTTCACTATTATATGAAAGTTGTTTTAGAAAAAAAATGTCCTATGACTATAACCATGAATTGCCTGGTCTTCTCTGATGATTAGGTTCTCATGACTCCTAATAGTATCATTTTTGCTAGGGTTTAAACTGTCTATTTATGGTGGTTTGAATCACTGATCCTCTTTGCTATAAATAGTGAAGGTTGAATAAGTTCTAGAACATGGAATGATGTTCCAAGGGCTGCAGAGCAGAGATGGTGTCCATCTGTCCAAGAAGAGTCGACGTGTCTTTTAAGCAGCAGACTGTCAAACCTACTGAAGAGGGCTATAAACTAAATTCATATTGTATGGGTGAAGAAAGCCCCCAGGTAAGTGAAAGACCCCAGGTAAGTGAAACATTAAATATCTCTAGAGAAATGAGTAAAAGGGGCAGCAACATCTGGAAAGTGGTGTGTATAAATGCCGTAGCATGGGAAATAAGATACCAGATGTTGAGGCTTTAATGTAACAGGCTGACTTTGATATAGTGGCAGCTACAGAGACATGGTTCATAGTCAACCATGATTGGGATGTAATTATACCAGGCTATACCTTATTTAAGAAGGATAGGGTAGGAAGAAGGGGAGCAGGAGTGGCACTATATGTAAAAAATAACATTAAAACTATAGAATTGCAGGGCTTAAAAGGGAGAGAGGAGGCACTGTGGGTTAAACTAGAAAGAGAGAAAGAGAAATCAATTTGCTTTGGTGTGATATACAGACCCCCCTCACAGGGGGAAGAAGTAGATGGAGATTTAATAGAAGACATACACAGTATTGCTAGGAAAGGTGATTTCAATATGCTGGATGTTGATTGGAACATCCCTGCTGTGGTGTCATGTAGAAATAAAGAGATTCTGAATTCTCCTCAGGGAGAACTATTCAGGTAACTGGTAACAGAACCCACACATGAAGGGGCCATACTGGACTTGGTGCTTACCAATGGTGAAAGTGTTTCTGATGTTATAATGGGAGATCATTTTGCATCCAGAATCACCAGATGGTGTGGTTCAGAAATAGGACTAGGGCTGATAAAATCCATTCAAAAGTGAGGGCTTAGATTTTAGGAAAACTAGCTTTGCCAAGATGGACCAATACCTCAAGGAATTGTTAATGGGATGGGAACAGCTGGGACATGTAGAAAAACAATGGGCAAAACTCAAAGTGGATACTTTAAGGGCAACTAACCTTTTTGTTAGAAAGGCAAATAAAGGTAAAAGGTAAAGGAGGCTGCTACGGTTCTCAAAAGAAGTAGCTGAAAATGTGAAGAAGAAAAGGGAGGCCTTCATGAAATACAAGAGATCACAGAGAGTGGAAGACAGGCATCTATATTTGGAAAAACTTAGAGAAGCTAGAAAATTGTCAGGAAAGCAAAGATAGTAAAAGAAGAATAAATAGCCAATACAATAAAATGGGGATAAGATATTTTTCAGATATGTTAGTGAGAAGAGGAAGGACAAAAGTGGTATTATCAGACTCAAGGGTGAAGGGGAAGAATATGTGGAAGCTGGTGAGGATAAAGCAGAATAGTTTAGCAAATATTTCTCTTCTGTGTTCACAGATGAAGGGCCAGGAGCAGGACCTCAGAAAATACCCACAAATAGGAACAGAAACGACAAGGATCTCGAACGATTTTCAGAAGACTGTATTCTGGAAGAACTAGTTAAACTAAAAGTAGACAAAGTGATGGGACCAGATGGGATTCATCCAAGAATACTGAAGGAACATGAGGATGTTCTAGTGGCTCCACTGACTGAACTTTTCAATGCCTCTTTGGAGTTGGGAGTGGTGCCAGAGTCCTGGAGAGAGGCACATGTGGTCCCTTTATGCTAAAGTGGAAGTAAAGATGTGGTTGAAATTACAGGCCATTTAGTCTAACCTCTGTGGTGAGTAAATTATTGGAAACACTGCACAAAGAGAAAATAGTGAGGCTTCTGGAGTCCAATGGATTACAAGATCGGAGGCAGCATGGATTCACCAGAGGCAGGCCTTGTCAGACAAATCTGATTGATTTCTTTGACTGGGTGACCAGGGCGTTGGACCCAGGGAGAGCCCTAGATGTGGTGTATTTAGATTTCAGTAAAGCCTTTGACACTGCTCCTCACAGGCAACTTATAAACAAACTGAGTACCCTAGGGATGGATGCTAAATTTACTGCTTGCATTAGAAATTAGTTGAGTGGGAGGCGACAAAGAGTACAGATAAATGGAGCTCACCCTGAGGAGCAGGAGATTACTAGTGGTGTGCCCCAGGGATCTGTCCTTGGTCCGATTCTTTTTAACATCTGTGTTAGTGATATAGCAGAAGGGCTGTCGGGTAAGGGTTGCTTCTTTGCGGATGATACCAAAATCTGCAATAGAATAGATACCCAGGAAGGTGTAGATAACATGAGGAGGGATCTAGCTAAACTTGAAGAATGGTCTAGAATTTGGCAGCTTGGATTTAATGTTAAAAAATGCAAAGTCATGCATTTGGGCTGCAGCAATCCAAGGGAGCAATATAGTATAGGGGTGAAGTACTTTTGTCCACTAAAGTGGCTGTGTCTGATGATATTAAAGTAGCTAAACTGGTAGAAAAGGCAACAGCAAAAGCTAGAAGGATGCTTGGGTACATACAGGGAGGAATGACTAGAAGAAAAAAGGAGGTGATAGTGCCTCTGTATAAGTCTTTGGTACGACCTCATTTGGAGTATTGTGTGTAATTCTGGAGACCACACCTTCAAAAGGATATAAACAGGATGGAGTCAGTACAGAGGGTGGCTACTAAAATGGTTAGTGGTCTTCATTATAAAGCATATGAGGACAGACTTAAGGATCTTAATATGTACACCTTAGAGGAAAGGCGGGATAGAGGTGATATGACTGAGATGTTTAAATACCTCCGTGGCATAAATACATAGGGTGAGAGCCTCTTTTGATTGAAAACAAGTTCTGCTACGAAGGGACATGGGATGAGGGTGAAAGGGGATAGATTCAGGAGTGACATGCGGAAATATTTCTTTATGGAAAGAGTGATGGATCCATGGAATAGTCTCTCAGTGGAGGTGGTAGAGATGAGGACAGTATCTGAATTCAAAAATGCATGGGACAAACACAGAGGTTTTCTAAAGGAAAAAAAGGGACTGTTGTAGTTGTTGATATGGAAGGACAGACTAGATAGGCCATGTGGTCTTTTTCTGTCGTCATTTTTCTATGTTTCTATGTTTCTAACTTGAAAGTGCATGGACTACCTCTTCCTTTGTAATAGGTTTAAGAGCCTATAAAGCGAAGATTATGCCTGGGGTTGGTGGGAATTGAGGAAGGTGGGAGGGAATGAAATACTTAGTAAAAACTAGCTTGCTACACAGTGCCCTGACATTTGCTTCTAATCTAATCTCTTAACAATTTCCTGGGTGATTCACACAACCCTTGGTTTGATAGAGGGAGCCTTTGAAATTGCCCCTTTGAGCTGTCACTTGGCTTTATTTAAAATAATTTCACCGTTTTTTTGCCCCCTAACTGGAAGGCCTCTTTGTAAAGGTCTCTAGAAACTATTTCTTTCTACTCAAAGAATATTTACCCTATTCTTCATTCTATGCTAAAATATATTCTAATTTGTTTAAATTAAAAGCTCCCTGCTGCTACTGACAGTTTAAACTTAAATTACAAGTTCCCTGCTGCTACTGACTGAGGTTTAAATTTAAATTAAAATCTCTCTAGTGCTACTGAGCCCTGACTGAGTTAGCAAATGCAGTAGATTCTAAAGTACACAGATTTATCAGCTTTGACCCAAAGAATTCCCTTTACCCCAAGATTTAGAGGATTTCTCAGATGTAAATACTTACAAGTGCAGATTTCTTTCTAGCTGTAGCGATCCCTTTCGATAGTCCATCTATTGAGGTGGCATTAGGTAATCCCATGCTAATCATAAAGGTCGCAGTTAGTGCGCAGTGTTTATCCCTGCGCTAATTCTCCACTCCTATTCCCCTTTACAATCCTAACATGTGATTTACAGCTTAGAAATTACAGGACTGAAATTGTCCCTTGCTATTGACACCCCGCTAACAGGTACCACGGCTTTCAGCGCACTCTTAGCAAATGCCAAAACCAATGCTACCTGCATAGCACACTTTAGTAAAAGGGCCCCATTATATGCATGCAGCAACTTTAAGCACATAATCAATTTTCAATTCTAATTCATAACATACTAAATCAAGCAATTTATACATTTTAACTTTTTAGCAGGTCAAACAAAGCATATTCAGGTGCTCAGTCAGGGTGAGAGTGACCTCCCAGCAGGACATGCTGTAGCCACCCTGTCTGTGCAGGTGGTGGCCGGGCACTACAATGTCCCAGGCAGTGCCCTATGCCCTGTGCAGATGCATCCTGCCCAGGCCACCCTGTCTGGGCTATACCCACAGTACCTTGCTTCTCATTATGCACATTGGCAGGCCAATACTGGCAACAGTGCTAGCAGTGTGGGCTGAGGAGGGTGTTGGCAGCCACCACACACTGGATAGACAGACACACACTCCCCACACCTATGCCAGAATTGTGCAACTATAGAGGTGTTTGGCAGCCCTGGCCACCGCACCAGTCCTTGGCACAGTACAGGCATGGCTATGGTACGCAATACTGTAGGGGTCACTCCCCAGGGTGGTAAACACTGTCAGACACAAGACCTGTAGCACACTCCACAGACATCAGAAAGGTTGCTATGATGCAGCTCAATCAGCAAATTGTGCTTAACTTAGGAATTGCTATCTGTCAGTAATCATAGCAAACTTTTGATAGATGTGTACCATATTCCCAGGTTTAGGGTGGCATTGCTAAGGTATGCAAGTGCTAGTATTGGGAGATGCACACAGGGCCCAAAATCCTCCCTCTCCAGGTGGCTTTGGATGATGGAGCCTGTGGGTGCGGGTGAGTCTGCCCCTGTTGGCCGCTGCTCTAGGGCAGAGGTTCCCAACTCCGGTCTGGGTGGGCCAAACCCTGTTCGGGTTTTCATGCTGTCCCTAATGAATATGCATGAGATACATCTGCATACCATGGGGGTGGTGCATAGAAATGCAGCACAGCCATAGTTATTGGAGACAGCATGTGACCTGAATGGTGTTTGGCCCTCCAGGACTGCTTTTGGGAGACTCTGCTCTAGGTAATGCGCATGTTTATGGTGTCTATGCTCTGTAGGGTAAAATGAAGGTGTTTTGGGCATGTTTACGTTATCTGCACTAAAGGTTCTGTCTGTATTACCGCATTTTAGTAGTGGGTAAAACATGGGGACTGGGTTGGCAGGAACCACAGCTGGGACTTGAACCTGTGACCTTCTGCTCCTGAACACACTGGCTGTGTGCCCTGCACCACTGTGTTGCCACAGAGACAGGCCATTCCCTGAAGATACCATGACTGTTTGTCAGACAGAGCCTGTCAGTTGCAGTGCACGGCACCCACCTAAACAGGGCTGGGCCATGGTCTGCTGTGGGCAGCAGCCACTGCCCCCCTCCACCACCAGTACCTCTCTGTCACCATGCTGACATGCCCTTCTGCTGGTGGTGCACAGTCTCGGGCCATCCAGTGTGTGGGTAGGCGGCTGCCTATGGTGTGGGTTGTTGGGTAGGGGTGCCTACATGGACATGTGCGCTTCCCCCCAGCACCGTCTGCCAATGTTATGTGCCCTTGGGAGTTCTGGGGTATGGGTGCCTGCATAGCTGTCCACGCTTCCCCCCAGCACCGCCTGCAAATGTTCTGTACCCTTGGGGGTACCTGCTGGGTACTATCCCCTGTGACACTGTGGGAAACACACTCGTGCCCGTGTTGGGCCCTCATCAGTTGCTGTCTGGCTGCTCTACTGTTTCAGCATTCGTATGGGCCACCTAGGCATCACTCTAGTCCACACTGTGGCCCAGCTGCACCACAGCATGTGCTGCCTGCAGCCCTCTGTGTCCCCTTTTCCAGCATCTGTCCAGTTGCCCATTCCGACATGCCCACCCTGCTGTTGCGGGACATGTGCATGCCATAGGAAACCTGTCCAGTAACAAGGGAAAGCCCTGATCAGCGTTATTTCACTGTGGGATCATTCACCTTGTATGGGGACAGAGCATAGCCCCTTCCAAAATTGATATATTTTTTTGGAGCTTTCTCAGTAGTGTTTTTTGATGTTTCCCATTGATATCACTATTGCCCAGCTATGTTATGGTTTTTTTCCAGTTTGTTCAGGTCATTTTCAATGTTTATCTGCCCTTTTGTTCTCTGCACATGTATCACACTTATCACCTTTTGTAGGTTTCCCTGGCTTTGCTGTACATTGTTGACGTAAATGGTTTCTCTTCCCTTTAAATCTACTCTAACGCCAGGGTTTCACTGGCGTTAGTTTTCAGCCCTGAAATCCACAGCGTTAGTGTGCAGGGAGCCTCTCCCCTCCCACTCTCCAACCATTGACCTCTTCTCTCCGCCCCTGGGGAGCCTTCCTCCGCCCTCAGGGAGCCTTTACTCGCCTTCAGCGCTCGTTTGCACCGCTGAGTGCCGCTGAGCACGTTAGCGCGCGATAAGGCGCCTTTTCGTGCGCTAACGTGTCTGAGCGCACATTAAGACGGTTTAGTAAACATACCCCTAAGGCTCCTTAATGTTACATAACGTGCCTTATCGTAGCCGCTGCTACATTACTGCAGTTTAGTAAACATGCCCCTAAGTTTTAATAAATCTGCAAAACCTTAGTTGGCCCTATTTTCATATTTGTAACATAAAAGAAATCATTACACTTCAAATATCTTCTCACTGTTCTTTACCAGCTGCTCTTGTTTGCTTTCTCTTTTTACTGGCAATATCAAATATAACATATGGTTCATGACTCAAATAGCAAAGTTTTCTGAGACTCGTAAAGACAATCGGGCAAAAGGAAACAAATAAATATGTATTCATTTTTCTCATAGCAGTCATATGAATATTTTTAGAAAAAAACAAGATGCATACAGTATACAATAATTGGAAAATGTATTTATTTTTTAATGCCTTTGATTTATATATCTGCTCATCTAGCAGCTTGTACAATATAATACATAAACAGTATTCATAACATATTCAAACCATTACAAACATTTAGAAACAATAGGTCCGATATTAAATTGGGCAGGTTATGCACCGCTACGGCACATAGCCCTGCCTGACGACCCTTAATCCCAGATATTCAATGCTGCAGCAATGGCGTTGAATATCCAGGGTCAACGCACATGCTCTAGAGCTACCGAAGCTAACTTCATAGCGGCGATATTGCACCACTACCCGTTTAGCTTCCGCTGGTAAAACTATGTCAGCTTTTGCTACACCTAGTTTTACCCATCAATCTCTAACAGGGTAGCAGTGCAATATCGATGCTTTCCGGTTAGCGACAGCCTCCGCCTCCACTCCATCCCAGAACGCCCTCAACATGCCCCGATGCTAACTGCCTAGTATTGGGGTGTGCAATGGGGTTAGAAGGGTATATTCAATGGCATTAACCGTGTAAGTGCTATTGAATATCCTGATTTAAGGCATTTATACAGTATTGAGCTGTATATCGGGCCCGATATGCCTAACATATAATATTTACGTATACTTAAAACAGGTATTCAGGTACATACTAGGACTCAATTATAAAGAGATGCATGCAAACCTTACTTAGATAACTTTATTTAAAAAACCTGCCATTCACTGCTTTAGGGAAGTTAGCTACAAATCATATGCAGGTAATTCTAGAAATAGTATTCCACAGTCTGGACCTATACAGCAAAAAGCTTTCCTCGTGGAGCCCGATTCACAAAGGGGCACATCCAGGCCGTCTGGATGTCCAGGAATAGGATGGGCCCAGATCCTACCCAATTCTGCACCACAGGATCTAGATGTTCCCGCAGCTGAAGAATCAGGCACTGAGATGGCTCGGAGGTGCCCCAATTCTGAAATGAAGGAGTCTACCCGGCACCCTGTCCAGCCCTCCCTATTCTCCTGCTGGTGTGCCGGAGCCCTGACGTCCCATCGCCATGGCACTGGGACGCCCAGCAGGAGCTCTGAATGCCACCACAGAAATATACCTCCTGTCCCCACTGCCTGACCCCCAGTGGGGCCTGCCAGGGCCGGGATCAGATGGAAGGGACCTCCCTGCAGCTGATTCCTGCCTTGGTGGAGGGGGGGGGGGTGGTTCCAGGCCCAATCACTGCCTTCATCATTGCTTATTCCACCTCCGTGGTGGAATAAGCAGCACGTCATTCCCCCACCTGCTGGACATATAGGGCCGTGACCTGAATCAGCCCTGTACATCCTGGCACCTTGACCCATCCCTGCTCTGCTCACTCCCTGCCCCCTCCTTCTCCTGTCCAGATCTCCCTACACAGCAGCTCAGTGCGTGCAGTAAGAGGGTGAGGCAGCATATGCTCCAAACGAATAGCTATTCACATCTCTGAATTGAGCAGTTAGGGGTATGTTTACTAAACCGTCCTAATGTTGCCGGCGCTAGTTGCAGCGTTAATGTAATGAATACCATATAAGGTAGTGGGTGTTCCGTTGGCAAGGTAGCAAGAATCTGTATCGGGCGATAGAGGGTGCCTTGGCTCATTAACGCGCGTTAACCATAAGTACATGCCAGTGCTGTGCTAGAAGCTATAGAGATGTTGCCCACTGGTTATTACAATAACTGTGGAGGCAGAAGTCATGAGTTCAATCCTGCAGTGGTGTTATTTAATAAGGCTGTCTGAGGGATGTCCTTTAATTTTAATCAGTGCAGCCAGCAAAAACACCCTCAGAGTGCTGTAACCTAAGGTGCCTCATAAGGCGCTCTATAGGGCACCCCATAGGGCACATTATAAAGTGCCCTGTCAGCCAAGGCACCTTATAATGTGCCCTATAGGGCGCTTTATAGGGCGCCTTATGAGACATCTTAAGGTTACGGCTCTGTGAGGGTGTTTTTGCTGGCAGCACTGATTTAAATTAAAAGGAAATCCCTCAGACAGCCTTATTAAAAAACACCACTGCAGGATCAAAACCATGACCTCTGCCTCCACAGTCACTGTTGTAACCAGTGGGCTACATCTCCACAGCTTCGAACACAGCGCTGGCTGGCTACAGAAAGATGGCAGGTCACTGCACAAACTGTCTGCTATGGTTACCAGGATAGGGTAAACCCACGATGTAATCTAAAAAGGCTGTCTGAGGCATTTTCTTTTAATTTAAATCAGTGCTGCCAGCAAAAACATCCTCACAGTGCCGTAACCTAAGGTGCCTCATAAGGTGCCCTATAAGGCGCCCCATAGCTCACATTATAAAGTGTCCTGTCTATCAAGGCACCCTATAATGTGCCCTATAGGGCCCTGTATAGGGCACCTTATAGGGCGCTTTACAAGGTGCCTTATAGAGTGCCTGTGAGGCACCTTAGGCTACAGCACTGTGAGAGTGTTTCTGCTGGCAGAACTGATTTAAATGAAAAGAAAATGCCTCAGACAGCCTTTTTAGATTACACCACTGTGGGATAAAACCCATGAACTCTGCCTCCACAGTCATTGAAGCAACCAGTAGGCTACATCTCTATAGCTGCTACCACACAGCTGGCTAGCTACAGAAAGACTGCAGGTCACCACAGAAACTGTCTGCTGTGGTTACCAGGATAGGGTAAACCTACCCGTACCCATGATGCACTGCACATGCAGCTCAGCAGTCTACAGCTGATCACATAATGGGGTATGCACCCCCACAGCACCTAGGCCTGGTAGGGGGAACCAACCGTGTGTGTTACAGACACAGAGTACCTACAGACCGTGACATTGTGCGGGTCCTGTGCTCACCCTGAGGGTGAGTTGGGGCACCCAGCACCAGGTCCACAGCACCTGGCGTGGCATAGATAGGCTGTGATGCAGGTCCCCATCAGTGCCAGTCTGTGATAGGTAGTCCTTGCAGATACACTTGTGTCCATCTGTATTTCCCAGTCACCTCTAGCCCTTGTGGACTATGATGCATCCAGAATAGTGCATATCCTGTGGGGGTGCCATGGTCACATGGCACAGGTGGACCCAAAAGCAGATTATGTAGCACCACCCAACCTGCTCTCTGTGGCTCAGGGAAGGGGGAACAGGATCTCCCACCAACAGATCCACATTGTACATCTCTACAATGGCGGCAGTAGAGAAGACCATCAACCCCAGTCCTGCTGGGGAACAGGCACCCTACAGGGCAGTCAATGCAGAACACCGGAAAAGTTCAGCTGCACCCCACCACTATCTGACATTCACCAGCAGAGAACACAATCAGTCTGCACCCTGCAAGGTGAACCCATAAACATCATTTGAGAGAAATGCAGTAAAGCACTATGAGGGAACCTAGCCATGCCGTGGTCACTGCTCAGTCAGGATGAGAGTGACCTCCCAGCATCACATGCTGTGGCCACTCTGTCCGTGCAGGTAGTGGTCGGGCACTACAATGTCCCAGCCATTGCCCTATACCCTGTGCAGATGCATCCTGCCCAGGCCACCCTATCTGGGCCATACCCACAGTACCTTGCTCCTCATTATGCACATTGGCAGGCTAACACCGGAAACAGTGCAAGCAGTGTGGGCTCAGTAAGGTGTGGGCAGCCACAACACATTGGATAGACATACACACACTCCCACACTTATGCCAGCATTGTGCAAATATGGAGGTTTGTGGCAGCCCTGGCCGCCTCACCAGTCCTGGGCACAGTGCGGGCATTGCTATGGTGCATAATACTGTTGGGTTTACTCCCTGGGGTGGTAATCACTTTCAAAAGTAATAACTGAAACACACTCCACAGATATCAGAAAAGTTGCTATGATGAATCTCTATCAACAATTAGGGGTATGTTTACTTAACTGCGTTAGTGCAATTCACGTTAGGAGCCGCGGTAGTGAAAGAAACCCCAAATAAGGACATGGGCGGTACATCGTTACCACTACCGCGCGTTAGAAAAATTAACGAGCGTTACCGGGCGCCGTGCCGCGTTACTGCGCGTTAATCGTAAGAAGACGTACAGACACAAAGCACTGAAACAGAGCTGTAGCACAATGGTTACGGTACTGACCGCTGTTACAGGCAGCATGGGTTCGAGCCCCCAGTGTGCCTAACGCAGAAGGCTGTTTCAGGCATCACCCTGTACATTACAGAAGGAAAGAGGAGGCATGCTTTTCGTTACGCTGAGTATTGGTGTCAGAAAAACACCCACGGAATGTGCCTAGCCACGTACGTTGGTGCGTGCATTGGTACGTGCGTAGCCACGTGCGTAGCTACGCGCGTATATTCGTGCGTGGGTACGTGTGTTTCTACGTGCGTGGGTGCGTGTTTGTTTACGTGCGTGGGTACATGTTTGTTTACGTGTGTGGGTAAGTGTGTTTTTACCAGTATGGGCATCTTATATTACAGACTTTGTAGGGTGTCCTGCACCTATGCATTATGCTAACAGATGTACGTGTGATGGCCTATGGTTTATCAGAGCCTGTGAGCAGATGCTGGTGTTTCACAGGGTTGGATTGGGCCAGTCACACCCATGATGCACTGCACATGCAAATCAGCTGTCCACAGATACACACCATGGGGAATGCACCCCCACAGCACCTCGGCCTGGTAGGGGGAACTGACCATGTGCACCCCCACAGCACCTCAGCCTGATAGGGGGTACCGACTGTGTGTTGTACTGGCACAGAGCAGCTACACACCGTCACATTGTGCGGGTACTGTTCTCACCCCGAGGGTGCAGTGAGGCGCCCAGCACTAGGTCCACAGCACCGGCCATGGATGAAAGAGGCCATGGCGCAGGTCCAAAGCAGTGTTACTGTGTGAGATAGGTAGTTTCTGCAGGAACACCTTGGACATTTCTGTCTGTTTCAGTCAGGTGTAGCCCCCATGCACCACCACACCCCACCCTCCAGGGCTGAGGGTGGCAAACAGGGTCTCCTATCAAAAGATCCACAGTCTACCCCCTTGCAACAGTGGCAGTAGAGGGGAACATGAACCCTAGTCCTGCTGGGGAACAGACACCCCACAGGGTAGTCAATGCAGCTCTGTACACAGCCATACCACAATAGCAGACAGACATTAGGCCTGGATATGGTATGCTGCACCCCACCACTATCTGATATTCCCCTGGTGCAAGCCATCAGCCACTGCACACCACTCCATCACAACACCTACCAGCTGCAAACAGTCTGCCAGTGCCCAGTGGAGATGCCTGCACCCAGAACTGGGATGTCAGCATACACAGCAAGCAGATACATCAGTGACTGGGCCCCAGAAGGAAACCCATATTTATCACATGAGAGAAATACTAGACAGCACTATGGGAGTACCTAGCCATGCTGTGGTCACTGCACAGTCAGGGTGAGAGTGATCTCTCAGCAGGATATACTGAGGTCACCCTGTCTGTGTAGGTGGTTGCCGGGCACTACAATGTGCCTGTCACTGCCCTATGCCCTGTGCAGATGCACCCTGGCCAGGCCACCCTGTCCGGCCTATACCCATGGTACCTTGCTCCTCATTATGCACATTGGCAGCCCAATACTGGCAACAGTGCTGGCAGTGTGGACTGTTGAAGGTGTTTGCAGCCACCACACACTGGATAGACAGACAGCCACCCCCACACCTATGCCAGCATTGTGCTACTATAGAGGTGGTCAGCAGCCATACCCACCACACCAGTCCTGGGCATAGTACAGGCATGGATATGGTACACAAGACTGTTGGGGGGTCACTCCCCAGGGTGGTGAACACTGTCAGAGACCAGACCTGCAGCACACACCGCAGACATCAGAATGATTGTTATGGTGGAGCTCAATGAGCAAAATGTGCTTAACGTAGGAATTGATATCTGCCAGTTATCAGAGGAAACGTTTGATAGCTGTGTACCATATACCCAGGTGTAGGGTGGCATTGCTAAGGTATGCAACTGCTAGTATTGGGAGATACAGGCAGGGCCCAATGTCTTGCCTCTCCAGCTGGCATTGGCCAATGGGGCCTGTGGGTGGGTGTGTGGCCCTGTTGGCTGCTGCTTTACGGCAGAGTTCCCCAACTCCAGTCCTGGTGTTCCAAACACTGTTCGGGTTTTCATGCTGTCCCTCATAAATATGCATGAGCTACATCTGCATACCATGGGGGTGGTGCATAGCTATGCAGCACAGGCATCTTTATTAGAGGCAGCATGACACCGGAATGTTGTGGGGCCCTCCAGGACTGCATTTGCGGGACTCTGCTTTAGGTAATGTGCCTGTTTCTGGTGTCTGTGTTTGGTGTGGTAAAGTATAGGCCATGTGTATGTTCTCTGCACTAAAGGAGTGTCTTTACTATCACTGTTTAGTGGTGGGTAAAACTATGGGGACTGGATTGGCAGGAGCCCCAGCTGGGATTTGAACCTGTGACCCTCTGGTCTTACAGGCACTGGCTGTGTCTGTTGCACCACACTGTGGCCACAGAGACAGTGCAGTCCCTGGAGTTAGTTAAACCGGCCTGACGAGTCAGAAACCCTGCTCTGCAACAGGTTTACTGTGGCCTCATTTACCGTGTATGCAGACAAAGGTGCACATAAACCTCAGAAAAGACCTCACAAAAGGGGCACACACCCATAACCAAGCTGGGCAACAATGATATCATTGGGAAACATTACACCACACGCCCAGGACAGCTCCATTACAATGTAATGCTCTTTGAAAGGGTCTGCGGAGTGTAGACCCTTCCACACATCATTTCCTTTTATTTTGGTGCTTTCCAGGGAGTGTTGTTCCTTGTTGCCCATTGCTATCACTGTTGCCCAGCTGAATTCTGTTTTTTAAAATGTTTCTTGTGGTCATTTTTAACGTTTTATGTGATATTTTGTTCTGTGCACATGTATCACACTGCTCACGTTTTGTGGGTTTCCCCGGTTTTTCTGTACATTGCTGACGGAAATGGTTTCTCTTCCCTTTAAATGCCTTTAACGACAGGTTTTCATTTGCGTTGGAATTCAGCTCTGAAATTCAGCGCGTTAGTATGAGGGGAGCCTCTCCCCGCCCACTCTCCGCCCATTGACCCATTCTCTCCGCCCACTCTCCACCTTCTGCGCTGTTTTAACGCGCCGCGGAGCTTTACGATCGTTAACTACGGTTAACGCGCATAGTATGACGTTAACGGTCGTTAGCGCATCGGTACGCGCGTTATACGGCACTTACAGTCGTTAACGTCGTATAACGCGCGTTAGTCACGTTTACCGCACTTTAGTAAACATCCCCCTTAGTGTTTAACTTAGGATTTGTTAGCTGACATTAATCATAGCAACCTTTTGATATATGTGGAACGTGTTCCCAAGTTTAGGACGGCATTGCTAAGGTATGCAGGTGCCAGTATTCTGAGATACTGCTCCGCGCAGGGCCCAACAGCCTGACTCTCCATGAGGCTTTGGATAGTGGAGCCTGTGGGTGTGGGTGTGGGTGTGTGTGCCCCTGTTGGCCACTGCTCTAGGGCAGAGGCTCCCAACTCCAGTCCTGGTGGGCCAAACACTGTTCAGGTTTTCATGTTGTCCCTAATGAATATGCATGAGATACATTTGCATTCAATGGGGGCGGTGCATACAAATGCAGCACAGGCATATTTATTAGGGACAGCATGAAACCTGAATGGTGTTTGGCCCTCCAGGACTGGAGTTGGGAAACTCTGCTCTAGGGATTGCACATGTTTATGGTGTCTGTGCTCTGTAGGGTAAAATATAGGCGTTTCATCTTGATTACCACGGTTTAGTACTGTGTAAAATATGGGGACAAGGTTGGCAGGAGCCACAGCTGGGACTTGAACCTGTGACCTCCTTCCCGGGAACACACTGGCTATGTGTACTGCACCAAACTGTTACCATGGGGCAGGTCCTTCCCTGGGGATACCTTGACTGTTCATCAGGCAGACCTTGTCTGTTGCAGTGCATGGCACCCACCTAAACAAGGCTTGGCTGTGGTCTGGTATGTTTAACAAAACTGTACGGTCTGCTAGCAGAGCGAATTCACTGTATCACTGGAAAATATTCCTATGCTCTAACAATCTATTGTAATCAACAGGTTGAAATGTAGTATTAGGGATTTTTCTGGTATGGGCAGATGCCACTGCCCACTCCTCCACCAGCACCCCTCCGCCACCATGCTGACATGCCCTTATGCCAGTGGTATGCAGTCCCAGGCCATCCAGTGTGTCGGTAGGCAGCTGCCTATGGTGTGGGTTGTCGGGTAGGGGTGCCTACATGGACATGTGCGCTTCCCCCCGGCACCGTCTGCCAATGTTATGTGCCCTTTGGGGTACCTGCTGGGTAATATCCCCTGTGACACTGTGGGACACACACTCATGCCCATGTTGGACCATCATCTTGCTGCTTTACAGTTTCGGCATTCCTATGTGCCACCTAGGCATCTGCCTAGTCCGCACTGTGCCCCAGCTGGACCACAGCATGTGCCGCCTGCAGCCCCCTGTATCCCATTTACAGCATCAGTACAGTTGCTGTTTCCTACGTACCCACTCTGCTGTTGCTGCACATGTGCACGCCATAACAAACCTGCCCAATATAAACGACAACAACCCTGATCACCGCTATTTCAATGTGGGATCATTGACTTTGTAGGGGGACAGAGCATAGACCCTTCCAAACATGATATCTTCCTTTTTACGCTTTGTCAGTAGTGTTGCTTTATGTTTATCATTAATATCACTATTGGCTAGCTTGGTTATTGTAATTTCAGATGTGGATTTGGTCATTTTCTTTTTTTTGAAACTTTTATTTTCATTTTGCAACAAACAAAAGAAACAACACACCAAAGGAAACAAAACAATTATACAATAAAGAAAAGTAAACCCAATTACCCCCCACCCCCACGCTTCTTCTCTAGCTGATTATGTCAGCATGTGAGCGCTTCCAAACAAACGTGATTGTACATCAAAACAATCAAAAGAGTATCTGCGATACAGAATAATCATGAGACAAAGATATATATAAATTTAGACAGTCAGATGAGAGCATTGAGCAGAATGTACATAGTCATTGAGCATCTTCCATTTAGACCGATGATGAGGAGTCTGAATGGGGGAAGCAAACATACGAGGTATTTGTTCATATTTACTGTAGAGACAGACATGATTCCACCATTCATTGGGGCTCAACTGGGAGCTATTTTTCCAGTATTTCGTAATTAGGGAAATAGCAATGCCTAGCATAAAGTCCAAAAGGAAGTAAGCCGTTTTTGGAAGAGAGGGGATCCCCGCTGCTGAGCGAAGTCCCACTATCCTCCAAGAAAGGGGCTCTTGAAAGTGCAAAATAGACTGGATACGGCCCCAGACCCGACTCCAGTAATACTGTAGTGCGGGACATTCATACATAACATGAGGTAGTGAACCAATGGCCGCATGACATGTCCAACAATTATTGCCCTGAGTAGTGTTCCATTTGGCTAATCTATCAGGAGTGTAAAAACACCGGTGGGCTAGAAAGAAGAGTGTCTGAGTGAGTGAGGCGGATCGGGAGACCCGTGTCACTCTACTCCAGACAAGGCTCCATTGCTCCGGGGTCAAAGTCACATGCAGTTCTCTCTCCCATGCTTTCTGCGCTATAGGGGTATCCCTAGTTATAGCATTACATAAGGTTTTGTAAAAATTGGATGCTACACCCGGTGAACTACCGATAGATCGGATAGTCTCCAACCAACCTTGTGTAGGGGAGGCCGATGGCGGGAGCACCTTAGCACTCCTAAGGCAATGCTGAAGTTGCACCAACTGAAAATAGTGTTTCGCTGGGAGACCGAATTCAATTTGCAATTCACTAAAAGTTTTCCAGCGACCTTCATGGAACAATTGGCTAGGAATCCAAATGCCCCTAGTGTACCAGGGGCTCCACGCCATCGGCTTATTTTGTATTCGAAATCGAGTGTTGTACCAAAGTGGGAGTTTGTCTAACGGACAGAGTCGGGAGTCTAAAGATTGCATGAGATTATTAAAGGCACCTAAGGTGTCTAAAAGCATTGGTGGGAAGTGAGAGTCTGATGGGAGAGTCATACCAGGGAGAAAAGTAAGAGGAATCGGTTTGCAAAGGTCCTCTTCTATGTCTAGCCACACAGGTCTACTCGGTACTGGATCTTCCAGCCAACGAGCACCTTGTTTGAGAAGAAAAGATTGATGATACTTCAGGAAATCAGGGAATCTGACACCCCCATATTCCTTATCTGCTTGCAGCTTATGTTTCGCTATCCTAGGTGTCTTGTTTTGCCACAAGTATCTAGTCAGAAGGCCCTCGATATCTTTATATATACGTCGAGGGAAGAGACAGGGCACCATTTCTAAGATATAATTCACTTTCGGAACAATCATCATTTTTATGGTTTCTAATCGACCCCACCAGGTAAGCGTTAAAGGAGTCCAGCGGTGAGTAAGCGCCCGGACTTTAGAGGTTAAGTCTTTGGCATTGAAGGAGATAGTGTCTTCCAAAGGAGAACAATAGTGAACCCCAAGGTATTTGACCATGCGAGGTTGCCATAAAAAGGGGAAGGATTGCATATCTGCCTGATGAAGCAGAGGATTTAATGGAAAGGCTACCGACTTGGTCCAATTTATCTTATAACCGGACAGTTGTGAGTATTTACCAATTTGCTCTAAGACAGCCGGTACTGAGTCTATAGAGACAAAGAGCATAAGATCATCAGCATACGCTGAAATTTTGATTTCCCTATGGGTGAAGGGGACTCCATGAATCTCCTCCGATTGCCGGATTAGTAAAGCCAAGGGTTCGAGTGCAAGATCGAAGAGGAGTGGAGACAGTGGGCATCCCTGGCGAGTGCCGCGTTGAAGGGGAAAAGGTTGAGACTTTAAAGCATTTGCACATATACTGGCTGTAGGCTGAGCGTACATGGTGCGAAGACAACGGAGAAAACCTTCCCCGAATCCGTACCAGCGGAGGACTGCAAACAGGAAGGGCCACTCTAAGCGATCAAAGGCCTTCTCAGCATCAAGTGAGAGGCCAACAAATGGGCGATCAAGATTAACTGCGGTAGTCAATACATGGCATAGAGTCCGAGCATTGTCAGCAGTTGATCTACCAGGAATGAAACCGCATTGATCTGGGTGTATTAAGGTAGGCATCCTATCCGAGAGCCGGGTAGAGAGAATGGTGGCAAAGATTTTATAGTCCGCGTTTAGGAGGGAAATTGGACGATAATTAGCTGTTAGTTGCGGGTCTCTCCCCTCTTTCTCAAAAACTACTACATTTGCCATTGAAAAGGACCCAGAAGGAGAACCCTCCTCGGCCAGAGCAGAAAAATAAATTTTCAAAACTGGAGCTAAATCAGCGTGAAAGGTTTTGTAGAATTCAGCGGGGAGACCGTCTGGGCCTGCGGCTCGACCTGAGGCACATTTCTTGATAGCAGAATGAATTTCTGAGACAGTAAATGGTGTGTCTAAGGCCACTCTATCTTCGTCAGATAGGGTCGGTCTTTGTACTCCTGAAAGTAAGCGTTCAAATACATCTGGCTCAAAATCACATTCAGATTGATAAAGCCGAGTATAAAAGTCACGAAAGAGTTCTAAGATTTCGGTATCTTTAGTGACCAAGCCCCCCCCCGACGGATTGCGGAGGGCGGTAACACGCTTGGCTTCTTTTCGACCTTTTAGGGCATTTGCTAATAATTTGCCAGCACGATTATTTTCCCGATAATAAAGCCCTTGTTGTGATTCAATATTTTTAACAGCAGCAGTGTGCAAAAGCTGATTGTATTGAAAACGCAAGCGTTGTAAACGGAGTAAAATACATGGGTCAGTACGGGACGTGAGGAGACGCTCCCCAGCTTGTATCTGCTGCTCTAGAGTCAGTAAAAGCTGCTTTCTTTGTTTCCCCTGCCGAATTTGATAGCTAGTTATAGTGGCACGGATAGATGCTTTAAAACCCTCCCACCAAGCCCAGCCCGCTGTATCATGGGGTGAGTTAAAATGAAAATAATCTTGGATAGCGGCCTTTATATCAACCTGAAAATCTTTTTGACCCAGTAGGGATCTATCAAAAAACCAAGCTCGGGGAGAATCGTCCCGCGCAGTGACACGTAATGATAAAGATATGGCAGCATGATCTGAAATATGGAGAGGATGAGTCCTAGTCGTGTCTACTTGAGAAATCAGTGCTTTGGAAATGAGAAAGAAATCTATTCTAGATTGGGAGTGATGGGGGGCAGAAAAGAAAGTGAACTCTAAGTCGGAGGGGTGAAGCAGCCTCCATATATCTACCAACGCAAGATCTTGCATCAGAGCTGTAAGGGTAGCAAGACTCTTGGGTGGACTACTCGTTCTTGGCGGCTGTCTATCTATCAGAGGGTCTAACACTTGATTAAAGTCACCACCAAGTATTAATGGAGTATTGGCAGAGGCCTGTGCCAACTGCGCAATACTTGCATAGTAAGCAGGGTTGTCCACATTCGGGGCATAAATGCAAATACATGTAAATTCACTATCTCCAACCTTAAGATGTACTCGGGCCCATCTACCCTCCTTGTCAGCGCTAGTATCTATTACAGTAGCTTGCAAAGATTTCTTAACCAGAATGGCTACCCCGCACCGTTTAGAAACGGCGGGAGAATAGGCAGCCACCATGTAAGGCTTAACATTGAGTTTCAGTGTTTCAGCAGAGTTTAAGTGCGTTTCCTGAAGAAACGCTAAATCAGCATGCTCATGGCTAAGATAGCTAAGGATTTTCTTTCTTTTGATTGGACTATTAATGCCCTTTACGTTGAGTGATAAAATTTTACATAAAGCCATTCAGACAAGTTAAAAATTCTGAGCATGATAGCGCACCTAATTTCACAATGTCCCTCATATTGACTGTATCAGGCTGTACATATGGCATAAAAGAAACTAAGCTTAGATAATACAATGAAGCGCCCCACATTAAAAAAGAAAAACCGCAGCGCGGTAGAGAAGAAGCAAAACCCCAAAAATTACTGGCGACCATGTGTCTGCGGGGAGAAGCCCCAGAGAAGGCCAAAATTGAAAAACACATAACCTGTAGGACTGTGCGTGTTCCGAATCCGACCGAGGCACACATCATGGAGGGAGAGGAGACCACAAAACAAGAGTCATAGAAAGAAAGAAAGAAAGTCCAGGAAGTCTCTGTGCTTGACTATGACCGCCGCATCGGGCCCTTCAAAATGGCGGACAGAGCCGGCGAATAAAAGTCCACGTCGTTGGATTAGCGCATCTGCTCTGCCTCTTTGGAGTCTAAAAATGTTGATAGTAGATCAGGATCTTCGAATGTCCTGGTTTGGTTGTGGAGAGTCACTCGGAGTTTCGCGGGATACAACAGGCCAAAGCGAGCCTGTAGCTGTTGAAGTCGAGGGCGAAAAGCAAGGAGTTTCTTCCGTCGGTCAACGGTAGGCTTTGCCAAGTCAGGGAAGAAGGAGACTTTGTGACCTTCAAATTCCAAATGATGGTTCGCCCGGGCAGCATTTAAAATTTGTTCCACTTGTTGATATCGTAGCAAGCGAAAGATAATAGGCCGGGGGGTCGTTCGGTTGAGCGCCATGTGGGTAGGAGCACGGTGTGCACGATCGATTTCCAATTCTTTATGAAAGGTGATCTTCAGCAAGGAGGGAAGAATTTTGAGCAGGAATTCTCTCATATCTCCCGCTTCCGCCCCCTCCGGTATTCCAATGAGCCTCACATTGTTGCGACGGGCTCGATTATTGCTATCTTCTAACTCCTTTTGCAGATTCTGTATCTGGCGCTCGGCCTTGTCCAGTGCGCCCAAGCGCACCGCGTGCGAATCGAGGACCCCCGCCATATTGTCCTGCCGTAATGAGAGACTTTCAAGTCGGTCCTGGAGCACTCCAAAGTCTTCTCGCAGGGCTCTAAGCGCTTCTCCATTGGACTGCACCAATTCCTTCACGCCGCGTAGTTCCTCCAAAATCTCCAGGTGCATTTCGGGGTTTTCACGAAATGGAACCATCTTCTGTGGGGAGGACACCTCTGTTTTGGAGCGTTTTCCGTGAGAAGAAGAAGGAGACCCGAAGTCCAAGCGCGCTGGTTTATGGGCCGCCATCCCCCCCGAGGTACCCCGGTCAGCCCGGAGCGAAATAGTAAGTTTGTATAGGTATTAAGTCAGGATTCTAAGTAGGCCTCTCGGGAGCTTCAGCGCGAAGCGTCTTACCCGCTGGACATCAGGCTCCGCCCCCCGATTTGGTCATTTTCTATGTTTATTTACCTTTTTGGTTCCTGCACATGTATCACTACTATCACTTTTTCTGGGTTTCCCTGCCTTTGCTGTACATTGCTGACTGAAATGGTTTCTCTGGCGCTAATTTTAAGAGCTTTATTTCACGGCGTTAGTGTGTATGGATCCACTCCCCGCCCACTCTCTGCCCACTCTCTGCCCATTGAACCCTTTTCTCCACCCCTGGGGAGCCTTACTCCACCCTCTGGGGTGACTTTCTTCTGATACGTGACGTTATCGCACGATAATGTTACGTATCGCGCAATAACGTCTCCACTGCTACATTACGACTAAAGCGTCCTAATGTCACAGCGGTGGTATTATTGTGCGATAAGTGACGTTAGCGCGCGATAACGTCACTTAGCACGCAATAATGCAGCCGCGGCGTTTAGACACACTAACGCTGTGAAATCTGGGTCTGAAGGGTGGAGTAAGGCTTCCCAGAGGGCGAAGAGAAGGGGTCAATGGGCGGAGAGTGGGAGGGGAGAGGCTCCAGGCACACTAACGCTGTGAAATCCGGTTCTGAACACTAACGCCAGTGAAACCCTCGCGTTAAGGCACATTTGCAGGAAAGAGAAACCATTTCATTCAGCAATGTACAGCAAAGCCAGGGAAACCCAAAAACGTGATAGTAGTGATACATGTGCACAGAACAAAAAGCCAAATAAACATAGAAAATGACCTGAACCACATTTAAAATCCCAATAACCAAGCTGGCCAAAAGTGATAGTAATGATAAACATAAACATAAAGCAACACCACTGACAAAGCTCAAAAAATAAGATATCATGTTTGGAAAGGTCTATTCTCTGTCCCCCTACAAAGTGAATAATCCCACATTGAAATAGTGCTGATCAGGGTTTATTCACGTCTATATTGGGCAGGTTTGTTATGGCGTGCACATGTGCAGTAACAGCAGAGTGGGCACGTAGGAAACGGCAACTATACTGAGGCTGTAAATGGGATATAGAGGGCTGCAGGTGGCACATGCTGTGGTCCAGCTGGGGCACAGTGCGTTTTAGGCAGATGCCTAGGTGGCACATAGGGATACCAAAACTGTAAAGCAGCAAGACAGCAACTGACAAGGGTCCAACATGGCCACGAGTGTGTGTCCCACAGTGTCACAGGGGAGATTATACCAGCAGATACCCCCAAGGGCCCATAACATTGGCAGGGGGTGTGGGGGAGGGGAAAGCATGCATGTCCATGTAGGCACCCCTACCCGAGAACCCACACCATAGGCAGATGCTTACCGGCACACTGGATGGCCTAGGACCATGCACCACCAGTACCACCGGCATAATGGCATGGCAGCTTGTTGGCGGAGGGGTGCTAGTGGCAGAGGGGGCAGTGGCATCTGCCCACATCAGACCATGGCCTAGCCCCGTGTAGGTGGGTGCCCTGCACTGCAACAGACAGGGTATGTCTGACAGTCATGGTATCTCCAGGGAATGAACTGCCCTGTGGCAACAGTGTGGTGCAGTTCACACAGCCAGTGTGCTCAGGAGCAGAAGGTCGCAAGTTCAAGTCCCAGCTGTGGTTCTTGCCAATCCTTTCCCCATATATTGCCCAGTACCAAACCATGGTAATAAAGACAGAACCTTTATTGCAGATAACATAAACATGCCTGAAACACCTATATTTTGCCCTACAGAGCACAGACACCATAAACATATGCAATAGCTAGAGCAGAGATTTCCAACTGCAGTCCTGGAGTGCCAAACACCATTCAGGTGTCATGCTTTCTCTAATACATATGCCTGCGCTGCATTTTACGCGCCACCCCATTGTATGCAAATGTATCTCATGCATATTCATTAGGGACAGCATGAAAACCCAAACAGTGTTTGGCCCACCAGGACCGCAGTTGGGAACCTCTGTCCTAGAGCAGTGGCCAACAGGGGCATAAACACCCACACCCACAGGTTCTACTATCCAAAGCCTCATGGCGAGTCAGGCTGTTGGGCCCTGCATGCAGCAGCATCTTCCAATACTTTGCATACATTAGCAATGACGCCCTAAACTTGGGAATATATTACACATATATCAAAAGGTTGCTATGATTAATGGCAGATAACAATTCCTAAGTTAAGCACAATTTGCTTATAGAGCTGCATCTTAGCAACCTTTCTGATATCTGTGGAGTGTGTTTCAGTTTTGGTTTCTGACAGTGTTTACCACCCCGGGGAGTGACCTCAACAGTATTGCGTACCATAGCCATGCCTGCACCGTGCCCATGACTGGTGTGCTTGCCAGGGCTGCTAAAAGCCTCTATATTTGCACAATGCTGGCATAGGTGTGGGAGTGTGTGTCTGTCTATCCAGTGTGTTGTGGCTGCCCACACCTTACTCAGCACACACTGCTTGCACTGTCTCCAGTGTAAGTTTGCCAATGTGCATAATGAGGAGCAAGGCATTGTGGGTATGGGCCAGACAGGGTGGCCTAGCAGGATGCATCTGCACGGGGTGTAGGGCAATGGCTGGGACATTGTAGTGCCTGACCACCACCTGCATGGACAGGGTGGCCACAGCATGTCATGCTGGAAGGTCACTCTCACCCTGACTGAGCAGTGAGCACGGCATGGCTAGGTTCTCCCATAGTATTATAATGGTGCTTTTTTTTTTTGTGTTATTTATGTGTTCCTTTTTCTGGGGCTCAATCACTGACATAGCTCTGTGGTGTGTGCACCAGATCCCACACCAGGGTGCATAGTGTTCCTTCTGGAACATGCAATTTGTATGTGGCAGCAGACTGTCAGTAGCTAGCATGTGTTTGACTGCAACACCCTGCAGGATGCAGCAGGTGCACACTGACTGCCCTCTGCTGTTGAATGTCAGAATGGTTCCATGTTTAGATCTGTGTCAGCTCTCTGTTCCTTAGTTGGCCGGGGGTTGCTGAACCCACAGTCTGTCATCATTTAGCTCTACTGGAAACAATGGTAGTGTGTCTGTTGTGTCCAGATCATGTTCCCCACTTTGACCCATAGAGAGTGGGCTTGCTCTGTATATCGTCCTCATGTGAGTCCAGACACACCCCTGCTCCAAAAACAGGTGTCCATGGCAACCTCACTCAATATGCATTATGTTGCAAGCATCCTGGTCCACATGGGCTATGCATCAATGGTATATAGAAATGTACATAGAAAACTTCCAAGGCTGTCTGCAAAGAATACCACATACACTGACAGTGATGGTGAACTATATCAAAACCTACTTCAAACAGCCCAGGTAGTGTGGACCTGGTGCGGTCCTCATGACTTTACTCTCAGGGTGAGCATAGAACATGCACAATGGCATGGTCAGTAGGCACACTGTAACAGTAACAGGCATGCTTGGTCCCCCTACCCAGCTGATGTGCTGCAGAGTTGCAAACCCCTATCTGGTGAGCAGATGTAGACTGCTGATCTTCATGTGCATTGCATCATGGGTACCCTTGGTGCTAACTTATCCTGGTAGCCACACCAGACAGTGTGTCTGGTGACCTTCACTGGTTGAGTAGCTAGGCATAGTTTAATTACAACCAATATTGTTGCAGGACAATGGTGAATATACTGATCTCAGTGGGAGAGGTCATGGGTTCAATACCCCAGTGGGCCTTTATAATTATGTATCAGGATGTATAGGATATAGTGTATTATCATCACATCAGAGCATGTTACTACATGACAATATGTCCAAAAGTGTGACCAGTTGCATGCAGTGGTTATGTTGGAAGAGTGGCATGGGCTGCAGGTTGCTAAATCAGCTGGTGAGCTGCATACAAAGTGTGTCCATCAGTATAACTGTCAGAGGATATGGCTGTCTATGCATATAGCAGCCTGACATAGATCTGAAATCCGTGTGCACATCCTAAAACACCTGCAGCTCAGTTGGCCAAAGCAAGGTGCCCTCTAAAGTGCCCTAGCTGTGTCCGTACACTAGCCTGGTAAGCAGAGTAGAAAGTATATGTAGATCACCTGGTGTAACTGTGTAGCCAGCCATTGCTATGTGAAAGGGCATAGCACACTGGTTAATACAATGCCCTCACACCCAGTGGTGATGGGTTTGAGATCCCAGTGTGCCAACATTGAGATAAATGCATAATAAACAAATTGTGTTATGAAACATCAGACACAGCACTTCAATGTGTGTCTGCAACACAGCTCTTTAGATATATAAGAGAATGTAAATAAATAAATATATGGATGACACCACCATCTGCTCTGTACTGGCCGTGACACAGGCACGGACATGTTGCTAGCACACCTTAATTAGGCACAGCGGCACTGCTACACGCATATGTGACATGCGTGCGTGAGCAAGGCATTGCTGAAAATGGCGACTTGGTCTAGAAAGCCTGCTTTTACCCGCCGGGAGCTGCGCCACCTTGCAGGGCTGATCTGCACTTAGGCAGAGAAAACTATTCCCTGGCTCCTCCAAGCGGCAGGACCTCAGGCACGTAAGGAGGGCCTTGGACCGTGTCACCAGACGTTATAATGGTCTTGCTGACTACCCACGTGAGGTAAGTGTATGGGGACAGGTCAGTATATCCATATACATATCCAGTGCTGATTGTAGCTGTGTATGCTGCTGTGTGTAGGCATTCTAGCCCATTTATGTTTCTTAGTTAAACCCACGTGATATACCGCCTAGTTATCAAATCAAAGTGTTTAGCCCTATCCCCAGGAGGCTAAAAACCTGATTACAGAGGTCCAGATGTCAGCCTGGTGTTATGGGAGCTGCTGCTGTTGATGTGTTAACATACACCCTAACACAAGGAGCCCCTAGATCTGCCTTAAAGAGGTCTGGTAAACAGCATGCTGATATGGTAGGTTCCGCAGTTGCAGGGTCACACATCTGCCCTCCCCCTACGGGTCCTGAGACCTGTTCAAAATGGTCTGTCAATCACCCTGGTGATATGGTTGTGTGTGCATTTGCAGGTTAAAACATCTGCCCTACCCCCAGGAGTCCTGAGACCCCATCAAAGTGGTCTGTCAGTCACCCTGCTGGTATGGTTTCTGTTGCTGTTGCTGTGTTATAATCCACCCTACCCCTAGGAATCCTGAGACCCCATCAAAGTGGTCTGTCAGTCACCCTGCTGGTATGGTTTCTGTTGCTGTTGCTGTGTTATAGTCCACCCTACCCCCAGGAGTCCTGAAACCCCATCAAAGTGGTCTGTCAGTCACCCTGCTGGTATGGTCTATGCTGCTGTTGATGTGTTATAATCCACCCTACCCCTAGGAATCCTGAGACCTGCTCAAAGTGTTCTGTCGTTCACCCTGGTGATATGGTGTATGTTGCTGATGAATTGTGCTAAGACACCCTACCCCCAGGAGTCCTGAGACCTGATTACAAAGGTGGGTATGGTATCTAGATATTGTGGTAGGTTATGCCGGGTTAGGTCATACATTTGCCCTATTCCCCGGAGGCACAGACCTCATTACACACATCTGTTATGGATCCGGATGGTATGGTAGGTGCAGCTGTGAATGTGCTGTAAACCACCCCACCCCCAGGAGCCCTGACACCTGATTAAAAAGGTCTGTAACAAATCCATATATCATTGAAGTGTACGCAGTTTCAGGTCTCACATCTGCCCATGCCCCAGGAGTCCCATACCTGATTGCAGAGGAACATTATAGATGCTGGTGTAAGGGTACATGCACCTGTTGGGGTTGCACAGCTCTGCCATAACCCCAGACAGGAGCACAGATGTTAATAGGCCAGCTAGGTGTGTTGGGCCATGCTCCTGTTGTAGTCAGCCACAACTGCCCTAATCACAGGAGGCCCTAGTAATGACCATAGAGGTATAGTAGAAAGCCAGGTGTCATGGTATTGGCGCCTGGCAAGGTGCACAGGGCCACCCACCTTCCACTCTATGTCAGAACACATCACCTATGCGTGGTAGGATATCATGGTGCCATGGCGGGTATGTCGGATGATGTGTGTAGGTCAGGCAAACACACATGTGTTTGCCAGACCACAAAGGGAGTTAGGGAGGACCTCCCCTGGACACCAGCATGCCCAAACCACACGTGGCATGGTGCTGCCATGTCATGCAAGGAGAGCGTAGGAACAGGGTATGCTGTGTCCAGGGTGTTACGCACAGTACACATAGGTGTCACTGCACAGATGGCCACACCTACAGCCACACATGAAGGTGGCACTGGCAACAGTTAGTAGAGGACACACTGACCAGAGGAGCAGGAGCAGCATGATGCTGCTCACAGAGATGTGTGATATGTGTTGGCCACCCACCAGAGATATATGGTCATTAATTCTCCCACCCATTGCTTTCCCCCCAGGTAGAGGACCTACAGAAAAAGGGTCGGGAGTTGCGGCTGCACTGCCCAGAGGTCCTTACCCGCCTCCAGAGGGGGGCGATGTCACGACATGGAGGTGAGTGTTGCGGCCTCTGCAGCTCAGTAAAGAATGTCACAGTGGCCCACCAGCCTTTGCATGGCCAAACTATGTACATGTGGTATGTGACTCACATGATAGTGTGCTAATGACTGTCATCCCCACAGAGGATGCTCCTGCTGGCGAGGGCCCCTCAACATCAGGGCACACAGCAACATGCCCCACTGCCCAACACCGGAGAGAGGAGGAGGAGGAGGAGGGGCAGAGGAGGAGGAGGAGGTGGAGGAGGAGGAGGTGGCAGAGGAGGAGGTGGCAGAAGTGGCGGAGGCAGAAGAGGATGATGGGGACATGGAGGGGGTGGAGGGTGGGGTGGGAGGGGAGGTTGAGAGTGTGTATGATGTTTTGGGGGGTGAGGAGGAGAAGGGGAGCATGGAGGGTGGCGAGGGTGGGTGGGAGGTGCCAGGGGGAGGGGGAGGGGAGAGGGAACACAGGACAGCACAGGGCACTGTGGGTCCCTGCCAGCCGCCACATGTGTGTGACGATGGTGCCCATCTGGGTGTAGCTATGCCACCCATTGCCACAGACAGGTCCCACGCACATGCCACCACACAGAACCTGGCACCTTGTGTGTATGTGGTGACAGGTGCATCCAGGACCTGTATGTGGCAATGGAAGGCATGGTGCAATGCCTGCGGGCCCAGGACCACACCATCCGGTAGCTGGCAGGTTCCATTCAGTGGATGGTTGCCGAGATGCAGCATGTAGTGGGTAGGGGTGCTGCATCTCGGCAGCCATCCACTGAATGGAACCTGCCAGCCACCAGATGATGTGGTCCTGGGCCTGCAAGCATTGCACCACGCCTTCCATTGCCACATACAGGTCCTGGACGCACGTGCCCTGTGCTGTCCTGTCTCCCGGGACCCAATATGGGGGATTTTGTATATGCTACATGTTGTAAATTTTTTTTAAATACAGTTGTGTTACTACATCACAATGGTCATGTGTCTCCATTACAGACAGACTGTTGACATGAGCATGGGACATGTGTGTAGATCCCTATGTGTATGTGTGGTGGACATAGGTAACATACATGGACCGTCTCCACACACAGTTGTGGGGGCTGCCCATGTGCGTAGGCGTCTGTGTCCCATGGTGCCCCTATGATGTGCCAAAGTGCAGTGTGCCCCGAAAGCTATGGTCACATGCATGCTGCCTGTGATGTGTGGGTACCGTATCTGATGCACCATGCTCATAGGGGAATAGTGGGGATGGCCAGCAGCAGGTATGTGGCAGGAAGGATGAGATGGACCGCTGTACCCAGGAGATGCCCAAGGGGATAGCTGGTGAGGTCAAGATAGGTGGATGTTGGTCTTGAGGGGGAGCAGAGGCTCACTACAGGCGCAGGGGGGGAGTAAACAACTGACTGTAGATAGTTACCTATGTCTGCCTGTGTCTTACACAAACATCTACAGCTAAACAGCCACGTAGGCTCTGGTGTGGGTCAGAGGGAATGTTACACATGTGGGTGGGGTACTGGAGAGGATATGGGGTGTGAGAGACTGACTGATCTGTAAAACATACATGTACCACCATATACATATTACTGCCTAACTGGAGAGGTAGGATATACCCCCACGCATAGGTAGAAGGGTGCACACATGGCATGGTTCCTGGCACACAGGGCATGGTATAAGGTCTGTGCGTTGATTGCTGGTAGTGCATACACCACACCCCTAAGGGAGCTGGGGAGGCACATGTGACCATGTTGACAATATGGGGACAGGGTACTCAGGGGAGTACAGTGTCAAACACCGGAAACGGGCACATAGGTATTACTGGTTTTGTCTCCTTTATTGTCACACAGTGACCCAATCCCCCCAATCAGGACTTGCGTGGGCACCCACGTCCACGATGACCATAGCCCATGCAACCCCGTTCTTGTGGTTCTTCTGGTGCTGCCTCTGGGTATAGCTATGCAGTGCCCAGCTATGGCCTCCTGAGCATCTGCAATCCACAGTAGCGCTGCTGCCATCACCTCAGCTGTGGCATGCATCTGGTCCATCCTCTCCTGAATGCCCATCAGAACCTGACGAGTGCCTGTGGGTGAGACACAAGGTGATGTGTGAGACATGTGTTGCACCCCCCCTCCCACCATGACTCATGCAAATGTACAGCGTATCCCAAAAGACCAGTCTGCAGACCACTCATGTATGCGACGTCTAGCAATGCAGTACCATGTTTACATCTGTGTGTCCCATGATCCATCCACAGGCCACAAAATGATCCTGATGGGGGTCATGGTGATCACAGATATGACACATGGTACTGTGTTGCACTTCAGTGTGTCACTGCTGTATCTGTGCACTGCTCGTTTGGGATAGGTTGGATAATGTGGGACTTCATGGCACACAGATAGATATCTGGGGGCGCTGTTCACTCTAAACGTGACGCACACTACTGAGTACCCTGACTATCTTTGCTACGTACCACTACCCAGGGAGAGGGGTCCGACAGGTAAACTGTATAGGTGATCTGGGGTAGATGTGTACCAATGTACGTCTCCAGGGGGTATTTTTGGGCGAATAGTAGGCAGATGCATGAGCTCATTAGCATGATGACACCAGATGGCACATGATACAAGGGGGGGGGCATGCACATGGCACCCACCCCCACTACACATACAGAACTATGTGCTGTGGTGTCCTAATATTAGGGGGCACATGGAATCTCATTGTGGATGTGCCGTCAATCCCCAGGGGGCTTGTTGTGTATTCTGTTACCTACCTTCCGCATCAGGCTTTGAAGAGGCAGTATGAGCCCGCAGATCTGCAAGGATGATATCCATGCTGGTGTGATGGGTGCCTGATGTTCCTGGTGCCTGCATCATGTGGGGACTCTCCTCTGTCCCTGCATCCTCCACAGCCTGTGTGCTGCTGTCACTGGCCCCCACTTGTGCATTGTCATCCTCCGCCCAGTCCTCTGCCTTGGGCAGCACAACGTTTCCTGAGGTCTCGGTGCCAGTGCTGTCCATGTCCCCCAACTCAGCAGCCTCTGGCCCCTCGGCATCCCCCTCCTCATATGCCCCCATGGTCTGGATGTCACCTGGGGGGTAGAAGAAGGTACACAGCAAGGATGAGTTAGCACAGGTAACATAACTACACCTGTGCAGTGCTGTAAAATGTCCAGGACTGTGGCTGTCGTGCAAGCAGCCCCAGGTACCTGTCACACCCACCCTGTACTTACACAGCCATGTTTTTCTCAATATGTGGACCCCAGTTGCCTGTGTTAGGGCACACGTTTTCTCAGGACATAGGTTCCCCCCACCTTCCCGTCCATGGCAGGCATATACTGGGCCATGTGGTTTACATGTGTAGCATATCTCTGTCCTACCTGCCTGTGGATGGGCGGTGTCCAGTGCTTCCGGCAGCCCTCGCAAGTAGATGGGGCCCAGACGGTCTGCCAGTTCCTGCTCCAGGGGTGTCAGAGTTGGTGCAAAGGGACCACCCCCTCCGCTGCCCATGGCATGCTGTCTCTCTGCCACCATGTGGACACAGACACCCGGCTTTATATCATTAAACCTTTTCCTAAGGCTATCAAGGTCCCTGGATGGCCCCCCTGCCTGGGCTACGGCCTCCTGGATCTCCCCCCACACTTGTTTCCGTGTGCCCACAGTGGTGCTTGTGCTCAGGTGGCTGTACAGCACATCATACCTCTCCAGAACACTGGCCAGCAGGATTTGGTTCTCCTGCTGGTTGAACCTAACAGCCCTCCTCCTTTCTTCAGATGGCACAGGTATGCACCTTCGTTTGGCGCTGGGTGGCCCCTGTGTGGGGTGAGACATATCCGATGGACCTGCAGCCACCACCACAGACCCAACACTCCCTGCCGGCCCTGGGTCCTGATGAACAGGTGCCCCCCTCCTCCACTCCTGCCATGTCCTGTCTCTCCATCTCCCTGCCCTCTGTTCCCTCTCCCTCCGTCACACATACCTGCTCCTTTGCCCCTCAGCTCCACCTCACACCTGCTTCTGGCCCCGCCCCCCTCTCCCTGCTGTCTGCTCCTCAGCTCAGCTCGTGTCTCTCTCACCTGCTCCTCGCCTCACCCCCTCACTCTCTCCCCTGCTTAGCCACACACCTCTCCACAACAAACCTCCCTCTGGCACTCTCCACCACCACTCACGGACGAATACACTCTCCACAACACACCTGCTTCTGACTCTCTCCTTGCTTATTTGACAACACACGCCTTCTCTCCTTTGCCTACACAAACCCCTCAACGTGATCAAGGTGTGCAGGTGTATTTATAGGGTTTCTTTACATTGTGTGCATTACGCATGCACAGCAGCACTAGCGCGGCATCTGCGCGCGTTGCAAATGCACTGCGGAAGCGCGGAGGGTGCGTGCGTGGGACTCCGTTACACACTTGCTGTGCGTGCATGTGAGGTGTGGCGTGGCGCATGCGCGTAACAGGACGCAGCACATGCGCATGTCTCACGCTCACACACAGCGCACTTCATGCACACCACATTTACCACGTCTCTGCGGTACATGCACAACACACGCAGGCGCCATGCTGGTGCTGCTGCGCATGTGCAACGCGCGCAATGTAGGAAAACCCTATAACTACACCTGCACACCTGGATTACGTTGAGGGGTTTGTGTAGGCGAAGGAGAGAAGGCATGTGTTCTCAGAGAAGCAAGGACAGAGTCAGAAGCAGGTGTATCGTGGAGTGTGGCTGGGTTTGTGAGTGGTAGTTGTATTGTGTGGCTGGGTTTGTGTGTGGTGGGAAAGGTGTGTGGCTTGGTTAGTGAGGTGAGTGTCTGTGTGTGAGTGAGTTAGAGGTGTTGGTCGGGTAGAGTTAATGGTGGCCTTTGTGTCTGGTTAGTGGGCTGTCTGCAGTTTGTCTGTGTATGTCGAGAACACTTTGTAGACTGCTGCAGGTGCAGTCTGACTGTGCTGTCTGTTGATGAATGGGAGACCATTGGTGTGGGGCAGTTGAGCCTTCCTCTGCCTACACCCAAGCATCATTGCTGGTTTGCAATGGTCACAGGTATGGCACTGGCCCAGCAGCCATGGAGGGCTGTCATCTGCCAGCAGGACTGTGGTTGCTGGTACTACAGCCATTCTGCAGGGTGCAGGCACCTGTCCCATCACACTTCATCTACAAATGGGGTGATTGAGGCCCCTTGGGGAATATAGTGCATGCCACTTAAACCCATAGTGGCAGCGCTACCTAACCCTCATGCAAGTCTAGTCACCCCACTGCCCTGATAACTGGTACCCATGGCAACCAGACCTTAACACCAGGGACACACTAATCTGGGTGGTGTCCAGTCCCAAATGTGACTGTAGAACACAGCTGGAACAGATGTGCTGTCAGTTGCACTGCAGGGAACACCTATTACACACTGGTAGTGCTGGGGATGTGCAGCCAGACCTATCGCTAGCACCCCATGTACTGTGGACCTAGTGCGGTGGGAGGTGAGCAGGGGCTGCGGTTGCCTGACGGGGAGATGGTGTCCATGGGGCTGAGGCACAGGGCATGGGTGTAGTCCCGCTGCAACACAGACCTGCAGCTGTGGGGGCAGGCCAGGAAGGGGCTGTGTGGGCACAGCACAGGAGACACGCAGAGGTGCAGGCTTACCAGTCTCGCCTCTACAGGCCCAGGGCCCAGCTCCAGGGCATGGGTGAGGACCAGGTCATCTCCCTCTACCGCCTGAGCAGGGGGGCTATTAGGGAGCTCTATGAGGATCTAAGATCTGACCTCGAGCCCCTGACTGGTCAGTCACATGCCATACCGGGTTTGGTAAAGCTCCTTGGTGCCCTACATTTCTTTGCCTCTGGCTGTTTCCAGTCATCTGTGGCCGCAGTGGGTAGCATGAGCCGCCCCACCTTCTCAGGCTGTCTCCACCAGGTACTGCGTGCCATGATCAGCCGGGTGGAGAATTACATTGCCATTCCCAACACTAGGCAACAGTGGGGGACCCTGAACCAGGCCTTTGAGGCGTTAGCCGGGATACCACACGTGATGGGAGCTATTGATTGCACACATGTTGCCCTGGTCCCGCCTAGAGACAGGGAGGTAGTGTTCCTCAACAGCAAACACTATCATTCCCTGAATGTTCAGGTTGTATGTGATGCAAATATGCATATTCTGAATGTGGTCTCTAGATTTGCAAGGTCCACCCATAACTCCTATATCCTGCATCACTCGACACTATTCACACAATTCGAGGCTGGACAGTATGAGGACTGTATATTGCTGGGTGTGTATTTCTCATCTCTGACATGTGTGTGTGTCTCATCTGTCTGTGTGTGATCTGACGTTGGGGGGGGGTGGTGCCCTGCAGCTGTACCTTGCTATGGTGGTGTGTGATGATGGTAGAATGAACAGTAGCATTTGTGTTGTAGTTACAGATTATGTTGATGGTAATCCGTACACCTACCCCTTGTTTTGTGTGTCATAACTTCACACGCTGATGCATAGTTGTGGTGTCCCATCATGTGCTGTTACATGTATATGTCAGGATGTGTCATGCATTTGGTTTGCATGTACATACCTGTGTCCATTTATGTGGGCATGGGCTCCTGCTTTAACATTCTACATTTCTTTCTGCAGGTGATGCAGGATACGGGGGTTGCCCCTGGTTGCTGACAACTGTGCGTCAGCCACAGACAAGTGCAGAGAGGAGTTACAATGAGGCCCATGCCTCCAGCCGCTCTGTCATAGAGCGCACCTTTGGTGTTTTAAAGAGTCACTTCAGGTGTCTGGATAGGACAGGCGGGGCCTTACAATACAGACCACAGACTGTGGCAGAGATCATTATAGCCTGTTGCATCCTGCACAACATTGCTCTCAGGCACCATATCCCTGTCCAAATTAATGAGGATCTTGAGGATGATCCTATCTGCCTTCCTGTACATGCCTGTGGTGACACACATGAGGGCGCAGCAGTCAGGCGGCAACTGATTGAGGAGGTCTTCTCAGTAAGTACTGCATATGTTGCCACCTACATTTGTTTAAATATATGTGTACTGCTACCACTAGTTAACATCTGTATACCAGTATCAGTAAGATGCAACACTGCACTGACATGTAACAGACACTGCCTGGCCATCCCAGCTTACGATCTAGTCATGACTGAAACGCAGACGATGTGAGCAGGCCACAACAGCTGGTGGAGGTGGATTATGTGTGTCTTTATTTTTAGGCTTGTGGGAGGTGTTATGCTGACATACCTGATGTGTGGCTGATTGGGATAGGGGCTGCTGTACAGCCACAGGTAGTTAGTTTCATGCTTTGGGTGCAGCAAGGTGAAAGGCGTGTAGTATGGAGTAAACAGTAGGAGAGCAGACCATAGATGGGGCCAGTTGTCTAGATGTGTGTGTTTAACAAATTGTAATTTGAGCTGATTGTGTGGTTGGTATGCTCTGATGAGCAGGGACTGTGTGTTAGTTGTTTTTGTATAGTGCCACATGTGATACGTAGCACTATATACATGATAGTAGTTTGATAGTATATACAGGGTTGTAATTTGATTACTGGTATTTGAGATCAGTAGGGGAGGTTACTGCAACACCACAGTGTGCCTGTATGTATAGGTCAGCATGTAGCCTTGACATGGATGCGGAAACGGATAGGGAATCTGTGAGGTGTAGTTACAGGTGGAGTATTAGTGCCATTATGTGTGTGGCTGTAGAATAGCCATGCAGTGCAGTGTTGCATCTTTGCAGGCAAACAGGGATGATTCAAGGCCAGATCAGCAAGGTGTAGGTTACAGTAGGCAAGCCAGGAGCTGATGGGGGGGGGGGGGGAGAGGGATTTGGGTTTTAGTTGTGTTTTCAGGGAGTACTGGGGAGATATAGCTGATGACAACTAGACATAAACCACAAGCCTCATCTACAAGCTGTGTATGTGTGTAGAGGAGGAGAGTGCAGTCCAAAACAACACCTACATTGCGGACCCTAGAGAGAGGAAGTTTTGGACACACACATGAAGACGCTCTGATGGGAGGGGAGGGTTTAGGTGCACATATAGGATATTCATGCTTTGCAATTACCACTTACACACAGTGGGATGACATGCAGCCATCAATGTCAGGTGGCAACTGAACATCGGGGTGTGGTTTGGCAGACAGAACTCAGGCGTGGAGAGATATATTTGCAACACATCAGCACACAGCTGTTAATGTAAGTCAAGGTATGAGATATACACACCAGGAAAATGTATATGCACAGAGGATAAGGATGGAGCCCGTGCATATTTCACTGTGTTACAGGAACTGACAGCAGTGTAGCAGATGACATTGAGACACCAGATCACACACTGAAGGGGCATTGGTAGCGATATGGGGGACACAGGATAGTACTGCATGCTTAGAGCCAAACAGGGACACGGAAGGGAGGAGATAATTCTGTCACACATTTTTTACAGCAAAAGAGAGGTGAGGAAGGGGACAGACAGAGTACGGACCCTTGTTGTTTTCCACACACACTTCAGTGATAACTTTCACATAAAACAAATCTGTACAGTGTGATGTGGAACAGTCAGTCTGTTAAGGATCTTGGGGGGGTCTGGGAGCTGAGAAAGTGAAGGTGCAGTGTGTGTTGCACAGCTCCAACATGACATATGTATGTTTCTCTTGTGTCTCTCAATCCACAGGATATACCTGGAGACCTTCCTGGTGCTGTGGTGCATTGGCAGGTGACTGTACGTCATCCAACATGCAGTAGTCTGGGGTAGGTGGACCTACAGCTACTTTGTCTGTGACGACAGTCAGGGGGAGCACATGTCTGCAGCGATCTGTCATGATGTACATATGTTGTTGTTCACCTCTGTTCCCTGCACCCCCATACCCCATATGTTGCTGTTGGCATACATATCCACATGTGTTCCTGGCCCGTTTGTCTTCTCCAACACTGTCTCTGGGACATGTCCAACAGAGCTGTGTGTGTGTGCAGGCCCTAGGTGTTTGGGTGGTGGAATGCACGTACACCCTTCCCTAACATTGTAGCATCAGTCAACAGCAGGGTATCATTGCATTTAACAGGCCTTTCTCTCCACTAATCTCCAAGTGTGCACATACAGGCCATATGCTACAGCTGGCACACTCACCTTAGCATACTGTGTGGGGGGGGTGTTTTTGTGTTGGCTGTGTGATGATACAGTATGCAGGCATTTTGCATTAGCATATGGTGTGAGGGGTCTGTACACCTGGGGAGCGGTGGTGACTGTGCTATCTCTACCTTAATGCTGTTTACCTTGTGGACATTGTGGACATGTGTTGTGTGTTGTGAGCTGACCTATCTCTTGTGTGCTGACAGACCACTGCGCAATAGCATTCGTGCATCACAGATATCGCCATAATGTGGACACGCATCAACAGTGACTGGACATGGGGACATGGTGACTCTCAACATTTCGATGACATCTTCTTCCTTCACTGTGACGTGTTATGGCCTTTGAGTGCCTCAGGGATCCCAAACATACACTTGCTGCAAACACCTGGTAGGTTGCACCTTTGGTCTTTTGTGAATGACATCAGCCTTTATATGTTAATGATTTCCTGTTTGTCTCATAGACATTTCCTGTTGGGTCTCTGTACACGAACGCTGATGCACATGGGGTGGAGCTGTGAAATGCCTGTGTAACATGGGCATGGACATGACCATATCCATGTGACACCCTCGTCTGTGGCTCCATTTCAAAATGTCCCCAACATGAAGTATGTTCTGTGTTGTGATCATGTTATGTTTGCCTGTGTGACGTTTCCTTACGTACATATTGATGTTTTACTCTCTGCAATTTGGGCTGATGTTGCAAGCATACCACTACATTGTTTATCCTCTTCTGACACAGGGCAGTGAACACACAGAGCACATCTACTACAGTGCATCCGGCGTCACCATCAACAACCTGTTGGAGGACACAACAACACCATGGAACTATCCCTGGGAAATGGTGCCATAGGATGTTTGACCTCTGCGAGTGGGACACATGCCTAGGATGGACAGTATTATTGTTGGACTGCTACTTTGGGCATGACAGGCCTGTCCAAAACACCGTTACTGCTGTGCTCTGGCTGGGTGTCCTGTTCATCGCAGGAGACACACATGATCTTTCCAGTACTGAGGCATATTGGGATGTCACACTTGACTTTGCATGCCCAGGGTTTCAAGGACAGTCGTAACATGACTTGTTGGAGTGTAGACACCCTTTGCACTTTGGACACTATGTACTGGTCCCCACGTTTGCAGCAGGGACTGACATTGTCACTGTATGTTGTACATCCTTCTGACATTGTGTTGTTGTGTTTTGCCCATGTGTGTCACATGGAACACAAGGTACGCTCATCTGTTTGGTTTGACACGGGCATACAGCCATGTGTGTGGCACAGGGGGAACACTGGAGAGGTCCTCTTGTCCATGTCCACCTAGCCTCCACTTGGACTTGGACATGACACAGTATTTGCCATGACACCACTTTACTGCACACCAGCATCTTGGATTGCTGTTTGCAATCACCAAGGGTGTTACAGTGCATCTGTGGCATCACTGTATCATGTTTCAACGTACACGGTGCATGTGTATGTGACTGACTATGTTGGTGCAACACAGCAGGTTGCAATATGGCTTCTGTGTGGGTTAATGTAATATGTTTGGCCTTTCTTTCCATCTCTATATGCAGGTTATTGTGTCTGCTTACTGTACAGACGTGACGCTCTGCATTGATTTACACACCTAGCATTGCATGTCTGTGCAGTCCTAGTTGTCCCCTGAGGTAACGACACTCACATTGCTCCATTATATTTGGAGTGTGGCAGTGTGAGTGCCCATTTTCTTCCTTCATTTGTGCATTCCATGTACCATGATATATGTGTAAGGACACTATATCCACACCAAACAGTGCAGGGGGACCTTCTGCATAGTGTTATCTCTGCCTGTTTGTGCAGATAGTTTCTTTTGAATTCTCTGTGTTCATGTGCCTCTGATACCTGTTAGCATATCCTCAGTGTGCATTTGACGATTGTTTAGGGTTACATTGTTACAGCTTTGATTCCTATATCAGTCATTATGTGACAGCTGTAACATAAATTTTGATATGTGTTTTTAAACTTTCAACATTTTAACAACATATGCTGTTTTCATTTCTGTGCCTCCTGTGTTCCCAGATAGATATGTTTTAAGGAACAGATCATGATTGATGTGTGTTGGGCCCTCATCATGCACCGCCTACTGTCTACATGCACTCATATGTAACTAACACATTTGGGGCATGCAGCAGCATGTGGGGGGTGGGGGCCTAATGCATACTGCATACCATGCACCTGATGCACATTATCTCTCCTGCCCATCATTTGTAGATGGGCCAGTGACCTTTCTGTAAGGTGTGGGTTGCTGCCCTGCTAAATGTGTTTTCCATCTTTCACCTGGGATCCACTCACCTTGATATTATGATGGCGGTATCTACACTATGCTGACGATGTCCTAATGTTCACCCCAATAGACACAGACCACCCAAACCTTGACCAGCTCTCCTCTTGCTTCAATGCCGTCACAAACTGGCTACACAACCAAATGCTCAGAATAAATCTAAAAAAGACAGAAGTCTTATTCATTGGAAGGGACCAGTCATTCACTCCCCCCTCATCAATCAAGGTGAACAACGCAGAACTCATCTCCAAGACAACGATCAAATACTTAGGCGTAACACTTGATCAGCACCTGGACATGCATGCTCACATAGACAATACCATCAGGACAATCTACCATAAATTACGGACACTACGCCTCATAAAGAACACCCTGGAACCAAATGACTTCAGAACAGTCTTCCAGGCCATAATCATGCCCCACTTCGATTACGCCAACTCCATCCTACTTGGCCTCCCAATGAGCTCGATAAACCCCTTACAGCTGGCGATGAATACCGCAGCTAGAACCCTCTATGGAGCATCTCGCAGAGATCATATCACCCCCATTCTGAAGAGCCTGCACTAGCTCCCCATTCAATACAGGATCACATTTAAGATCCTAACCATGACCTTCAAAGCAGTCAACGGTATCACCGCAACTACCCTGTCAGATATGATTCAACCTACACCAGACAACAGATTAAGAAGAGCCACATCCTGCAATACCATCCTCCTTCCAAAAGCCATCACAAAATGCAACAAATCCACTAGAAAGCGTGCCTTTGCTTTGTTTGCCCCCTCATGCTGGAACTCCCTTCCAACAGAAATCCGGACCATAAACAACCTCCCCCAGTTCAGAAAAGCTCTCAAACAGCACCTATTTATGCAACACTTTTCTAACTCTGACAGCATCACCTAGACAGTATCACATGACCCTACAGTCTCTCTACCCGATGCCGCCTAACCATTCTCCTACGATAACTCTCCACTTCATCCAACCCCCCCTTTAGGGCCTGTATCATAAACTCAGCTATGATGCAATCCCCTCTTGTATATAATGTATAAAGTTCAATTGTTATGCATGCTTAAATTCCCCTTTGTATATTATGTATAAAGTTCACCCGTTATCCATGTTTAAATTCCCTGTTTTATGTAAGTTCAGTGTATGGTTACTCCACATTGTACCAACTTGTTACTTGTAAACCGCGCTGATGCCGAATAGTGCGGTATAGAAAAACGTTAAATAAATAAAAATAAATATCTGTGATGATTAACCCAAATAAAAATATGTGTTTGACATACATTTGTCTCTGCTGCTGCTTGATCACACTGACACTTGTATTTAATGATTTCCTGGTCATGTACATGGCCAACCTGTGCTCACATCCTTCTAAGGTGCCAGCTGTCTATATGCCAGCTGTTTGCCACATCACTGGGTGTTACATGTTCCCATACACACCTTCCCTTTGTGGTACTATTTTTGCACTGTGCTCATTGTGGTTATTTGGGATAGTGGTTACAGACATGTGTTGTAACACCATAGGTTGCAGGTTTGATCCCCACATGGGCTTTACTTTTTTTTTCTGTTGTGCTAACATGACCATTAGGTACCTGCAGGTTCATCACCTATGCACACACACTTCCATCTCTTCACTGTACACCAAAGTATGCCCTATGTGCTGCCTATCCATCACATATTAGCTGTTACATATGTCTCTTTCTTTATGGCATTTATATGGTAGTCTGCTTGGGGGATTGGCATTTCTGCAGTTCAGCTGGTCTGTGACCCCCATGTTTGTAGGTTCAATTCTCTCTTGTTCTGTTCCATATTTTGCCCTGCTCCACAGAGCATCCCCTGCCGCCCTTTGGGTTTGGGTTCTTTCCTCTTTTGCATGCTGTATCCACTGCATTACATTTCATTGTGTGTGTGCATGTAGTTATATGTGGCTCTGGTCCAAATTACAGACTGTGATCTGATCTGTACACACCATATCTGCATGTGCATTTCATCATGGTTACTGTTGGAGGTTTGCCTATCCTGGCAGCCAGCAGGCTTCTTGTGTGATGCCCTGCAGTATTCTTGTATGCAGCCTTTGCTAACGACCTCATGTTGGTGGTGTGGCCTACCAGTTTGTGCATTGACACTTGTGCTAATGGTCATAGGTTTGATTCCTCTCTGTTCTCTGTTCTCTTTCATTTGTATGCCTGTCCTGCACAGCTACTTTTCATTCCTGTGACAGACATATCTGTGCAGATCTGTGCTGTTAGCACATTGTACCCTTATCACAGTTGCCAACCATCCTTCTCTCCATCTATGTGTGTCTGCCAGCTGTGTGCTGTCCTACCCTGATTTGCATGCTGCTACCCCACGTCCTGCACTGCTACACATTTCTGCATTGCAGCTCTCCCTGGTTGCCTCTCCTGTGTGTGCTCTGCATGGCACTGCTACTCCGCTGTCCTCCTGTCATTACGCCTATCCTCCCACCTCTACCTCCTCTGCTGGACACGTCTTCCCATCTTCTGCCACACACTGTCATTGTTGTATGTTACATTTCCATCACCCCGTGCATCGCTACAGCTGCCCCCGATATGTTTGTCCATTTTTCCAGCTGCCACATGGGCTGGACGCAGATTTGTCTGGTCCATCAGCTCAGATCTGCTTCCTTCCATTACTTGTGCATTGTCTTTCCTTGTTGCTCTGTGCAGTGTTAGGGTTACATCTGTGTTTGGCCCATACCTCTCTTTCTTTTCAACTTGGGGGACCTTACTGCCCTTAGCCAACATTTTTGGGGTCACCTATACATCCTTGGGGCATCTTAAGCCACACCTTAGCTTCAGCCAGCTTATGGGGTGCCTACTATGGTGCCTTTGGAGTTGGCAACCTTTTGACATGGCCTCTGGGGCACATTATAAACCGCCTTGGCTGATATTGTGGTTTAGGATGTGCCTTCTGGTGCGCCCTAAAAGGTGAATTAGTTTATGGCACTGGGTTGCGGGAATTTTTTGCTGGCAATACAGATTGTTGTACTGTTTCAAGCAGGAAAAGGAATTGCCTCAGCCAACCTTATTCATGCAGCCTACTGGGGGATGGAACTCGTGACCCTTGTTTCAGCAGGCATTGTAATAACTAGTGTGCTACACCTCTATTACTGTGATTGCAGGTCAGCACACGAAGTTAAGGTTAATGCGCGGTAACGTGCATGGCTCCCTCTATCTCACGATAATGAGCAGGGTGCACTTTATTGCATGATAACCCACGATTGCTACCTTAAGGCCGGAATGCCCACTCCTTTTATGGCATTCTTCACATTATCGCTGGAGCTAACGTCGGGAACATTAAGACGGTTTAGTAAACATACCCCTTAGTGTCTACCAAATTTACTATTTTAGCAGAAGGCATATTTAATGGAATATCATATATGGTTGGTAAATTTGCGCTGGTATGTAATATTCAAGTCAATCTTTCAAGTATATAGGGGTCTTAGATAAACCTACTCTAAACACTACTGCCATTATCTTAAACTTTATTTGTGATACCACTATCTGACAATACAATTTCAACAAAGATGGGGTAATGTGATCCAATCCAAACAAAATACGAACTACAGAACTTCTGCATTAGCTGCAAATGGGCTAAATGCTTTTCTTTCCACTGATTCAGACTGGACAACCCCCCCCCCCCCCATCGAGGATGGGGGGGCAGGCTCTACCCTCTGCTATTTTTGTATATTAAATAATGTTCATTTGTTCTGTTATATTTTTTTATCATTTCATTTCTGGTATTACTTATGTGACATATTTGTTTTTGTTGATTTCGATGCTGAAATGGAGGAGGGGGCTAGAGAACAGAATCAGTAAGAAGATTTATGATCTCTCCTTGCACGCTTGGCTTCTTTGCCCAGCCAAAACATGGACGGGCTCGGAGGTACCCTCGATGGCAGAATTGGGGAGATACACGACTGGCGCTCCCCACATGCCATGCAGATCGACGTATGGGGAGCTGCCCGTCCTCACGTCAGAATGCCACTGCTGGGGCCAGAGAGTAGTGGTGTCCGCACACCATGGCAATGAGCCGTCTACATGACAACTGTCCGGTAGGCACCTATGGCCCAGATCATGGCTGCAGGGAATGGGGGTGCAGGAGTGTGCAGTATGCTGGGGAGAAGTCCCCAGGACTTTTTCCAGCGTCGAGTTGGAATACGCCAGACAGGCAACTTGATGCCGGGGAATGTACAGGGCCCTGTCCTGAATAGGCCCTGTACATTCCAGCAGTTGTCCACTCCCTCGCTTCGCCCCCGTACTGCCCTCTCCTGCCCACATACAGTGCTCCATGCACAAACACTGTGTAGTACAAGGAGTGCTGGTGGCAGAATAAGGGTAAGGAGCTGAACATGGGTTGGACAACCAGCCAACATGTCCAACCCTGATATTTACAGCTTAGAATGCACCCCTAAGTAGATAGCTTAACCAGCTATGCATGACTATCCTAACTTTATCCGATAAGCAGCTGAATATACCCACTCTACAAACAAACTCCAGTAACATCAATGAACTAGTACTGTGGCACTGCAGAGCCTATTCACATGGAGAAAAAGGTTTTAAATCCTGAAAAAAGATTTCAACATCAGTTGCAATGCTATGAGGAGCCTGATAGGGGGAGCAGGAGTGACCTTCCAAGGCCTAGAGAACTGCACCCTAGAGCTGATGATGTAATGCAACCTAACAGCCAATCCAGGAAAGGGGGAGTTCCTCTGAAGAAAGGCTGGGAAGTTGAAAAGGAGGAAGTAGGACAAGTAAAGGAGACACACCAGGACACACACCAGGACACACACCAAGAAACACACCAGGAAACGCACCAGGAGGAAGAGCACCAGAGAGCGCACCAGGAAGAGCATCAGCGGTGGTACCAGCAGCAGCAACGGAAAGCAGAGGCTGTGGTAGAAGCTGAAAGAGAAAAGAAGTCTGGGCAAAGATACCAGAGAGGAAGGAGTTCCTGGCAGGAAGGCACAGTAAGTCCGGTGCAACAGAATTCCAGGAGTTCTTGGCTGAGAGATACTGGAAAGAAAGGCACAAGGGGAGAAATAAACCCCAGAGTTTTATATGAGGAACCGGCAGCAATAAATGCAGGACACTGTGGCTGTTACCAGGGAAATGATGAAATCATTGCTGTCAGAGGTAACACTCCTTATTCAAATAACAAAAGGTGTGGGTGTGAAAGAGTGCTGATTCTACAGGAAGGCCAGCTGAAGTCTGAGAAGCCTACTGCTCGAGTAAGGCTGAACTACAGCAGGACTAGGCCTCATGACTCAACTAACTGGGACAATCTTAAGAAACAAGGTAAACCACCTTTTTATTCTGCTAAGCATTATAACTTACTGAAACAGGAAGCACAAGATACAGAAGTGTGCCCTCCTTATCAAACTGTCCGTGAGATAGGACACAAGCCTTTGGTAAAAGAAAGACTGTGTAACATAAGGCAGCAAGCCAAAGGAAGTTACTGCCCTAACAAGCCTTCACATGGGCGCGGCCCAAACCTAGACTCAGAACACTGGAAGCTAGTGAATGTGCTGTATGAGAAGCCTCAATACACTCCACAAAAGTATACCGACACAGATTCACAGTTATCTGACCCTCAGCCTATGCAGGTGGAATTCTATGAGGACCCACCTGAGACCGCTATGGATTGTAGCTACTGCCAGGCAGGAAGCCTAATGTCTTTGCATGAAATGTAAGCAGTGCTCCATAGCAAAGCCTGTGTAATTGGTTTATACAAAGTCCTGTGAAGTAACAGTGGACAAAGCAAGTTTGAATATATTTCTTCTTTTTGCCTGAAGCAAGGTTTCCTTTTTTTGTTGAAGTAGTCTCCACTGTTTGAACCATTGTGCGTAAAGGGAAATAAAGCCTTACTTTCCCTACATTCGGACTGTTGTGTTCTCTTGAAGTTTGGTCCCCGGTAGGTCCTGGGAACAGTACCCAGACCCCTTACATAAAGACCAAATTCAAAATAGAAAAAAACTCTCATGTCCACCCGACCTGCCCATACCAACCTTGGCCTCTAGGGCGGCGGTGCGACAGTACACAACTGGAATACCACGATCTCCGCAGCAGCCAAAGCACCAATAAACAAAGCCATCACCAGACCTCCTTCCACAAAAGCCAGATGGTTTACTCCCAGTCTCCGGAAACTAAAAACAAAACTCAGAAGAATTGAAAGAAAATGGAGAAAAACCAAAGACGAAAATGACAAAACAAAATACTTAAATGAACTCAATGCATATCACTACGAGACCGACAAAACAAAGAAAATCTACCACATGAAAATCATAAATACCTCTATAAACAAACCTCGTGAACTCTTTCGGATTGTCAAACAACTGACAAAAGCTCCCCAGAACTCGGACCAACTACCGAAGATCCCACCAGAGCTACTGGCCCGTCAATACAAACAACTACAACGTCCGCAGAACTCGCAACCAAACGCAGTAACAACTACATCAGACCTCCACCCTAACCTACACAGTGACTGGACCACATTCAAAGAAACTTCACCAGACGAAATATCAACCACCATCTCCTGCCTCAACACTACCACCTCCCCACTAGACCCCTGCCCCACTGACTGGATAAAGAAATCCAAGAACGAACTGAGCACGCCATTAGCCCATATTGTCAAGGAATCCTTCTCCCAAGGACACATGCCAGATGCCCTCAAAACTACAATCATCCGACCATCATTAAAAAAGCAAAACCTAGACCCCCTAGACCTGGCATCCTACAGACCCATAGCAAGCCTACCCTTCACTGCCAAGATAATCGGGAAGATCGTCCAGCAGCAACTGCAAGAACACCTTGATCTCAACAACATACTTGACCCACAACAGCACGGCTTCCGCCCTCTACATGGAGTTGAGACCCTCATGACCACACTGATGAACACTCTCCTCATAGGAACGCAAGAAAAACACTCCGGATATGCCATGATCTTCCTTGACATATCCGCAGCTTTCGACACCATCTCCCACAACATCCTCATACACAGACTACGGACAATCGGGATCAAAGACACTGTACTAAAGTGGTTCCAATCATACCTAACTAACAGAGAGCAACTAATCCGCACCAGCACTTTGACATCCCCCCCGTTCCAGCAACACCAAGGAGTTCCCCAAGGATCCACACTGTCAGCCATGCTCTTCAACATTTACCTTCAACCACTCTGCTCAGTCATACTCACTCACAACATCAGCTTCCATATATACGCTGATGATATCATGCTCTATGCTCCCATCACAACCACGAACCCAACAAACACCCATCTATCATCATGCTTCACCGAGGTGTCCAACTGGCTACAAGCAAACAACCTATCCATCAACATAAAGAAAACAGAAGCCCTCATAGTCACAAAAGACCCGGACTTCACACCACCTACACACCTCAACATAGGTACCACAAGCATCCAAATACAACCACAAATAAGATACCTGGGCATTATTATTGACCAAGCCCTCACACTAAAGCAGCAAATTACCAAAACCTCCAGAACTATATTCCACAAGGCAAGAACAGTGCAACGTCTCAGACCCCTCCTAGAACATCAAGACTTTCGAACTGTGATGCAAGCCATGACGCTCCCACATCTAGACTACAGTAACATAATATACCATGGCCTTCCAGCCACGCAGACCAACCCCCTCCGAACAGCTCTGAACACCACAGCAAGAATCATCCAGAGAGCAAAGAAATCCGACCACATCACCCCAATTCTGAAAGACCTACACATACTCCCCCTCGAAGCAAGGACTAAATACAAAGCCATCCTACTCACCCACAAAGCCATCCATCAAACACAGGACGCCCAACTTCACACCCTACTGTCTCGACCAGCCCACGGCAGAACTACAAGACAAGCTTCCAGCAATTCCCTCACCGTCCCTCACAAAAGAACCAAATGCTCACAACAGATCTGCAACCGAGCCTTTGAACTCTATGCTCCATCCATATGGAACTCTCTACCGAGTTGTCTCCGAAATAATGCCAATCTACTATCTTTCAGAAAACAGCTGAAAACTATCCTGTTCCAGGAATACTTTAACATGACCCCCACCAAAAAAGCGCACTAACCTTTGATCTCACCCATCATGACCCCCCAACGCAAACCTGTACTAACCTGTCCATGTCCAAACTCTGTCCCATGTCCAGAGTCTATCCTATGTTGAAATCATCAATGTTGTCTCCCCGGTGATGGCCCCGCCCTAAACTTAAATTCCCCCCACCCTTTTATATGTAACGCCACTTTGACCCAGTGAAAAGCGGGATATAAATACAGCTAAATAAATAAATAATTAACCAGATAGCAACACTGATACCTAGGGAGTCAGCAATGGAAACTAGACATGTTCTGCCACTGTATATCCAGTTTTAATAAAGCAGCAGTGGCTAGGTGCTTTAACTAGCCTAGATGATGCCATTGAATGTGCTTTCCTGTCACAATAGATTCCATCCCTCAAGCAGTAACGCTGCACTCTCAGAAACACAAACTGATAGCAAATGAGTTTTGCCACTAGCCCATTTTTACTTAAGTACTGCAGTACTGTAAGGCAACCAAAACGATAAAATGGGATGCAGGAGCTCCATTATGAAGAGATGACTGAGAGGGGATGTACTATAAGTTTATAAAATCATGACTAGGATGGAACAAGTACATGGGGAACAGTTGTTTAATCTTCCATGTCATGAAATTGACCAGTAGCAGATTTAAAACGAAGTAAATATTTTTTCACTTAACACACAATCAAGCAGTGGAATTTGTTATTGGAGGATACTGTCAAGGCATCTTTTCATAGCTTGGCTTAAAAGGGGTTTGGACAAGTTCATGAAAGAAGAATCCATAAGCCATTAGTAGTCAATTAGATTTGAGAAAGCACAAACTATTCCAAGTAGTAAGCAAGAAGGAATGGAGCAATTGTCTGGGATCTGCTGGGTTCTTCCTAGTGACCCCAACTGGCCAAGATACTGGACTTTATGGACCTTTGGTCTGACTGTTCATGGCACCTCTTATATTCTTAATTCTTCTTGAATGAGAATGGTTTGCTCATCAACTTAGGATCTCTGACTTCTGTGGTGCAAAAGTGTGCCTTTCCATCTGCAGGGTTCACTCAGGTTTTGTAGAGGACCTCCATGCTCTGTGACAGAAGCATGCATAAAGTGACGGCATTTCTGGACATTCTTTATAGTAAAGAAATGTAGGAACACTTTATATTGCACAATAAGTAATAACCAATAAAGACTGAAAAAGTCCATCTAGTCTGCCCAGTAAGATGGCTAGGGTTGCAACTGCCACTTCCTACAAGCTACTACCATGGAGTTCACACCCATATCGGCAACTCTGCTTACAGGCACAGAGGTTAAGCTGCATTGTAACTGTGGAATTCATAACAGACTTCAGGTCTCTGTGACGTAGGTGAAAATTAGACCCCATTTTTTTTCCCGACATACTTTTTCTATCATTTGCCCTACTTTCCTTCCTTACTTCCCTTCCATCGTAACTGCTTCTGTCTCTTTCTTTCCTTCCTCTGTCTCCAGTACACTATGGTATCTCCCTCCTCTATCTTCTTTGCCTTCCAATTTCTCCCACTTGTCTCCAGTGCCCTTTGGTCTTTCCCCTACTATGCTTCTAGCCTCTTTTGATCGCTCTTGCTTCTCCATCCCCTGTGCACACGTCTGTCTCTCTTTATTTCTCCTCTGTTTCCAGTGTGCTCTAGTCTCATCCTTCTGTTCCCCTGTGCCCTCTGGTCTCTCCTTCCTCTGTCCTTGGCACTCTTTGATCTCTCTTCCCTTTCCATCCACTATGTCCCCTTCTATCTCTCCTTATCCTTCTTCTATCTCCATTGCCCTCCAGTCTCTCCCTCCTCTGTCCCTGTGCTCTCCTCTGTTTCTCCTCAGTGCTCTGTGCTCCTTTCCTCTCATCTCTTAGCCGAGCACAGGGCTATTAGACTATGCTATCCGAGATCTGCAAGTGGAGCTGGAGCATTCGGGAGCTGTTGCTTCTGCTGCTGGAGCCATGTGTGAACAGTGGACTGCAGCCCCATTCCCTCTCTCCAGGCTTCCACTCATAGTGCAGGAGAGGAAGTGGAAAAGGGCCACAGGAAAGCGTGTTCACTCCTCAGAGCTTCTAATAAGTGTGGAGAAGGAAGAGGGGGAAGGAGTACAGCTCAGCTCAGCTCTCCTTGTCACTTCTGCCTTGCCAAAGCAGGACGTGATGCTGTAGAGGGAAGGAGCCAACTATAACGGGACACAGATTTTAGTGTTTGATGAGTACTTCTAAATAGTAGTGTTCATTTTCTGAGCAATATCTGGAGTATTCAGAATGATACATATAAATAGGATATTGAGATAGCGGAGGGTACACCTGCACTAAGGTGCAAGTAGGCTGTGCTGCACAACCCAAGTGATAGATAAAGCCATACCATGGAACGGGGCAATAACGGATGATTGGCAGATAGGCCAAAGAGAGGGAGCTGTTGTTCAGGCTGTTTTGTAGAACAGCATGGGGAAGGCAATGAAAGAAGAAAGCTTTTATGACTTCCAATGCTTTGCATACTTTTATTTAACTCTTGCCTTTTCAGTAGTAGTTCATTAGTTGCACCTGGCAGTTAAAGACTCCCTAAGCCTCGGGAACAGCGAAATGGCAGCCATGTTATAATTGTATATTGCTGGGCTATTTTTTTGTTGCTGTAGTAGTAGAAAGGGATTTTTAGTAGCTTATTTGTTTGCTCTAGGGCTTTCTTTTTTATCTTTAGTTCAAAGGGGAAGAAGGTTAATAATATGCTTTGAAGTCACAACACTTCTGAGTTGTTTGCTGGACTGCCTCAGAGTCACGGATTTTTAACCGACTATAGACCTCAGAAACCTCTGCTATTGCAAGAGGAACTGACTGCAATGTGAAGTAATTTTTCTGGCAGTTTTACAAGTGCTTTGCCTTATTTCTTTAAAAAAATAGATTTTATCACAATTTTAAATTGTTGGGGTAGCTGTTAGGCTATTTTTTGTTGCTGTAGTAGAAGGATATTTTAAAGGAGCTTATTTGTTTGCTTTAGAACTTTCTTTCTTACTTCTAGCTCAAAGGAGGGAAAAGCTAATAATGCCTTTTGAAGTCACAACACATTTGAGGTGTTAGTTCCCTCTCTCCCCAATCAATTCCCACCCACCCCATACTTCAAATTTTGCTATATAGAACCATTCACCAATTAGCTGGTTGGATGAGATAGGTGGTTTTAGTTGGAATGGAAAAATCGAGGAAGACATTAGTTGATATCATATATTACTTTATTTATTTATTTTATTTAGTAGTATTTAGCTCACGCCTTTCCAGTAGTAGTTCAAGGCAAGTTACAATCAGGCTGATTAGGCATTTCCATGTCCTTGGAGGGCTGTCACATGCCCCCCGTTTAACCTCCTGGCATGCAGTGCGCCGATGGGTTCCTTTTTATCACAGCCATGGGAAAGAAGGCAAATGCCGCTCTTTACTCCCGCAACTGTTCAGAGGTGAGCCGAGGCTTCGGGCCTCCCAGCTCCTTCTACAGCCATTCAGGTGCAGGGCCTCCCCCCTGAAGTGTGGAGCCATGTGCAGGCAACATTCCTGCACAATGGATGTGTCTGCCCTGGTACCACCTACAAGACTGGTGGCAGAACTTCAAAATATTTCTCTTTTCAAGGAGAGTCTCTATCCAATTTGATGTTTTGCCATGAATCTTTTTGAGGAGGGTAGGTGGATGTAGATCGGCTGCCTTAACTTAAGACCTCTCTTCTGAACCAAAGCTCTTTCAATCTACCAGGAATGATAGCTTCTATCCTGAAATTTAGACTGTCTTCCATGTCATACATGGATTAACCATCCATCGGGGTCAGATCCAGGAAAATCCTTAGTCTGCCAAAATGATGAATTTGACATGGAAAGAGGTGGGTAATTTAAGAGAGCCCTGAAATTTCAGACGTACACTCATTAGATTGATCTTATCTGTAATGGTTTACGGCTAAAGGAAACTAGGACCATCTTTAACATAAGGAAGCTTCAAATGCATATTTTTTGCAGATGTCTAATCTTCAGCTCTGCTGTCTGTCCACAAACCTCTTTTGTTGGACAGTGTCCCTTTCGAGATGATGATTTACCTGTCTCCAGGTCTCCTGGAAGTCAGTAGCTGCAGGAACCTACCCCAGCAGAACAGAAGATCACACGCAGGTGGTTTGTTGACTGTAAAACCTCTAGTGGGTTAGCACAAAAAAACTGAAGAATTTCTTACAGAACTTAGTTGATCTTTTCCATCAGCCCAATGGTTTAAAGATGAGATCCTGAAGAGAATTGAAGACTAATGCCCAAATTCTTAAAAAAGACCTTCCAAAATCTTTACAGTAAATTGTTTGTCTAAGGGCATGAGGATCTGAAATTTTATAGAGATATATGCAGCTGAACTCTTTTAACCACACATGGGAAACTGATTTTTTTCTACAGTAATTGCATGCATTTTTGCATTTGATATTTAAATCGAGTAAAGACGGATATCCTAAAAGTTAATGAGGCATTTAATTTGAGTAAAATACAATTCATACTGCTTAAACAACTGACTTCACATTTAATTACTATAACATTTTATGTTGCTTGTATTTTTGCTTACAACCATAAATTAATCTTAAGAATGTGTCTGTCATAATTTAGTGAAATCTAGTGCTAAATTACTCACAACTAATTATCACAATTCTCAGAGGAAAGATACTATTGTTTAAGAAACCGCTGCTTTTTGTAAGAAAGTTTTTTTACATATGCTACACAAAGCAAAGTGGTAGACCAACATCAAAATCTCATAAATGAAACAAAAATGTTTATTTATCCCAACTTAATCTTCATTTAAAATTGCAGCATTTACATGTCTAGTCCCTCACTTGGTTTGCAGCTTGTCATGCTGTGAGGGCTGATGTGAATCAGGGATGCCGAGGACTAAGCTATCGGTAGCTTAACTACTGGCATGGTCTTTCAAGATGAACAGGTCTCGGCTGAGGTGCCAGACCAAGACAAACCACTCATCTGGGCAGCAGCAGAATGAGATGGTGCTGGTGGCCGAGGATCACATTACCTGTGCAGAAAAAAGGCCTGGCAAACTATTTCCATATCTTACCACAAAAATCCAATGGATAATCATAACAAAACAAATTGCATTATAGTGCTCAAAGATGAGACACCAAGGTCGGAAGGCACTCAACTGGCTACTGGGGGAGGAGCTGAAGACTTTTCAGAGTAAAGCCAGCATTTATGATATGGTTGGATGAAAGCCCTTGGGATGTCTGACACCTGATGTAGCTGCACATGAAATGAGAGTCTGAAGCTGCAAAGATGTCTTATATATTGGGACATTGAACATACGAAGCATGAACCAAGGGAAATTGGAGGTCGTCAAGAATGAAATGGAACATGTACAACTCGATCTGTTGGGTGTCAGCAAACTGAAATGGACTGGCATCATGCACTTTGCAACTGATGATCACATGGTCTAGTATACTGGAAATGAAAGACAAAGAAGAAATGGTGTTGCATTTATAATGAAGAAGAAACTTGCAAGAACTGTAATGAATTTATATGCAGAACAAATCATCAGAGAAGCAGAACTCTATGAAGACAACCGAGGTGTGAAGATTGGTGGAAGACTCATCAATAACCTTCTGTGCTTATGATATCACATTACTGGCTGAAAGTGAAGATGATCTGAACATTTACTTCTGAAGATCAAGGAACATAGTCTTTAAATGGGCCTGCACCTTAATGTAAAGAAGACAAAGATCCTGACAACTGGCAAAATCAATAAGTTCATCATTGATGGAGAAGAAATTGAAATAGTCGACAACTTTAACCTTTATATAGTTCCTTTATATAGTTGATACTTGTTCTCCAAATCCCACTCCCTGTTCAATGTAATGACCAGACATATGCATTTTGTCGGATGTTTTTTGTTACATGTAAACCGCGCTGATTGCAAATAGTGCGGTATATAAGAATTGTAAAATAAATAAATAAATAAAATAAATAAACCTACTTGGATCAACTATCAATAAAGAAACAACAAGCAGTCAAGAAATCCGACAACACATTGCTTTTGACAGAATGACTATGAAGGATCTAGACAAGATTCTTAAGAAAGAGATGTCTCTCTCCATACAATGCCATGGTATTTTCAATAACGTCATATGGATGTGAAAGTTGGACAGTAAAAAACATAGATAGGAAGAAAATCGATGCCTTTGAATTATGGTGCTGGAGATGAATACTGTGTATATCATGGACTGCCCAAAGAACAAACCAGTCAGTACTAGAGGAGATCAAACCTAAGCTATCCTTAGAAACTCAGATGATAAGACTTTGGGGGATGTTTACTAAAGTGCGGTAATCGTGATTAACGCGCATAAAGTACGTTTAACGATCGTTAGCAGGTCAGAACGCGCGTTCTGACGTGCTAACGATCGTTAAACGTACTTTACGCGCATTAACCGCAGTTAACGATCGTAAACCTCCGCGGCGCGTTAGAACAGCGCAGAAGGTGGAGAGTGGGCGGAGAGAAGGGGTCAATGGGCGGAGAGTGGGCGGGGAGAGGCTCCCCTCATACTAACGCGCTGAATTTCTGAGCTCAATTCCAACGCGAATGAAAACCTGTCGTTAAAGGCATATTAAAGGGAAGAGAAACCATTTCCGTCAGCAATGTACAGCAAAACCGGGGAAACCTACAAAACGTGAGCAGTGTGATACATGTGCAAAGACCAAAGGTTCACATAAAACCTTAAGAATGACCACAAAAAACATTGTAAAAAGCACAATTCAGCTGGGCAACAGTGATAGCAATGGGCAACAATGAACAACACTCCCTGGAAAGCACCAAAGAAAGAAATGATGTTTGGAAGGGTCTACGCTCCGTAGACCCTTTCAAAGATCATTTCATTGTGATGGAGCTTTCCTGGGAGTGGTGTGTAATGTTACCCAATGATATCATTGTTGCCCAGCTTGGTTATGGGTGTTTGCCCCTTTTTTTGAGGTCTGTTTTGAGGTTTATGTGCACCTTTGTCTCCATACAAGGTAAATGAGCCCACAGTAAACCTGTGCAGAGCAGGGTTTCTGACTCGTCAGGCCGCTTTAACTAACTCCAGGGACTGCACCATCTCTGTGGCCACAGTGTGGTGCAACAGACACAGCCAGTGCCTGTAAGACCAGAGGGTCACAGGTTCAAATCCCAGCTGGGGCTCCTGCCAACCCAGAAGGACTGCAGGTCAGCGCACAAACTGTCTGCTCTGTGTGCCAGGATAGGGTAACCCCACCAGCACCCATGATGCATTGCACATGCAGAACAGCGGCCTACAGCTGACCACCAAATGGGGTCTGCACCTCTCCGGTACTGCAGCATGGTAAGACGGACTGACTGTGCATGATACTGGCACAGAGTAGCTACAAACCATGCCATTGTACAGGTTCCGTGTTCACCCTGAGGGATAGGATGGGCACCCAGCACTAGGTCCACAGTACATGGGGTGCTAGCGATAGGTCTGGCTGCACATCCCCAGCACTACCAGTGTGTAATAGATGTTCCCTGCAGTGCAACTGACAGCACATCTGTTCCAGCTGTGTTTTGCAGTCACATGTGGGACTGGACACCACCCAGATTAGTGTGTACCTGGTGTTAAGGTTTGGTTGCCATGGGTACCAGTTATCAGGGCAGTGGGGTGACTAGACTTGCATTAGGGTTAGGTAGCGCTGCCACTATGGGTTTAAGTGGCATGCACTATATTCCCCAAGGGGTCTCAATCACCCCATTTGTAGATGAAGTGTGGTGGGACAGGTGCCTGCACCCTGCAGAATGGCTGTAGTACCAGCAACCACAGTCCTGCTGGCAGATGACAGCCCTCCAGGGCTGCTGGGCCAGTGCCATACCTGTGACCATTGCAGACCAGCAATGATGCTTGGGTGTAGGCAGAGGAAGGCTCAACTGCCCCACACCAATGGTCTCCCATTCATTAACAGACAGCACAGTCAGACTGCACCTGCAGCAGCCTACAAGGTGTTCACATCATACACAGGCAAACTGCAGACAACCCACTAACCAGTCCATAGTGCATGCTCACAGACACCAAGCAAGTATCTTCATGATTGGGCACCAGAACCAGGAACACAAAGGTATCACTGGAAACAAATAATGTGTGGCACTATGTGGGAACACATCTTATAGGCCCATATCTAGCATACCTATGCTAGCAAAAATCATTGAGAAAATAGTGCACAGGCAATTACAGGATCATATAGACACCTCAGCCCCTCTGGATCCAGCTCAACATGGTATCAGAGAGTCCCATGGAGTAGAAACACTACTCACAACACTCCTCAACAACATAATCTCAGGTGTGGATAACATACGCCAGGGTTTCGCTCTCGTCTTCCTAGATATAGCAGCGGCTTTTGACTCGGTATGCCATGAAATTCTCATCTGCCGGCTAAGGGAAAAAGGCATCAGTGGAACAGCACTCGAATGGTGTAAATCTTACCTGTCCGAGAGATGGCAGCATGTCCGAGTCGATGGGGACACATCTGAACCTTTCCAACAAAGTCAAGGTGTACCTCAAGGATCCTCCTTATCTGCATTGATGTTTAATATATACATCCAACCCATCTGCGACATCATCAGATCCTTTAATGTCAGTTACATGATATATGCAGACGATGTCCTACTATATATGCCAATATCATTGGATTGCCTAGACCTCACCCCGCTGACTAACTGCTTTGACACCATATCAGAGTGGCTCTTATCACAAAACCTGAGAATACAACACAAAAAGACGGAAGTACTGTTCGTCTTGAGGAACACCAGTTTCACCCCTCCGAGTTGTATTAACGTAAAGGATGCCCAACTCCAAGTGAAACCGGCAATACGCTACCTTGGAGTAACGCTGGACCAAAACCTTGACATGAAGAACCACATAGCCAATACAGTCAAGGCAATCTACTTTAAAATCAGATCCCTCAGACACCTACGCATGCTACTTGAACCGGATGACTTCCGAACCATTTATCAAGCCCTTATACTCCTCCATTTCGACTTCTGAAACTCCATACTACAAGGACTCCCCGGTCCACCCTGAGCCCCCTGCAACTAGCCATGAATAGTGCAGCAAGGGTACTCCTCGGGGCATCCAGGAGAGATCACGTAACACCCCTTCTAAAACAGCTACATTGGCTCCCCATTCAAGCAAGGATCAGCTTCAAGACCTTACTGCTAACATTCAAAGCGGCTAAGGGGCTCACCTCTTCCTCTCTCTCCAACCTCATACAACCACTCGCACCAAACAGGCCACGAAGAACAGCAGAATTAAACACACTAGTTATCCCAAATGATACCACAAGATGCACTAGATCAACAGCCAACAGAGCCTTCCAATTCTGTGCCCCAACTCTATGGAACACCTTACCAGCACAAATCAGAGCAATACCTAATCTGAGTCAGTTCAAAAAGGCACTGAAACATTTCCTCTTCCTTAAATATCTCATTGACAGCTCCGAACATAACCCCCAGGCAAATAGCAGAAGTGGTCAAACAGATAGACCCCCGCAACAGGCCAACTTCACAATGTAAATAGCAAGTTGTTCCATGTACTATTGTACCACCATTGTATATAGTTAACCAGGATATCCTTTATCAGATAACCCTCATTGTATTTAGTTTCCCCTATTTCGCCAAGTTATACTTCCTGTTAAATGTAATGACCAGACATATGTAAATTGTCGGATGTTTTTGTTCAATGTAAACCGCGCTGATGTCTAATAGTGCGGTATATAAGAATTGTTAATAAAAATAAATAAAATAAATGCCATGGTCACTGCTCGGTCAGAATGAGAGTGACCCTCCCCCCCCCCCAGTGTGACATGCTGTGGCCACCCTGTCCATGCAGGTGGTGGTCGAGCACTACAGTGTCCCAGCCATTGCCCTCCACCCTGTGCAGATGCATCCTGGCCAATCCGCCCTGTCTGCGCCATACCCACAATACCTTGCTCCTCATTATGCACATTTGCAGGCTAACACTGGAAACTATGGAGAGATGCTCTGCAGGATCCACAGATGGGACGTGAACCTCTGCTCTTGAACATGCTGGCTGAGTGTACTGCACCACTCTGTTTCCACAGCATCATAGTGGTCCTTAGGGCTATCCTTACTTTCCTCGGCCAGACCTCTTCAGTTGCACTGCACACCACGTACTGGTACAGGGCATGGCCTAGGTCCACTGCAGGTGGGTACCACTGCTCCCTTCAGCACAATCACCCACCCCCTCTGCCGCCATGACCATATGCTGTCGGTGCCGGCGGTGCGCCATCTCAGGCCATCCAGGGGGCAGGTAGGCGGCTGCCTAAGGTGTGGGTTCTGGGGTAGGGGTTCTTACATAAATTTATTTATTTATTTACATTCTCTTATATACCGTGCTTTTCTGCATCAGTGCGGTTTACATTGAACAAACTGAAATTACATTGAACAGGGCATTATAACTTGGAGATAACTATTTTACAGGGAACATGGGCTATGGAGGGTTAAGTGGCTTGCCCAAGACCACAAGGAGCACCTGTGGGACTAGAAACCCCAGTCCTTCCGGCCCAAGGTTGCTGTCCTCTAGTGGGATTTGAACCCCCGACCTTCCGGCCTGAAGTACCTTGCCCCAACCACTAGGCCACTCCTCCACTCCACGCTTCCCCCGGCACCGCCTGTCACTGTTATGTGCCCCTTGGGGTAACTTCTGGGTAATGTCCCCTGGATGGGACACTGTGGGACACAGACTCATGGACATGTTTGACCCTGGTCAGTTGCTGTCTTGCTGGTTTCCATTTTCTGCATTTTTATGTGCCACCTCAGCAACCACCTAGTCCACCCAGTGACCCATTAGCCCCCACTACATGTCCCGCCTGCAGCCCCCATGACCTATTTGCGCCATCACCATAGTGGCCTTTCATACCCGGGCACTATGCTGTTGCTGCAAATGGAGCACTACTATCACTTTTCTTGGGCTCCCTGCCCATGCTGTACATTGCTCACACTGAAATGGTTTCTCTCTCCTGCAAATGTGCATCTAACGCCGGGTTTTCAGTTGCGTTAAGATTCAGCCCTTCATTTCCCCGCGTTAGTGTGGAAGGGACCTCTCCCCGCCCATTGACTCCTTCTCTCCACCCTCTGCGTGACTTACCGCGGCCGAGAACACTAACGTGCATTATGTAATGTTAAAGTGCGTTAACGTTACGTAACGTTATGGCGCCTTAACGTAGCTGCTGCTACGTTACTGCAGTTTAGTAAACATGCCCCTGCGTTACTGTAACAGCGGCTACGTTAAGGCGTGTTATGTAACATGAAGGCATCTTAACGTTACATAACATGCCTTAAAGTTCCCAGCCGCGGTAAGTCCAGAAAATGGTGGAGGGGGAGAAAGCAGAGAGAAGGGGGTCAAGGGGCGGGGAGAGGCCCCTTCCACACATTGCACTGCTGGGAATACCTGTCACACACTGGCAATGCTAGGGATATGCAGCAGGACCTATCTCTAGTACCACATGTACTGTGGACCTAGTGCTGGGCGCCCATCCTATCCCTCAGGGTGAACACGGAACCTGCACAATGGCATGGTCTGTAGCTACTCTGTGCCAGTATCATGCACAGTCAGTCTGTCTTACCATGCTGCAGTACCGGAGAGGTGCAGACCCCATTTGGTGGTCAGCTGTAGGCCGCTGTTCTGCATGTGCAATGCATCATGGGTGCTGGTGGGGTTACCCTATCCTGGCATACAGAGCAGACAGTTTGTGCGCTGACCTGCAGTCCTTCTGTACCCAGCCATTGCTATGCAGCAAGCCTTAGAGGTGTAGCCTACTGGTTAGTACACTGACATTCTAGGCAGAGATCATGGGTTCAATTTCTCATTGTTCTCTCCTGTCCAAGGCACATATTTTGCTTGCCTGTGACAGTCATATCTTTGCAGGGTCAATATGAGGCCTGCACAATGGCAGGGTCTGTAGCTACTCTGTGCAAAGTATCACGCACTGTCAGTCCGTCTTACCACGCTGCAGTACCGGAGAGGTGCAGACCCCATTTGGTGGTCAGCTGTAGGCTGCTGTTCTGCATGTGCAATGCATCATGGGTGCTGGTGGGGTTACCCTATCTTGGCACACAGAACAGATGGTTTGTGCAGTGACCTGCAGTCCTTCTGTACCCAGCCATTGCTGTGAAGCAGGCCATAGAGGTACAGCCTACTGGTTAGTACACTGACGTTCTAGGTGGAGGTCATGGGTTCACTTCCTCATTGTTCCCTCCTGTCCAAGGCAGAGATTTTGCTTGCCTGTGACAGTCATATCTTTGCAGATCCATGCTGCCAGCCCATAATACCCTCACTACAGTTGCCAGCAATCCTTATAAGGCGTTATAAGGCTCCTAATTAGGCACATTACAAGACACGTTACAAGGCACCTTATTGGGCACAGTACAAGGCATGTTAAGGCACATGCCTTGTACTGTGCCCAATAAGTTGTCTTGCCCTGACATGCTTGCCATAATGATGCTCCGCCCACGCCTTTATATGGGCATCTGTACCTTTACCGCGGAACCTAACGCAAATGACATTACCGCAGTTTAGTAAACATACCCCTTAATGTCATTCATTGAGATGATGTTAAGTGCACCCCAATAATTGCAACATAGACAACTAGCATGTGTTATATACCCCCAGCTTAAATCTATGCCCGGCCACTCTGCACTCTTAACCTTCCCAGACACTGCCCATCTCATGATGTCCAGTTAACACAGGAAGTAGTGCATGGTAACTGTGATACCAGCTCAGTTTACAGTTAGTGTGGGCCCACACTAACAGTTACTATTTGTGTTTTCTTTTTAAAATTGCCACTTCCTCTGCACATCTCAGAACACACATTTGCATGCCTGAACATCTTTCTATATATTTTACAAGAAGTTCAGTGTTCCAGAGTCTTTTTTAAAGTATAGGGGAAATTGAGCATGTCCTGGACTGATGTCTCAATTCTTTCCCCATATATCCTATGTAATCCTAATTTTAAAAAGATTGATAAACAGTATCAATATATCCCAATCCAAAGCAAGATGATCAACTCAGGAAGAACTCAGAATCCACTTAAGTTAGACTTTACGTGCAAGGACATGTACACCAAACTAATAAAGGCACATAAAACATAAAATTACTTGACTTTGTGTTCATCACTACAGCTAGCTGTCTTTAATCATTTCATAAACAAACTGTACCTCAGAATGTTGCCTGTATTTGTATATTCCCAGTCATTGGCAGATAAAGACCATTTATAGATTTATTGACTTCATAAACAGTTTCATTGCCACTACCTCTACTGGGAGTTTAGCATTGTGCATCCACCACCCTTGGATTCCAGAAACCACACCATCCTCTGCTCTAGCAGTGTTTTCATTAATTTATTTGCCATAGAGGTCAGGCTAACTGGTCTGTAGTTATCAGCCTCTTCCTTGCTTCCACTTTTGTAGACAAGAACCACATACACCCATCTCCAGTCCTCCAGGATCACTCCTGACTCTAAAAAGCATTGAAAAGTCACTCAGCAGAGCTGTCATTGCTTCCCTAAGTTATTTTAATACCCTTGAATGAATCCCATTTGGCCCCATCACTTTGACCGCTTTTAGTTTTGCTACCTCCTCACAAACACAATTTTATGAATACTGTTTGAGTTCTACCACACTTCCATTCCTTTTTGCATTTGTTGTCTGAGGTCCCATTCATTCTGTAAAAAATAAAAAAGAAATGTTTGTTAAGCAAATCTTTATCCTCATCAGCCTCTACATATTCCTCCTCTTCACCCTTGAATCTCACAGTGTCACCTTTGCAATTCCTCTTGTCCCCATGTTTTACTGTTCTGGCTAATTTTACTTGCAATAGCATTTTTGCTTTCCTAACTTTTTACCAGCTTCCCTTAGGTTCTCCAGAAATTGTTGTTTGTCTTCCTCTTTCTGCGATCTCTTATAGTTTATGATGACTATTTCTTTTTCTTACCTTTTCATCTACTTTCTTTGAAAACCATCAGAGCCTCTTTTTCTTCTTACTTTTCTTTATTTTCTGCACAAAAAGGTTCATGCCCTTAAAATCTCTCCCTTCAGTTTTACCCACTGAGGTTATATTTCAGATGTTTCCATCTAGCTAATGACTCTTTATGGTATTCTCTCCTTCTTTGTAATTGAAGCATCTCTGCCCGTGTCCTAATATTGAAGCTCACCATCTGATGATCACTGCATGCCAGATGATCACCCACTACAACAACAGAAACACTTTCCTCCAATGTAAGCACCAAGTTCAGTATCACCTCCTCCAAACTGGATTCTGTTACAAGTTCCTAGAACAGTTGTCCCTGTATAGAATCCAGGCTCTTTCTACTTTTAGATGACATCAGAGCACGGATATCCCAATCATCATCTGACAAATTAAGATCTCTTACCAATAGTACTTTCCCTTTCATAGCAATAATACCTTTGAGAAGATGTGAGACACTGTGGCCAGGCCAAAAGGCAGTGCACAAAACTGAAAATGGTGACCCAGGACACAGAAGTAGAGGAACCCCTGATGATGCTCTCAGATCGGAATATGGAAGTATGCCTCAGAAATATTCAAGGTTAGAAACGCCCTCTAGCTAGACTTAAGCAATGACTGACCTCAGGATCTCCATGAGGAAATGGAACACTCATAGCTTGGCATTGGCTGTCTTCAAGTCCAGAATGAGTCAGAAGGACCACATATTTTGGGCATCACAAAGTAAATGGAATGCCATCCTCGACCTTTTTCTTCAAAGGGAATGGGTACCATAGCCTGCAACTGTAGGAGGTACTGAAAAGTTTTCTTGACTGCTAATCTCTTGGTTAAGGAGATGTAAGGAGACTTCAAAAAGGCATCCTGAAGAGATTCAACAAGCTCCACTATGTAGCCTTTCTTGATAAGGACCCACTGTCTGATGTGATGTAGATCCATTCTGAGTAAAACAACTGGAGATGCACCCTGATAGCCTGTCCCTCAGATGAAACCCACTGTATCACACTGTGAGAGCTTACTGACTCCCAAGGAGGCACTTGCTGAGTTCCAAGATCACTGGGATCCCCAAAAAGACTAACCTTTCTTGGGTTTAAACTCATAGAAACATAGGGGTATGTTTACTAAACTGTGATAACATTGCAGCGGCTACGTTATCATGCCATAAGTAACGTTATCGCGTGATAACATAATGTTATTGCGCGGTAACATAACGTTATCGCGCGGTAACATAACGTTATTGTGCGATAACGTTACGTATCATGCGATAACGTCCCCGGCGGCGTTAAGTCCCGCAGAGGGTGGAGAGAGGGCGGAGAGAAGGGGTCAATGGGCGGGGAGTGGGCGGGGAGAGGCTCCTGCTACACTAATGCTGTGAAATGAAGGGCCGAAAATTACCACGAGTGAAAACCTGGTGTTAGAGGCACAGTTGCAGGAGAGAGAAAATATTTCAGTCAGCAATGTACAGCAAAGGCAGGGAGACCAAGTAAAGTGATAGTAGTGCTACATGTGCAGCATCAGCATAGTGCTCAAGAATGAAAGGGCACTATGGTGATGCTGCAAATAGGGTACAGGGGGCTGCAGGCGAGACAGGCAGTGGGGTAGCTGGGGCACAGGGTGGGCTAGGCAGATGTCTAGTTGGCACATAGGAATGCAGAAACAGAAAATAAGCACGACAGCAACTGACCAACGTCAAACATGCCCATGAGTGTGTGTGCCACAGTGTCACATCCAGGGGACAGTACCCAGCAGGTACCCCAAAGGGCAGATAACATTGGAAGGCGGTGCTTGGGGGAAGCGTGGATGTCTATGTAGGTACCCCTACCCCAGACTCCACACCATAAGCAGCTGCCTACCGGCACACTGGATGGCCTGGGACTGCACACCACCAGCACCACCGGCATAAGGCCATGCCAGAATGGTGGGGGAGGGCTACTGGTGGTGGAGGGGGCAGTGTCATCTGCCCACAGCAGACCAACGCAAAGCCCTGTTGTAGGTGGGTGGCGTTCAGTGCAACAGACAAGGTCTGTCTGAAGAACAGTCATGGTATCCCCAAGGAATGACCTACCTCTGTAGCAACAGTTTAGTGTAGTACACACAGCCAGTGTGTTCAGGGGCAGCAGATCACAGGTTCAAATCCCAGCTGTGGCTCCTGCAGACCATGTCCCTATATTTTACCCTACAGAGCACATACAACATAAACATGTGCACTCCCTAGAGCATCGGCCAAAAGGGGCACAAACACCCACATCCACAGGCTCCACTATCCAAAGCCTCATGGAGAGTCAGGCTGTTGGTCCCGGCATGGAGCAGCAGTTACCACTACTAGCACCTGCATACCTTAGCAATGCTGTCATAAACATGGAAACATGCTCCACATATATCAAAAGGTTGCTATGATTAATTTCAGATAACAAATCCTAAATTAAACATAATTTGTTAACAGACATTCATCATAGCAACCTTTTTGATATATGTGGAGTGTGTTTCCTTTTTTTCTGACAGTGTTTACCACCCCGGAGAGTGACACTAACAGTATTGAGTACCTTAGAAATGCCTGCACTGTGCTCAGGACTGGTGTGGCGGACAGGGCTGCCAACCACCTCAATATTTGCACAATGCTGAAATAGGTGTGGGAGTGTGTGTATGTCTATCCAGTGTTTTGTGGCTGCCTACACCTTACTGAGCCCACAATGCTTACACTGTTTCCAGCATTAGCCTGCCAATGTGCACAATGAGGAGCAAGGTATTGTGGGAATGGCTCAGACAGGGCGGTCTGGGCAGGATGCATCTGCACAGGGCATAGGACAATGGCTGGGACATTGTAGTGGCTGACCACCACCTGCACAGACAGGGTGGCAACAGCATGTCATGCTTGGAGGTCACTCTCACCCTGACTGAGCAGTGACCATGGCATGTCTAGGTTCCCACATAGTGGTTTGCAGTGCTTCTCTCAAGTGATATCTGTGAGTTCTCTTTTCTGTAGCCTAATCCCTGAGCTACCTGCTTGCTGTTTGTGCTTACATCCCACTTCTGGGTGCATATAGTTTCTCTAGGAATATGTACTGGTTAGCAGACTGTCTGCAGTTAGCATGTGTATGGCTAGAACACTGTGTAGACTGACTGTGCCCTCTGCCGGGGAATGTCAGATAGTGGTGGGGGCCAGCTGAGCTTTTCTAGGCCTACTGCCTGTCTGTCAGTGCCCTATTTGGTAAGTACAGATCTGCATTGATTGCCGTGGAGGTTGTCCTTTCACCAGCAGGACTGGGGTTGATAGTCCCCTCTACTGCCTCCATTGCAAAGATGTAGAGTGTGGCTCTGGTGGTGGCAGATCCTATCCCCCACCCTGACCCAGAGAGGGTAGGCTGGTAGATGGTGCTACATAATCCACATGTGGGTCCATATGCCCCCCCCCTTAGAATAAGTGACCATGGCAACCACACAGGATATGCACTATTCTGGGTGCATTCATAGTCCACAAGGGCTAGAAGTGACTGGGAAATACAGATGGACATAGGAGTATCCTAGGTGTGTCTGCAAGGACTACCTGTCACACATTAGTACTGATGAGGACCTGCAGCAAGGCCTATCTCATCCAAGCCAGTTGCTGTGGACCTGGTGCTGGGTGCCCCACCTCCCCTCAGGGTGAGCACAGGAACCGCACAATGCCACGGTCTGTAGCTACTCTGTGCCAAGTAACACACACGTTCAGTTCCTCCTACCAGGCTGAGGTGCTGTAGAGGTGCATACCCCATCCTGTGATTAGATGTAGACTGCTGTTCTGCATGTGCATTGCATCATGGGTACTGGTGGGTTTATCCAATCCTGGTAACCACAGCAGACATTTCATGCAGTGACCTGCAGTCTTTCTGTAGCCAACCAGTGCTGTGATAGATGCTATAGAGGTGTAGCCCACTGGTTACTACGATGATGGCCAAGCCAGTGGTCATGGGTTTGATCCCTCAGAGGTCTCATCTAATACAGCTGTGTGAGGCAATCTTTTTTCCTGCCTGTAACAGTCAGACACATCTCTACAATCTATGCTGCCAGCAGAAACACCCTCACCTCAGTGCTGTAACCTATAGGACACATTATAAATTGCCTTGGCAGACAAGGCACTTTATAATGTGCCCTATGGGATGCTTTATGTTACGGCACTAAGGTGAGGGTGTTTTTGCTGGCAGCACAGATTGTAGAGATGTGTCTGACTGTTAAAGGTAGGAAAGGGGATTGTCTCAGATAGCCTTATTAGATGAGACCTCTGAGGGATCAAACCCATGACCTCTGGCTTGGTAGTCATTGTATTAACCAGTGAGCTACAACTCTATAGCTTTTAGCTCAGCGCTGGCACAAAATTAAGGTTACCGCGCGATAACGAGCCAAGGCGCCCTTTATTGCGCGATAAACAGCCATTGCTACCTTGACGCCAGTATGCCCACTTCCTTATATGGCATTGCTCAGTTAGCGCTGCACTTTTCTCCGGTAACGTTTTCGTGGTTTATTAAACATACCCCATAGAAAATGATAGAAGGTGAACACTATATGGCCTATATAGTCTACCCATTCATGAGAACTATTAAGTTCTACAATCCTTTCCACTTCCTCAGAGATATTCAATATTTGTTCCATGTCTTCCTAAATCCAGATATGGTTCTCTTTTCCGTCAACTCCACTGAGAAGCTGCTCCACACATCCACCACCCCTTTTCATTAATAAACATGTCCTTAGATTACTCCTGTCTATCCCCTTTCACCTTCTTCCTGTGACCCTTCATTCAAGAGCTTCTTTTCAACTAGAAGAGGGCTACCTCCTGTGCATTTATACCACGGATGTATTTAAATGTCTCTATCATAGCTCCCCTATCCCCCCTTTCCTTTAAAATATATATATATATTGAGATCTTGATGTCTATCCCCATATGCCTTATGGTGAACACCACTGATATAAGCATATAAGAAATACCATATTGGGACAGACCACCGTCCATCAAGACCAGTATCCTGTTTCAACCAATCAAGCTCACAAATATCTGGTAGTTCCACAATGCTTGTCCTTGTCCTCTTTAATAATGGTTTATGGACCTTTTCTCCAGGAACTTGTCCAAACCATTTTTAAACCAACTACACTAAAAGCTTTTACTATAATCTCCGGTTTGATTATGCGTTTAGTGAAAAACATATTTTCTCTTATTAGTCTTAAACGGGTTATATTGTAGTTTCATCGCATGTCCCCTAGTCTTTCTACTTTTTGATGGCATAAACAATCGATTGATGTTTACATGCTTTATGCCATTCATTAATTTATAGACCTCTATCATATCTCCCCTCAACCGTCTCTTTTCCAGGTTGAAGAGACCTAACCTTTTAAGCTTCTCCTCATAGGGGTATCCTCAAATACCCTTTACCATTTTGGTGACTCTTCTCTGTACCTTTTCTAATTCTGCTACATTCATTTTAAGATACGGCGACCAGAATTGCACAGAATTTCAAGGTGCAGTCGCACCATGGAATGATAAAAAGCATTATAATATCCTTTGTTTAACTCTCCATTCGTTTCCTTATGATTCCTAGCATTCTATTTGCCTTCTTGGCTGCCACTGCACATTGTTGGAGGGTTTCAACATGTTATCCACGATGACGCCTAAATCTTTTTCCTGGGCGGTGGTTCCTAATGTAGAACCTTGCATCACGTAATCATGGTGTGGTTTGTTCTTTCCTAGGTGCTTAACTTTGCACTTGTCCACATTAAATTTAATCGGCCATTTGAATGTCCAATCTTTCAATTTATGAAGGTCCTGTTGCAATTTTTCACAATCCTCTTGTGTTTTAACAACTTGAATAATTTTGTGTCATCTGCAAATTTGATTACCTCACTCGTTATTCCCATTTCCAGGTCATTTATGAATATGTTAAAAAGCAGTGGACCCAGGAAAGATCCATGGGGTACTCCACTATTCATCTTTATCTGTTGGCAAAATTGACCATTTAGCCCTAGCCTCTTCTTTCCATCTTTTAACCAGTTCCTGATCCCCAACAGTACACTGCTTTCTATCCTATGACTTTTTAATTTCACCAAAATTCTCTCATGAGGGACCTTCTCAAAGACTTTTTTAAAATCCAGATACACTATGGGGTATGTTTACTAAACCGCGGTAATGTTACCCGTGTTAAGTTCTGCGGTAATGGTACAGATGTCCATATAAAGGCATGAGTGTTGCATCGTTACGGCAAGCCATATCAGCTAACGCGCGTTACAAGGCGCCTTAGACTAACGCGCATTACAAGGTGCCTTATATGTAAGGTGCCTTATAAGGTGCCTTGTTAGGTGCCTTATATGGTGCCTTGTTAGGTGCCTTGTAAGGTGACCTATAAAGTGCCTTGTAAAGTGCCTTATAAGGTGCCTTGTAAGGTGCCTCATAAGGCGCTTTGTAAGGCGCCCTATAGGGCTCCCTAGTGTAAGCGCCGTATTAGGAACCCCTGGACAAGGCACCTTAGAAGGCACCCTGGATTATGGAACCATAGGTTAAGTTGGCCTAACAAGGTTACGGTGCCCTAGGTTAGTGTGCCCTAAGGGCTGCAAGGTGCTTCAGGATGGCATGCATGACCTGTGAGGCATAGAAACATAGAAACATGACGACAGAAAAAGACCACAAGGCCCATCTAGTCTGTCCTTCCATAACAACAACTACAACAGTCCACTTTTTACCTTTAGAGATCCTCTGTGTTGGTCCCATGCTTTTTTGAATTCAGTTACTGTCCTCATCTCCACCACCTCCACTGGGAGACTACTCCATGGATCCACTACTCTTTCCGTAAAGAAATATTTCCGCATATCACTCCTGAATCTATCTCCCTTCACCCTCATCCCATGTCCCCTCGTAGCAGAACTTGCTTTCAATTGAAAGAGGCTCTCTCCCTGAACATTTATGCCACGGAGGTATTTAAACATCTCAATCATATCACCTCTATCCCGCCTTTCCTCTAAGGTGTACATATTAAGATCCTTAAGTCTGTCCTCATATGCTTTATAATGAAGCCCATTAATCATTTTAGTAGCAACCCTCTGCACCGACTCCATCCTGTTCACATCCTTTTGAAGGTGCGGTCTCCAGAATTGCACACCATACTCCAAATGAGGTCGCACCAAAGACTTATACAGAGGCATTATCACCTCCATAGAGACAGATGTAGCCCTAACACTAGATAGAGCACCGAAGAAAGGCAATGAACAGGTGAGGGAAGGAGGGAGAGCTGGGAGCTGCTGGACCTGCCATATCTGTGGGCATCCCATGTGGCTGCCAGTACTGTTGACAAACATGGTGGGGGCAACTGTACCACAGCACAGGGTGTTGGCAATGTAAAGTACTGGAAAGACAGTGGGTGGCAGACGATGGGAATACGTGTCCCACAGTGAAAGCGGAGGTGGCAGGATAGTTACAACGATGGGTGGCCAGAGGAGTGGTGGTGCCATGCAGATCAGGCACAGGTGAGGCAAGCATGAAGAGGCGCAATGCAGGAAAGGGTAGCAGTGCAGGACATGGGGTGGCAGCCTGCACAGGCAGACAGGACTCTACACAGCTGATAGACGCAGATAGACGGACTGAAGGAATGTTGGCAACTGTGGCAAGGGTATTATGGGCTGGCAGCACAGCTCTGCAAAAATATGACTCTTACAGGCATGCAAACTATTTGAGTAGGACAGGCATGAAAGGAGGGAACAATGAGGAATTAAGCCCATGAACACTGCTGAGAATGTATTGTACTAACCAGTAGGCTATACCTCCATGGCGCATCTCATAGCAATGGCTGGGTACAGAAGTATTGAAGGTCACCGCACAAACTGTCTGCTCTGAGTGCCAGGATAGGGTAACCCCACCAGTACCCATGATGCAATGCACATGTGAATAGCTGTCTACAGCTTATCACCAAATGGGGTCTGCATTTCTCCGGTACCTCAGCTTGGAAAGACAAACTGACAGTGTGTGATACTGGCACAGAGTAGCTACAGACCATGCCATTGTGCAGGTTCTGTGTTTACCCTGAGGGATAGGATGGGTGCCCAGCACTAGGTCTGCAGTACATATGGTGCTAGGGATAGGTCCTGCTGTGCATCCCCATCACTACCAATGTGTGGTAGGTGTTACCTTCAGTGCAACTGAATGTAATTTTGGTGTCCATCTGTAGTCACATGTGGCCCTCTGGGACCAGACACCACCCAGATTAGTGTGTACCCAGTGTTAGGGTCTGACTGATGTGAGCACCTGTTCTCACAGCAGAGGGGTTTCTAGACTTGCATGAGGTTTGTGTAGCAGTGCCTTTACAGATCAAAGTGGTATACACTATATACCCCAAAGGGGCCCACAATCACCCTTTTTGTAGGTAAGTGAGTGGGGGGACAGGTGCCTGAGCCCCAGTGAAGCAACCTCCATCCTGCTGGTATAAGACAGCTCTCCAGGGTTGGTGGGCCAGAGCCATACCTGTGACTGGGGCAGTGGCAGACCATCACTGATGCTGGGATTAGGTGTGGAAAACCCCAACTGCCTCATACCACCATCTGCCATTCACTAGCAGATGGCACAGTCAGACTGCACCTGCAGCACCCTAAAAAGTGTTCCAACCATGCATAGTCTAACTGCAAACAGTCCATTAGCCAGTCCATAGAGTATGCTCACAGAAGAGCTATGTGCGCCAAGCAGGTATCTCAGGGATTGGGCCCCAACACTAGGAACACACAAGTATCACTGGAGGCAGATAGTGTAGAGCACTATGTGGGAACCTAGACATGCCATGGTCACTGCTCGGTCAGCAGTGGCCACCCTGTCCATTCAGGTGGTGGTCGGGTACTACAATGTCCCAGCCATTGCCCCACACCCTGTGAAGATGCATCCTGGCCAATCTGCCCTGTCCGGGCCATACCCACAATACTTTGCTCCTCATTATGCACATATTCAGGCTAACGCTGGTAACAGTGGGACATTGTGGGCCCAGTGAGGTGTGGGCAGTCATAGAACAATGGATAGACATGCACACACACACACACACACACACACACACACACACACACTCCTATTGCAGCATTGTGCAAAGATAGGGGTGGTTGGCAACCCTGCCCGTCACACTGGTCCTGATCTCAGTGCCGACATTGCTAAACTGTGCAGGAGGTAGTAGTAGTGCTCTGGTGATAACTGCAGCTCTGTGCTGGGGCCAACAGCCTGACTCTCCATGCAGCTTTGGATTGTGGAGCCTGTGTGAGTGGGTGTTTGTACCCCTGTTCGCCGCTGCTTTGGGCTTTGCACATGTTGCTGTTGTATCTGCATTGTAGGGTAAAATATAGGGACATGCTCTGCAGGATCTACAGCTGGGACTTGAACCAGTGAAGCTCTGCTTCTGAACACACTGGCTGTGTGTACTGCACCACACTGTTGCCACAGATGCACAGTTGTCCCTAGAGCTACCTTTATGTTTCCTCAGCCAGACCTTTTATGTTGTACTGTACACCACGTACTGGTACAGGGCATGGCCTAGGTCTACTGCAGGCAGGTGCCACTGCCCCCTCCAGCACGGGCACACACACCCCTGCCATGCTGACATGACCATATGCTGTCAGTGCTGGTAGGCCATCCACTGTGTGGGTAGGCAGTTGCCTAGGGAGTGGGGTCTGGGGTGGGGAGACATACTTGGGCATCCTCACATCTGCCCCATCACCGCCTGCCAATATTATGTCCCTTCTGCTTGGGGGAGGGTTGGCTGGGGGGATGTCATATCGGTGCCCTGGCAACTGTTAGCTAGGGTGCACCAGGTAGATGTAGGTGGTTTGTGTTTGGTCTTTGTCAGCTGCTGTCTTGCTTATGTCTGGTTTCTATGTTCCTATGTGCCACCTAGGTGACTGCCTAGTCCACCCCGTGCCCCAGCTGCCCCCACTACATGCAGCCCCCCATGCCCCATTTGCACCATCACCATAGTGGCCTTTCGTACTTGGGCACTATGCTGTTGCTGCAAATTGGCACTACTATCACTTTTCTTGTGGTCTCTGCCTTTGCTGTACATTGCTGACACTGAAATCATTTCTCTCTCTTGCAAATGTGTGCTAACGCCAGGTTTTCAGTCGCGGTAAGATTCAGCCCTTTAGTTTCCCACGTTAGTGTGTAAAGGTCCTCTCCCCGCCCACTCCCTGTCCATTGACCCCTTCTCTCTGCCCTCTCTCCACCCACTGCGGGACTTACCGTGGCCGGGACCACTATCGCGCGTTATGTAACATTAATGCGCGTTAGGTAATGTTAACGCGTATTAGCATAGCATTTACACGTGTTAATGTTACCTAACATGCATTAACGTAGCATCTGCTACGTTAACGCAGTTTAGTAAACATACCCCTATATCGACCGGCTCACCTGTGTTTATCCTGTTTATTCACACCTTCAAAAAAATATAACAGATTGGCAAGACAAGCCCTTCCTTGACTAAAGCCATGTTGGCTTTCTCTCATTAAACCATGACTATTCATATGTTCAGTAATTTGTTCTTTATAATACTTTCTACCATTTTGCCCAGTCCTGATGTCAAGCTCACAGGTCTATAGTTTCCCAAATCACCCTTTTTAAAAATAAGCGTTGCATTAGCCATTCACCAATCTTCAGGTGTTACAGATTATTTTAATGATAGTTCACAGATTACTAATAGTAGGTCTGCAATTTCAGTTCTGTCAACACCTTCAGTTGTATACTATCCATTCCAGATGATTTTCTACTCTTTAGTTTATCAAATAGTTGTAATACATCTTCCTGGTTTATTGATATGTCTTTCAATTCTTCTGATGCATCACCTTTAATTACCATTTCAGTCATGGGTAACTTCCCTATGTCTTATTTATTTATTTTATTTATTCATTTAACATTTTTTCTATTCTACCTGTCTATAAGTCAAGACAGTTTACATGAAACAGTGCAGGCACAGAATCTATTGTAAACAACAGTGCAAATTACATTGGACACATATTAACATTACTGTTGCTAACATCTAATAGATGCTAATGGGGTTAGTTAACTATGTATAACTATGCTGAGATATGAAATAGATGTGTGTTTGATGTGTGAGGTATTGACTGAAAAGCTATTAATTGTTTTGGCTTGGTCCATTGTGTTCATGAATAAAGATGTCTTCAAAATTTTGCGGAAATTTTCCAAGTGTTGCATGGCTCTTATCTGTGGTGGGAGTGAGTTCCTCAAATGATGGGGCATATAACGAACAGGCCTTGTTATTGGCCCTTTGGCTGCATCTTGCTCTATCATTTGGTATTTCTAGTGCATTTATGTTGCTCTGTCTCCTAGGTCTGCTATGGCTGTGGGTTGTGATTAAGGATGCTAGGTTGACTGCTGAGAGATTGTTGATGATTGTTTGTGTATTGTGTCGTGACCCTCACCTGGGCCAAAGGCTTACAGGCATAGGGCTGCCAATGTTTGTCCTTAAATAAAGAGTTACTGTCCTTGTCTCCAGCAGGGAACTCTGGGACTTGTAGTTGATTCTTTTACTCAAAGACAAAGTAGTGTGAGACCATTGGTTTTAAGGCAAAACAAGAATTTTATTTAGGTTCCCATAAGCACTAAGGTTCAACACAGACATAAGGATTATTCTCCAAGTAAATAATAACAGGAAATATATGCAACTGGAACTGAAGAAACTGAAAGAACCTTTAAACATGTGCAGCTGTTTTCAGCAAAACCATTTCAGCAAGTAAATCACAGCTTCCTTTGTTCGTCCAGCACAGCTAAATTTCTTCATTTATCATGTGCTGCTTCAGTTATCAAACTCTAGGTTAAGCAAGGGTTCTTTACCTTAGAAGAAGTTCCTGGCATTCACATGGCTAGGTAAAACCCTGCTTCTCAAAAGCTTCTTCTGTTAACACTTTTATCACCAACTTTCAAACTTCCTTCTTACACAAAGAACAGTCCATAGGAGACTCCTCAGTAACAGAATCCTGCCCAAAAGAGTCAATTTGCATTTCTTCCTGTGCTACGAAATGCTTGTCTATCTCTGGGTTTTCATTAACTCCTTCAAGCTTACTGTTCTGTAGGAACCTCTGAATTTCCTTCCACAGCTGCTCTCCCTGATATGGAATATTTGTACCTTGAGAGTGGGGCTTCTTTCCCTGGATCAATTGCCTCAATGCTTCAATTGTGTTCAACTCTGGTTCTCTGCCCTCGGCTGGGTTCTGGTCACTTCCAGTTGTAACCGTATTCACCCACCTTCTGACAGCTTGAATTCTCTGAGCTGGCTCACAAACACTCTGCACTGCAATCTGTTCCTCGTTGTCAGCAACTCTCCCAGCCACCCATCTGCTGGTTTCTGAATTAAGAGTACCTCTCTTACAAGGACTGCTTCTTCTGTTGCTGCTTCCTTTCCTGCTGGAGCCGTTCTCCAACTCGAAGTCAAACTTCCCACTTCTCCTTTTCCTCTCCTCTGAACAGGACTTATAAAGCTGTTTCCTAACTAACACTCCCCTGTCTCTGCACAGGTGATTATCATTACCCTCCAAGCCTGCACTTACGTTAGAGCTTGGGTGTGGCTTGGCTTCAGCCACTACGTGCTTCTTTCATTTGCCTGCAGTCTGAACCCTGTGAATACCTTGCCTATCTCTCTCCTTAAAGGCATATTCACTGTTTTCTTCTGTTTCCATCGGCTCAGCACAGCTCTCATCACAATTGATGAAGGATTTATATTTGATTCTTTGTGATATAGGTAACCAGTTAGTTGCTTGAGGAGTGGCATGATGTGAGCCTGATGAGACTGTCCAAGAATAAGTCTTGTTGCCGTGTTCTGTGCTAACTGAAGTGGATACAATGAGCTCTTAGAAATACCATTGTATGTCATGCTACAGTAATCAAGCATAGGTGTGATTACCACTTGGCTAACTGTATGGAAATCTGTAGGTGATAGTTGAGGGCATAGATTCTTTATGCTCCGTAACTTATAAGCGGATTGCTTTGGTGGTGCGGTTTATGTGTGGAGTGAGATTGAGCTGTTGATCTAGTGTTACACCGAGGTAATTGATCTTGGTTTTGACTGTGTTTTGGATGTTATCAATAGTGATTGTTCAGTCTCTCTGCTATGGCCTTGTCCCATCTTAGTGCCCCTTTTACCCCTCTATCATCTAATGGTTCAACTCACTCTCTCACAGGTTTTTTGTTATGAATGTATTTGAAAAAGTTTTTGTTATTTTATTTTATTTCTTTATTTATTTATTTATTACATTCTCTTATATACCGCGCTATTCTGCATCAGTGCGGTTTACATTGAACAAACTGAAATTACATTGAACAGGGAATTATAACTTGGAGATAACTATTTTACAGGGAACATGGGCTATGGAGGGTTAAGTGGCTTGCCCAAGACCAGAAGGAGCACCTGCGTTTTTGCTTCCACAGCAAGATTTTTTTTTCAAATTCTCTCTTTGCCTGTCTTTTCAATGCCTTGTATCTAATTTGCCAGTGCCTATTTTGTTTTCTGTTTTTGTCATTCGGCCCCTTTTTCCATTTCCTGAAAGTTGCTTTTTTGGCTACAACAGCCTCTCTGACCTCTCCTTTAAACCATGCTGGCAGTTTTTTTGCCATCCTTCCACTTTTCTTAAAACACGGCATACAGCTGGTCTGGGCTTTCAAGATAGTATTTTTAAGCAACATCCATGCTTGATGTAAATCTTTAACATTTGCAGCTGCTCCTTTTAGTTTTTTCTTAACTATTTTCCTCATTTTATCATAGTCTTCCTTTTGAAAGTTAAAAGGTATTATTTTGGATTTCCTTGCTGTCCTTCCTCCATTTATTATATCAAACACAATCATGCTAATATCACTGTTACCAAGTGACCATTTTAGTGACCCCATTCTGCACTGTCTTCATCCTGTTTATATCTTTTTGAAGGTGTGGTCTCCAAAATTGTATATAGCACTCCAAATGAGGTCTCACTGGAGACTTATACAAAAGCACTATCACTTCCTTTTTCCTGCTGGATATTCATCTTCCTATGCACCCAAGCCTCCTTCTGGCTTTTGCCATCACTTTTTCTACCTTGAAGGACTAGAAAGGGGGACTCTTACTTCTGGAGAGAAATCTGCAACTGTGAGTATATACTTCTGGTAATTTTCTAAAAATAATTCTTTGTATTAAAGCTACTTAATCTGTGAACCCACTGTTTTTTGTTGGATCAGTTAGGGCCTAGTAGCAGCAATTAAATTTTGAATTTAAAACACAGAGGAGAGCTTTCTGGTTACATTTCATACCCAGCAGAGAGCTTGTAGTTTAAATTTAATAGTCACTCAGGGCCAAGTAACAGCAAAGTACTTTTAGTTTAAATTTAACACACAGAAGAGAGCTTTCTGGTTAAATTTAGTACCCAGCAGAGAGCTTGTAGTTTAAATTTCATAAGAAGTTAGAGCCTAGCAGCAGCTAAGAGCTAAAATTTACATAAGAACATAAGATATGCCATACTGGGTCAGACCAAGGTCCATCAAGCCCAGTATTCTGTTTCCAACAGTGGCCAATCTAGGTCATATGTACCTAGCAGTTTCCCCAAGGGACACAGGTTCCACAATGCTTGTATTGGTTCAAGCATTGATATCCTGGGTCCCTTCTTAATAATGGCATATGGACCTTTCCTCCAGGAACTTGTCCAAACCTTTTTTAAACCCAGCTACACTAACAGCCTTTACTACATCCTCCGGTAACAAATTCCAGAGTTTGATTACACGTTGAGTGAAAAAATATTTTCTTTTATTAGTCTTAAATAGTTTACCCTGTAGCTTCATTGCATGTCCCCTAGTCTTTCTATATTCTGATAAGGTAAACAATTGATCTACCCGTTTACCCGTTCCACTCCGCTCATTAATTTATAGACTTCTATCATATCTCCCTTCAGCCGTCTCTTTTCCAGGTTAAAGAGCCCTAACCTTTTTAGCCTTTCTTCATAGGAGTATCCTTCCATCCCCTTTACCATTTTGGTGGCTCTTCTCTGTACCTTTTCTAATAACTCTATATCCGTTTTTAAGATACGGCGACCAGAATTGCACACAATATTCAAGGTGCGGTCTCACCATGGAACGATATAGAGGCATTATAATATCCTCTGTTTTATTTTCCATTCCTTTCCTTATCATACCTAGCATTCTATTTGCTCTCTTGGCCGCCGCTGCACACTGGGCCGAGGGTTTTAACATGGTATCCACAATGACGCCTAAATCTTTTTCCTGGGTGGTGGTTCCTAATGTGGAACCTTGCATCATGTAACCATAGTTTGGGTTGTTCTTCCCTAGGTGCATAACCTTGCACTTGTCCACATTAAATTTCATCTGCCATTTTGATGCCCAGTCTTCCAATTTATCAAGATCCTCTTGCAATTTTCCACAATCCTCTTGGGTTTTAACAACTTTAAATAGTTTTGTGTCATCTGCAAATTTGATAACCTCACTCGTTATTCCACTTTCCAGGTCATTTATGAATATGTCAAAAAGCAGCGGACCCAGCACAGATCCCTGGGGTACACCACTATTCACCTTTCTCCATTGGGAAAATTGGCCATTTAGCCCTACCCTCTGCTTTCTATCTTTTAACCAGTTCCTGATCCACAATAGTACACTGCCTCCTATCCCATGACTCTTTAGTTTTGCCAAAAGTCTCTCATGAGGGACCTTGTCAAAGGCTTTCTGAAAGTCCAGATACACAATATCAACCGACTCACCTTTGTCCACCTGATTATTCACTCCTTCAAAAAAACATAACAGATTAGTAAGACAAGATCTTCCTTGTCTAAAGTCATGATGGCTGTCTCTCATTCGTTCATGACTATCTACATGCTGAGTAATTTTATTCTTTATGATGGTTTCTATCATTTTTCCCGGTATTGACGTCAGGCTCACCGGTCTGTAGTTTCCAGGATCACCCCTGGAACCCTTTTTAAAAATTGGTGTTACATTGGCGATTCTCCAATCTTCAGGTATTAGAGATGATTTTAATGATAGTTCACAGATTACTAATAGCAGGTCTGCAATCTCATATTTCAGTTCTTTCAATACCCTTGGATGTATACCATCCGGCCCAGGTGATTTGCTACTCTTCAGCTTATCTAATAGTTGTAATACATCTTCTCGATGTATCGATATTTCCTTCAATTCTTCTGCACCTTTAAATACCACTTCAGTCATGGGTAACATCCCTACATCTTCCTCAGTAAAGACTGAAGCAAAGAATTTGTTCAGTCTCTCCGCTATCGCCTTGTCGCCTCTTAGTGCTCCTTTAACCCCTTTATCATCTAATGGACCAACTGACTCTCTCACAGGTTTTTTGCTACGAATGTACTTGAAAAGGTCTTTACTTCGCGTTTTTGCTTCTGCAGCAAGCTTCTTCTCAAATTCTCCCTTTGCCTGCCTTATCAATGCCTTGCATTTGACTTGCCAGTGCTTGTGCTGTTTCCAGGTTTCGTCATTTGGCTCTTTTTTCCATTTCCTGAAAGATGCTTTTTTGGCAACAACAGCCTCTCTGACCTCGACTTTAAACCATGCTGGCAGTTTTTTGGACTTCTTTCCACTTTTCTTAAAGCTGGTCTGGGCTTCCAAGATAGTATTTTTCAACAACAGCCAAGCCTGATGTACGTCTTTAACCTTTGCAACTGCTCCTTTTAGTTTTTTCTTGACTGTTTTCCTCATTTTATCATAGTCTCCCTTTCAAAAGTTAAAAGGTAGTACTGTGGATTTCCTTACTATCGCTCCTCCACTAATTAAATCAAAGGCGATCATGCTATGATCACTATTGCCAAGTGGCCCCAACAACCTTATCTCTTGCACTAGATCTGGTGTTCCACTAAGGATTAGGTCTAATATGGCTTCCCCTCTGGTCGGTTCATGAACCAGCTGCTCCAAGAAGCAGTCATTTATTTCATCTAGGAACTTTATCTCCCTAGCATGTCCTGACGTGACACTGACACAGTCGATACCGGGGTAGTTGAAATCACCCATTATTATTACTGTGCTGTAACTTTTGTTAGCTTCCTTGATTTCTTTGAGCATTTCATCATCCATTTGGTCATTCTGGCCAGGCGCTCGATAGTACACCTCCACTGCCATTGCCTTCCCCCTTTTACATGGAATTTCATTCCATATAGATTCTACAGCAGATTTTGTTTCCTGCAAAACTTTAATCCTTTCTTACTCAATGCCCTCTCTAACATAGAGAGCAACCCCTCCACCAATTTGATCAGCTCTATCATTACGATATAGTTTGTACCCAGGTATCACAGTGTCCCTCCACCATGTCTCTGATATTCCAATCATATCTAACCTTTCATTTAGTGCTATATATTCTAACTCTCCCATCTTATTTTTTAGACTTCTAGCATTTGCATACAAGCATTTTAGAGAATGTATTTTATCCATATTAATTTGTCTGTTAGACATGACTAATTTGGGATCTTTAAGCTCTGTCTGCTCCATACTTGAGGGCATTTGGGCTACTTTACTCTTTTGTGGAACCTCTCTGCTTTTGGTAGTATCCTTCAAAGATACATTCTTCCGAACCATCTGCTCTTGGGCGACTGACGGCTTTCCCCTAATATCTAGTTTAAAAGCTGCTCTATCTCCTTTTTAAAGGTTAATGCCAGCAGCCTGGTTCCATCCCGGTTAAGGTGAAGCCCATCCCTTCGGAAGAGCCTCTCCTTTCCCCAGAATGTTCCCCAGTTCCTAACAAATCCAAACCCCTCATCTCTGCACCATTGTCTCATCCACGCATTGAGACTCCGGAGCTCTGTCTGCCTTTTGGGTCCTGCGCGTGAACAGGAAGCATTTCGGAGAATGCTACCCTAGAAGTTCTGGATTTCAACTTCCTACCTAAAAGCCTAAATTTAGCCTCCAGAACCTCCCTACCACATTTTCCTATGTCATTGGTACCGACATGTACCAAGACAGCAGACTCCTCCCCAGCACTATCTAAGACCTTATCTAGGTGGCGCGTGAGGTCCGCTACCTTCGCACCAGGCAGGCATGTTACCAGGCGATCCTCACGTCCACCAGCCACCCAGCTATCTACATGCCTAATGATCGAATCACCAACTATAACGGCTGTCCTAACCCTTCCCTCATGGGCACATGGCCCTGGAGAAACTTCCTCGGTGCGAGAGGGTTTTACATCACCTGGAGGACAGGTCCTAGTTACAGGATCACTTCCTGCCACACCAGGGTGATGCTCTCCTGTCACGTGACCTCTCTCCTCCATGGCAACAGGGATGCTGCCAGACTGGAGGTGGGACTTCAGGACTATATCCCTGTAGGTCTCGTCTTTGTACCTCTCTGTCTGTCTTATGCTTTCCAAGTCTGCTACTTTAGCCTCTAGAGAACGGACTCGTTCCCTGAGAGCAAAGAGCTCCTTGCACCTAGTGCACACGTAAGACCTCTCACCAACTGGGAGAAAATCATACATGTGACACTCAATGCAAAAGACTGGAAAGCCCCCATCCCGCTGCTGGACTGCTGTCTGCATCTTAGTTTTAAGTTTGTGTTTAGATCTAAGTTCTTTACTTACTAAGGGTTGCTATGGATAGTTATACTATGGATAAATTATAGCTCTTAGCTGGTGCTAGGCTCTAACTTCTTATGAAATTTAAAGTACAAGCTCTCTGCTGGGTTCTAAATTTAACCAGAAAGCTCTTTTCTGTGTTGTAAATTTAAGCTAAAAGAACTTTGCTGATGCTAGGCCCTGAGTGACTATTAAATGTAAACTACAAGCTCTCTGCTGGGTTCCAAAATTTAAATCAAATCAGAATTTAGCTTGCCTCAGCAGCACAAGACAGGGTACTGTGTAGCAGCCCTCTTTTAATAAGTGTTATTTCCCTCCCTCCCCACACCCACCCTCCCCTGGGATAATCATAGCTTTATAGGTACTTACACATTTATTTATTTATTTATTTATTTGCGTTTCTTATATACCGCACTATTTGCGATCAGCGCGGTTTACATAGAACAAACAGTATCCGACAATATACAAAAGTCAGGTCATTACATTGAACAGGAACAAGTAACTTGGACAACAGGGTAAGCTATATACATCTGCGATACGTTGAGTAAGGTAAATTATATACATGTACAAATGAAATTATTAGGTATTGGTTATTCTTGGGGGTGCCCTAATAATGATGGCTGGGGTTCAGGGGAGTCAGTGAGGTATTTGATAAAGAGAAAGTGTTTCAAGGCCTTCCTGAACAGGCTCAAGTTGGGGATTGCTCTGATGTATGGTGGTAGGGAGTTCCAGAGACTTGGGACGCATAGTCTGAAGGCTCTATTCAATGTTGCTTTGGTGCATTTTGTCATGTCTCTCGGTATAACTAGGATGTTGGCTGCTGAGGATCTCCTTAGCCTGTTAGGTGTGGGTGGATGGATGATGTCACTTAGTGAAGAGGAGGAGAGCCCCTTGGTGGCCTTGAATGTCATCACTAAGATCTTGTAACTGATCCTGGCTTGAATGGGGAGCCAGTGAAGCTGCTTTAGGAGGGGTGTGATATGCTCTCTTCTCGGAGTTCCAAAGAGAATCCGCGCAGCACTATTCATGGCATGTTGTAGGGAGTTCATGGTGGCCTGAGGGAGTCCTTGTAGGATGGCGTTTGCATAATCAAAGTGTGGAATAGTGAGGGCTTGATAGATGGTGCGGAAGTCGCTTGGTTCAAGTAATGGGCATAGGTGTCTAAGGGATCTGATCTTGAAGTAGATCGCTCTGACGGTGTTGGCTATGTGTTGCTTCATGTTGAGATTCTGATCCAGTGTGACTCCGAGATAGCGTATAGCTGATTTTACTTGCAACTCGGCGTTGTTCACTTTCAAGTAGCTGGGTGGTGTGAACTCTGGATTTCTGGAGATGAACAAGACCTCTGTTTTCTTGTGTTGGATGCGCAGATTTTGAGATAGGAGCCATTCGGATATTGTGTTGAAGCACTTAGTCAGAGGGGTAAGGTCTGGGCAGTCCAGGGATATCGGCAGGTAAAGTAGGACATCGTCGGCGTATATCATGCAACTCACATTGAACGATCTGATGATGTTACAGATGGGTTGGATATAGATGTTAAACATAAGTGATGATAGGGAGGATCCTTGAGGAACTCCTTGACTTTATAGGAATGGTTCAGATGTGGACCCGTTTGCTCGAACGTATTGCCATCTTCCAGACAGGTAGGATCTGCACCACTCAAGAGCTGTTCCACTGATGCCTTTTTCTCTCAGCCTACAAAGGAGAATTTCGTGGCAGACCAAGTCAAAGGCCGCCGCTATATCTAAAAAAGATGAGTGCGAAACCTTGATGTATGTTGTCGATGCCTGAAATTATGGTGTTGAAGAGCGTTGTGAGAAGAGTTTCCACTCCGTGTGACTCTCTGAAACCATGTTGTGATGAATCTAGGGGGGCGTTGGTATCGATATGATCTTGTAACTGTTTGTAGACTATCTTTTCAATGATTTTGGCAAGCATCGGGATGCTGGAAATGGGCCTGTATGACTCCACCTTTTGTGGGTCTAATTTGGAGTTCTTCAATAGAGGTCTAACAGAGGTTTGTTTGAGAGTAGAGGGGAAAGACCCAGTGCTAAAGGATAGGCCTATCATATTGGCTAAGATCGGGGCGAGGTCACATCGCAAATCCCTTATCCAGAATGCTGGACAGGGGTCCGAGTATGCAGTGGAGGTATTTAGAGTTGAGATGGTGTCTTCTATAACTCTATTTGAAGGTGTAACAAAGGTAGTTAGAGATGCTGAGAATTCTTGAACGTTGGGGGGGTTCGGTATCTCCATTTTGTCAGTCTTGCACAGTTTAGATTGCATAAAGATGGCATAGTCCTGCGGGTGTATACTTCCAGGGTGCTCTGGGGTGGGTTCCTTAGCAAGGGATTTAACCAAGTTGAAGAGGTTGTGCGGCTTATTTAATGACCTTTTCAGGGTGTCTGTGTGGTGTTGCTTCATTTTGGCTATGACGGCGTTTCGATGTGTGTGTAGATGCTGGGTATATGCTGCTTGGTCACTGCTAGTATGTGACTTCCTCCAGCGCTTTTCTAGTCTCCGTAGGAGGGTTAGTGATGCCCTTAAGTCAGCTGTGAACCATGGTGCTGACAATCTTCTGTTTGGTGCTTTAGTTGTTGGGGGACGGATTGCGATTGCGCTGAGTTTGCTGTTCCAGGTGGAGATCAGTTTCCTCTAGATCTAGTGAGGTCTTATCAAGGAGTGTGTTCGTTTCAGCCAGTATACGTTCTCTGTTGAACGGGTGAAAACATCTGGCAGTTGGGTTAGAGTTCTTGCTTGAATACTCATTGGGTCTTTGTGACTTGAAGAGGGTAGGTATCTGGAAAGTAATGAGCTTGTGGTCAGACCATGGTACTGCTGTTAATGAAAGTGTGATGTTTTGTGATTGCTGAAACACTGCTTGTGGGGCGAATATGAGGTCGAGAATGTTACCCTTTGAGTGTGTGGGTTCTTGTACCAGTTGGGTGTATCCCAAGATGTCTAGTGCTTCTATGAATGCAGCTGCTTGATTGTCCTGTAGGGAAGGCAGATTGAAGTCGCCTAGGATCCAATTTGGTTTATTTGGACCCTGGGTGTTGGATGCTATGTTTATGATGTTAGAGAGGTTGTCTGGATTTGCAGAAAGTGCTCTGTAAATCAAGTTTATAGAGCAGTTGTTGTTGGAGATAGTTATTGTTTCAAGGGTGTTGATGCTGTTGGCTTCAACCAATTTGAACTGAAGGTCCGATCTGGTGATGATGATCACTTCTCCACCCCTTTTATTCTGCCTGTGGCTGGTGAAAGCAACAAAGTTGGGTGGTAGAAGTTGATTAAGTATAGTGTTGTCCTCCGGTGAGAGCCAGGTCTCAGTGATCATGATGATGTCTAGTTTATGATACATTATCGTTTCAGTGATTGCTGGCCATTTTTTGCGAAGTGAGCGAGAGTTAATGAGTGCACACTTCAGGCTACTAGTGTATGGGCATTTACTTTGCTTGGTTTTTAAAGAATTTTGTAGTGGAATATGTATTAGATGGTGGCGGTATGGATAGCTAGTTCCATAAGAGTGGTTGTGGGAGTCGTCTGGCCATTTTCTTCCACTGGTAGAAACTATTGGGATGTGATTCTGTGTTGTAAATAGTGCCAGTGAGGAAGATGGCAAGATTGTGAGTAGAAGGTAGAGACTCATTAGGGTGATGATTATATGCTCCATTTTGAATCTTACTGAGCCAGTCCAGGTGAGGCAGGGGGGGTGAGTTTGGTGTGACCCTGACTAAGGATATTTTATTTAGGTGGCTGTATCTTCTGAGGTGCAGGAAAGGAGAGTGAGTGCCCTTTCATAGTTGTGTGTTATGGCAGGAGTAGAATTTTACTAAAAATAATAATAGAAGGAACACTATGATCCACAGTGGCAGTGGAACACAATGATTAAAGTAGCAATGGAATACAGTGCTATACAGTAGTAGCAATGGAATACAGTGATATGCAGTAGTGGCAATGGAATACAGTGATATGCAGTAGTAGCAATGGAACACAATGATATGCAGTAGTAGCAATGGAACACAATGATACACAGTAGCAATGGCAGGGAGAAGTAAGGCTAAACAACGGAAAAGATAGGAATCTGATGATACCGAATAATAGCAGTGGGTGATGCGGCTTAGTGACTGATTCTGCTTTTTCTATTGTGATCAAAATGGCGTTTTACCATGTAGGGAGCAGGTGATGTTATCTGTGCATGGTAACGGATAAGGACTATCTCTGGGGATATTATAAAGTACCTGAGATACTGTTTCTGCCGTCAGAGGAGAGTTGTTGACACAGGCGATGGAGGGTTGTTGGTGCAGGACGGGAAAGTGACTATTCAGTCCTGCCTTCACGGTCCACGCCTAAGGGCCACGCCAAAGGGCCCTCTGGCGAGGCCCTCAGACGCGGGTCCGCCAGGCGCGGGCGCGCCCGATGGCGCGAACTTTTAAAAGTTCCTGGCTGGAGCCCCGATTGGGCAAGATGTTGTTGCAGCTCCTCCTGCCGCTTGAGGCTCAATCCCCCGACTGGGGAGAGCTGATGAAGGCGGCGGGTGCACAGGGACCACGCGCCCAATGGCGCGAACTTTTAAAAGTTCCTGGCTGGAGCCCCGATTGGGCAAGATGTCGTTGCAGCTCCTCCTGTCGCTTGGGGCTCAATCCCCCGACTGGGGAGAGCTGATGAAGGCGGCGGGTGCACAGGAGGTGCTTTCAGGTGAAGCTCATTACCCAAATCAGTCATACACTAAGGACCTGAGATTAATTAAGCTTCAGGTGAACAAGGTATATTAAACGTATTAGGTACAGTTTTATTGGTATAAATACCCATAGCAACCCCTAGTAAGTAAGAACTTAAAGATCTAGACACAAACTTAAAACTAAGATGCAGACAGCAGTCCAGCAGCGGGATGGGGGCTTTCCAGTCTTTTGCATTGAGTGTCACATGTATGATTTTCTCCCAGTTGGTGAGAGGTCTTACGTGTGCACTAGGTGCAAGGAGCTCTTTTCTCTCAGGGAACAAGTCCGTTCTCTAAAGGCTAAAGTAGCAGACTTGGAAAACATAAGACAGACAGAGAGGTACATAGACGAGACCTACAGGGATATAGTCCTGAAGTCCCACCTCCAGTCTTGCAGCACCCCTGTTGCCATGGAAGAGAGAGGTCACGTGACATGAGAGCATCACCATGGTGTGGCAGGAAGTGATCCTGTAACTAGGACCTGTCCTCCAGGTGATGTAAAACCCTCTCGCACCGAGGAAGTTTCTCCAGGGCCATGTGCCCATGAGGGAAGGGTTAGGACAGCCGTTATAGTTGGTGATTCGATCATTAGGCATGTAGATAGCTGGGTGGCTGGTGGACGTGAGGATCGCCTGGTAACATGCCTGCCTGGTGCGAAGGTAGCAGACCTCATGCGCCACCTAGATAAGGTCTTAGATAGTGCTGGGGAGGAGTCTGCTGTCTTGGTACATGTCAGTACCAATGACATAGGAAAATGTGGTAGGGAGGTTCTGGAGGCAAAATTTAGGCTTTTAGGTAGGAAGCTGAAATCCAGAACTTCCAGGGTAGCATTCTCTGAAATGCTTCCTGTTCCACGCGCAGGACCCAAAAGGCAGGCAGAGCTCCGGAGTCTCAATGCGTGGATGAGACAATGGTGCAGAGATGAGGGTTTCGGATTTGTTAGGAACTGGGGAACATTCTGGGGAAAGGAGGGGCTCTTCCGAAGGGATGGGCTTCACCTTAACCGGGATGGAACCAGGCTGCTGGCATTAACCTTTAAAAAGGAGATAGAGCAGCTTTTAAACTAGATATTAGGGGAAAGCCGACAGTGGCCCAAGAGCGGATGGTTCGGAAGAATGTATCCTTGAAGGATACTACCAAAAGCAGAGAGGTTCCACAAAAGAGTAAAGTAGCCCAAATGCCCTCAAGTATGGAGCAGACAGAGCTTAAAGATCCCAATTTACCCATGTCTAACAATAGCCAAATTAACATGAATAAAATACATTCTCTAAAATGCTTGTATGCAAATGCTAGAAGTCTAAAGAATAAGATGGGAGAGTTAGAATATATAGCACTAAATGAAAGGTTAGATATGATTGGAATATCAGAGACATGGTGGAAGGAGGACAACCAGTGGGACACTGTGATACCTGGGTACAAACTATATCGTAATGATAGAGCTGATCAAATTGGTGGAGGGGTTGCACTCTATGTTAGAGAGGGCATTGACTCAGAAAGGATTAAAGTTTTGCAGGAAACAAAATCTGCTGTAGAATCTATATGGATTGAAATTCCATATAAAAGGGGGAAGGCGATGTCAGTGGGGGTGTACTATCGAGCACCTGGCCAGAATGACCAAATGGATGATGAAATGCTCAAAGAAATCAAGGAAGCTAACAAAAGTTACAGCACAGTAATAATAATGGATGATTTCAATTACCCCGGTATCGACTGGGTCAGTGTCACGTCAGGACATGCTAGGGAGATAAAGTTCCTAGATGAAATAAATGACTGCTTCTTGGAGCAGCTGGTTCATGAACCGACCAGAGGGGAAGCCATATTAGACCTAGTCCTTAGTGGAACACCAGATCTAGTGCAAGAGATAAGGGTGTTGGGGCCACTTAGCAATAGTGATCATAGCATGATCGCCTTTGATTTAATTAGTGGAGGAGGGATAGTAAGGAAATCCACAGTACTACCTTTTAACTTTCGAAAGGGAGACTATGATAAAATGAGGAAAACAGTTAAGAAAAAACTAAAAGGAGCAGTTGCGAAGATTAAAGACGTACATCAAGCTTGGGTGTTGTTGAAAAATACTATCTTGGAAGCCCAGACCAGCTGTATTCCACGCTTTAAGAAAAGTGGAAGGAAGTCCAAAAAACTGCCAGCATGGTTTAAAGGTGAGGTCAGAGAGGCTGTTGTTGCCAAAAAAGCATCTTTCAGGAAATGGAAAAAAGAGCCAAACGACGAAACCTGGAAACAGCACAAGCACTGGCAGGTCAAATGCAAGGCATTGATAAGACAGGCAAAGAGAGAATTTGAGAAGAAGCTTGCTGCGGAAGCAAAAACGCAAAATAAAGACCTTTTCAAGTACATTCGTAGCAAAAAACCTGTGAGAGACTCAATTGGTCCATTAGATGATAAAGGGGTTAAAGGAGCACTAAGAGGCGACAAGGCAATAGCGGAGAGACTGAATGAATTCTTTGCTTCGGTCTTTACTGAGGAAGATGTAGGGATGTTAACCATGACTGAAGTGGTATTTAAAGGTGCGGAAGAATTGAAGGAAATATCGATACATCAGGAAGATGTCTTACAACTATTAGATAAACTGAAGAGTAGCAAATCACCTGGGCCGGATGGTGTACATCCAAGGGTGTTGAAAGAACTGAAATATGAGATTGCAGAACTGCTAGCAGTAATCTGTGAACTATCATTAAAATCATCTCTAATACCTGAAGATTGGAGGATCGCCAATGTAACACCAATTTTTAAAAAGGGTTCCAGGGGTGATTCGGGAAACTACAGACTGGTGAGCCTGACGTCAGTACCGGGAAAAATGGTAGAAACCATCATAAAGAATAAAATTACTCCTCATGTAAATAGTCGCAACCTAATGGGAGACAGCCAACATGGCTTTAGACAAGGAAGATCTTGTCTTACTAATTTGTTATGTTTTTTTGAAGGAGTGAATAAACAGGTGGATAAAGGTGAGTCGGTTGATATTGTGTATCTGGACTTTCAGAAAGCCTTTGACAAGGTCCCTCATCAGAGACTTTTGGCAAAACTAAAGAGTCATGGGATAGGAGGCAGTGTACTATTGTGGATCAGGAACTGGTTAAAAGAGAAAGCAGAGGGTAGGGCTAAATGGCCAATTTTCCCAATGGAGAAAGGTGAATAGTGGTGTACCCCAGGGATCTGTGCTGGGTCCGCTGCTTTTTGACATATTCATAAATGACCTGGAAAATGGAATAACGAGTGAGGTTATCAAATTTGCAAATGACACAAAACTATTTAAAGTTGTTAAAACCCAAGAGGATTGTGAAAAATTGCAAGAGGATCTTGATAAATTGGAAGACTGGGCATCAAAATGGCAGATGAAATTTAATGTGGACAAGTGCAAGGTTATGCACCTAGGGAAGAACAACCCAAACTATGGTTACACGATGCAAGGTTCCACATTAGGAACCACCACCCAGGAAAAAGATTTAGGCGTCATTGTGGATACCATGTTAAAACCCTCGGCCCAGTGTGCAGCAGCGGCCAAGAGAGCAAATAGAATGCTAGGTATGATAAGGAAAGGAATGGAAAATAAAACAAAAGATATTATAATGCCTCTATATCATTCCATGGTGAGACCGCACCTTGAATATTGTGTGCAATTCTGGTCACCGTATCTTAAAAAGGATATATAGCGATTTTAGAAAAGGTACAGAGAAGAGCCACCAAAATGGTAAAGGGAATGGAAGGATACTCCTATGAAGAAAGGCTAAAAAGGTTAGGGCTCTTTAACCTGGAAAAGAGACGGCTGAGGGGAGATATGATAGAAGTCTATAAATTAATGAACGGAGTGGAACGGGTAAACGTAGATCGATTGTTTACCTTATCAGAATATAGAAAGACTAGGGGACATGCAATGAAGCTACAGGGTAAACTATTTAAGACTAATAAAAGAAAATATTTTTTCACTCAACGTGTAATCAAACTCTGGAATTTGTTACCGGAGGATGTTGTAAAGGCTGTTAGTGTAACTGGGTTTAAAAAAGGTTTGGACAAGTTCCTGGAGGAAAGGTCCATAAACCATTATTAAGAAGTGACCGAAGATATCAATGCTTGACCCAGTACAAGCATTGTGGAACTTGTGTCTCTTGGGGAAACTGCTAGGTACATATGACCTAGATTGGCCACTGTTGGAAACAGAATACTGGGCTTGATGGACCTTGGTCTGACCCAGTATGGCATATCTTATGTTCTTATGTTCTTATGTTACCTGTTTGTTCATTTTGAAGTATGCGATAAGATCGCCCCCAAATCGTGCTCTTCTTTTGTGCATTGAGGTGCTTCACCCCCTATACTATGTTTCTCCCTTGGGTGTCTGCAGGCCAAATACATTCAAAGATAGTTTAGCAAAACAACCCCAATAAATGATTAATACCTACTCCTATAGGGCTATATCTACTAACAAACCTAACAGGAGGAGTGGTCTAGTGGTTAGGACAAGGTACTTCAGGCCAGAGAGCCAGGGGTTCAAGTCCCACCTGGGGACAGCAATTTCAGGCCGGAGGGTCTGGGATTTCTAGTCCTATAGGCAGTCCTTGTGGTCTTGGGCAAGCCACTTAACCCTCCATTGCCCATGTTCCCTGTAAGTGTTAGCATATGTGTCTCATATCCCCTTGTGTTAAATGTATCCCCCAATTGACTGCTTTGACCCAGTGAAAAGCAGGATATAAATACAGCTAAATAAATATGCCTGCATCACCAACAACTTTAGCATCCATCCATCTCAAACTACTTCTTTAGATAAAATACCAATGAACCATTTTAAAATCACATGAGAAGCTTATTCATAAAAAACTCTGTATTCAGCCTGTTTATTCAACCCTAAAAGCATCATGGTATTAAATGTAAAAATCTTTGTTTGCTCCCATTGTAATTAATGATGCTCATAATCACCTCACCAAATCTTCAAATCCAACTGTTTAAAAACAAGGAAATGAAAATCTGCTACTGAATGACCACAATCCAATTAATGCTATGCATGTATTATGTGGACAAGGTTTGATATTGTAAAGGTAATGGATTTGCTTGATAAAGAAGCCAATTCTGAGATGTGCATCCCCAGACATATGTCCAGACATCCTGACAGCCAAATGATGTACCCGATTCTGCTCTCTGGGGAGCTAGACAGCCCTATGGGAGCAGAATCACGGCATAAGGCTGGGATGTCTAGGTTGTGCCCCAATTCAGGTATCCCGAACATCATGACACTTAACCGGCTAGCCCAGCCAGGCTTTGCATGGGGCTGCGATGCCATGGTGTCATGTTGCCAAGGCACCATGCAGGAATCACAATCCCCGGCAGATTCAGAAAAGTTGCTTTCCCCACAGCCAGACCCCTGATTGAGCCTACTGTGGCCAGGGTCAGGCTATGGGGAACCCAGAGCACCCCTTTATCTCCCATTCCCCAGCTGGACCCCACATCTTCCAACATCCAGGTAGACTTATTCCACCTCTGAGGTGGAATAAGTCCCCCTTCCAAATGGCTGACCCCGGATGTACAGGGCTGACCTCGGAATCGGCCCTGTACGTCCAAGGTAGGTGTCATGGCTCCGGCCTGCTCTCATGCCTCCCTCGGCCTATCCCCTCCCTCCCCCATCTCTGCTATATGCACGGGGAACTCTGTCAGCTGCATCGCCACTCAAGCGTTTAGTGGGGAAGGATGTCCAAACCGGACGTCCATCCTCACTAAATACTGCTCTGAATCAACCCCAAAGGAGTGACCAATAATCTACACAGCGATTTTCATAAAAGATCATGAGCAGTTTAGTATTATCTGAGGAACTTACACCAATTTTCTAAAGTGAACGTATAATGGTGCTTTCATGTATGAAAATGGCCAAAGAAGATAAAGTACTGCAGATACTTGCATTTTATTTTTAGAACCTTCTTCTCTAAATGTAGACAATTCTCAAATAGCCCATTTCTATGAGTAAAACACAGCTTTACCTATGAAAAAAGTTTTTAAATTGACCTCCGCAGGTTTATTGTTATTTTTTATTTGTTTTTAAGATTTATATTCTACTCATCGTAATCATGAGATTACAAAATTAAGACAATTCTCGGAAGCAACACAGCAAAGCAACCATACAATCTAACATAAAATTATCAAACAGCAAGTTACCATGTTAAGTAAACTGCAATTTAATAATAAATAATAAAACAAAATACACAATCATAAAATACAGCACAGAATTATCCATAGCCTAATAAGACTAATAATGGCATTTATCAACTACCACACTAAAATGCCAAAGAAATATAAAAATGATCAATAATCCTCTGCATTGATCAGTTATCATGTGATAATCAGTTGCAAAGAAGGGAAAAAGACCTCAGCAAATCAATAGGATCATTGTTCCGGTCTCAACAATTTTTACCATCATAAGTCAGAAAAGCCTTCCACCATCCTGTTTATTTAATATACATATTTTCTTAAATTTAGGGGTATGTTTACTAAACCGCATTAACGTAGCAGCGGCTACGTTAACGCGCATTAAGGGTACCTAACGCACGTTAAAGTAACTGTCCGTGGTAAGTCCTGCAGAGGGCAGAGAGAGGGCAGAGAGAAAGGGTCAATGGGCGGGGAGTGGGCGGGGAGAGGCTTCTGCTACACTAACGCGGGGAACTGAAGGGTTGAACATTACTGGGACTGAAAACCTGTCGTTAGATGCAGATATGCAGGAGGGTGAAACTATTTAAGCGTCAGCAATGTACAACATAGGCAGGGAGCCCAAGAAACGTGATAGTAGTGATCCATATGCAGCAACAGCATAGTGCCCAAGTATGAAAGGCCACTATGGCGATGGTGCAAATTAGGCATAGGGGGCTGCAGGCAGAACATGTAGTGGGGGAAGCTGGGGCACAGGGTGGACTAGGCTGTCACCTAGATGGCACATAGGAAAATAGAAACTGGAAAACAGCAAGACAGCAGCTGACAAAGGCCAAACACAATCCACCTACATCTACCTGGTCCACTCAAGCCAATAGTTGCTAGGGCACTGACCTGACATCCCCACAGCCATACCTACCCCATGTGGAAGGGACATAATATTGCTAGGCGATGATGGGGGGATGTGAGGATGGTCATGTATGCCTCCCCACCCAGACCCCGTTCCCTAGGCAACTGCCTACCTGCACAGTGGATGGCCTGGGACTGCACACTACCGGCACCGACAGAATATGGCCAGGCAGCATGGCAAGGGGGCGTGTGTTGGTGCTGGAGGGGGCAGTGGCACCTGCCTGCAGTGCACCCAGGCCATGCCCTGTACCAGTACATGGTGTGCAGTGCAACAGAGAAGGTCTGGCTGAGGAGAAGTAAAAGTAGCCACAGGGACTGCTGTGTTGCTGTGCCCACACTGTGGTGCAGTACACATAGCCAGTGTGCTCTGGAGCAGAGGGGCACAGGTTCAGGTCCCAGCTGTTGATCCTGCAGAGCAGGTCCCTTTATTTTACCCTACAATGCAAATACAATATCAACATGTGCAATCCACAAAGAAGCAGCCAACAGGGGTGCAAACACCCACTCACACAGGCTCCATTATACGAATCTTCATGCAGAGTCAGGCTGTTGGCCCCAGCATGGAGCCACAGTCACCACCGTAGCACTGCTACTACCCCCTGTACAGTCTGGCAATGTCAGCACAGTGATCAGGGCGGGCAGGGCTGCAAACCACCCTTATCTTTTCACAATGCTGCAATAGGTGTGTGTGTGTGTGTGTGTTTGTGTGTATCCATTGTTTCGTGGCTGCCAACACCTCACTGGGCCCACAATGTCCCACTATTACCAGCATTAGCCTGTAAATGTGCATGATGAGGAGCAAGGTATTGTGGGTATGGCCCGGGCAGGGCAGACTGGGCAGGATGCATCTGCAGAGGGTGTAGGGCAATAGCTGGGACATTGTAGTGCCCAGCCATCACCTGCATGGACAAGGTGGCCACAGCATGTCTTACTGTTAGGGCACTCGAACACTGACCAGTGATCATGGCACGGCTATGTTCCCATATAGTACTACATAGTATTTGTCTCAAGTGATATATGTGTGCCCCCCTGTTCTGGGGGCCAGTCACTGGGGCACCTGCCAGGTGCCTGTGCTATACAACCCAGATCTGCATGTGCATAGGTCTACTGTGAACATTCAGGATAGACTGGCTAGCGGAGTGTCCGTAGTTAGTTCATGCATGGCCGGGACACCTGCCATGGTGCAGCAGGTACAGTCTGACTATGCCAGTTGCTGGTGAATGTCAGACCATGGTTGGGGGCTGGGGAACAGCTGTAGTCCTAGGACTTGTGGGAGCACAAGGGGAGGGCAATGGACAGGCAGTCTACTGTAGTGCGCAATACTGAGGCGAACGCTTGTTGCATCGTATGCGTGTTACGGTGAACATGTATTGCAGCGCTCATGATACTACGTGTGACGTCTGTTTGGGACATGCATTGTTACGCGCCATAATCTGACCACATATGCTAAGGTGTCTAGACGTATCTCATAAGGCACATAGAAAGCTCTGTACCATCACACGCGTTATTGTGCACACTGCGAGTCAGATGCCCTGCTACGTGCATTCTCCGCAACGAGCATACGACGCAATGCACTAGGAAACAGTAGTGCGTGATAAACTAGCAGACATGATTGCCACTTGGTGGAACATATTTGCATTGTGCTTGTTGTGGTTGTTTGGAATAGTGTTTGCAGACGTGCATGGTGCCAGCATAGGTTGTGGGTTTGGGTCCCACAGGTTCCCTTTTCTTTCGTTTGTTCTGCTCTCCTTACCATACAATGGCTCCAGCTTTGTCCCTTCTCCACACACCCTTCCCTCTCTTCACTGTACACTGCAGTGTCCCCTCCATGCAGCCTATCTGTCACATGCTAGCTGTTACATATGCTCCCTTTCATTGGGTTGTTTGGGTGGGCAGGTGGCTCAGTGGTTTGGTATTGGTGTTGGTGAGCTGTGTTTGGGATCTTCAGCGTACTGGTTTGATTCCCTCTTACTCATTTTTGGATTCCCTGCCCATTTTGCCCTTATACAGACACCATCCACACAGCTGGCCCTTCAGACCGACCCCTGACGCCCTTTCAGTTACCGTTGTTTACTCCTCTGCATGCTGGGTTCACTGCACACCATTTCATGGTGTGTGTGCATGTGTTAACTGTGGCTCACGTCCCCATTACAGACTGCGATATCAGCTGCCTGTGGTCTATGGCCTTACACCTTCAGCTCCGTTTCTCATGTGGCACCATGTCTGCACATTCCTCAGCGTGTCTTCTACTGTCAGCGCACCTTAGATTGCAACCCCTTCAGACGCGCTGCTGCTTCCCGTCGGCTGTGGTGTTAATGTGTGGGGGGTCCATGGTGCACTCTTACGCGTGTTACGCGCCTTGTAACGCGTGCTACCTGACATGTCTTGCTTTACCGATGCACCGCCCACTCCTTTATATGGTCATCCGTAACATTACTGGGGAACTTAATGACGGTAACATTACCGGGGTTTAGTAAACATACATCTTAGTTTTTTTCAAGCATATAAAATGGTATAAATCAAATTGGCCAACACTTATCTTGAAGAAAATTTGTCATCCAATATCTCCCACTCTGACACTGGCAGCATTTCGCAGAAGCATCATGGAGCGTACCTTCAAAGAAAACTGTATTGTTAATGAACTTGCTATAATAATAACATATTCCATCCCAACAACCATCACTTTACCAAAAGCTATAAACCATATACTATAATATTATAATCCATGCTACTCAAAAGAGTTAAAATAAATATCTGAGCCCAGAATAAACTATCATAATCAGTATCTCTCTGCTTAACTTATCATTATCAAAGAAAAAATCCCCAATGGTCCAATAATATATATATAGATGGAGGAGTTCAAGGAGACCTACATTTATCCATGAGAGGCGTTCCAGAATGTATCATTTTGGATACGCTTTTTGGATGACATCTTTTTCTTGTGGATGGACTCTTTGGCTTCTTTGCAAGAATTTGTTTCGTGGCTTAACACTATAAAGCCCAATATTAAATTCACTGCACTTATAGAGTCTCACACTATTGAGTTTTTAGATGTTTAAGTCCATCTAACACCTTTGGGACTGCAAATGAGCCTATACCACAAACCTGTCCAGCGCAACATATTGCTGTGATATCACAGTCATCATCCTGTTCTGCTATGTCGTGACCTGCCATATGGCCAGTTCCTAAGGCTTCACCAGGTTTGCTCTACCATCATGGTGTTCCACAAACATGCAGAAGACCTGTGCAATCATCTTATTTGTCAGTGGTATCCTCGCAAAATAGTGGCTAGGGCATACAAAAGGGCCCACCAGTGACACAAAGAATGGTTGTTTCTACCCCAGACTGGGGAATTTCAAGAAGATCAGATCATTGGAGTATTGCCATTCATGCAGAACATCCATTAGGTGGTTTCAGTACAACGTAAACATTGGCCTATTTTGCAATTGCACACATGTTTTCAAAAACCTTTAAGGTTTGCTTATTCTTGTGAGACTAATCTTTGTGACCGGTTAGTGCAGTCTACCATAATAGTAGATCGTCCTATACAAGCTCATGATAACCCAGGTCATCAAGCATGTAGCAAATGTCAGTACTGTGCACAGACTTTATAGGGGGATCAGTGGTATTATGCTAAGCAGGAACTCTGACTGTGATCTCAGTGGTGCACCTCCTGTTCTTCTGCATTTGTTATGTACTTGATTATTTGCCCTTGTGATCTTGTTTATTCAGGTTGAACTACAAGGCAAATTTAATTGTGCCTTAGTGAACACGCTTCATGTTTACGGATGGAGACAATGTTGGCTCCTATGGTGGAGCACCACTTGCAGCACAGGTATTCTTTTACTTTGTTACATTGAAGAGTAATTGATTTTGTTCCTCAGGACCCACAAGGAGGGGACCGGCTGGCTAAATTGCAATGGAAGGAGCAGCACTGGATTTTTAAATTATGGTCACTGTCCCCGTCAGGGTTGAACTCAGAAATTGATTAGCCCAGTCTTTTTTGATGTTTAGCCTATCATAAGAGGGATTTTTCCTTTCATGGCACTCCTCCTCTGTTTTTTGATTGGCTGACATGCTCATTGACATCAGACGCCTTCCTTCTTTAAGGTGTGAGTTCTTTGTTATGCTCCCGATTCTGTGCCACGCATATTGGGGATGCCTTCTCTGCCCACCTCTAACTTCTCCACTGGTTGTATGGAGAAGTTAGGCAGGGGCAGGGAAGGGAGGATCGGAGGCAGAAGCAAGGTGGGCGGTGGGCAGTCGCTGGCCAGCGACTTGTACGGGGAAGTTATTCCACCTCTGAGGTGGAATAACTTCCCCATATGTAAAGGATCCGTTGCCCGGGGTTTGGGTTATGCAGGGGGGGTGCCCGAAGGCATTCCCTACAACCCGACCCTGGCCTTAGGAGGCTGCATCGGGGGTCGGACTGTGGGGAATGAGTCCCTGAAGTCCGGCTGCCAGCATCGCGGCTCTTCAATGGAGCCATGGTGCCATGGCAACATGATGCCATGGCACAGCAGCTCCATAGAAGAGCCTTGACTGAGTTAGCTGGGGACAGTCCTGTACATGCAGGCTGGACTGAATCATAGTCCTGGCCTACCCGTACAGGACTGTTCACGATTCTGATCCTGTGGGGCTAGGTGTGCCCCGGGGGATCAGAATCACGATCTCCTCTGTACATCCATCTCAGACCGAACGTACAGAGGGGATCTATGTCTGGGACAGAATAAGTCTGTATATGTTTAAAGCACTAATATCTTTTGATCTTTGCTCATGTTGGGGAGTTTCCTGAAACCTGAAGCAGAGCCTTACTTTAGTGGACTTGAAACTCGTCATGTCGTGCGGGAGTTTCCTTTGCAAAACACTTCTTTACTGTGCTTTCTATGGAGATAGGTACTAGAAATGTTTAAAATATATGCATTAAAAATAAAAATGAAATATGTAATAAAAACGATTAAAATGGAGACTTATAGATAAAGAGTGGATACGTTCCACCCTTTGTTAAGTAGCTCCAACATTCTTTAAATATTTTTCTCACTGCCTTGATTTATTGTGGGATTCTTCTTGAGCTTAACTTATCATTATAGCATAAATAAAATACCCCCAAATCCTAACATGAATGTCCTTAGTAAAATTGGCATGGTCAATTAGAATCTTATATGAAACAATATTTCTTCCATATTAAAACCAGCAGCTGTTATTTTTATTTCACAGTTTTTATTTATTTAACAACCCTTAACAACTCTTAAACAACCCTTTCATACACACTCTCTAAACCATTGTATCACATACTAATGCATTCAGCTCACAAGAAAACTATTCATAAAACATCAATCACTTCAACCATGTCTCAACCTGGCAAGTGACATCCAGACTCCATGTAATCAGACACCCCTCCCCCTTTCCTCCCCTGACCTACAACCCACCCTTTCCTCTTCCCTCTCCCTCTCCCGAAGCTCCTTGCTTAATACTCCCTCCCCCGCTGACAGAATGCAATGGACTACAAGCTTACTGAAGAAAGAAATAAGTTTTATTGAATGCATACTTGGAAAATTTACTTCCCGAACATCAGTCCTGTAAACAACATACTGTAAGTCACAGAAGTGCTCAGTTGCCTCCCAATCTGACAGGGACGCTGCCCCTGCACACATACAGTATTTAGACAAAGGGAAATACCCCACCTGCAGTGTCACCAGGTACAACAAAGAAGCAGGTCAACAAGACACCATGGATATAACAACCTCTAAAATAAATAATAACATAATTAGGAAATAATAAATAAAAAACTGCACGTATATTCAACATGAAATAAAACCATTAAGAAAAAAAAACAAAGCCAGCCTAGATGTCATTCTTAAGAAGATACACTGCATGACCTTAAAAATGGCAACACCGTATAAAACTATTAATAACATTAAAAGTGAATATACATCTAAATTTGCAAAGAACACCTTTATTGAAGTATTCCATAGGGGTATAATTACACAGTGGTGAATTATTGAGTCCAGTGTTTTTAAGGGGTGAAAACTATCCCTCAGGGTGGCTCCAGTTGCATACTTTAATGTTCATATTTGTACTTTTTTATTGGTTTTCAACTCATATATAATGACCATGTCGCACCCCCTCCCATTGTCATTTATATTATTGTTCTTCCCGCCTGTAAATATTATAATGCCCAAGTCTCTCATGATTTTATTGAATTCTATTTTAAATGTATCTTTAACTCTGCTTTATGGCTTTAGGTGTTCTGTGTACTGTCAATTTATTTGCCTTGCACCAAGAGGCGAGTAGCATTGCAGGTTTTATGACAGCATTTGTTTTTTAGCTTTAGCTCTGAATTTTCTTTTGGTTCAATTTCAATGTTATTTTCATTAATTGTTAGATCATGATATTGTACACATTTTCTTATTTGGACACCATTTCAGTGTTTTTTGCAAATTTAGATATATATTTGCTTTTATTGTTATTTATAGGGGCATGTTTACTAAACTGTCTTAAAGTGCGCCCGGCGTTAGTATGCAGGATGCCATAAAAGGAGTGGGCGTGTCGGTCTTAAAGTAGCAAAATGGGATTATCGCACGATAACGTGTGCTGCGCACATTATCAGGCAAGACACCATTAAGCATGTTAACACGCGGTAATCTTAAGTAGGCGTGCAGACATACAAACACAGAAACAGAGGTGTAGCACAATCGTTAATACACTGCCTGATGATACAGGGATCATGAGTTTGAGCCCCAGTGTGCCTAATCCATAAGGCTGGCTGAGGCATTAGCTTTTACGTGTAAGTATTGATTTTTGAGGCATTTTATTTGTAGTTTAATTAGTCCTGCCAGCAAACACACCCTCACGTGCCGTAACCTAAGGTGCCGCATAAGGCACCCTATAAGGCACTCCATAGAGCACATTATAAAGTGTACTGTAGGCCAAGGCACCCTATAATGTCCCCTATAGGGCACCCTATAAGGCGCTTTAGAGGACACCTGATAAGGCACATTATAAGGCGCCTTATAGGGCGCCCTATAAGGCGCCTTATAAGGCACTGTATAGGGTGCCTTATAGGGCGCCCTATGGTAACAGTACACTGAGGGTGTTGTTGCTGGCAGCACTAATGTACATTAAAAATAGACAATGCCTCAGACAGCCTTATCAAATAAGCCCACCATGGGTGTGAACCCATGACCTCTGCCTCCACAGGCAGTGAAGCAACCAGTGGGCTACAGCTGCTAACAAACCCCTGGTTGGCTGCAGAAGGACTGCACGTCACCACACAAACTGTCTGCTGTGGTTACCAGGATAGGGTTAACCCACCCATACCCATGATGCACTGCACATGCAAATCAGCAGTCTACAGATGGGCACAAGAAGGGGTATGCACCCCCACACCACCTCGACTTGGTAGGGGGAACTGACCGTGTGTGGTACTGGCACAGAGTAGCTACAGACCGTCACATTGCACGGGTACTGTGCTCACCCTGAGGGTGAGGTGGGGCGCACAGCACCAGGTCCACAGCACCTTTCATGGCTGAAATATGCCATGCTGTAGGTCCCCATCAGTGCTGCTGTGTGTGATAGGTACTCCCTGAAGCCACACCTGAGATACATCTGTGTCCTTCTGTATTTCTCAGTTATGTTTAGCCCTTATGGGCTATGATGCACCCAGAATAGTGCATATCCTGTGTTGGTGCCGTGGTTAAATAATGTAGGTGAAGGGGGGGTGTTTGGACCCATAGGTAGATTATGTACCACCACACAACCCACCCTCTGGGACTCAGGGTGGGCAACAGGATCGCCCACCAACAGATCCACATTCTACCTCCCTGCAATGGTGGCAGTAGATGGGACCATCAACCCCAGTCCTGCTGGGGAACAGACACCCTACAAGGCAGGCAATGCAGCGCTGTATACATACATAAAAAAATAGCAGACAGGCAGTAGGCCTGGAAATACTCAGCAGCCCCCCACCACTATCTGACATTCTCCAGCAGCAAGACTCCAGCCGCTGCACCCTGCAAGGTACTCCAGCAAGACACATACTAGCTGCAGACAGTCTGCTAGCTAGTCCATAGTGCATGTTCCTGGAGGAGATGTGTGTACCCAGAACTGGGATGTCAGCATACACACCAAGCAGATAAGTCAGTGATTGGGGCCCCAAAAGAGAACCCATAAATATCACATGAGAGAAATACTATATAGCACTATGGGGGAACCTAGCCATGCCGTGGTCACTGCTCAGTCAAGGTGAGAGTGACCTCCCAGCAGGACATGCTGTGGCCACCCTGTCCATGCAGATGGTGGCTGGGCACTACAATGTCCGAGCCATTGCCCTATGCTCTGTACAGATGAATCCAGGCCAGGCCACCCTATCCAGGCTATTCCCACAGTACCTTGCTCCTCATTATGCACATTGGCAGGCCAATACTGGCAACAGTGCTAGCAGTGTGGGCTGTGGAGGGTGTTTGCAGCCACCACACACTGGATAGACAGACACATACTCCCCACACCTATGCCAGCATTGTGCAACTATAGAGGTGTTTGGCAGCCCTGGACACCGCACAAGTCCTGGGCACAGTGCAGGCATGGCTATGGTACGCAATACTAATGGGGTCACTCCCCAGGGTGGTAAACATTGTCAGACACAAGACCTGTAGCACACTCCACAGACATCAGAAAGGTTGCTATTATGCAGCTCACTCAGAAAATTGTACTTAACTTCGGAATTGCTATCTGCCAGTAATCATAGCAACCTTTTGATAGCTGTGTACCATATTCCCAGGTTTAGGGTGGCATTGCTAAGGTATGCAAGTGCTAGTATTGGGAGATGCACACAGGGCCCAACATCCTGCCTCTCCAGGAGGCTTCGGATAATGGAGCCTGTGGGTGCGTGTGTGTCTTCCCCTGTTGGCCGCTGCTCTAGGGCAGAGGTTCCTAACTCCAGTCCTGGAGGGTCAAACACTGTTCGGGTTTTCATGCTGTCCCTAATGAATATGCATGAGATACATCTGCATACCATGGGGGCGGTGCACAGAAATGCAGCACAGCCATATTTATTAGAGGCAGCATGGAACCTGAATGGTGTTTGGCCCTCCAGGACTGCATTTGGGAGACTCTGCTCTAGGTAATGCGCATGTTTATGGTGTCTGTGCTCTGTAGGGTAAAATGTAGGTGTTTTGGGCATGTTTACATCATCTGCAATAAAGATTATGTCTGTATTAGCACGTTTTAGTAGTGGGTAAAATATGGGGACTGGGTTAGCAGGAACCAACCTCTCAACCGTGACGCTGTCCTAGAAAATCTTCGACCACTTATGACCAACTCCTCCCTCAACTTAGACAACCTTATATCCAAATGGGACGAGAACCTCAGAGCCGCCTCATGTCCATTGCACAATGATAAGAAAATAAGAAAACGAGAACACGCGCCATGGTTCTCTACGGACCTTCGTACATCTCTCCACCACCTACGTAAACTTGAGAGACGGTGGCGAAGAACCCACTCCCCAGAGGCCCTTGCAGCATACAATTCACACTTAGTTACCCACCGTGGGAAGATAACACAGAGTAGGAAACTCTACCACACTAACATATTGAAACGCTCCATCAATAAACCACATGCACTGTTCAGGTTAGTAAAATCCATAACAGGAGAGCCGGTTTCAGCCCAACCTGCAATGCCTCAGCCACAGGACTACGCAAACTACCTGCAATCAAAAATGATTAAGACCAGTACAAACATAAATATCAACAACTCCTCTGTATCACCTAAGGCATCCCAAATAACACCATTATGCAATTTCAATACGGTATCAACTAGTGAGATTGAGAACATTATTGCTTCCATCAATCCTAGCACGGCACCTAACGACCCATGCCCAGCCAGCTGGATCAAAGATCTGCGACATGATCTAAGCCAAATCTTGTGCAAGATACTGAACCAGTCCTTTCTAACAGGCTCATTCCCACAGAGTCTGAAACACACCTCTATCAGGCCCCTACTGAAAAACAGTAAACTTGACCCATCCAAAGTTGAATCATTTAGGCCAATCTCGAGCATCCCCCAGCTCGCAAAAATCATCGAGAAAGCTGCTCAACAACAGATTCAGCATCATATTAACACGGAAGCACCACTAGACCAATCACAACATGGCTTCAGGGAAGCACATGGAGTCGACACAATCCTTACAACCCTATTCAATGATCTGGTCACTGGAATAAACAGCATCCAACAAGGATTTGTCCTCATCTTCCTAGACATCTCCGCTGCCTTCGACTCTGTGAATCATGACATACTTCTGCAACGCCTGATAGAAAAGGGGATTCGAAGCGCAGCCCTAGAATGGTGTAAATCCTACCTTTCCAATAGGTGGCAACAAGTCAAAACAGGCCATGAATCCTCTGAACCTTTCCTACAGTCCCAAGGGGTACCTCAAGGATCTTTCTTATCGGCACTGATGTTCAATATATATATGCAGCCGATATGCGAATTGATCCGATCTTTCAACGTACAATGCCTGGCATACGCAGATGACATCCTCCTATACATGCCGTTCAAAATTGACCAACCAGTGTTCTCCCCAATAATCAATTGTTTCGGAGCAGTAGCTGAATGGCTGCTGACACAAAACCTGCAAATCAATCATAGCAAAACTGATGTTCTTTTTGTTACAAGGAATTGTAAGTTCATACCTCCTCCATCGCTACTGGTCAACAACATAGAATTGAAGTCCAAACCCACAATCCGATATCTCGGCATCACACTGGACCAGCACCTGGATATGACAACGTATGTGAAGAATGTGACAAAGACTATATATCATAAGATCAGAACACTACGCCACCTCCTCCCCCTACTTGATTATACTGACTACCGATCAACCTTCCAGGCATTAGTCCTCCCACACCTAGATTTTGCGAACATCATCCTCCACGGTATCACTCAATCAACTTTAAATCCGCTTCGCCTGGCTATGAATGCAGCTGCAAGAGTCCTCTCTTGGTCACCAAGATCTGCACACATAACGCCTATCATGAAAGATCTGCACTGGCTACCTCTACAAGCCAGACTCCACTATAAGTCACTAGTCCTTACTTTCAAAGCCTTGAATAACTACCCACCTACGCCAATCAGCAAGCTAATTCACAGCACCCTTGAAAATAGAAACAGGAGGCCTACTGCTATGAACACTTTAATAGTTCCTAGGATGATGACTTCGTGTACTAAGGCTACTTCAAACAGAGCTTTCTCAATATTCGCTCCTCTAAATTGGAATACACTTCCCCATGAAATCCGTGGCATCAAAAGCCTAATACTATTCCAAAAAGCCTTGAAACACCATCTGTTCACAAAATGTTACCCAGAAGTCATCCCGGACATTCACACATCTAGCAAGCTTCCCACATACCCCAGACGCCTTAGCACCCTAATACAACCAGAAAATGGTTAGCCTACACGATAGCCCACATGATAACCTGCACCATCCACACGAAATCACTTACAATATCCAAACGAGTTTAGAGTATTGTATATAGTTTAAAGTATATAGTATAAAGTTAACCTGTACATAGTTCTCCCGGTTATCCCATGTGTTATTTTTCCATGTTCTTTGTAAACTCAATGTTGCCTGTATGCATTGCAGTATGTTTTGTTCAATGTACATCGCGCTGATTTTAATAGCGCGGTATAGAAGAAATGTTAAATAAATAAATTAATTAATAAATAACCACAGCTGGGATTTGAACCTGTGACCTTCTGCTTCTGAGCACACTGGCTGCATGCACTGCACCACTGTGTTGCCACAGAGATGGTGCATTCCCTGGTGATACCATGACTGTTTGTCAGACAGGGCCTGTCTGTTGCAGTGCATGGCACCCACTTAAACAGGGCTAGACCATGGTCTGCTCTGGGCAGCTGCCACTGCCCCCTCCACTACCAGTACCCCTCTGCCATCCTGCTGACATGACCTTCTGCTGGTGGTGCTGGTGGAGCGCAGTCTCAGGCCATCCAGTGTGTGGGTAGGTGGCTGCCTATTGTGCGGGTTCTGGGGTAGGGGTGCCTGCATAGCTGTCCACGCTTCTCCCCAGCACCGCCTGCCAATGTTCTGTGCCCTTGGAGGTACCTGCTGGGTACTATCCCCTGTGACACTGTGGGGAGCACACTCGTGCCCATGTTGGGCCCTCATCAGTTGCTGTCTGGCTGCACTACTGTTTCAGCATTTCTATGGGCCTCCTAGGCTTCACCCTAGTCCGCACTGTGGCCCAGCTGCACCACAGCATGTGCCGCCTGCAGCCTTCTATGTCCCCTTTTCAAGCATCTGTCCAGTTGCCCGTTCCGACATGCCCACCCTGCTGTTGTGGAACATGTGCACGCCATTACAAAATCTGCCCAATGGAGAGGGAAAATCCTGCTCAGCGCAATTTCACTGTGGGCTCATTCACCTTGTATTGGGACGGAGCATAGACCCTTCCAAAATTCATATCTTTTTTTTGGAGCTTTCTCGGGGGGGGGGGGGGTTGATGTTTCCCATTAATATCACTATTGGCCAGCTTGGTTATGTTTTTTTTCCATTTTGTTCAGGTCATTTTCAATGTTTATTTGCCCTTTTGTTCCGTGCACATGTATCACACTCATCACTTTTTGTAGGTTTCCCTGGTTTTGCTGTACATTGCTGACGTAAATGGTTTCTTTTCCCTTTAAATCAGCTCTAACGCCAGGGTTTCACTGGCGTTAGTTTTCATCCTCGAATTTCACAGCGTTAGTGTGCAGGGAGCCTCTCCCCTCGCACTCTCCACCCATTGACCCTCTCTCTCCGCCCCTGGGGAGCCTTCCTCCACCCTCTGGGAGCCTTTCTCTGCCCTCAGCGCTCATTTGCTCCGCTCCGCGTGTTATCACGCACTAAGGTACCTCTGCGCCCAATAAAGCACCATTATTGCACGATAAGGTACCTTATCGCGCAATAACGTGGAAGAGCGCATGTTAAGACTGCTTAGTAAACATACCCCATAGTTTTATACATTGGTGCCATTTTTAAGGTCATGAAGTGTGTCTTGTTAAGAATGACACCTGCTCAATCGTGACGTATGTTGTTTTGTACTGTATACATCTGCTATCTTTGGGGCAACTCTGTCTGCTTTCCCACAGTCTGCTTTGTGACACTGCTCCCCTGGATTAGGGCTGTGTGGGCATGGGAGGGGCGATCCCTCTACCATCACACCAAGCAGCCAAACTCCAGATATATCAGCACTCTTGCAGCTCTCATCGATCCTGGCCTTGGTAGGACAATCTTTGGAATGTTGGCACTACATAAGTCACGTCTCCCAGTGCCTGGCACAGCAGATGTATGGCTGCCCTATCACACTGTCAACAATATCTGATCTAATTAGACTATCCTATGTAAAATAATACTGGAGATATCAGCATAGGTTCCCTATGGCTAAATGTCAAAACATATCCCTGTCAATTATTATTATTATTATTATTATTATTATTATTAAGCATTTATATAGCACTACCAAGCATATGCAGTGCTGTACAGACACATAAGTAGACAGTCACTGCTCATAGAACTTACAATCTAAAGGACGAACATACAAGACAAAATAATACAATAGGAATAAGGAGCTGAAACACAAGGGAGGGGAAATATGAATCAAAAAATGGCCTCAAAGTGGTGAGTCTTGAGCTTGGACTTGAAGAGGGTGAAGGAGGAGATTTGACACAAGGACAGGGGAAGGTTGTTTCAGGCAAATGCAGCAGCAATGTTAAAGGAATGAAGCCTGGAGTTTGCCGAAGAGATTGTCATAGAAGGAAGAGATCATGAGGAGGGGTATAGGGAGAGAGGAGAGAGGAAAGGTAAGGAGGAGTAGCAAAGTGAATGCATTTATGTGTCAAGATAAGTAGTTTGAACTGAATGCAGTAATGGATAGGGAGGCAGTGGAGGGACTTTAAAAGAGTAGTAGTGCAACATGGCTCATGGCGAATTAAACTCTGCAGCGGAGTTTTGAATAGATTGTAGAGGGAAAAGATGAAACTGAGGAGGACCAGCAAGGAGGAGGTTGCAATAGTCAAAACAGGAGATAATAAAGACACCTAGGGGTATGTTTACTAAACTGCATTAGTGCAATTCGCGTTAGGAGCAGCGTTAGTGGAAGGAAAGCCAAAAAAGGACATGGGCGGGACATCGTAACCGATAACGCGCTGTTGCGCGCGTTATTACGCACCGTGCAGCAACGATCGCTACAGCACGCACCACTGCGCGCACGCCCAAGAAAGCACACAGACACCCAAAGACAGAAACAGAGCTGTAGCACAATGGTTACTACACAGATTGATGGTACAAAAGTCATGGGTTCAATTCCCCAGTGTGCCTAATGAAAAAGGCTGGCTGAGGCATCCTGTGTAACCCTTTGAAAGCCAACTATAATATTTTAGTCTGCAGGCGGGTTACAGTTTGCATATGTCAGGAAAATTGTACCCGTCTTATGCAATATGTTCCTATAGTGACATTCTCTCTGACATGGTCATGTATTATATACCATTTGATAGGAATATTTAATCGCTCCCTATAGGGCGAAGTGTAAGGCGCACCGTATAAGGCGACTTGTAAGGCGCACCCTATAGGGCGCCGCGTAAGGCGCGCCCTATAGGGAGCCGCGTAAGGCGCGCCCTATAGGGAGCCGCGTAAGGCGCGCCCTATAGGGAGCCGCGTAAGGCGCGCCCTATAGGGCGCCGTAAAAGGTGCCCTATAGGGCGCCTTTTGAGCTACCCTAAGGTGACAGTACCCTGAGGGTGGTTCTGCTGGCAGCACTAATATACAGTAAAAATAGACAATGTTTAAGACAGCCCTATCAATGAACCCCACTGTGGGTTGTGAACCTATGACCTCTGGCTCCATGGGCAGTGAAGTAACCAGTGGGCTAAAGCCGCTAATAAACACATGGCTGGCTATAGGAGGACTGCACGGCCCCACACCCACATTCTGCTGTGGTTACCAGGGAGATTACATACCACCACCCAACGCACCCTCTAGGGCTCAGGGTGGGGGACAGGATCTCCCGCCCACAGATCCACTTTCAACCCCCTGCAATGGTGGCAGTAGAGAAGACAATCACCCCAGTCTTACTCGGGATCAAACACCCTACAGGGCAGGCAATGCAGAGCACTACCCATCCATAACGCAATAGCAGACAGACAGCAGGTCTGGAAATGCGGAGCTGCCCCCCACCATTATCTGACATTCTCCAGCAGCAAGCCTCCAGCCGCTGCATGGTGTTCCCGCAAGACACATACTAGCTGCAGACAGTCCGCCAGCTAGTCCATAGTGCGTGGTCCCGGAGGAGATGCATGTACCCAGAACGGGGATATCAGCATACACACCAAGCAGATAAGTCAGTGATTGGGCCCCAAAAGAAAACCCATAAATATCACATAAGAGAAATGCTATATAGCACTATGGGGGAACCTAGCCATGCCATGGTCACTGCTCAGTCAGGGTGAGAGTGACCTCCCAGCAGGACATGCTATGGCCACCCTGTCCGTGCAGGTGGTACCGGGCACTACAATGTCCGGCCATTGCCCTATGCCCTGTGCAGATGCGGCCAGGCCAGGCCACCCTATCCAGGCTATTCCCACAGTACCTTGCTCATCATTATGCACATTGGCAGGCCAATACTGGCAACAGTGCTAGCAGTGTGGGCTGTGGAGGGTGTTTGCAGCTACCACACACTGGATAGACAGACACACACTCCCACACCTAGGCCAGCATTGTGCTACTATAGAGGGGTTTAGCAGCCCTGGCCACCACACCACACCACACCTGGGCACAGTGCAGGCATGGATATGGTACGCAATACTGGTGGGGGTCACTCCCCAGGGTGGTAAACACTGTCAGAGACCAGACCAGAAGCACACACCACAGACATCAGAAAGGTTGCTATGATGCAGCTCACTCCGAACATTGTACTTAACCTAGGAATTGCTATCTGCCAGTACTCATAGCAACCTTTTGATAGCTGTGTACCATATTCCCAGGTTTAGGGTGGCATTACTAAGGTATGCAAGTGCTAGTATTGGGAGATGCACGCAGAGCCCAAAGTCCTGCCTCTCCAGGAGGCTTGGGATAATGGGGCCTGTGGGTGCGGGTGTGTCTGCTCCTGTTGGCTGCTGCTGTACGGCAGAGGTTCCCAACTACAGTCCTGCGGTGCCAAAACACTGTTCGGGTTTTCATGCTGTCCCTCATGAATATGCATGAGATACATCTGCATACCATGGGGGCAGCATGGAACTGGAATGGTGTTTGGCCCTCCAAGACTGCATTTGGAGGGCTCTGCTCTAGGTAATGTGCATGTTTATGGTGTCTGTGCTCTGTAGGGTAAAATGATGGTGTTTTGGGCATGTTTACGTCATCTGCAAGAACGGTTCTGCCTGTATTAGCACGTTATAGTAGTGGGTAAAATATGAGGACTGGGTTTGCAGAAACCACAGCTGGGACTTGAACCTGTGACCTTCTGCTTCTGCATACAGTGGTTCTGTGCACTGCACCACCATGTTCTCACAGAGATGGTGCATTCCCTGGTGATACCATGACTTTTGGCTAGGCCACGGTCTGCTCCGGGCAGCTGCCACTGCCCCCTCCACCACCAGTATCCCTCAGCCACCATGCTGACATGCCCTTCTGCTGGTGCAGCTGGCGGTGTGCGGTCTCAGGCCATCCAGTGTGCAGGTAGGCGGCTGCCTATGGTGCATGTTCTGGGGTAGGGGTGCCTGCATAGATGTCCATGCTCCCCCCCAGCCCCGCCTGCCATTGTTCCGTGCCCTTGGGGGTTGCTGTTGGGTACTCTCCCCTGTGACGCTTTGCGAAACACACTCGTGCCCATGTTGGGCCCTCATCAGCGGCTGTCTGACTCTACTGTTTACGCTTTCCTATGGACCAACTGAGCATCACCCTAGTCCCTACTGTGGCCCAGCTGCGCCACTGCATGTGCCACCTGCAGCCCTCTGTATCCCCTTTTCCAGCATCTGCCCGGTTATCCATTCCGACATGCCCGCCCTGATGTTGCGGGACATGTGCACACCATAGGAACCCTGTCCGATGGTGGGGAAATCCCTGAGCAGCGCTATTTCACTGTGGGCCCATGCACCTTGTATGGGGATGGAGTATGGACCCTTCCACGAATTATCTCTGTTCTATGGAGCTTACTCGGGGGGGAGGGGGTTGATGTTTCTCATTGCTACCACTATTGGCCAGCTTGGTTGTTGTTTTTTTCCAGTTTGTTGGGGTCATTTTCGGTGTTTCTGTGCCCTTTTGTGCTGTGCACATGTATCACACTTATCACCTTTTTTTGGTTTCCCTGCCTAGGCTGTACATTGCCGACACGTAAATGGTTTCTCTCCCCTTTAAAGTGCTTTTACCGGTAGGTTTTCATTCGCGTTGGAAATCAGCGCGTTAGCCTCTCCCCGCCCACTCTCTGCCCATTGACCCCTTCTCTCCGCCCTCTCTCCACCTTCTGCGGTCCCCCCTCCCCACATGCACAAACCCTTAATTCATTTTTTGGAATGGCCCCCATATGGGGCATCTATTTACTCACGTAATCAAGTCTCACAACCATCTAGAATCTTAACTAAAAACTGTTGTGTGTAACAAATTCCTAGCTGGGGGGCAAGAAATACAGGGATCCTTCATTGGCCCTTGGTTTCCTATCTTTGGTCCCAAAAGCAAGTGAAAAGAAATGAAACACAACAAACAAAGAATTATATCTTAACAATAACAAAGCTCTGCTAAAGCTTTAGGAAAAAATTACAGAGCTGCAGAAAAGTGCAAACACCTGTAACTCCCTTAATTTGCTTGGTCACAGCATCTACTTTTATTTAGAAAAAACGGTCACATTGTACAATTTTGTCTTATCAGTCTGTGTCATGCTTTTTGACATGTTCTTTAACAATATCTAAACACTACAAGTCATGCACAAACATATTGGTCATGTCTTAGTCATGACAATCTTCCTATGAGATATAAGCTTTGTTTCATTGTTCTTTACAGGATATAAACTTAACAATATACTTCACAAACATAAATGACCTGCCTAAGCTTAGAGCTTTTTCTACTAATAGAAGATAAGCGCTTTTTCTACAAATATAAGCTTACTATCTAGTTTCCCTTGCAAAATACAATCTTGACTGTCTCACATAAGCATAAACATCCCTTGTGAATCTGTCAGCATACTCAAAGCTGTTCTCACACTCTAAACCTTTCCCCATGTTGTGCCCCTTTCTACAGTCTACAGCCCCTATGATTTTGTAAAGAATCACTACAAAAGAATGGTAGTTCAGACATGTCCAAGTCTAGAATAAGGGGTATGTTTACTAAACTGCGCTCAAGTGCGCGGCGCACAATAGCGTGCGCTAAGGTACCCTAGCACACGCTAATGATGCTTTTTTGTGCCCCGCACACGTGCGCGCCGCACTAAAGTGCCCGCTCATGTGCGCAGCGCGCTGATGTGCGATAGAGGCATGGAAAGGCTTTCGGAGGGCGGAGGAAGGCTCCCCAGGGGCGGAGAGAAGGGGTCAATGGGTGGAGAGTGGGAGGGGAGAGGCTCCCCGCACAGGAGCGGGGCTGAAATTCAAGTAAAAAAATACCGCGAGTGAAAACCTCGCGGTAGAGCCGATTTAAAGGGAAGAGAAACCATTTATGTAAGCAATGTAACTCAAAACCAGGGAAACCTACAAAAAGTGAGCAGTGTGATACATGCGCACGGAACAAAAGGGCAAATAAACATTAAAAATGACCCCAACAAAATATAAAAAAATCATAATAAAGCTGGGCAATAGTGATAGTAATGGGAAACATCAAAAAACACTCCCAAGAAAGCCGTAAAAAATAAATATGAATTTTAGAAGGGTCTACGCTTCGTCCCCATACAAGGTGAATGATCCCGCAGTGAAATAACACTGATCAGGGTTTACCTCTCCATTAGACAGGTTACCTATGGCATGCACATGTTCCACAACAGCAGGGCGGGCAGGTCGGAATGGGCAACTGGACAGATGCTGGGAAAGGGGATACAGAGGGCTGCAGGCGGCACATGCTGTGGTGCAGCTGGGGCACAGCGCAGACTAGGCAGATGCCTAGATGGCACTTAGGAATGCTGAAACTGAACAGCAGCCAGACAGCAACTGATGAGGGCCCAACATGGGCATGAGAGTGTTTAGCTCAATGTCACAGGGGATAGTACCCAGCAGGTACCCCCAAGGGCACAGAACATTGGCAGGTGGTGATTGGGGGACATGCGGACAGATATGCAGGCTCCCCTACCCCAGAACCCGCACATAGGACGGCCTGAGACTGGGTACCACCAGCACCACCAGCAGAAGGGCATGTCAGCATGGTGGCACAGGGGTACTGGAGGTGGAGGGGGGCAGTGGCAGCTGCCCAGAGCATACCATGGCCTAGCCCTATGTAGGTGGGTGCAATGCACTGCAACAGACAGGCCCTGCCAGACAAACAGTCATGGTATCATCAGGGAATGCACTGTCTCTGTGGCAACACGGTGGTGCAGTGCACACAACCAGTGTGTTTGGAGACAGAAGGTCACAGGTTCAAGCCCCAGCTGGGGCTCCTGCCAATCCAGTCCCCATATTTTACCCACAACTATATCATGATAGTAAAGACGAATCTTTATTGCAGAGAACATAAGCATGGCTCAAACACCTCTATTTTACCCTACAGAGTACAGACACCAGAAACATGCACATTACCTAGAGCAGATTCCCCCAAATGCAGTCCTGGAGGGCCACAAATCCTTCAGGGTTTATGCTGTCTCCAATCTCCATTCTCCATTCATACAAGACATCGGGAAAACAAAAAAGGAGGAGGGGTACTCATAATCTCCAAATCAGACCTCAATTTCCACATTTTGGACTCCTCAAGCACAAACAGTTTGGACATCCTCTCCGTCGCAAATCAACAATGTTCCCTTAACCTGTTGTATAGAACACCATCTTCTTCTCCAGATGACCTTCCAACCATTGTTGACCTTGCAGCTAACACCTTCTCTCCCAAGAAACCAAATTGGATAATGGGTGATTTCAATCTCCCTTCTTTACCCCAAAGCCACGCAAATGCATTCCTTGAGGCAATGGAAGACCTGGGACTCAAACAAATCATCAATGAACCCACACATACAAAGGGGAACATTCTTGACATGGTATTTGTTCCACATCCAGTTATGGTCCAAAACCACAATCCTCCAGTATCAATCGTAGATGTACCCTGGTCCGACCACAAATTGATTATTATACAGATACCCATCAACAATGACCAGCTGAACAGAAGCCAACCTACAAACTACACCTCTCGAACTGCCACTAGATGCTTTCGCCCCTTTGATAGGGAACACATCCTTTCGGAGACCCCATCACTCCTCAACAAAATCACACTGGATCTTGATGAACTAATCTCTCACTGGAACTCCAGCCTGCTTGCCATCTCACAACACTCAAACCCTAAGAACACAGCAAGGACAAAAAGAAGCTCCGCCCCATGGTTCTCACCTGAGTTGCGATCTTCTCTCACCCAACTACGTAGACTTGAACGCCGATGGCGCCGTTCGCGTTCAACTGAGGATCAGACCGCTTACCGAACCCACCTTGCAATACATCGAGAAACAATCACTACTAAAATGAGACAATATCATACTGACACCCTAAAGAGGTCTCTGAATAAACCACGTGACCTCTTCAACTTAGTCAAATCCCTCTCAAAGGAACCATCTCCTGAACAACATAGCGAGATTCTCCCGCAGAAATTCGCTGATTACCTGCAATCCAAGATTGTGCAAACCAACAAGGTTTCAGCAGTCACATTTCAAGAACCGACGGGCCTATCCCCACTGAACATTCTCTTCACACCATCCACTAAATCTATCGAGGACACCATAGCATCTCTCAACACCTCCACTGCGCAGACTGACCCATGTCCAGCTTTTTGGATCAAGGAGCTACGTGAGGTGTTCAGCCCTGTCATCGCAAATATAATGAAGATCTCCTTCACAACAGGATACTTTCCCACTTCACTCAAGCGGACCTCCATTAGGCCACTATTGAAAAACCCCAAACTTGACCCCCAAAGAGTTGACTCTTATCGATCAATAGCCAGCATCCCTCTCTTAGACAAAATAATTGAGAAAGAGGCACAATGGCAAATTCAGGACCACATAGATGCCGCTGCTCCCTTAGACAGCTGTCAACATGGGTTCAGAGAACATTATGGGGTCGAGACACTACTCACTGGTCTATTCAATGACATCATCACAGGAATCGACAACATCCGTCAAGGTTTTGTGCTCATCTTCCTAGACATCGCCGCGGCGTTCGACTCCGTGAGTCACGAAATACTTCTCGGAAGATTGAGAGAAAAGGGCATCTGCAACAGTGCACTAGGATGGTGTAAATCCTACCTGGACGGTAGATGGCAATATGTGAAGTCTGGATTAGAAGAGTCGATACACTTCCATCAAAAGCAAGGGGTACCCCAAGGCTCCTCGTTATCCTCCTTACTCTTCAATATTTACATGCAGCCCATCTGCAATATCATAAGATCATTCAATGTGAACTGCTTGATATATGCAGATGACATTCTCTTATACATGCCTTTCTCCACAACGCACATGGACCTTACCCCACTCACGGATTGCTTCAATGCAGTTTCAACGTGGCTCCAGTCACAGAACCTACGCATTCAACATAAAAAAACAGAGGTGCTATTCATCACCAGAGACCCCAACTTTACTCCGCCATCCCACGTCAGTGTCAAGGAAGCTGACCTGCAAACTAAAGAGTCAATAAAATATCTGGGAGTTACTGTGGATCAACGTCTGGATATGAAACGCCACATAAGCAATATAGTCAAAGCCGTTTATTTTAAAATCTGTTCACTCAAGCACCTACGCTCCCTGTTGGACCCAGATTTATTTATTTATTTAGTATACATTTGTATACCGCTACTTCCAGCGATCAGCAGCGGTTTGATTACAGATTGGAAATTGTCAAATCATGACAGGAAATTTTTTTTTTTTGAGGTATAAACACATTGATTAGACAGGAAAGCACAGCACACAGAGAACTATTTTACAGGGAACATGGGCTATGGAGGGTTAAGTGGCTTGCCCAAGACCACAAGGAGCACCTGTGGGACTAGAAACCCCAGTCCTTCTGGCCCAAGGTTGCTGTCCTCTAGTGGGATTTGAACCCCCAACCTTCTGGCCCGAAGTACCTTGCCCCAAACACTAGGTCACTCCTCCACTCCTCCACTCCAGATGATTTCCAAACCATATATCAAGCACTGATCCTGCCACGTTTTGACTTTGCAAATGCCATCTTACAAGGGCTCCCCCAATCCAAACTAACCCCCTTACAGTTGGCCATGAACGCCGCAGCCAGGGTCATCTACGGAGCAGCCAGAAGCGACCACGTGACTCCCATTCTCAAACAGCTACACTGGCTACCTATTCATGGGAGGAACACCTTCAAAACACTTCTATTAGCATTCAAGGCAATCAAAGGCATTTCCTCCTCCTCATTTACACATCTTATCCACATTGTACCCCCCAACAGATCCAGAAGAGCAACAGCTGTCAACCTGCTAATCACTCCAAAGGCATCGACAAAGTGCAACAAGACAACCACAAACAGGGCGTGCAGTTTCTATATCCCCAAATGCTGGAATGCTCTACCCCCTGACATTAGGGCCATAACCAATCTATATCAGTTCAGGAAGGCACTCAAAACCTACCTCTTCCTCCAATACTTCCCAGCCAGCAATTGATCCTAAATACCCTTCTCAAGAAATGACCCACTCTACAATTGCCCTCATATTCATTATCTGATTTTTACCTACCCTTGCTGTGTAAATAGCTTATGTATATAGTTTACACTGTTATCCAAGTTTGTATCCCTGTTCGATGTAAAACCTGACAACTTGTCGTTATGGTAGTTATGTTATGATGCAAACCGCGCTGATACCGAATAGCGTGGTATATAAGAAACTGTAATAAATAAATAAATAAATCTAAGGATGGTGCGGTACTGGTGGTGGAGGTGGCAGCAGCTGGTGGCAACAGCAGACCATGGCCCAGCCCTGTCCAGGTGGCTGCCATGCACTGCAACAAACAGGCCCTGTCGGATGTACAGTCATGGACTCCCCAGGGAATGCAGCATATCTGTGGCAACACAGTGGTGCAGTGCACACAGACAGTGTATGCAAGAACAGAAAGTCACAGGTTCAAAGCCCAGCTGGGGCTACTGCCAATCCAGTCCACAAATTTTTCCCACAACTAAACCGTGATAGTAAGGACAAACCTTTATTGCAGGGAAGATGTCTTACAACTATTAGATAAACTGAAGAGTAGCAAATCACCTGGGTCGGATGGTATACATCCAAGGGTATTGAAAGAACTGAAATATGAGATTGCAGAACTGCTAGCAGTAATCTGTGAACTATCATTAAAATCATCTCTAATACCTGAAGATTGGAGGATCGCCAATGTAACACCAATTTTTAAAAAGGGTTCCAGGGGTGATCCGGGAAACTACAGACCGGTGAGCCTGACGTCAGTACCGGGAAAAATGGTAGAAACCATCATAAAGAATAAAATTACTCAGCATGTAGATAGTCACAACCTAATGGGAGACAGCCAACATGGCTTTAGATAAGGAAGATCTTGTCTTACTAATCTGTTATGTTTTTTTGAAGGAGTGAATAAACAGGTGGACAAAGGTGAGTCGGTTGATATTGTGTATCTGGACTTTCAGAAAGCCTTTGACAAGGTCCCTCATCAGAGACTTTTGGCAAAACTAAAGAGTCATGGGATAGGAGGCAGTGTACTATTGTGGATCAGGAACTGGTTAAAAGATAGAAAGCAGAGGGTAGGGCTAAATGGCCAATTTTCCCAATGGAGAAAGGTGAATAGTGGTGTACCCCAGGGATCTGTGCTGGGTCCGCTGCTTTTTGACATATTCATAAATGACCTGGAAAGTGGAATAACGAGTGAGGTTATCAAATTTGCAGATGACACAAAATTATTTAAAGTTGTTAAAACCCAAAAGGATTGTGAAAAATTGCAAGAGGATCTTGATAAATTGGAAGACTGGGCATCAAAATGGCAGATGAAATTTAATGTGGAGAAGTGCAAGGTTATGCACCTATGGAAGAACAACCCAAACTATGGTTACATGATGCAAGGTTCCACATTAGGAACCACCACCCAGGAAAAAGATTTAGGCGTCATTGTGGATACCATGTTAAAACCCTCAGCCCAGTGTGCAGCAGCAGCCAAGAGAGCAAATAGAATGCTAGGTATCATAAGGAAAGGAATGGAAAATAAAACAAAAGATATTATAATGCCTCTATATCGTTCAATGGTGAGACCGCACCTTGAATATTGTGTGCAATTCTGGTCGGCGTATCTTAAAAAGGATATAGCGATTTTAGAAAAGGTACAGAGAAGAGCCACCAAAATGGTAAAGGGGATGGAAAGATACTCCTATGAAGAAAGGCTAAAAAGGTTAGGGCTCTTTAACCTGGAAAAGAGACGGCTGAGGGGAGATATGATAGAAGTCTATAAATTAATGAATGGAGTGGAACGGGTAAACGTAGATCGATTGTTTACCTTATCAGAATATAGAAAAACTAGGGGACATGCAATGAAGCTACAGGGTAAACTATTTAAGACTAATAAAAGAAAATATTTTTTCACTCAACGTGTAATCAAACTCTGGAATTTGTTACCGGAGGATGTAGTAAAGGCTGTTAGTGTAGCTGGGTTTAAAAAAGGTTTGGACAAGTTCCTGGAGGAAAGGTCCATAAACCATTATTAAGAAGTGACCGAAGATATCAATGCTTGACCCAGTACAAGCATTGTGGAACTTGTGTCTCTTGGGGAAACTGCTAGGTACATATGACCTAGATTGGCCACTGTTGGAAACAGAATACTGGGCTTGATGGAACTTGGTCTGACCCAGTATGGCATATCTTATGTTCTTATGTTCTTATGCAGAGAACATACGCATGGTTAATACGCCTATATTTTACCCCACCGAGCGCAGACACCATAAACAGCCGCATTACCTAGTGCAGAGTCTCCCAAATGCAGTCCTGGAGGGCCAAACACCATTCAGGTTCCATGCTGCCTCTAATAAAGATGCCTGTGCTGCATATCTATGCACCACCCCCAGGGTATTCAGATATATCTCATGCATATTCATGAGGGACAGCATGAAAACCCGAACAGTGTTTGGCACACCAGGACTGGAGTTGGGAACCTTTGCCGTAAAGCAGCAGCCAGCAGGGGCAGACACACCCACACCCACACCCACAGGCCCCATTGGCCAATGCCTCCTGGAGAGGCAGGACATTGGGCCCTGCGTGCATCTCCCAATACTAGCACTTGCATACCTTAGCAATGCCACCCTACACCTGGGTATACGGTACACAGCTATCAAACGTTTGCTATGATTACTGGCAGATAGCAATTCCTACGTTAAGCACAGTTTGCTGATTGAGCTCCATCATAACAACCTTTCTGATGTCTGCGATGTGTGCTTCAGGTCTGGTCTCTGACAGTGTTTACCACCCTGGGGAGTGACCCCCAACAGTATTGCGTACCATATCCATGCCTGTACTGTGCCCAGGACTGATGTGGTGGCCAGGGCTGCTAAACTCCTCTATTGTAGCACAATGCTGGCATAGGTGTGGGTGTGGGTGTCTGTCTATCCAGTGTGTGGTGGCTGCAAACACCCTCCACAGCCCACACTGCCAGCACTGTTGCCAGTATTGGCCTGCCAATGTGCATAATGAGGATCAAGGTACCATGGTTATAGCCCAGACAGGGTGGCCTGGCCAGGATGCATCTGCACAGGGCATAGGGCACTGGCTGGGACATTTTAGTGCCCGGCCACCACCTACACAGACAGGGTGGCCTCAGCATGTCCTGCTGGGAGATCACTCTCACCCTGACTGTGCAGTGACCACAGCATGGCTAGGCACCCCCCATAGTGCTATATAGTATTTTTTTCATGTGATATTTATGGGTTTCTTTTTGGGGTCCAGTCACTGACTTATCTGCTTGTTGTGTATGCTGACATCCCAGTTCTGGGTGCATGCATTTCCACCAGGAACATGCACTATGGACTAGCTAGCAGACTGTTTGCAGCTGGTATGTGTCTTGATGGAGTGCCTTGCAGGGTGCAGTGGCTGAAGGCTTGCTGCAGGAGAATATCAGATAGTGGTGGGGTGCAGCTTAGCATATCCAGGCCTAATGTCTGTCTGCTATTGTGTTATGGATGTGTACAGAGCTTCACTGACTGCCCTGTAGGGTGTCTGTTCCCCAGCAGGACTGGGGTTGCTGGTCCCCTCTACTGCCACCATTGTAGGGAGGTAGTAGGGAGGTAGTATGTGGATCTGTTGATGAGAGACACTGTTTGCCACCCTCAGCCCTGGAGGAGGAGGGTGGTGGTGCATGGCCCTCCTAGGGGTCCATGGGGGCTACACCTGACTGAGACAGACAGACAGACAGACAGATAGATATATATATATATATATCCAAGTTGTTTCTGCAGAAACCAACTACCTCACACATTAGCACTGCTGGGGACCTGCAGCATGGCCTATTTCTGCCATGGAAGGTGCTGTGGACCTGGTGCTGGGCGCCCCACCGCACACTCAGGGTGAGCACAGTACTTGCACAATGTGACGGTGTGTAGCTACTCTGTGCCAGTAACACACACGGTCAGTACCCCCTACCAGGCCGAGGTGCTGTGGGGGTGCATATGGTCAGTTCCCCCTACCAGGCTGAGGTGCTGTGGGGGTGCATACCCCATCTTGTTTTTATCTGTGGACAGCTGATTTGCATGTGCATTGCATCATGGGTACAGGTGTGCTAACCCTATCCTGGTGACCACAGCAGACTGTCTGTGTGGTGACATGCACTCCCCCTGCAGCCAGCCAGGGGCTTGCTAGCCTCTATAGAGCTGTAGCCCAATGGTTACTTTACCACCTGTGGAGCCAGAAATCATGGGTTCAAACCCACAGTGGGGTTATTTGATAGGGCTGCTTAAAGCATTATCTCTTTTTCATGTACATTATTGCTGCCAGCAAATACACTCTCAGCGTACTGTACCCATAAGGTGCCTCTGAGGGCGCTTTATAGGGCGCCCTATAGGGCACCTTATGGTTACCGTCCATATGAGGTGCACTATACGTTATCCTGTGGAGCGACCTATAGGGTGCCCTATAGGGGACATTTTAGGGTGCCGTGGCAGACAGTGCACTTTATAATGTGCCCTATGGAGTGCCTTATAGGGTGACTTATGCGGCACCTTCAATTATGGCACGTGAGGGTGTGTTTGCTGGCAGCAATTAATAAAATACAAATAAAGTGCTGCAGGAAACAATACATACATTGCAAAGCTGATGCCTCTGCCAGCCTTATGTATCAGGCACACTGAGGAGCAAACTCATGACCCCTGTATTAGCAGTCAGTGCCTTAACCATTGTGCTACACTGCTGTTCCTCCTTGCATGTCAGCGCACCTACTTATGATTTTCATTCCTTAAACTGCACAGTGCTGCCATCAAAAACAGTGCTATGACCTTGCTGTGCCTCATAGGGCACCCTATTTGGCGCCCTATAGGCCACCCTTTCAGCAACATTGTAGGGTGCCGTGGCGGACAGTGCACTTTAAAATGTGCCCTCTGGGGTACCCTATGAGGCGCCTTATGCAGCACCTTATGTTACAATACTTTGAGGGTGTGTCTGCTGGCAGCACTATTTAAAATAAAAATAAAATGCCCCCTACAGCAATATTACCTATAACAGGTAATGCCTCAGCCAGCCTTCTTCATTAGGCACAGTGGGGGATTGAACCCATGACTCCTGTATTATTGGTCAGTGTCTTAACCATTGTGCTACACTGCTGTTTCTCCTTTATTTAATTTATTTATTTATTATTTACAGTCTCTTATATACCGCACTATTCAGCATCAGCGCGGTTTACATGGAACAAAAATGCTCAGTACAATTAACATGTATGAGTTTACAGATAACAGGGCAAATAACTTGGATAACAGGGGTAAACTATTTACAAATCTTGCTACATAGAGTCATATGAACATGAATTCCATAGAAACATATGCACCACTAAGGGTTAGAGTATCTTTCTTGGCATGTTGGCATGTCAGCGCACCTACTTATGATTTTCATTCCTTAAACTGCACAGTGCTGCCATCAAAAACAGTGCTGTGACCTTGTGGTACCTCATACGGCACCCTATAAAGCGCCCTATAAGCAACATTCTAGGGTGCCTTGGCGGACAGTGCACTTTAAAATGTGCCTTATGGGGCACCTTATGTTAACACGCTTTGAGAGTGCGTTTGCTAGTAGAGATAATTAAAATAAAAATAAAATGCCTCCTAAAGCAATCTTCCCCATAATAGGTAATGCCTCAGCCAACCTTCTTCATTGGGCACAGTGGGGGATTGAACCCATGATCCCTGTACCATTGGTCAGTGTCTTAACCATTGTACTGTGGCTCTGCTCCTGTGCTTGCACATCAGCACGCCACTTATGCTTCCCGCGCAACTTTCTCATGTGCTAATGTGCGGGGCGCACATGAGCGCAGCGCACATTAGCACATGATTAATCAGGGTTTTGCTTTTTTCTGACTGAAACGCCCACTCCTTATATGGCATCCGCACACTAGCGCGCCGCGCACACTAACGGGGTTTTAGTAAACATACCCCTAAGTCTTCTGCCACAGTGGGGAAAACCTTCTGTCTCAATTTGCAAAGGCGGGGAACCACCATCAGAGTTCATAGGTGAACTTCATCTTGTTGGTTGGGAGAAGTCAATGAACAGATTTCTTTATACTTTACATACACTTTATTTGACAATATAGAGAACAGGATTACAATTATCCTGCAAATTAGCCAAAGTGATATGACACTGCCCTTGCTAGGTCTGAAGAAGAATACATACAGAGAATAAGGATATGCCAATTATTCTTGCAAGCACTATCTGCTGACAGTGGCCAACTGCCCTCTATTAATGTTTCAGTAGTTTAGAGGTTTGCACCAACATTTATATCATGACACTGGTAATAACTCCAAAATTATCAGCAGCATCTCTTTTCACTATGGGCTGTGCTGTGAGTTCAGTGACTGTCTACTCAGGCTTCACAGCTACATATATATGAGTAGTCCTGCTGGAATTGCTGATCTTTGCTCCTACTCAGAGTCCACACATTCAGTAGCATTGCAGATTTCTTTTCATTCACAGTAGTCTTCGGCCTGTAGGATTCTACTGCATACAATATATAATTTGTAGAACCAAAACTCATCACTACAACATCCCTCTGATTCCACACAATTGCAAACAGGCATGACTACTTATACCTAATGGAAATATAGAATTGCTGAACGGGATTATCTTACTTAATACTAATTAATTACAATTCATCTACTGGTAATACTAAATTACCCAAACTATATGACTATATGTAGACCAAGTTAGCTCTAGTTCTTGTAGCATACATCTGTCTTGCATTACTATCTACATTCCTTAATTTATTCTGTTTATGTACCAAATTAAATGTTAGGTCACATGCTAATAGATACACCTTGCTTGTTACTAAGTACATTTGTGATTTACTCTCCAACTATGACAATTTACAAAGTATAGTTAATCTTATTACTCAAGGGGTAACAAAACATTAAAACATAACTGGCAGTTTATACAAATAAACTCATTTCAATTGCTTATCAAAAATTCTTGAGAAAGCTCTTGTCTTAGGTAATGGTTTGACTCACATTACTGACAATAATCAGGGTAAGTGAACTATCTGATTAACATGGACATCTCAGCTCACAAAGAAAGGAACATCATGACTATCAGGACACAAAACAAAAGGAACAGATAAATAAGGGTCATTACATAGACGGTATCAAGAATTATGCTCAACAAAAAGTAATGCATCCATAATCACAAAACCTTTAGAAATATAAAATTTATGCCAATTACAACATCAATTGTCATCGGTAATAGCTTAATGTTACTTTTTGGTACACTGTTTTCAACACAGAGCAGCATAGTAGTAAAGGAACAATTAATCTCTTCCACAGAGTAAATTTATTTTGGTCTTGGGGGGATATTTACTAAACAGTGATAACGTTGCAGCGGCGCAGTTAGCGCACAATACGTAACGTTACCGGGTGCTACGTAACGTTATCGTACGATAGCGTGAGATTTCGCGCGATAATGTCTCCAGCGGCATTAAGGCACACAGAGGGTGCAGTAAGGCTCCCCAGAGGGCAGAGAGAAGGGGTCAATTGGGGGAGAGTGGGCGAGAGAGGCTCCAGGTACACTAACGCTGTGGAATGAAGGTCTGAAAATTAACGCCAGTGAAAACCACGCGTTAGAGGCACATTTGCAGAAGAGAGAAACCATTTCAGTCAGCAATGTACTGCAAATGCAGAGAAACCAAGTAAAGTGATAGTAGTGATACATGTGCAGCAACAGCATAGTGGCCAAGTATGAAAGGGCACAATGGTGAGGCTGCAAATGGGGTGCAGGGGGCTGCAAGAGAGACATGACCTCTTCAGCCCGCTCCAGCCCGATCGGCATCATCGAGGGAGAGCGGGAATGTAAGCTCCACCCCGCTCCCCTCTGACAAGGCCAATCGGGCCCGACGGACCTCCTGCAGCTCCGGGCATTAAAAGCCGGCCAGTTCCAGCTCCTCAGCCTCTTCAGTCTGCTCCAGCCCTGATCGGCATCATCATAAGAACATAATAAGAACATAAGATATGCCATACTGGGTCAGACCAAGGTCCATCAAGCCCAGTATCCTATTTCCAACAGTGGCCAATCTAGGTCATACGTACCTAGCAGTTTCCCCAAAAGACACAGGTTCCACAATGCTTGTACTGGGTCAAGCATTGATATCCTGGGTCCCTTCTTAATAATGGTTTATGGACCTTTCCTCCAGGAACTTGTCCAAACCTTTTTTAAACCCAGCTACACTAACAGCCTTTACTACATCCTCCGGTAACAAATTCCAGAGTTTGATTACACGTTGAGTGAAAAAATATTTTCTTTTATTAGTCTTAAATAGTTTACCCTGTAGCTTCATTGTATGTCCCCTAGTCTTTCTATATTCTGATAACGTAAAAAATCGATCTACGTTTACCCGTTCCACTCCGTTCATTAATGTATAGACTTCTATCATATCTCCCCTCGGCTGTCTCTTTTCCAGGTTAAAGAGCCCTAACCTTTTTAGCCTTTCTTCATAGGAGTATCCTTCCATCCCCTTTACCATTTTGGTGGCTCTTCTCTGAACCTTTTCTAATAACTCTATATCCTTTTTAAGATACTGCGACCAGAATTGCACACGATATTCAAGGTGTGGTCTCACCATGGAACGGTATAGAGGCATTATAATATCTTTTGTTTTATTTTCCATTCCTTTCCTTATGATACCTAGCATTCTACTTGCTCTCTTGGCCGCCGCTGCACACTGGGCCAAGGGTTTTAACATGTTATCCACAATGACGCCTAAATCTTTTTCCTGGGTGGTGGTTCCTAATGTGGAACCTTGCATTGTGTAACCATAGTTTGGGTTGTTCTTCCCTAGGTGCATAACTTTGCACTTGCCCACATTAAATTTCATCTGCCATTTTGATGCCCAGTCTTCCAATTTATCAAGATCCTCTTGCAATTTTCCACAATCCTCTTGGGATTTAACAACTTTAAATAGTTTTGTGTCATCTGCAAATTTGATAACCTCACTCGTTATTCCTCTTTCCAGGTCATTTATGAATATGTCAAAAAGCAGTGGACCCAGCACAGATCCCTGGGGTACACCACTATTCACCTTTCTCCATTTTGGGAAAATTGGCCATTTAGCCCAACACTCTGCTTTCTATCTTTTAACCAGTTCCTGATCCACAGTAGTACACTGCCTCCTATCCCATGACTCTTTAGTTTTGCCAAACGTCTCTGATGAGGGACCTTGTCAAAGGCTTTCTGAAAGTCTAGATAAGCTATATCAACTGACTCACCTTTGTCCACCTGTTTATTCACACTTTCAAAAAAACATAACAGATTAGTAAGACGAGATCTTCCTTGTCTAAAGCCATGTTGGCTGTCTCCCATTAGGCCATGACTATCTACATGCTGAGTAATTTTATTCTTTATGATGGTTTCTACCATTTTCCCGGTACTGAGGTGAGGCTCACCGGTCTGTAGTTTCCTAGATCACCCCTGGAACCCTTTTTAAAAATTGGTGTTACATTGGCGATCCTCCAATCTTCAGGTATTAGAGATGATTTTAATGATAGTTCACAGATTACTAATAGCAGGTCTGCAATCTCATATTTCAGTTCTTTCAACACCCTTGGATGTATACCATCTGGCCCAGGTGATTTGCTACTCTTCAGTTTATCTAATACTTGTAATACATCTTCCCGATGTATCGATATGTCCTTCAATTCTTCCGCACCTTTAAATACCACTTCAGTCATGGGTAACATCCCTACAGTTTCCTCAGTAAAGGCCGAAGCAAAGAATTCATTCAGTCCCTCCGCTGGAGGGAGAGCGGGAAGGTAAGCTCCACCCCGCTCCCTTCCGTCAAGGCCAGTCGGGCCCGACGTACCTGCTGCAGCTCCGGGCATTAAAAGCTGGCCAGTTCCAGCTCCTTGGCCTCTTCAGCCCGCTCCAGCCCGGATCGGCATCATCTAGGGAGAGCGGGAAGATAAGCTCCACCCAGCTCCCCTCCAACAAGGCCAATCGGGCCCGACGGACCTCCTGCAGCTCCAGGCATTAAAAGCCGGCCAGTTCCAGCTCCTTGGCCTCTTCAGCCCGCTCCATCCCCGATCAGCATCATCGAGGGAGAGCGGTAAGGTAAGCTCCACCCCATTCCCCTCCGAAAAGGCCAATCGGGCCCGACGGACCTCTTGCAGCTATGGGCATTAAAAGCCGGCCAGTTCCAGCTCCTCGGCCTCTTCAGCCCGCTCCAGCCCCGATCGGCATCATCGAGGGAGAGCGGGAAGGTAAGCTCCACCCCGCTCCCCTCCGACAAGGCCAATTGGGCCCTACAGACCTCCTGCAGCTTCGGGCATTAAAAGCCGGCCAGTTCCAGCTCCTCGGCCTCTTCAGCCCGCTCCAGCCCCGATCGGCATCATCGAGGGAGAGCGGGAAGGTAAGCTCCACCCCGCTCCCCTCCGACAAGGCCAGTCAGGCCCTCCTCTTGACTATTTTCTTTCCGTACAAGAGGCGTGCCCGCGCCTGAGGGCCTCGCCAGAGGGCCCTTTGGCGTGGCCCTTAGGAGTGGAGCCACAGAACCCAAAAAACTGAACTCTCTAACACAAGACTCTCAAGCTTTCAACTCAGTGATAAAGTAAGAATGTATTAACTTTCTTCAATACTGCAGTACTAACTCGGTATAACCTGTGCTATAACTTGCTATAACCTCAATATAACCTGTGCTATATCCTAAAGTTTGTATTCCTTTTGTCAATACACCACTGAAACTCTGCGAGAACTGTATACCTTCCTGTTCAGAACCACACCACAAATTGCTAATTGCTAATCTGCTATAAATTATGTTACCTCCCTTAGTTTGCATTGCTTTGACATAATACCTCCAATCTGTGCTAAAACGTGTGCTTTCTACTTAGAACTACTTTTCAAAATTTGTACCAGTACTTATGCCATTTACTTAGAACTGTATTGCAAAATCGATATATGCTATAGGGAATATCATCTAAAAATCCCACTCACAAATCTTCCCCCTACCCCCTTCACAAACTCATAATGGCCTGCATAAAACTTCAAGCCCTTCTTCTCCCACTCTTCCTGATAACCCTCCTAATACACAACATTTACACACACAAATCAGACCAACCCCATTATAGCACCATCCCCATTATCCACAACACATATCGAAACATACTTCACACCCCAATACATATCTACACACAGTACCAAAACTCACACCACAACACCCACAGGCCCTATCCCAGACTAATCCAAATAAACCATCATCAACCCATTAATGTGAATGACTCACCCAATGCTCCCACTAGAAGGAAACTCATCCTCATAAACATCCACTCCATAAGAAACAAACTGCCAATCATCAATGACATGCTCAGAGATGAAAAACCTGACATACTCTTCATCACGGAAACATGGCTCTCACCCACAGATACAGTCCTACTAAATCAACTATACATGCAACAATACGACCTACTCAACTGCCACTGGGATGCCAAAAGAGGAGGAGGAGCACTCATCCTCACCAAAAAAGACTTGCAGTACACCCTAACAAGCATAAATAGTATAGATGGCATAGACATCATCAACATAGAAAATAAAACTCTTGCACTATGCCTCATCTATAGACCCCCATCCACCAACCATAAAAACCTCACTCCCATCCTTGAACTCGCATGCACAGCCTCACAGAGAAAACCACTTATCATACTGGGAGACCTGAACCTCCCATCACTTAACCCACCTCACACAACAAATTTCATGGACACCATGACTGATTTGGGATACGAACAGATCATATAAGCCCCCACACACATAAAAGGAAACACCCTCGACCTCGTCTTCCTCCCCACCCCTTTCAACAACCACCAACTCCACACCCCCCCAACCATAACTGAAGTACCCTGGTCTGACCATCACTTAATAACCTTCTACCTCCTCTCACAAACACCTTCCAACAATACAATTACCACGCCACATACTTCACGTTTTATCCACTTTGACAGAGATGCCTTTTTAGATAATGTCATATCCAAACTCACAAGTTCATCTAATATCGATACACTCATAAATCAATGGAACATAACAATCCAAAAAGCAGCCACCCCCAATCAAATTACTCTAAAACAAATAATAAAGAGGTCAGAAAAATGGTTTACCAAAGACCTTGCCATACTAAAAAAACAGCTAAGAAAACAAGAAAAAAGATGGAGAAGAACAAAATCAAACGGAAATAAATCCCAATACACAAGACTACTCAGTGCTTATAAAGACGCAATCAACAAATCTAAAAGTAACTACCACTCTAAAGTTATAAACATGGCCATCAATCGTCCTAGAGAACTATTTGCAATCGTAAAAACACTAACAAAAAATCAAAAGCCTGAACCAGACCACCCCATTATTAGCGTACAAACTCTAGCTTCACATTTTGCTGAAAAACTGAAAACTAAACCCACTATAACAAACACAACAATACATACAGATCCAAAAAGCATAAACAATTGGACAACCTTTCACAAGGTCGAACAAAAACACCTCCTCAAAATCATAACAATGATCAATACTACAACTTCCCCTCTTGACGCATGTCCAGTATCATGGATAAAATCCACCAAAACTGAACTCGCCACAAACATCCAAAACATAGGGGTATGTTTACTAAACTGCGGTAATCGTGATTAACGCGCGTTATGATATGCTAACGATCGTAAAGCCCCCGGCGCGGTAAAACAACGCAGAAGGTGGAGAGAGGGCGGAGAGAAGGGGTCAGTGGGCGGAGAGTGGGCGGGGAGAGGCTCCCCTCACACTAACGTGCTGATTTTCAGGGCTGAATTCCAACGCGAATGAAAACCTGCCGTTAAAGGCACATTACAGGGGAGAGAAACCATTTCAGTGTCAGCAATGTACAGCCCAGGCAGGGAAACCAAAAGAAAGTGATAAGTGTGATACATGTGCACAGAACAAAAGGGCACAGAAACACTGAAAATGACCCCAACAAACTGGAAAACAACAATAACCAAGCTGGCCAATAGTGGTATCAATGAGAAACATCAACCCCTCCCCCCCCCCTGAGTAAGCTCCATAGAACAGATATAAATCGTAGAAGGGTCTATACTCCGTCCCCATACAAGGTGAATGGGCCCACAGTAAAATAGCGCTGCTCAGGGTTTTCCCCACCATCGGACAGGGTTTCTATGGCGTGCACATGTCCCGCAACATCAGGAGGAGGAGTGGCCTAGTGGTTAGGACAAGGTACTTCAGGCCGGAGGGCCGGGGGTTCAAGTCCCACCTGGGGACAGCAATCTCAGGCCGGAGGGACTGGGATTTCTAGTCCTATAGGCACTCCTTGTGGTCTTGGGCAAGCCACTTAACCCTCCATTGCCCATGTTCCCTGTAAGTATTAGCGTATGTGTGTTGTATCCCCTCGTGTTAAATGTATCTCCCAATTGACCGCTTTGACCCGGTAAAAAGCGGGATATAAATACAGCTAAATAAATAAATAAACATCAGGGCGGGCATGTCAGAACGGCAACTGGACAGATGCTGGAGAAGGGGATACAGAGGGCCGCAGGCGGCACATGCTGTGGTGGAGCTGGGCCACAGTGCGGACTAGGGTGATGCCTACGTGGCCCATACAAAAGCTGAAACAGTGGAGCAGCCAGACAGCAACTTCTGAAGGCCCAACATGGGCACGAGTGTGTTTCCCAAAGTGTCACAGAGGATAGTACCCAACAGCTACCCCCAAGGGCATGGAACATTGGCAGGCGGGGCTGGGGGGGAGCGTGGACGTCGATGCAGGCACCCCTACCCCAGAACCCGCACCATAGGCAGCTGCCTACCTGCACACTGGATGGCCTGCGACTGCGCACCACCAGCTCCACCAGCAGAAGGGCATGTCAGCATGGTGGCTGAGGGATACTGGTGGTGGAGGGAGCAGTGGCAGCTGGCCAGAGCAGATGGTGGCCTAGCCCTGTGTAGGTGGGTGCCATGCACTGCAACAGACAGGCCCTGTCTGACCAACAGTCATTGTATCACCAGGGAATGCACCATCTCTGTGATAACATGGTGGTGCAGGGCACAAAACCACTGTATTCCGATGCAGAAGGTCATAGGTTCAAGTCCCAGCTGTGGTTTCCGCCATCCCAGCCCTTGTATTTTACCCACTACTATAACATGCTAATACAGACAGAACCTTTCTTGCAGATGACGTAAACATGCCCAAAACACCTACATTTTACCCTACAGAGCACAGACACCATAAACATGCCCATTACCTAGAGCAGAGCCTCCCAAATGCAGTCCTGGAGGGCCAAACACCATTCCGGTTCCATGCTGCCTCTGATAAAGATGCCTGTGCTGCATTTCTATGTGCCACCCTGTGATCCCTCCCCTTTCCAGTACCCGTAGGTAGGGGTTAAGGAGTTTAAGTTCCTTCTTTAAACCAATGTTCTGCTACTTCCTGGAGCAGTGCTTGTAGGGAAATGTAGTTTACCACCAGTTCAAATGAAGAGTAGTGTGACTCAGAATGTTTGCAAGCAAAAAGGGATTTATTTCCCCTCCCAGGGTTGGACTTCACAAGGATAAAAAGGTAACACAAAATATCTGCTCTCTGGCACCAAAAAGGACAAACATAAGAATAGCTTCCTTCAGCGTGAAATAAACATTTTCTTTCCAGCTCTGTTTCCCTCACAGCCAGCTTGTACTTTCTTCACCATAAATACCTAACATAAAGATATTATCTGTTCAGATAAAGTAATCGTGCAATCCATTTCTTCTGTGGGATAATTCATGCAAGGTGGTTCTGTGTCCATAAGTTCCACCTCTGAGCTAGGATTAGTTTGGCCAGTTCTTTCTAGGGCCGCGCCCTTTTCTCCAACCCTGAGCCTTTCAATACATTCAGGGTTTAAGTATTGCCTAAAGCCTGTACCGTAGCCCCAACCTTCCAGGCTGTTAAATTCACATGGATTCCTGTAATCCCAGCCCTTGGGCTTACCTGGGGACCTGGCTGTGGAGGCCTTCCTCTGAGGTTTAAAAATACCGGTTGGTTCCCTGCTGAACCTGTGTGAGGCAGTTTCCAAATGCCTTTCTGGCTGCTTGTAATCCCTTGTATGTTTCAGCTGGTCTGGTCTGCTCCTTCGATAGCTCTCAGCCGGAGCCTCTGACCTCCCTTCAGCTGAAAACTCCTTCCAACTTCTGACCGGAAGTCTGCTTTCCTCTCTCTCCTCCCTCTCTGCCTGCTGGGGCCTCCTTATGAGACAGCCTTCCTGGGTAGGGCCTGGCTCCACCCCCTAGCAGGTGTTCAGACTTTCCCCGTGACTCTTTGCTAAACTGATAGCAGGGGCGTGTTTCCTTCTCTCGTGCCTTGTTTCCCTGACAACTGGTAGCCATGTGCCTTTGTTTATCTTGCAGCCCTGCACTTTCTACCTGGTTTTCAAGCATTTCTACCGGGCCAGAAGGACTTGCTATGTCACAACCACCATGGTATGCAGATGTATCTCATGCATATTCATGAGGGACAGCATGAAAACACAAACAGTGTTTGGCACCGCAGGACTGGAGTTGGGAACCTCTGCCGTAAAGCAGCAGCCAACAGGGGCAGACACACCCGCACCCACAGGCCCCATTATCCAAAGCCTCCTGGAGAGGCAGGACTTTGGGCTCTGCGTGCATCTCCCAATACTAGCACTTGCATACCTTAGTAATGCCACCCCAAACCTGGGAATATGGTACACATCTTTAAAGAGGTTGCTATGATTACTGGCAGATAGCAAGTCCTAGGTTAAGTACAATTATCTGAGTGAGCTGCATCATAGCAACCCTCCTGATGTCTGTGGAGTGTGCTACAGGTCTTGTGTCTGACAGTGTTTACCGACCTGGGGAGTGACTTCTACAGTATTGCGTACCATAGCCATGCCTGCACTGTGCCCAGGACTTGTGTGGTGGCCTGGGCTGCCCAACACCTCTATAGTTGCACAATGCTAATAATTTCATTTGTACATGTATATAGTTTACCCTACTCAATGCATTGCATATGTATATAGTTTACCCTGTTTTCCAAGTTACTTGTTCCTGTTCAATGTAACGACCTGACTTTTGTTTATTGTCGGATATTGTTTGTTTTATGTAAACCGCGCTGATCGCAAATAGTGCGGTATATAAGAAATGCAAATAAATAAATAAAATAAATAAAATGCTGGCATAGGTGTGGGGAGTGTGTGTCTGTCTATCCAGTGTGTGGTGGCTGCCAACACCCTCCACAGCCCACACTGCTAGCACTGTTGCTGGTATTGGCCTGCCAATGTGCATAATGAGGAGCAAGGTACTGTGGGAATAGCCTGGATAGGGTGGCCTGGCCTGGATGCATCTGCACACGGCATAGGGTAATGGCAATTGTAGTGCCTGGCCACCACCTGCACGGACACGGTGGCCATAGCATGTCCTGCTGGGAGGTCACTCTCACCCTGACTGAGCAGTGACCATGGCATCGCTAGGTTCCCCCATAGTGCTTTATAGCATTTCTTTCATGTGATATTTATGGGGGTTTTTGGGGGGTCCAATCGCTGATTTATCTGCTTGGTGTGTATGCTGACATCCCCGTTCTGGGTACATGCATCTTCTCCAGGACCATGGACTAGCTGGCGGACTGTCTGCTGCTAGTACGTGTCTTGCTGGAACACCTTGCAGGGTGCAGCGGCTGGAGGCTTGCTGCTGGGGAATATCAGATAATGGTGAGGGGCAGCTGAGCATTTCCAGGCCTGCCGTCTGTCTCCTATTGTGTTATGGATGTGTACCGCTCTGTCTTTTCCCCAGAAGGACAGGGGTTGCTGGTCCCTTCTACTGCTGCCCTTGCAGGGAGGTAGACTCTGGATATATTGGTGGGTGATCATATTTCCCACCCAGTGCCCCAGAGAGTGGGTTGTGTGGTGGTACATGATCTGCCCATGGGTCCATACACCCCCCTCCCCCCTCCCTCCTCCCTCCCCCTCCCTCTCCCCCTCCCTCCCCCTCCCCCCTCCCCCTCCCTTCCCCCTCCCTCCCCCCCCCCTTATAACGTGCCTTATAAGGTGCCTTGTACTGTGCCTAGTAAGGTGCCTTATAACTTACCTTGTACTGTGCCTAATAAGGTGCCCTATAAAGCCTTATAAGGAGTGATGGCAACTGTGGTGAGGGTATTATGAGCTGGCAGCACAGATCTGCAAAGATATTACTGTCACAGGCATGCAAAATATCTGACATGAACAGGAGAAAACAACGAGGAATCAAACCCATGACCACTGCTTAGCACGTCAGTGTACTAACCAGTAGGCTATACCTCTATGGCTTGTTGCATAACAATGGCTGGGTACAGAAGGACAGCAGGTCACTGCAGAAACCGTATGCTCTGTGTGCCGGGATAGGGTAACCCCACCAGCACCCATGATGCAATGCACATGCAGAACAGCGGTCTACAGCTGATCACCAAATGGGGTCTGCACCTCTCCGGTACTGCAGTGTGGTAAGATGGACTGACAGTGTGTGATACTAGCACGGAGTAGCTACAGACCATGCCATTTTGCAGGTTCAGTGTTCACCCTGAGGGTTAGGATGGGAGCCCAGCACTAGGTCCGCAGTACACGTGATGCTAGAGCTAGTCCTGCTGCACATCCCCAGCACTACTACTGTGTGACAGATGTTTCTAGCAGTACAGCTGAAAGTACTTCTGTGTCTGTCTGTGTTCTGCAGTCGTGTGCGGCCCTGTGGGGCCAGACTCCACCCAGATTAGTACATACCCAGTGTTAGGGTCTGGCTGCCATGGGCACCTGTTATTAGGGCAGAGGGGTGTCTAGACTTGCATGAGGTGGATATAGCACTGTCTCTGCGGGTCAAAGCGGTATACAATATATACCCCAAAGGACCCATAATCACCCATTTTGTAGGTGAGGGAGTGGAGGGAAAGGTGCCTGAACCCTGGCCGTAAGACAAGCAACTGCAGTCCTGCTGGCAGGCTAACGCTGGTAACAGTGGGCCATTGTGGGCCCAGAGTGGTGTAGGCAGCCACAAAACAATTGATAGACACACACACCCACACACCCCTATTGCAGCATTGTACAATGATAGGGGTGGTTGGCAATCCTGCTCGTCACACTGGTCCTGTTCACAGTGCCGACATTGCTAAACTGTGCAAGGGGTAGTAGTAGTTCTCTGCTGATAACTGCAGCTCCATGCTGGGGTCAACAGCCTGACTCTCCATGAAGCTTTGGATAGTGGAGCCTGAGTGAGTGGGTGTTTTGACCCCTCTTCGACGTGGCTTTTGGGGTTTGCACATGTTGATATTGTATCTGCATTGTAGGGTAAATGTGGGGAGATGCTCTGTAGGATCCACAGCTGGGGCTTGAACCTGTGAGTCTCTGCTTCTGGACATACTGGCTGTGTGTACTGCACCACACAGGAGTAGTGGTCCCTGGGGCTACCCTTACTTTTCTCAGGCAGACCTTTTCTGTTGCACTGCACACAACGTACTGATACAGGGCATGGCCTAGGTCCACTGTAGGTGGGTGGCACTGTCCCCTCCATCACAAACACCCCCCCTGCCATGCCGACATGACCATATGCTGTCAGTGCTGGTTGTGTATGGTCCCAGGCCATCCACTGTGCAGGTAGGCGGGTGCCTAGGGTGCGGGGTCTGAGGTGGAGAGGCATACATGGACATCTACACATCCCCCCATCACTGCCTACCAATGTTATGTCCCTTCCACATGGGGGAGTGATGACTGGGGGGATGTCAGGCTGGTGCTCTAGCAACTATTGGCTAGGGTGGACCAGGTAGATGTAGGTGGAGTGTGTTGTTACTGCCGACTGTGGACAGGCTAGGGTATTCACCTCTGGTATGGTGTACCCAGTTTGGCCTACTGGGTGTATATATGTTTCCAACAACGTATGGGCATACCCTGCAATGCTTTACTAGGGGCTGCCGTAAAGTGTGTTCAGTTAGCAGGGTCTACGAACTGTTTGGAACCCATCCTGGGTGTGGTCTATGGACCCTTGTTAGTGTGGTCCCCGGATGTGCACTGCTTGCCCTATTACAGGCATAGTGGTACCTGTGTGACTTTTGGGGTACTTGCTGGGTAATGTCCCCTGGATGGGACATTGTGGAACATGGACTACTGGACATGTTTGGCCCTCGTCAGCTGCTGTCCTGCTGATTTCCAGTTTCTATGTGCCACTTGGGCGATGGCCTAGTTTACCCTGTGCTCCAGCTGCCCCCACTTCATGTCCCACCTGCAGTCCCCCATGCCCCATTTGCACCAACACCATAGTGGCCTTTCATACTTGGCCACTATACTGTTGTTGCAGATGGAGCACTACTATCACCTTTCTCGGGCTCCCTGTCTAGGCTGTACATTGCTGACACTGAAATGGTTTCTCTCTCCTGCAAATGTGCATCTAACGCCAGGTTTTCACTCGCAGTAGTTTCCAGCCCTTCAGTTCCCCGTGTTGGTGTCATGGGAGCCTCTCCCTGCCCACTCCCTGCCCATTGACCCCTTCTCTCCTCCCTCTCTCCACCCTCTGCGGTGTTTACCGCGGTCAAGAATGTTAACGCGTGTTAGGTTAGGTTACGTTAATGCGCGTTAACGTAACGTTAACACGCATTAACGTTACATAGCACGCATTAAGGTTACCTGACGCGCATTAACGTAGCCGCTGCTACGTTACCGCAGTTTAGTAAGCTTCCCCCGTAGAGTATCATGAAAGTGGATTCACAAGTAGTTCCCCATTTTAAGGGGTACTAATGTTCCTTGCATTCAAAAACAGCTGTTGCTAGGGTAATATTTCAAATCTGACGGTGGTCATAGTTTCTATTGCCCCTTGTACCGATCTTAGTTCTATTTTCTGTAGATAACACTGCAGAGTTTAATATTTCCCTCAGATTTTGATCTCTCTTATAAACAAGATGAATTTTCTACTGCTCAAAGCCAGACAAAAGATGTAAAAGATAACAAAATCTTTTAAATACGCGAACCAGCTGGAGAATATTTTGTAATAAAATTCAAGAACTCTGAGGTATCCTTCACTGATCTTCTTTTCATTGTTTGCAAAAGGAAGTCTGGATTATTGTTTTGCACCCTTGTGTGTGCTCATCGCACTAGCTGATGCAGATGGCTTCTTTCAACAAATTCATTTGCCAGCTGCCGAGATGGTACATGATATTCACTGAAGTTACTATAGTTTCTCCTATACCTTAAAAGGGAAAAGGGGAGACTGTCATTTAAAAAACTTGGATGTGCATATGAATAATGTAAGAAAGTGTTAGAAATGGTAAGCTTTATAAAAACTCCTGTGATAAACTGGTTACCTTCTATCTGAATTTGCAATCATCACACAGTTGTGTTGCATAGAAAATTGGATATGCACATCACATGCATTCAACCAGATGTGATAATTAGACAGATCTTGTTGCAATCCCTGCCAAAGCATAAACACATCACCAATAAATTGGTGCCATATAACTATAGAAGCTGTAAAGAGAGGTTTTCTTTATCTCTGTCTTTTTGTATTCTTCCATGTACAGATTAGCAATTGATGGGGCCATGGTAGCTCCCATTGCTACCCTGGAGATCTGCTGATAGATAACATCATCAAACATAAAGAAATTCTTAGTTAAGGCCAGTCAAGCCGTTTCCATTATGAAAGTGACTAGAGACAGCTATTGAGTTGCTATATCTTCCAACATTTTCTGCACAATCCATAAGGTTTCACCCTGTGTATAAAGGCTTTACACCCAATGTTATCATATCAATATTTTTCAAAGAATTTGCAAACCAAAATCATTCAGAATGTTAAGAAAATGTGTAGTATTCTGCACATAAGATGATATCTTCTTCACTATGGGGGTCATTCTGTGCCACAAACTGTGGGGATGTATGTCTAGGTAGGATGTACATCAAGGTGTTCGTCCCCTGCCACTGCTGGCGCTAAGGCTCCCCATATGAACAGTGCTGTTGTACAAGGAGCCTTAGATGGGGCTGAAGGGATTGTCTAGAGGTGGAGCGAGGGCTGGGCATGAGTGGACCGTGACCCAGGATGTACAGGGCCAATTCAAGGTCACCTCTGTACGTTCGGGGCCTTCAATGTGGACAGGGGACTTATTCCACCTCGAAGGTGGATGGCGGGAAATTGCAGCATGGGACCCATAGGAGCAGGTGAGGGGGCGCAGGGGGTTCCCTGCAGCCTGACCCAGGCCTTGGAAGGCTAGATCGGGAGTCAGGCTATGGGGAAAGAAGTGTCTTTTCTGAGCCAGAGATCATGGTTCCTGAATAGAGCTGCGGTGTCATGGTGACAGGATGCCATTGCATGTGGCTCCATTCAGGAGTCTGGCTGAATTACCTGGATATGTGGCTGGGTGTGCGGCTGCTCAAAATCAGGACTGGCCTGCATGTCCAGGCTGGTACACCCAATTCTGATCCCACGGGCATGTTTAACCCCTATGGGATCAGAATTGGGTGCTACCCCTACACACCCCGATTCTGTCCGGCCACACAAGGGGCTAGATGGCCAGAATAGAATTGACCTCTATAGATCTGAAAAACAAATCCACATACATTGAAAGAGGTGCTGTAATTGCGCTAGCCAGTGCCACTGAATATTGGGCCCAGTATTCTTTGCTAGCGCCATAATTAGATTTTCTTCCTGTACTTTATTCACTGTTCACGTTTTGCATCCATATGATGTTTTTGAAAATACCATGGCTTGGGCAGTCAAATCTTTGTATAAAGAGATACATCTCTGCACTTGAGAATCTTGTCTAGGCCCTTCATAGCTGTTCTGCCAAGAGCAATTCACCATTGGATTTCTTGAAAGCTTGTCACTTCTTTATTGATTATTGATCCAAGCAGGTTAAAGTTGTCTACTATTTCTATTTCTTTCCATCAAGGATGATATTATTGATTTTGCCAGTGGACAAGATCTTTGTCTTCTTCATGTTAAGGTGCAGGCCCATTTTAAGACTATGGGGTATGTTTACTAAAGTGCGATAACGTGAGCAATGCCATATAAGGAAGTGGGCGTACCGGCGTTAAGGTAGCAATGGCCGTTTAACGCGCGTTAAAGGGCGCCTTGGCCAGTTAGCGCACGTTAACAGGACATTGCATGTTAAAGCTGACAAACAAAGCACATTACAAGACTGACAAGGTGCTTTATAAGGTGCCATATAAGGTGCGCTAAGGATGTTAAGGTGACCCAAGATATGTTCCCAAGGGCAGTAAGGTGCCACAAGTTGACAAGCATGAAATGTAAGGCCAAAAAACAGATGTAACCCTAACACTGCACAGAGCACCAAGGAAAGGCAATGGACAAGTGATGGAAGGAAGTAGAGGTGGGAGCTGATGGACCTGCCAAATCTGCATGCAGCCGATATGGCAGCCGATAAAATGGACAAATATATTGGAGGCAGCTGTACCGATGCACAGGGTGTTGGCAATGTAAAGTGCTACAGTGACAGTGGGTGGAAGAGGATATGAATACATGTCCTCCAGTGGAGGTAGAGGTGGCAAGATATTTGCAATGATAGGAGGACAGAGGAGTAGTAGTGCCATGCAGAACAGACCCAGGAGAGGCAAGCATGGAGAGCCGCAATGCAGAAAAGGGTACCAGTGTAGGACATGGGGTAGCAGCCTGCACATGAAGACAGGACGCTACACAGCTGACAGACAGAAGGATGGCTGGCAACTGTGATGAGGGTACTATGTGCTGGCAGCACAGATCTGTACAGATATGACTGTCACAGGAATGAAAAGGACTTGCCTCAGACAGGCCTAATGAAATGAGACCATGGAGGGATTGAACCCATAACCTCCGTGTAGGATGTCATTGCATTAACCAGTGGGCTATACCTCTATGGCTTCTGTTTTAGCAATGGCTGGCTACAGAAAGACTGCTGGTCACCGCACAAAATGTCTGCTGTGTTTACCAGGATACTTTAAACTCACCAGTACCCATGATGCAATGCACATGCAGAACAGCAGTCTACATCTGATCACCAGATGGGGTATGCAGCTCTCCAGCACCTCAGCTTGGTAGGAGGAACTGACTGTGTGTGAAACTGGCACAGAGTAGCTACAGACCCTGCCATTGTGCCGGTTCTGTGTTCACCCTGAGGGTGAGATGGGGCGCCCAGCACCAGGTCTGCAGTACCCGGGTTGCTTGAGATAGGCTTTGCTGCAGGGCCCTATCATTGCCAGTGTGTGATAGATATTCTTTGCAACCACACCTAAGATAATCCTGTGTCCATCTGTATTCCCAAGTCACATCTAGCCCTTGGGAACCAGAATCCACCCAAGATCGAACATATCCAGTGTGGTTTCCATGGTCACAAGTTATAAGAGCAGGGGGTGTCTTGACCCACATGTGGATTATGTGGCACCATCTGCCAACCCGCCCTCTCTGGGTCAAGGTGGGGGACAGGATCTGCCCCCAACAGCCCCACACTCTATGTCTTTGCAATGATGGCAGTAGAGGGACATGATGAAGGGCTGTGGGACCATCAACCCCGGTCCTGCTGGCAAAAGGGCACCATCCAGGGCAGTTGATGCAGATCTGTACTTATCACATAGGGCACTGGCAGACAGGCAGTAGGCCTGGAAAATCTCAGCTGCCCCCCACCATCACAATCTGACATTCACCAGCAGAGAGCACAATCAGTCTGTACCTGCTGCACCCTGCAAGGTGCTCCAGCCATGCACATGTTAACTGCAGACAGTGTGCTAGCCAGTCCATAGTGCATGTTCCTTGAAAAATTACATGCAATCAAAAGTGGGATGTAAGCACAGGTACCAAGCAAGCAGCTCAGTGATTGGGCCCCAGAACAAAGAACACACAGATACTACTTGAGAGAAACACTGTATGGTATAGTACTAGACATGCCATGGTCACTGCACAGTCAGGGTGAGAGTGACCACCCAGCATGACATGCTGTGGCCACCCTGTCCATGAAGGTGGTGGTCGGGCACTACAATGTCCCAGCCATTGCCCCACACCCTGTGAAGATTCATCCTGCCCAGTCCGCCCTGTCCAGGCCATACCCACAATACCTTGCTCCTCATAATGCACATTGGCAGGCTAACGCTGGAAACAGTGTAAGCATTGTGGGCCCAGTGAGGATTAGGCAGCCACAAAACAATGGATAGACATACACACACTCCCACTTCTATTTCAGCATTCTGCAAAGATAGGGGTGGTTGGCAGCCCTGCCCGCCACACTAGTCCTGAGCACAGTGCAAGTATTGCTAAGGTATGCAGGTGCTAGTAGTAGTGCTTTGGTGGTAACTGCTGCTCTGCTCCTGACCCAGCAGCCTGACTTTCCATGAGGCTTTTGATAGTGGAGTCTGTGGGTGTGGGCTTTTGTGCCTCTGTTGGCTGATACTCCAGGGCAGGGGTTTTCAACTCAGTCCTCAGGGAACCTTAGGAAAGTCAGGTTTTCAGGATTCCCAGAATGAATATGCATGAGAAAGATCTGCATGTTCTGCCTTCATTGTATGCAAATCTATCCTATGCATATTCATTGTGGGAATCCTGAAAATCTGACTGGCCTAGGGTTCCCCAAGGACTGGGTTGAAAACCTATGCTCTAGAGCAGGGGTTCTCAACCCTGTCCTCGGGACCCACCTAGCCAGTCGGGTTTTCAGGATAACCACAATGAATATGTATGAGAGAGATTTGCATACACTGCCTCCATTATATGTAAATGTCTCCCATGCATATTCATTGTGGTTATTCTGAAAACCCAACTAGCTAGGTAGGTCCCAAGGACAGGGTTGAGAACCCCTGCTCTAGAGAGTGCACATGTTTATGTTGTATGTGCTCTGTAAGAGCCACAGCTGGGATTTGAACCTGTGACCTTCTGCCCCAGAACACACTGGCTGTGTGTATGGCACCATACTGCTGCCACAGAGGCAGGTCAGCCCCTGGGCATACAATGACTGTTCATCAGACAGACCTTGTCTGCTGTACTGCACGCCACCCACCTGAACAAGGCTTGACCTTGGTCTGCTGTGGGCAGATGCCATTGCTCCCTCCACCACCATCACCCCTCCCCCAACATGCTGACATTGCCATATGCTGGTAGTGCTGGTGGTGTACAGTACCAGGCTATGAAATTCCATGTAAAAAGGGGAAGGCGATGGCAGTGGGGGTGTACTATCGACCGCCTGGCCAGAATGAACAAATGGATGATGAAATGCTCAAAGAAATCAAGGAAGCTAACAAAAGTTACAGCGCAGTAATAATAATGGGTGATTTCAATTACCCCGGTATTGACTGGGTCAGTGTCACAGCAGGACATGCTAGGGAGATAAAGTTCCAAGATGACATAAATGACTGCTTCTTGGAGCAGCTGGTTCATGAACTGACCAGAGGGGAAGCCATATTAGACCTAGTCCTTAGTGGAAAACCAGATCTAGTGCAAGAGATAAGGGTGTTGGGGCCACTTGGCAATAGTGATCATAGCATGATCGCCTTTGATTTAATTAGTGGAGGAGGAATAGTAAGGAAATCCACAGTACTACCTTTTAACTTTCGAAAGGGAGACTATGAAAAAATGAGGAAAATAGTTAAGAAAAAACTAAAAGGAGCAGTTGCTAAGGATAAAGACATAAATCAAGCTTGGGTGTTGTTGAAAAATACTATCTTGGAAGCCAAGACCAGCTGTATTCCACGCTTTAAGAAAAGTGGATGGAAGTCCAAAAAACTGCCAGCATGGTTTAAAGGTGAGGTCAGAGAGGCTGTTGTTGCCAAAAAAGCATCTTTCAGGAAATGGAAAAAAGAGCCAAACGACGAAACCTGGAAACAGCACAAGCACTGGCAAGTCAAATTCAAGGCATTGATAAAGCAGGCAAAGGGAGAAATTGAGAAGAAGCTTGCTGCAGAAGCAAAAACGTGAAATAAAGATTTTTTTCAAGTACATTCGTAGCAAAAAACATGTGAGAGAGTCAGTTGGTCCATTAGATGATAGAGGAGTTAAAGGGGCTCTAAGAGACGACAAGGTGATAGCGGAGAGACTGAATGAAGTCTTTGCTTCGGTTTTTACTGAGGAAGATATAGGGATGTTACCCATGACTAGGGATGAATAATCTCTGTATGTATATAAAATGTGTTTTTAGCACCACTGTAAATAGCCCACCTTGTACATAGCTCAAACGAATCAAGCACCCAACACAGCCCTCACACTTCTAAGTTTCACCCTCACTGCATGTATAACACACACACTTTACCTGATTGCTTGCTGTGATACCACCTGGATTATTAAGATAAGGCGGTTTAGAAATACTGTTAAATAAATAAATAAGTAAATAAAGTGGTATTTAAAGGTGTGGAAGAATTGAAGGAAATATCGATACATCGGGAAGATGTATTACAACTATTAGATAAATTGAAGAGTAGCAAATCACCTGGGCTGGATGGTATACATCCAAGGGTGTTGAAAGAACTGAAATATGAGATTGCAGACCTGCTATTAGTAATCTGTGAACTATCATTAAAATCATCTCTAATACCTGAAGATTGGAGGATCGCCAATGTAACACCAATTTTTAAAAAGGGTTCCAGGGGTGATCCAGGAAACTACAGACTGGTGAGCCTCAAGTCAGTACCGGGAAAAATGGTAGAAACCATCATAAAGAATAAAATTACTCAGCATGTAGATAGTCATGGCTTAATGGGAGACAGCCAACATGGCTTTAGATAAGGAAGATCTTGTCTTATTAATCTGTTATGTTTTTTTGAAAGTGTGAATAAACAGGTGGACAAAGGTGAGTCAGTTGATATAGTGTATCTGGACTTTCAGAAAGCCTTTGACAAGGTCCCTCATCAGAGACTTTTGGCAAAACTAAAGAGTCATGGGATAGGAGGCAGTGTACTACTGTGGATCAGGAACTGGTTAAAAGATAGAAAGCAGAGTGTTGGGCTAAATGGCCAAATTTCCCAATGGAGAAAGGTGAATAGTGGTGTACCCCAGGGATCTGTGCTGGGTCCGCTGCTTTTTGACATATTCATAAATGAACTGGAAAGTGGAATAACGAGTGAGGTTATCAAATTTGCAGATGACACAAAACTATTTAAAGTTGTTAAAACGCAAGAGGATTGTGGAAAATTGCAAGAGGATCTTGATAAATTGGAAGACTGGGCATCAAAATGGCAGATGAAATTTAATGTGGACAAGTGAAAAGTTATGCACCTAGGGAAGAACAACCCAAACTATGGTTACACGATGCAAGGTTCCACATTAGGAACCACCGCCCAGGAAAAAGATTTAGGCGTCATTGTGGATAACATGTTAAAACCCTCAGCCCAGTGTGCAGCGGCAGCCAAGAGAGCAAATAGAATGCTAGGTATCATAAGAAAAGGAATGGAAAATAAAACAAAAGATATTATAATGCCTCTGTATCGTTCCATGGTGAGACCGCACCTTGAATATTGTGTGCAATTCTGGTTGCCATATCTTCAAAAAGGATATAGCGATTTTAGAAAAGGTTCAGAGAAGAGCCACCAAAATGGTAAAGGGGATGGAAGGATACTCCTAGGAAAGAAAGGCTAAAAAGGTAAGGGCTCTTTAACCTGGAAAAGAGACGGCTGAGGGGAGATATGATAGAAGTCTATAAATTAATGAACGGAGTGGAACGGGTAAATGTAGATCGATTGTTTACGTTATCAGAATATAGAAAGACTAGGGGACATGCAATGAAGCTACAAGGTAAACTATTTAAGACTAATAAAAGAAAATATTTTTTCACTCAACGTGTAATCAAACTCTGGAATTTGTTACTGGAGGATGTAGTAAAGGCTGTTAGTGTAAATGGGTTTAAAAAAGGTTTGGAGAAGTTCCTGGAGGAAAGGTCCATAAACCAATATTAAGAAGGAACCCAGGATATCAATGCTTGACCCAGTACAAGGATTGTGGAACCTGTGTCTTTTGGGGAAACTACTAGGTACGTATGACCTACATTGGCCACTGTTGGAAACAGGATACTGGGCTTGATGGACCTTGGTCTGACCCAGTATGGCATATCTAATGTTCTTATGTTCTTATGCTATCCAGTGTGCAGGTAGGCGGCTACCTAGGATGTGGGGTCTGGGGTAGGGGTACCTACATAGACATCCATGCTTCCCCCAGCACTGCCTGCCAATGTTATTTGCCCTTTGGGGAACCTGCTGGGTAATGTCCCCTGGATGGGGCACTGTGGGACACAGACTCGTGGGCATGTTTGACCTTGGTCAGTTGCTGCCTTGCTGATTTCCAGTTTGGGCATTCTTATGTGCCACCTAGGCATCTGCTTGGTCCACCCTGTGTCCCAGATGCTCCACTGCATGTCCCGCCTGCAGCCCCCTATGCCCCATTTGCAACATCACCATAGTGCCCTTTCATACTTGGGCACTATGCTGTTACTGCACATGGAGCACTACTATCACTTTTCTTGGGTTCCCTGCCTATGCTGTACATTGCTGACACTGAAATGGTTTCTCTCTCCTGCAAATGTGCATGTAACGACAGGTTTTCATTTGCGGTAATTTTCGGCCCTTCATTTCCCAGCGTTAGTGTAGCAGGAGCCTCTCCCCGCCCACTCCCTGCCCATTCCCCGCCCATTGACCCCTTCTCTCCGCCTTCTCTCCACCCTCTACGAGACAGCACAGACGGAGATGTTAACGTGTGCTAACGTTGCATCTGGTGACGTTTGCGCACGTTAACGTTATTTATCGCGCGATAACATAGCCGCTGCTACGCTACCGTGGTTTAGTATACATATCCCTATGTTCTTTGACCTTAATAAGCAAATGCTTCAGATCATCTTCACTTTGGGCCAGTAACCTTCACGCTGGTTGAAGGTGGAATTCATGCAGTCCTACTTCTCTGATGATTTATTCTGCATATGAATTAAACAGGTTTGGAGAAAGTATGCAGTCTTGCCGTATACCTTTGTTGATTTTAAACCATTCCTTGCTCTGTTTGAACTGTTGCTTCTTGATCAATATAAAGGTTGTGCAAGAGAACTATCAGGTGTTCTCGTATAGCCATGCTTCTTAATGTTATCCAGAGTTTTTCATGATTTACACAATCAAAAGCTTTGCTGCAGTCAATAAAACACATATAGATATCTTTTTTGTATTCTTTTGTCTTTTTAAGAATCCATCTCATATCTGTGATAATGTCTCTTGTTCCTTGCCATTTCCTGATCCCTGCTTGCATTTCAGGCAGTTCTCGTTCCAGGTATGACTGTAGTCTCCACTGAATGATCTTGAGTAGGCATGTGGGATTAGAGTAATCGTGCTATAAAGTCCACAGTCAGTCGGATCACCTTTCTTCAGTATTTGTATGAACACAGATCTTTTCTAGTCAGTTGGCCATAATGTTGCCTTCCAAATTTCCTGGCAAAGACTTGTAAGCATTGTAACAGCTGCATCTGTGCTTTGTTCTTTGATAATGCTTTCAATATTGCTTCAATTTCTTCTTTTATCATCAACAGTTCCTCATCATAAGGTACAGGTTGAAATGGCTGTTGATGCACTTGATATGTTTGTTATAATGACGCTGTGTATTCTTTCCACCTTTTCTTGATCCTCTCAACATTATTCAACACGGATATTTGAACATTTCATAGAATTCCAATTCGAGGCTGGAATTTTCTCTTTAACTTTCATAGCTTTAGGAAAGCTGATTTTGTTCTCTTCTAATAGTTTCTGATTCTATTTCCTTGAATGTGTCGCTGTGGTACTTCTTTTTGTCTCATCTTGCTGCACACTGGAAACCTCTGTTAAGTTCCGTGACTACTTCTCACTTTCCTCTAGCTTTAGATTCTCTGCATTTCTGAGCAATTTTCAGTGCTCTTTGGTTATCCATTTTGGCTTTTTTGGGGGGGGTTTCACCTTTTGCAGAGACTTTTCTCGTTCTTTAAGAATAATTTTCTTTATGTCATCCCATAACTCTTCTGGTACTCTGTTATTTGTATCCAAACTGGTAAATCGATTTCACAAGCAGTCTTTAAATTCTGGTGGTATATTTTCAAGATCATATTTTGCTACATTCATGAGTGGCTTGCTCTTTTTCAGCTTTAGTTTGAGTTTGCATACTAGTAGCTGGAGATCTATACCACAATCAGCTACAGGTTTTGTCTTTGTTGACATTATTGAGCTTTTCACAGATGTAATCAATTTGATTTTTGTACAATCCATTGGTTGAAGTATACGTGTACAGTCACCACTTGTGTTGCTGGAAGAAGGTGTTTGAGATGAATAGATTATTTAAGTTTTGTATGCTGCTTTTTCATTTCAGTCAAAGTGGTTTGCATTGTAACTTAAACTTGGTAATTTACATTAAACAGGGACATCGATAACTTGGACTTTTCTGATGCAATGGAGGGTTAAGTGATTTGCCCAAGGCTACAAGGAGTGCCACAAGGAATCAAATTCTGGTCTTTTGGCTCCCAAGTAAGTGCTCTAATCATTAGACTACTCCTCCACTCCACTAGATTGTTGGTCTTGCAGAATTCTATCAGTCTTTCTCCAGCTTTGTTTCTGTTGCCAAGACCATATTTTTAATCATTTTACCTTCTTTGTTCCTAATTTTTGCATTCCAGTCACCTATGACTGTTTGCATGTTCTGTCAATTTCAGCTTGTACTTGTTTGTAGAACTGTTTAAATTCTTCCTCTTCTGTAGCTGTTGTTGGCACATTTACCTGAATAATAGTTGTGTTGATGGGCATTAATAAGAGACAAATAGGAATTAAGCGTTCACTGATCTCATTGTATTTCATTACATTTCTTGCAAGTTTCTTCTGAATTATAAGCGCAATATTGTTTCTTCTTTGTCTTTCATTTCCTGTGTAGTATAACATGTGATCATCAGATCCAAAGTGCCAGATGCCAATCCATTTCAGTTCACTGACGCTGAGAAGACTGAGTTGTACACATTCCATTTCATTCTTGACCACTTTCAGCCTCTCATGGTTCATACTTTGTACATTCCATATCACAATATGTAAGACATCTCATTTCATGAGCAGCTACATCAGCAGTCAGATGTCCTGAGAGCTTTGTTCTTATCACATCATAAATGCTGACTTTACTCTGAAGAGTCTTCAGCTCTTCCTCAGTAGCCCATCGAGTGCTTTCTGACCCAGTGGACTCATCTTCTAGCACTATATCACATTTTCTTTTGTTGTAACAATCCATTTGGTTTTCATTGCCAAGATATAAAAGTAGTTTGCCAGTCCTTTCTTCCATACAGGTACCTGTGCTGTTGCCGTTGTCACAGACATATGATCATCTACCGCCAATAGCATCCCATACTGTTGCTGCCCAGATGGGTGGTTTGTCTTAACCTGTGATCTGAGTTGAGACCTATCCATCTTGGGAGATCCTGCTAGTAATTAAGATGACAATATCATAGCTCTCAACATCACTGATGCACACAAGCCCTTGAGTCACAAGCTGCAAACCAAATAAGGGTGACTATGCATACCTATAGGAAAGGAGGGACAGGGGATATATGATACAGAACTTTAAATACTTGAAAGATATAAATAAACAAATCTTTTTCAAAGGCACCTAAGCTATATAAGTAGAGGATATGAAATGAAGCGAAAGGAAGTAAACTTAAAAGCAACATCAGGAAATACATTTTCACAGAAAGGGTGATGGATGCCTGGAATGCCCCCCCCCCCCTCCCCGTGGAGAGAGTGGGGACAAAAACAGTGAGCGAATTAGAAAGGCATGGGATAAACAAAGAAGATCCATAAGTGGAACAATCCTGCTCAAAGCAAAACTTACATGACTTTTACACTTCAGAAAAGGCACAGAGCAGGGATAACCTGCCTGGAGCGACCGTTGCAACTCAAAGTAAAAACATAGAGTGGAGTAACCTGCACAGAGTGGCAGTTACAGTACAACCCAAAGTGAAAGCATAAAATTGGAGTAACTTGCATGGAGCAGCAGCTATAAGCCAAAGTGAAAGCATCTTACTGTGCAGACTGGATGGGTCATGCTTATCTTTATCTGCCATCATTTACTATGAGGACAATTCTGTGCTGGCCATCCAGCTCCTATATGGCCGATCTGAATCGGGGCATAAAGAGATAGTCTCTGTATGCCCACAGGGGCTAGATGTGCCTACGGGATCAAAATTGGGTCTATGGCCTAGATGTGCATGCTGGTCCCTGATTCTGACCAGCTGCATGCCCAGCCACATACCCAGCTAACTCAGCCTGGCTCCATAATGGAGCTGCATTGCCATGGCACCGTGGCTCCATTACGGAGCCGTGATCCCCAGCCGCTGATCCAAAATGTCCTTTCCCCACAGTACAACCCCCGATCTGGCCTCCCATGGCCAGGGTCGGGATACGAGAAACCCCTTTGCCCCTCACCTGTCTGACCTGCCGTCCGCTACTGTCCCCCAATGTCCAGGAGGACATTCCACCTCAGAGGTGGAATAAGTGCCCCATCTACCCAGCTGACCTCGGATTTACAGGGCTGACCTCTGAATCTGCCCTGTGCGTTCGGGGTCTCTCACCGCCCATGCCCTGGCATCGCCCTGCCTCCTGCCCACCCCGCCCTCCCCCTGCCTGTGCACTGGGGTGGCAGGGGGACGAATAGTGGGGATATATGTTCCAATAGGACACACATCCCCACTATTCATGGCACAGAATGACTCCCCATGTTACTATGTTACAAATTTCAGAAAGGTGAACAACCTTTATAGATTCAACCTCAAGTAATACCTTTGACAAAGACTATAAAGTGTAAGGAGTGACATGCTTTTGAGCAAATCCTTTGAGAAATAAATCGAACCTTGCAAGACCATAATTTTCTGTAGTATATGCTTTTTTCTTCCTCTCACATAAAATTAGTTTTGAGACTCCAAAATGCAATAAAACTAGTGACAAGTAAGGCCTCAGGCTTGAGAATCCAGTATGCTTCTTTTCTATTTAACTCTACCACGGGGCTATGTGTATCAGAATTCACTGTAATGGAGATCAAAACCTTGCTAGGTCAGGTCTTAAAATCCGAGCTAAAGCACTTGACTACCATAATTGTATAAATTAGTACATGGTTTTATGAAGGAAAGAATTACAGTGCTGTCACTTAGAATGAACCTTTTGTCCTCACCTGCCCATTATTACTGTTGCAATAATGTCTCTTCCCATCATCCCCCAGGCTACTGTTGCTGCTCTACTATTGTCACAGGCATGTCAGTCAAACAATGACAAATTCAACATGCCAATACATAGATCATATGTCTGTACAAGTTTAAGGGAAGTAGGAATTAGAAGGTCTTGAAAAAAACCTTATCCAATTAAATCAGTGTAGCAAATGTCATTCTAATTATTCTATTCTAATGAAATACAGTTTATAAAAAACATCAGAAATAACAAATGTTTTAATCTTATTTCTCATTGTTATGATGACTCCTCATTATACAGGGTGGCCCAAAAAAGTGAGAACATCTTGTAGCATATAAGTTATTTAAAAATTCAAAAAGACAGATGTAAACGATTGACAAATTTTAAAAAAAAGTTGGCGACTTGAAATTGTCGAAATAAAGACGTTATATAGCTAAAAAAAGTAAATAAGTAAACTATTTAAGCTTTTAATTTACGAGATGTTCTCACTTTTTTGGGGTCACCCTATATGTATTGTGTTATCACTGTAAGGCTGACATGGAACAATCTATCTATGATGCTACTGTATATAACAAGGAGGGTGTATATAGTCCCAAACTGCAGACCTCTAGAGGAGATAGTGGTTGAAAAGGCTTCATCTGCTGAGACACCTTATATCTGAATTTCATGTATTGTAAAGGCTGCTCCTCTAGGCCCACATAGACCACTTCTACAAAACCTTTTAAGAGTTTCTCATAGCTTGGTTGATGACTTGTTCTAGAGTTTGACTGTGGAAAAAGCTAAAATCAATCATCACTCTGTGTGATTTTTTTTCCCTTTTTAGTCACTGTACTCCCCAATAATTTCAGTTACTTTTTTGAAAAACAAACAAACATCAAAGTATTCAAAAGTGATATTGATTGCATTTAGGCAGGCATCAGAAACTCATCTTTTACAAGCATGTTGCAGAATACTGGTCATGAGTCTTGGTAGTCAATTTTCTTAACTCAAGCCATGATGTCCATATAGTAAGATAAAATGGGCCAGGCATCTTTGAAGTGGATATACTGACTCATAAATATCACGAATTAGTGGTCTTTTCTTGTGAACATTTGCTGCCCTCAAAACCAACAGGATGCAAGACCCGAGGCAACATGGTTTTACCGAAGGACGATCCTGCCAAACAAATCTGATTGAGTTCTTCGACTGGGTGACCAGGGAACTGGATCAGGGGCATGCGATGGATGTCATCTACCTGGATTTCAGCAAAGCCTTTGATACTGTTCCTCATAGGAGGCTTATCAATAAACTCAATATTTATTTATTTATTTATTTATTAACAATTCTTATATACCGCACTATTAGCCATCAGTGCGGTTTACATTGAACAGAAACAATAGCTTGGGGACGGATCCCAAGATGGTAAATTGGATCAGAAATTGGTTGACTGACAGACGACAGAAGGTGATGGTAAATGGAGCTCACTCAGATGAAGGGAATGTGATTAGCGGGGTGCCCCAGGGATCGGTTCTGGGCCCGGCACTGTTCAATGTATTTGTGAGCGATATTGCTGAAGGACTGAACGGAAATGTATGTGATAGGGGGCGAGAGCTTGGTGTGCACGGATCAGGAGAAAGACCTTGGTGTGATTATTTCTGAAGATCTCAAGGTGGCAAAACAGTGCAACAGGGCGGTGGCAAAAGCCAGGAGGATGTTGGGCTGCATACAAAGAGGAATTACCAGCAGAAAGGAAGAGATACTTATGCCACTGTACAGGTCACTGGTGAGTCCTCGCTTGGAATACTGTGTTCAGTTTTGGAGATTATATCTTGCAAAGGATGTAAAAAGACTGGAATCTGTTCAGAGGAAGGCAACCAAAATGATTTGGAGCCTGTGTCAGAAGCCTTATGAGAAGAGACTTGAAGACCTAAACATGTACACTTTGGAGGAGAGGAGGGACAGGGGAGATATGATTCAGACCTTTAAATACTTATAGGGAAATAATGAACAAACAAACCTCTTCCAAAGACGGGGAAGCTGTAAAACTAGAAACATAGAAACATGATGACAGAAAAAGACCACAAGGCCCATCTAGTCTGTCCTTCCATAACAACAACTACAACAGTCCACTTTTTACCTTTAGAGATCCTCTGTGTTGGTCCCATGCTTTTTTGAATTCAGTTACTGTCCTCATCTCTACCACCTCCACTGGGAGACTATTCCACGGATCCACTACTCTTTCCGTAAAGAAATATTTCCGCATATCACTCCTGAATCTAACTCCCTTCACCCTCATCCCATGTCCCCTCGTCGCAGAACTTGCTTTCAATTGAAAGAGGCTCTCTCCCTGAACATTTATGCCACGGAGGTATTTAAACATCTCAATCATATCACCTCTATCCCGCCTTTCCTCTAAGGTGTACATATTAAGATCCTTAAGTCTGTCCTCATATGCTTTATAATAAAGACTACTAATCATCTTAGTAGCAACCCTCTGCACCGACTCCATCCTGTTCACATCCTTTTGAAGGTGCGGTCTCCAGAATTGCACACCATACTCCAAATGAGGTCGCACCAAAGACTTATACAGAGGCATTATCACCTCCTTTTTTCTGCTAGCCATTCCTCTCCGTATGCACCCAAGCATCCTTCTAGCTTTTGCCGTCGCCTTTTCTACCTGTTTAGCTACTTTAAGATCATCGGACACAACTACGCCTAGGTCCCGCTATTCTTTAGTGGACAAAAGTACTTCACCTCCTATGCTGTATTGCTCCCTTGGATTGCTGCAGCCCAAATGCATGACCTTACATTTTTTAACATTAAATCCCAGCTGCCAAATTCTAGACCATTCTTCAAGCTTAGCTAGATCCCTCCTCATGTTATCTACAGCTTCCTGGGTGTCTACTTTATTGCAGATTTTGGTATCATCCGCAAAGAGGCAAACCTTACCCGACAGCCCTTCCGCTATATCACTAACAAAGATGTTAAAAAGAATCGGACCAAGGACAGATCCCTGGGGCACACCACTGGTAACATCCTTCTCCTCAGAGTGAGCTCCATTTACTTGTACTCTTTGTCGCCTCCCACCCAACCAATTTCTAACCCAAGCAGTAACTTTAGGGTCCATCCCTAGGGTGCTCAGTTTGTTTATAAGTCGCCTGTGAGGAACAGTGTCAAAGGCTTTACTGAAATCTAAATACACCACATCTAGAGCTCTCCCTCGGTCCAACTCCCTGGTCACCCAGTCAAAGAAATCAATCAGATTTGTCTGACAAGACCTGCCTCTGGTGAATCCATGATGCCTCGGATCCTGTAATCCGCTGGACTCCAGAAACCTCACTATTTTCTCTTTCAACAGCGTTTCCATTAATTTACTCACCACTGAAGTTAAACTAACCGGCCTGTAGTTTCCAACCACATCCTTACTTCCGCTTTTGTGTAAAGGCACCACATGAGCCTCTCTCCAGTCCTTTGGCACCACTCCCGACTCCAACGAGGCATTGAAAAGGTCAGTCAGTGGAGTTGCTAGAACGTCCCCAAGTTCCCTCAGTATTCTAGGGTGTATCCCATCCGGTCCCATCGCTTTGTCTACTTTAAGTTGAGCTAGTTTCTCACGAACACAGTCTTCTGAAAATTGTTCAAGATGTCCCTCGCTTCTGTTCTTATTTTTGGGTGTTTTCTGAGGTCCTGCTCCTGGTTCTTCATCTGTGAACACAGAACAAAAATATTTGTTAAGCAATTCCGCTTTATCCTTATCAGCTTCTACATATTCCCCCCCTGTACCCTTGAGTCTGACAATACCACTTTTGCCCTTCCTCTTCTCACTAATATATCTGAAAAATGTCTTATCTCCCCATTTTATTGCATTGGCTATTTCCTCCTCCTTTTGAATCTTTGCCTTCTTGACTACTTTGCTAGCTTCTCTAAGTTTTTCCAAATACAAATGCCTGTCTTCCTCTCTCTGTGATCTCTTGTATTTCATGAAGGCCTCCCTCTTTTTCTTCACTTTTTCAGCTACTTCCTTCGGAAACCATAGCGGTCTCCTGTTCCTTTTGCCTTTATTTACCATTTTAACAAAAAGGTTGGTTGCCTTTAAAATACCCCTAACTAGAGGGCATAACAGGAAGCTGCAAGGTGGTAAATTGAAAGGCAATGTCAGGAAATACCTTTACACTGAAAGGGTGGTGGATGCTTGGAATGCCATCCCGATGGAAGTGGTGGGGGCAAACACGATGACGGAATTCAAAATGACTTGGGACAGACACAGTGAATCCCTTTACAGCAACAGGATAAAATCAAAATAAACTGAACCATTTAAATTCTCAACAAATAAGGGTGTCCTACATGGAGTGGTGGGTTCACCCCTAAACCAAGATATGGGGAGGGGTGGCCTGCACGGAGCGGCAGGTGCAACTACTCTTGCCATCATACTGGGCAGACTAGATGGACCATATTGGTCTTTATCTGCCCTCATTTACTATGTTACTATGTAATGCACATGAACTCGCATGTCTGGTAGTTTTGCCATCCGTGGCAGTGGCAATGATTGATTGATTTACTTAATATACTGCTTTCCACAAAAGCATTGAAGTACAAATAATTATCAATATAAAACACCTATAATCAGAAAATTACAAAACATTGCATATTCATTATATTATATCATCCCATAGCGATAACAATAACAACAGTACCAATAAATCTAAACTACTATACTGACAGAATAACAAAGTTTTAGTATATCTTGAAAAGAAGGATATTTTCTGGTCTCTTGCAGTTTGCAAAATGGTGAAAAGTGGTGGACCTGCATAATTAAATGCCTTGCTTCTAGTGGAAGATGGGTGCATTTTATCTAGTGCTGGAAGCTGAAACAAGAATTGTCGTGATGACGAAAAGGTACATAGTCAGCCTATTTGCAAGACAGAGGGGCTAACCTCTAAAAAGATCTTTATGCAGGAGTAAGAGCAATTTAAAAGATATTCGATCAACAATGGGAAGACAATGCAGATCCATTAAGACAGCTTTTAGTGTGATTAAATGTATTGCCTTCTGGACATCCAGATTGCTAGTGATTTTTGCAAATTAAGCACTGATGCTGATTGCTCCATTCCTCAATTTTTGATAGAATCATGTTTAGTTGACCTATTACCACATGTCAGTTGTCTTTAGCAAAAAATATCAATTGAATCTCATCTGCAAAACTCAAAATCAAAATGGACAAATAGCTTGGCAAAGGGCAGCAAATACAAGTTAAATAACAAGGATTATACAGGGATCCCCCTTGTGGGACTCCACAATGTAAAGTCGTGTAAGGAGACCAGACATGATTCCTATAGATTCCCCTTATTTGAATATCTAAATATGACCTAAACCAATCCAGGACAGCTCCATGTAACCCAATATCCTGTAGTGAAGATAGCAGCAATTCATGATGGGCAGTGTCAAAGTTGCTGACAAATCCTGTTGTATCCATACAACATCAAAGCTCTGATTGGATCTGGCTCTGACACGATCCATAAATGCAAACAGAACTGTTTCAGTACTATGAAACTGAGGCTATCCAGATGGGAAAGGCCTTAATAGTTGGCTTGCATCCACAAACCTTCCCACTTGTGTTAAAACTGCCCACTCTAGCATCTTAGCTAAGAACAAGAGAGTTGAAATAAGATGAAGATCAGAACAGTGCAAATTAATAGAGTTCCCTTTTTTTAAATTAGGTGTAATTATAGCCTTCTTAAGCTCTAGGGGAACAATCTCCTCATTCAGGAAAAGTTTTACTAGATGAGCCAAAAGTTGCCGATCTTATGCAAACAAGTAATAGGGACTTTGCCTAGGAATATAGCTGCTGACTAATTTGAACCAATCACTTTTTCTATGTCTAATACTAATACAGGGGAAAAAAGATCCCAATAATAATGTACTTTCAATGATCTCAAATATAGTTACTGAAGCATCCTATTGGATGAGACAGCTTTCCACATTGATGGTAGAATTCTAAGAGCCACCTTGGGCAATACCACAATCACCTAAATTGCTTTGATTGATAGCTACTTGCATGGCAGAAGGGACACATTTAACATCATGGCCAGATACTACATCACAAGAAGAAATCTCCACTCCATTCATTAATTTATAGACCTCTATCATATCTCTCCTCAGCCGTCTCTTTTCCAAGGTGAAGATCCCTAACCTTTTAAACCTTTCCTCATAAGGCTATCCTTCCATCCCCTTTACCATTTTGGTTGTTTTCCTCTGTATGCCTAAGGGACAGGTAAGAATGTCAAACTGCACCACTTGTGGACAGCAGGGCCATGTGTGTGTGAAATGTGGCAGCTGCTGAAATGTAAAAGGATGTCATGTTGGTCTCTGCATTGCCTGCCACCATATGGGAAGGTAGTGCCTGGAGGTGAATGTTGGGGTGGGGGTAGGGGTGGGGGGAACAGTACCATTCATGTTTAGCATGAACCCTTCATAGGTGGTATTGCTGGCCAAAGCCTATGTTCACATGGCCAGGAGCTATGCGGGCTTACTCAGTGTCTGCCTGTGTTACATCAGAGGGTCTGCATGACAGCCTCACTGGCTCCCCATAAAATGTGACTTTCACAAGGGTTCCCTTATCCTGCGTTAAGGTAACTGCCATTTTTGGCCTATAAGGTGTATGCTTGGCAGCTTAACGCCTGGTGCCCTGTTAGCACCCGATAAGTGGAGCCAAGTGCCCTTACTGATGGAAAGCTTACTCCCCACCCCATCCTTTACCACATGATAACACCCTTACTGCTGCTGTTAATGCTTGCTAACTGGTATTTATTTTATTTTATTTATTTATTTAGCTGCATTTATATCCCGCTTTTCACTGGGTCAAAGCGGTTGGGGGATACATCTAACACGAGGAGATATGACACATACACTAATACTTACAGGGAACATGGGCAATGGACGGTTAAGTGGCTTGCCCAAGACTACAATGAGCACCTGTGGGACTAGAAACCCCAGTCCTTCCAGCCCAAGGTTGCTGTCCTCTAGTGGGATTTGAACCACCTACCTTCCGGCCTGTGGTACCTTGCCCCAACCACTAGGCTACGCCTCCCTGTATGCTCTTAATGCTCTTTAGTAAACATCCACGTTAAAGTGAAAAAAAAAAATCACTTTCTTTAGAAATAAAAAGCTTACCCACAGAACCCAATAATACCTTCTCAAAATCACCAAAAGGTATTAAAAAATATCATCCAGGAATCTCTTCCATAATATTATATGAGAAAAACAAGTAAATGGATATAGAAACTGGGCTACATATAGGGGCTTTTTTACTAATGGGCGCTAGGTTGTTGCAACCAATGCACCAAAAGAACTGAAACTGTGGCACATTAGGTGCAACACCACTCGTAACTGTCGAGAGGTATGGAAAGCATTAGCGCAGGTGCACTTAGCTCCACTAATACAGTTGGATGCACATTCCAAATGAGATGTCTGAGTGCAATCTGGGACGTCAAAGCCAGAAACGTCTGAAAAGAAAGGCAGGCACATGCAAGTTCAGGCACAGTTCCAGAAACGTGGACATGTCTGATAGGCACGTGTATCAAATGTCTATATAGACGTCCTCAAGAAGACATTTCAGAATCAAAATCTCTAATAGCATAATGGTTAGAGTACTAGTTTAAGAACTGATCTTCTCTACACTCTCTGGATGTTTTAAAGAGAAAACAAACACTTTCCTGATACCTATGCATGCCTGGAGCAGGAATAAACATGCAGATGGCTCTGCTGCTTCTGGGATCAAACTGGGACTTTTAAATTCATTTCCCCTCCCCAGACACACCTCTGTCATATCCCTGTGCTTACTTGAATGTCCCCATACTGGAGACATCTGCAAATGGCATTTGTGGAATGGTTACGGAGACGTGTCCATGATTTGATGTTCTTGTGCATGTCTGTAGACATCCAAACCATGACTAAACCTTTTAGAATGACCCTCTTAGAATGCACTGTGAGCCCAGCGCTGTGCTGATCTCAACACATCAACACCCCACCCTTAACCGGCCCACTCACCACCCTAGCTGGCAATGTGTGTCCCAGCGCACTTTCAACACACCAAAACACATGCCGCCAGCTAGCACCCATTAGTAAAAGACCCCCATAGGGGCATGTTTACTAAGCTGGGCTAACCGTCAGCATGCATTATTTGTAACTAGGTCCCATGTTATTCAACAGGATCTAGTTACAAACAGCGCATGCTAACCTTGAGCCTAGCATAGTAAGCATGCCCCATAAAGTCACTAATGAAGGGGCTACCATAGTTTTCATTGCTACGTCCTGAATTTTTTCAAAAAACATATAATCAATGCAAAAACAATTTATCTTTAGAAAAAGTTTTGTTAAGGGCATATTAAAGTAATCAGAAATTCAGTAGATATTTTATAAACATAACATAGGCCCCTACATGCTTTAAGAAGATAGGCACCCCTAGAGTGCACAATCCTCTGGCACAAGTTTGCAATACTCGAAAGAAGGTATAAATGGACATGTGTGTTCTATGTGGATGTGTGTATTTCATAAAATATACATGTACATCACAACTACACCCCAACTCTGCCTACCCCCCAATACTGGGAATGCCTATGCATTGTGTGCATATGAGTACACAAGATCAAGTCGGCATGCATAGTCATGTATGCACATTCAGCCACATATGTTTAGCTTTATAAAATCACGCCACAATGTAAGTTGCAAACCATTCCAAGTATCCCCCATTAGATTTGCTTATTTTCCATTAGGGAGTCATTCCGTACAGGACGTCCAGGCCCTTGTATGCCCGATTGTTATCAGACACACAGAGGTAGACACAATTTCTGATCCCGTGGGGCACATCCAGCCCCTGTAGGATCAGAATCACATCTAGGCCTGTATGCACAGGCCGGGACCCAATTCCCATTGGCCTTCACATATAGGTCTCTGCCCAGCTAACTCAGTCAAGGCTCCTGAATGGAGCCGTGGCGTTATGGCGTCCGGTTGCCATGGCACTGTGGCTCCATTCAGGAGCCATGATCCCCGACTGCCGCCGACCTTCTCCTTTCTCCCTTCCCTGCAGCCTGACCCCCAATCTGGCCTCCCATGGCCAGAGTCGGTATGCGGTGAATCTCCTGCACCCCGTCCCTCTTTGATCCAGGCTGGGCCTCCCATCTCCAGACGTCTAGGGAGACTTATTCCACCTCTGAGGTGGAATAAGTCTCCCATACAGTTTGCTGGCCCTTGACGTACAGAGCCGATGTCAGAATAGGCCCTGTATTTCTGGATACGGGACCGCCCACTGCCCGCCCTAACTCTGCCTCCACACCGCCCCATCCCACCATCGTCTAGCCTCCCTGTACAAACTCCTTGTTCGTATGGAGAGGTTAGTTGGGGATAGCAAGGGGGATGAATAGTGGGACAAAATGACCCCCTTATTGTTTTAGGAAGGATTGAATTCTGACAAATCAAATGTTGATATATGTTTATCATAGGCATACACCATTTATGCAATCATGTCAAATCTAAAACATTAGCTTCAAAATAGAAATATGAAGCTTATCTGAGCTACAAAATGGATTTCACAACTACTGGATTATTTCCAATTTATTGAAGAGAATATCTGATAGGTGTGTTCATCAGGAAACAAAGAAATAAATTTGTAAATAAAAGTTTCAATCAAAACTTGAAAACAGTATCTTGAGAATTCTGACCCCTCTCTTTCTTCTAATTAAAGTGTGAGTCAAGTGCATACTGAAAATTGCAAAAATGGAAAACAAAGATACGGGAACATGGCAATTACAAAAAAAAATGGAATTTAAGGCATGGTTACGCAAATAGCAGCACTTAACTTGTACTCTCCTATGAAACTAATTTGTTTCTTTTCAAAACCAATAGCTTATTTTCATGTTAGACAAATCTAATTTACTTTGAAGTTTCTGGTCTATTAAAGGAAGTCCCAATGCAGTTTACAACAAAGCAAAACACTTATAGAAATACAGTACTGATCAGACAACATAAATCACAAAATACAACAGAAAAAATGGACCATATCAAGCAGTCCTCATAATTCTGGAACCATTGTGTAAAACATGTTGTTTTCCTTAACTGCAAGGTATGGTAGAGGTGAAATTGTGAAATTGGGCATAGATGTTTTTCAGTAAAAACGAGTCCCAGACTACTTCTCTGATACAGTTCGATCAAAATAACTATAAAATGTAATTGACATCAAAGCTGGCCAAGTTATCTGAGGATTTTACCTGAAAAAAAACAACAACAATCGAAAAATATATCATGAGACTGAAATTCAGCTTTTGTGAAAATGTGTGGAAGAGTGGAAAGGATTCTGCACAGTATAAAGATGTGGTCAACATTATTAGCACCTTGCATTTTAGGTATGCTATGTACAATATCTTGAGAAATAATTGTAAATATTCCAACTGTATGTCATCATAATATTTTAGTAGTATGTTCAAAGGTATACAACAAACAAAAGATGTCTGTGCAACTTAGATGTAGTAATTTCTGAGAAAAAAAAACCAAAATATGACCTGGACAGAATTAATGGCACCCTTCACTAATATTTGGTTTTACAACCCTTGGCAGTGATGACAGCCTCCAAACATTTCTTGTAGCCATCTATAAGTATCATATATCTGTCTGCTGGTAATTTCTCCTAGTCTTCAACTACAACTTGTTCCAACTCATGAAGGTTTCTAGGGTTCCTTTTACCAATGGCAGATTTCACCTCTTACCAAAGGTTCTCGATTGGATTGAGATCAAGACATGCTGGCCAGTTTAAAACAGTCCATTTGTTCATTTTTAACCATTCTTTTGAACTTTTGGATGCATGTTTTGGGACATTGTCGTGCTGGAGGACCCATAACCTTCGACCCAGAACTAGCCTTCTGACTCTAGGTAGCACATTTTGCTCTAAAATACCTTAGTAGTCCTCTAACCTCATGATTCCTTTAATACAAAGGTTCCAAACCTGTTCTGGGGCCTTCCCAGCCTGTCGGGTTTTCAGGATATCCACAATTAATATGCATGAGAGAGATTTGCATACAATGGAGGCAGTACATGCATATTCTTTCTGGATAGCCGGAAAACTCGACTGACTGGGAAACAGGTTTGTGAACCCCTGCTTTAATACATTCCAGGACTCCAGTTCCTGAGGCAACAAAACAACCCCAAAACATTATGGAACCTCCATCATATTTAACTATAGGAAGAGTATTTTTTCCTTATAAGCTTCATTTCTTCGCCTGTAAATCTATCGCTAGTTTGCATTGCCAAAGAGGTCAAGTTTGGTTTCATCTGTCCACAGAACATTTTCCCAAAAGGATTGTGGTTTCTCAAGATGGGTTTGGGAAAAGATGGTAAAGGGAATGGAAGGATACCCCTATGAGGAGAGGCTTAAAAAGTAGGGGCTCTTCAACCTGGAACAGAGACAGCTGAAGGGAGATATGATACAGGTCTATAAATTAATGAATGGAGTGGAACAGGTAAATTTAAATCAATTGTTCATACAATCAAAAAATAGAAAGACTAGGGGACATGTAATAAAGCTACAGTATAACCCGTTTAAGACTAATAATAGAAAATATTTTTTCACTCAAACGTGTAATCACACTCTGGAATTTGTTGCTGGAGGATGTAGTAAAAGCTGTTAGTGTAGCTGGGTTGAAAAAAGGTTTGAACAAGTTCCTGGAGGAAACGTCCATAAACCATTATTAAAAAGGACCCGGGAAATCCACTACTTGCTCCAATACAAGCATTGTGGAACCTGTGTATCTTTTTGGGAAATTGCTTGGTACTTGTTACCTGGATTGGCCACTGTTGGAAACAGGATAGTGGGCTTGATGGACCTTGTTCTGACCCAGTATGGCATTTCTTATATTCTTATGTCTGTCTTTGAGCAGTGGGACCCTCCTTGGCCTTCGCTCATGAAGTCCTTCTTTGTTTGGTATGTGGCATATAGTGCGGGTTGAAACCACAACTCCAGATTGCTCCAGGTCAGTCTTAAGCACTCTGGATATTATACATGGTGTTTTCCCAAAAATTTGAACTAACCTTTGAAGAATTCTTAGATTAACTTTCCTCTTGCCACCATGTCTTGGGAGGTTCTGGACAGTTCCATGAGCTGAAAACTTCTTAATAACATTGTGAACTGTAACAGGAATCACTAGGTCTTTGGAGATGTCCTTGTAATCCTTTAAAGTTTGATGTTTGGTGATAATGACTTTTCTGACAGTATCAGGCAGCTCTCTTGTCTTCACCATTGTGAAAATGGAACAGGGAGTGAATGTGGCCATTTTAAACATTAGAGATATCATTCATTGGTTGATTCAAGTCCTGTGAGTACTGACAGTTGATCATAGTTGCGTCTAAATTTACTGCAATGGGAATTCAATTGATTTGAATTGTTTATAATGGTGCAAATCATGTCTTGGCAATGTCCCAGTTTTTATAGTATTTTCCTACTATTTCCTTTTTTAATTGGTCTTGTTTTATTTGATTCTTTTATGTGTCCAATATGTGTGCATATATAGTCTAAAGTCTTTTCACTGGCTACTTTTTTTTTAGGAGATATTGGACATTAAAGGGTTGAACTGCAAGGATTTATTTATTTTATTTTTATTTTATTTTTTTATTGCTTTTATATACCGCACTCTTTAAAATCAGCTATCTACAACTATCTATAATATACACATGAGTCATCTGTTCTTTACAATTGGCTAGATGGGTGTAAGGCGGGGTGTGGTTGAATTACTTGGCTGTGAGTAGTGTAGGAGAAAAAGGTGGTGTTTTAGAGCTTTTCTGAATTGAGTAAGGTCAGTGATTGCTCGGATGGCATTTGGGAGTGCATTCCAGCAGCTGGGTGTACAGAACTTAAAGGTTTGGTTCTTTGTTGCCTGGGTGCATTTTGTTATTTCCTTGGAGGTCTGTAGTGTGTTGTGGCGAATGTCCTCCTTGCTCTGTTTGCTGGGGTGGGGTAGAGAAGGTCCGTCAGGGAGGTGGAGGATATTTTGTTAATGGCCTTGAAGGTCATCAGGACTACTTTTAGGTTAGCCAGCAGTAGATTGGTAGCCAGTGCAAGTCCTTTAGGATTGGGGTAAAGTGGTCTCTTCTAGAGGCCCCATGGAGGAAGGATGCAGCTGCATTCATTACCAGCTGTAACGGGTTTAGTGTGTTTTTGGGTAGCCCGTGCAGAATTGCTTTGGCGTAATCAAAGTGGGGGGCCACAAGTGCCTGAAAAACTGTTCTGAAGTCATCTGGTTGCAGCAGGGGTCGGAGATTTCGCACTGTTCTTATTTTGTGGTAGATTTTCTTGATGGTGTTGCTGATGTGTGCTTTAAATTCAAGGTGCTGGTCTAGCATAACGCCTAGGTAGCGGATGGTGGTTCTACTCGGGAGCTCAGTGTCTTTTGTCTTTAGTGTCGCCGGTGGGGAGAAGGATTGATTTCTAGTAATGAACAGTACATCCGTCTTGCTGAAGTTTATCTTGAGGCCCTGTGAGTGGAGCGAAGCAGTTGGGGGCTCAAAGCATTTTACTAGTGGGGCAAAATCTGGTTGGTCGGTCATGAATGGAGTGAAGAGTAGTACATCATCCGCATAGATCAGGCATGAGATGTTATGGGAGCGGATTATTTCACATATGGGTTGCATGTATATATTGAATAAGAGGGCGGAGAGGGAAGAGCCCTGAGGCACGCCATGTTTTTGTTGGAAAGGTTTAGAGGTCGTGGGTCCTGTACATACCTGCTGCCATCTGTCCGTTAGATAGAATTTGCATCATCTCCATGCTAAGACATTAATTCCTTTTTCATGAAGCCGTATCAGGAGTTGTTCATGGTTGACAGAGTCAAATGTGGCGGCAATGTCCAGGAAAATTAGGGCATATCCTTGTTTTATGTTGTCGATTCCCTTGATCAATGTGTTGATGAACGTAGTAAGGAGAGTTTTGACGCCATGGGATTCCCTAAAGCCATGTTGGCATGGGTCGAGGGGAGCCGTAGAGTCGATGTGGTCCTATATTTAACGTTGGACCACCTTCTTGATTATCTTTGCTAGCAGCGGGATGCTTGATATTGGACGTTATGATTCTACCTTCTGGGGACTAAGTTTAGTGTTCTTCAGAAGGGGCCGGATTGACGTCTGCTTGAGGCATGATGGGAATAGTCCTGTGGAGAAGGACAGGTCCATGATCTTGGCTAGTATAGGGCTGATTTCCTTACGTAGTGATTTTATCCAGAATGCTGGACAAGAGTCGTTTGGAGCAGTGGTGGTATTGATGGCTGCAATGATGTCCTCAATACCTGCGGCTGATGGTGTTATGAGAGAGGTAAGCGGAATAAGTTGGGATGGGTTGTTGTTATGGCTGGACAACGTGGCTTCACTGATGTTGTTGGTTTTGGTTAGCAAGTAGTCTGCATATTCCTGAGGGTGTATCATGGCTGGTTGGGGAGGGGGGGGGTGAGGGTTCCTTCACTAGAGCCTTGTCTATATTGAAGAGCTCGTGGGGTTTGTTCAGGGAGCAGCTCAAGATTTCAGAGTGATGTTCTTTCATTTTTTCTGATGTTAAGTCCCGGTGTCTCTTCAGGTGTGAGGTGTAGGCTGTCTGGTCTGCTGGGGATTGTGTACGTCGCCATTGTCTTTCTAGTTTCCTCAGGAGATGTAGTGAGGTTCATAGCTCGGCGGTGTACCAGCGTGCAGTTTTTCTAATTCTTGACTTATCTGGGGTATGTGGCTTGGCTGGGGCAGGAATGCATGCAAAGGAGCTCAGGCTGTTGTTCCATGAGTCCATCAGTTCTTCGAGGTTTGGCGATGCTGTCTTGATGTTGGGGAGGACCTCTTTGATGATGACCTCTTTGTCAAAGAGTCTGATACATCCTCTGGGTGCTGCTGGGTTTTCGGTTACTTCCTTCGTCTGTTTGCTATCCCGATGCATGGGTATCCGGAATTTGATTAGATTGTGGTCCGACCATGGGACTGGGGAGATAACTACGTCAAAGTCGTAGTTCATGTTCATGTCTGGTGGAGGGATGAAGATGAGGTCTAGTGTGTTTCCTTTCCGATGGGTGGGGGCATCCACTATTTGTTCATATCCTAGGTTGTTGAGTGCTTCAAGGAAGGCTTTGGCATGAGTATCTTGCAGGGCTGGTAGGTTAAAGACCCCCAGTACCCAGTTCGGCCTGCATGTGTTCTGGGGGTTGGAGGCTAGGTCAATTATGGTCGCTAGGTCTTCAGGGGAGGAGGCTGGGGATCTGTAGATAAGGTTGATGGTGGTGTAGTTGTTGGATATGGTGATCATATTATGGTGTGTTGAGCTGTTGGAGCTGATCGTCTGATATTTGAGATCATTTTTGACTAGGATGAGTGCACCACCTCCTCGGCGGTCTGTTCTGTGGCAGGTGTGGATTGAAAAGCTGGGGGGGGGGGATGAGTTGGTTGATGAGGACTGAATCAGAATCAGTGAGCCACGATTCCGTCACTAGCAGGATGTCCAGCTCGAGGTGTGATATGAAGTCGGTGATGACTGGCCACTTTTTTCAAACTGAACGTGCATTTATGTGGGCACACTTCAAGTTGCATGAGTTTTGATGTTGCACCCCTTTGGGTTTAGTGGAGTACTGAAGCGGTATGTGGATTAGGTATGGGTGAGGGTTCTGAGAGGGTTCTATTGGAGTGCAGTGTGTGTTACTGTAATGTCTCCTTCCTTGGCCTCGCACAATCGGAATTGGGTTGTGGTCGAAGGCAGAGGCGAGGGAGCCGTTGAAGACAGTTCTGAGTAAGTATAGGCTGGTTAGGGTTAGAGTAAATATGGCCATATTGCGCTGGGGTTCAGTGCGTCCTGTGTCTGACAGGCTTTTCCTCGCTGAGGAGGTATGTACTGGCGGGCGTATATGCTATCTACACAGATTGTGTATATGCTGCACGGCCTAGCAGTGGTTAATTTTTCTACTACTTCCTGGTACAGTAGTGAAAATGTTTGCATTCAATCAGCAGTGGAATACTTGCAGAAACAATTGGCAGTGAAATACAACATAAGCACTTAGTGGTGAAATACATACATAACACTCAGTAGTGAATTACTCACAGAGCATTCAGCAATAGGGTACATGCGACCAATTTGCAGTTAAATACGCACAATTCAATCAGTAGTAAGGTATATGAAAACCGTTGGTCGCTGTTTAAGTCAGTAGTTAGTCCCTTTCAAGTCGATAGTGGGGTTTATGAATACATACGTTTAGCTGGAGTTGCTACATGTCACCGTGATTTCAGCGAGTTCTCTTGTAAGGCTGTCATCGGTCGCTTGTGCTCTGTCTTCCCGGTGGTTATCTCCGATGGTCTGTGTTTCCCTGCTCCATTCCCCGCCTAAGGGCCATGCCAAAGGGCCCTCTGGCAAGGCCCTCAGGCGTGGGTGCGCCCGATGGCGCTCCTTTAAGCAGTAGACGCACGGCCCCAACTGGGCGGCAGGAGGCTTCTGGTCACGGCGGTCGGATCCGGCCCAGCAGCTCTATCCCGCCTAGGAGAACTTCAGCTGGGCACAATGTCAATAATGCTGACCATGACTGTATATAGATATACTACAGGCCTAAAATAGACACAAACACACAATGCCAATGTAAGAGGAATACATTAGATTGTGGAGTTAAAACATGGCTGAATACAGTTTGGTTGCTATCAGGAATAAGGAATCTTCATTAAGGAGAAGGTTGAAGAGACAACTTGAATGCAGTGACTGGGGAATACATTACACAATGGTGGTAATTTTAAAAGCCATAGTCATGATTTCGATGTCCACAAACATGCATGTGGACATCCAAATTATGATGAAATCCCTGGAGCCATTTTACAACCTGTGACTGAAGACGTCTCCGGAGAAGGGGATATTCAAGTAGGTATGAGGAGCGGGGGGGGGGGGGGGTCTCTCAAGGACATCATTGACCAAATCCAGGTTTAGACGACCCAGGGATAAATAAACATTGGTAAAATGCTCATTGTGCCCTAAAACATCTGGAGGATGTAAAGAATATGGCACTCCACCATCCCTGCCATAAAGAATATGGCACTCCACCATCCCTGCCATTCTCCACAATCACAATTATTTAGCAATGCTTATATACTGCTTTTCACCAGGTAAAAGTGGTGTACATTTAGGTATGCTATATATTTCCCTTGTCCCCAAAAAGCTCACAATCTGTTTTTGTACCTGAGGAAACAGAGTGTTATGTGGCTTGCCCGAGGAACACCTATGGGACTAGAAACCCCAGTCCTGCTGGCCCAACGTTGCTATCCTCCAGCCTGAGGCAACTTGCCCCAACCACTAGGGAAACCTCTGCTGTGTTTGAACCATGCTGCATGTCTCTTATATGTCCCCAGTATTGAATACAAGGATGTCTATGTAGATGGCCCCACAGATGTCCATATTGGGCATGCCCATGCTTATGAAGTCTTGCCTTGAACTTGGACGTGCCTAGCTTTTTCTAGATATTCTGACTTGGATGTCTCAGATTGCAATTGGACATCCTTTGTAAAATGTACTGTCACAGGATTAAGCATAAGTTGTTTCCTTGAACTCAGTACACAGTTAACACTGTTTCCTAAGAAAACCATTAAATAAATAATTTTTGTTCAATCTGTTACATAATTTCCATCTATTAATAAAAGTTTCATATCCAATCTCTCTGTATGGAGGAATTTCACATGTAGGTTTTACCTTCTCATATATCTGTTTTCTAAAGGAAAAGGAAAGGAAAGGACATCTTACAAGATCTTCAGGAGTAAGTCCCAAAATACTAAAAAATGAAAAAATAATTATGAGTAATCATGAGTAATGACGAGCGCACTAAAAAAAAAGAAATTGAATAATCCCACAGTGGTGTTCAAGGGTTACTTCGTCTATTTTCTTCCTTTCTTTGACTTTCCAGCCTTTCTTGCGTCAGAGCCTGTTGGTTCTGGTTTTGGTTCTGGATCTGGATAAGGATCGGGAACTTCCTCTTCTTCCTCTGGACTGGGTCAGCACTGCACAGGAACGTGAACACTGGAACAGGCTTACTCCCTATCTGTACTTAAACCAATAAAGCAAAACCCTAACTTGGGTACTCTACAGTAAGTTCTCTGGTTTTCTTCTTTTAGCTTCCCAAACACTTTCCTTATCAAACATAAAAATAAAAGGAGAATTATAAGTCCCTAACTACACATTCATACAGCATTACTGCTTTTCCTATCTCTCTTTCTCTGTGACCTGGCATACACTTATTCAATATCTCTTTGGCTCACACACTCAGAGAATTCACTAAGAGGCCAATTCCAATGGGGCACGCCTGAGCTGTCCGGATGTCCAGAAATCTGGACAGCCCATATATGTAGCCGGTTCTGATCCCACAGGAGCTAGACGGCCCTGCGGGAGCAGAATCAGGGCATCCAGGCACTTCCCCAGCTAGCCCAGTCAGGTTCCTGCATGGAGCCTCAGTGCTGTGGTGTCCTGTTGCCAAGGCACCACGGCTCCATGTAGGAGCCATGATCAGCCACAATCATCAAACTGTCTGCTTCCCCACAGCCTGACCACCTATCGGCTCTTCCATGACCAGGATCAGGCTGCAGGGAACCCCCTCCCCTGCTCACCTCAGTATGAGGTCCCAGCATGGTCATCTGCCGCCATCAGGGGGACTTATTCCACCTCCGAGATGGAATAAGTCCCATATCTAAGGCACCCAGCCAGGACATACAGAGCCGTCACTGGAATCGGCCCTGTATGGCCGGGTTAGGTGCCCTGCCTCTGGCCCGCCTTCACTCCTCCTCCTGCCCACCCCCATATAGAGCTCCCCGCATATCTCCCTTGTATGTGTGGGGAGCTCTGTTACCAGAATCGGCACCCTAGCATTTAGCAGGGATGTTCATCCAGACCAGACGTCCATCCCCACTAAACGCGGCCCGGAATGACCCTCTAAAGAAACAAAATATTCCTGAATTAAGGAGCTGTAAATGTAAACGTTCCTTCAGATTATGGGGAAATATAATGACAGTAATTCTTGGTGCAGGGTCCCTCTGCCCACTCACAACTTATTTCCTCACCAGACCTTTCACTGATCCTAGAACATATTTCCAAATAATTTGCCAAAACTCTAATAACTTCATAAATGCCGAAGTCATAGGATTTCTCCTAGAGAGGCAGCCAGTTGGCAGAAGCTGCCTGGTCAGTTTTGGCAGCCAAAGTTAGGACAGCCTTTAAGTGCCTAACTTTCATCACCGAGGATTAACCAGGCAGCAACTGAACATCATCGCTGTCCAGTTAGCCCTGGGTGCCGCTCTTGTTCTTCCCCCAGAATGCCCCAGTGCGAGCTGGCTAGCATCAAGGCACCTAGAGGCAGCACTCACAGATATTCACTGGCACTAGCTGCATTAGTGCCGATGAATATCCCAGTCATCATGATTAACGCAGTTAGCAGTCTGCTAACCACGTTAATCATGTTGAATATTAGGCCCATAGTGTTATTTTGTTAACTTTAACTAGGTATTTTGAAAAGCCCTGATTTAACTAGTTATCTTTCTGAATTCCCAGTTAAAGATAAACCAGATATCCAGCATCTGAATATTGACATTCTCCTTTCATACATAAATGTAACAAATGGGTTGATATTGAAAGGAATTTATGTGGTTATCATCAGGTGCAAACTGCATAATTCTTTATTTTAAAATTTGGACCCAACTAATGTGCAGCTCACTAGCACTCCTTGTGGCCTTGGGCAAGTCACTTAACCCTCCATTGCCTTGGAAGAAAGGCCTGGCAATCTACTTCCAGTGACACTGCCAAGAAAACCCAGGAGCTTCTGGGTCGCCAGGAGTCAGGACTGACTCGAAGGCACACATTGCATTTGCAATGTACAGCTATTGGCCAAACAACTCAATGTCAGGCCAAAAATTATCCACATAAGAAAAGGGGGAGAGGCAAGGGGTGGTCCAGATGCAGCTACTATCAGGATAACTTAATTTGTTTCGTAGGACTGCACAAATAGCAGTCCTAAGTTAGAGCCCTTTATACTAAATGTACAGTTACTTTGAAAAAGTGCACTTTTCTTGAAAAATAGCAAGAAAATGCCAAAAGTCAGGTACTTTGCATAGTGGCTGGGCAGCAGGTGAAAATTAAAGGGCCCACTGGCACAAATTGGAGGCTCCCCAGACCTCATAAAACCCACTATCATCTGTACACAAACAACATCCCGATAAAAGCCCCAATCTCCACCACCAACCCAGACTACTCCACAATCAGCAATTGCCTAGAAGAAACCATTCAATGGCTCAACGAGCACAACATGCATATCAATCCAGGCAAAGCGGAAGTCCTCATCATCTCCAAATATCCATCCTTCACCCCACCATCTACCATCACTCTGGACAACCACACCCTACAGGTCAAACAATTTGTAAAATACCTAGGTGTCACACTGGATTATCACTTCAACTTCTAACACCACATTAAACAAGTTACTAAGACAGCATACTTTAAAATGACAACTCTAGGATACCTCTGCCCACTTCTGAATCCCAATGACTTCAGGAACATATGCCAAGCCCTCATAACCCCCATCCAGGACTATGCAAATATAATTTACCAGGGCTTCCCCAAAGCCACGTTATTTCCCTTACAGCTTGCCTAAAACTCCACAGCCAGAATAATCACTGGCGCAAGCCCATGAGAGCACATCACTCCCACTCTGAAAGCCCTACACTGGTTTTCCATCCAAGTGAGGTACAAAGTAGCTCTAACCATATTCAAGATCAACCACATACTCTCTACAAACATCCTCTGTCCCCTTCTTCAACAAATACTCCACAAGAGACCAACACATTCCACCAATAACAATATCCTCTCGGTTCCAGCTACTTTTACCCAATCCAACAATACAACTTCCAACAGAGCCTTCTCATTCTATTCCCCACTCATCTGGAACACCCTCATTCCAGAAATGCGGGCCCTCACAGACCTCATCAAATCCGCGCCGGAAACCTCTGTAGCACCTCTGTAGCACCAACGTATGAGTATACTCATGCCACAGTCAGTTAAGTTTGATGTAAATAGTTATGATGTGCTCAGTTAATTTAACCTTTAACAAATGTTCAATGTAAAACGTTTAGTTTATTGTTCCATGTAAGCCGCTATAGTTTGTAGATACGTCAGTATAAAAATGCTGCTAAATAAATAAATAAACAAATAAATAAATGAGTCTGTTACGTATTGAGTTGTGCAGACTATATGACTCTGGCACATAGCCCTGCTCGCCAACCCTTAACCCCGGATATTCAATGCCGGGGTCATATGTGATTCCGGCATTGAATATCCAGGGATCGCCACAGATGCCAGAAGCTGCTGAAGCTAACCATGCAATAGCGATACTGCATGCTGCCCATTTAGCCCCTGCACCTTAAAGATAGGTGAGGGTTTTTCTTGCCTATCTTTCCAGTGCAGATCTCTAACCGGGCAGCATGCAATATCACCACTGCCTGCTCTGTCCCGGAATGCCCCTAATATGCAACGATGCTAACTGGTTAGCATCAGAGTGCATAGGGGAGTTAGAAGAGGATATTCAATGGCAATAACCATGTAAGTGAACACAAGGAAGAGCAATAGGCTCTCGCAGCAAGCAGCACAGACACACAAAGCGAGAGACGTATGAAGGTCACAGGTGCTTTATTGATTAATCCCTGATTGTTTCGGCAACACCTTCCTTAGGGGGTATGCATCTTATAAAATAAAATAATAAAAGTTCACTTAAAAATACAGAAATAGTAAGAATAATAAATAGTAACAATAAAACATAAAAAGCAAATAAAATTCATAAATAATAACATATGTTGATCAACACCAATGAAAAAAAACATAAACCAAACAATAAAATCACATGGTGAACAAATAAAAAATATGTATATATAAATAATAAGTTATCAATTGTTAAATGTGACAACTACAGAAAAACGCAGGGCAGTAGATGAAATTACATGACACCTTTGATAAGGAGTAATAAACAAATTCTCTGCTAGGGGAGATAAAAACAATACATGTATAATCACTGGTGCACACTATGTAACTTTCTTAGGGAAAATACAAAATATACCTGTGCAATATAATTTTCTTGTGTTGAAAAACAATAAATAAAATACATTACACCTAAAGTAAACACATTTATAAGAAAGCGTTTAGAAACCACGAGGCTAGCAAAGGGAAGCAGACAGATAATCTAGTGGTTCAAGACCAAACAGATAATTGTAGTATCTAGCAGATTATTGTCATTGTTTATATGTAAAAACATATCCCATTGTGATAAACCAGAGGCAAACTTCAAGAGATCAAAGGGTATTAAAAGGAACAGCTATACCAGTAATATTTAAGAACACATATGGGTACTATAAAAAAGACCATAACTGAAAACATGTTGTAAGAACCTGTGTTTTATAGGAGACAAAGAAAAGCCTGTGAAAACTGGCCATATTTATTTACTGTGCTATTCTGCATCAGTGTGGTTTACATTGAACAGGGCATTATAACTTGGAGTTAACTATTTTACAGGGAACATGGGCTATGGAGGGTTAAGTGGCTTGCCCAAGACCACAAGGAGCACCTGTGGGACTAGAAACCCCAGTCCTTCTGGCCCAAGGTTGCTGTCTTCTAGTGGGATTTAAACCCCCAACCTTCCAACTTGAAGTACCTTGCACCAACCACTCCTCCACTCCCATATACAAAAACACACCTCTCAATGTTCTCCAAAAACATTAAAAAAAAAACATAGTGAAGACAAAAACATACTAGCTTACCTAAATAAGAAAACCAGCATAAGGATTTTTGATACGGCACATAGCAGTGAGCAGTGCACAGACTTGAAAATCTCTTAAAAGTGTTTTTAAAAAGAACAATATACAAGAATTCCATGGAGAAACATTTACAGAAAATATATATTAGCAAAAACAGGAGCACAAACCTTTGAAAACTAGAAAAATATCCGATGTATGGCGATCAGCTGATCATATCAAGATAAAAACAATAAATCAAGGTTGCCATGGAGTTCTAATCAATGATCCAAATTGAGAATTCTGAAAAAAGGGGATTCATAAATAAATAAGGGCAAAAAGCCAAAACAGAACCACTCACAATAAAACGGAGGGAAGAGGGGAGGGGAGGGGGAGGGGGAAGAGAGGGAAAAGTGGAGGGGGAAGGGTAGGTTAGGGTATGCAGCTTCTAAAATAAACTATTAATGGTTCACTTAAAAAATGCAGAAATAGTAAGAATAATAAATGGGGAGGGGGAAGAAGGGAAAAAGGGGGAGGGGGAGGGGGAAAAGGGGGAAGGAGGAGGGGGAGGGGGAGAGGGGGGAAGAGGGAGGGAGAGGGGAGGGGGAGAGGGGGAGGAGGGGGGAAAGGGGGAAGAAGAAGGAGGGGAAGGAATAAAGGAGGGGGGAAGGGAGAAACGCGTCCGTGCCAACATCCAGGTACCCCCCTGCATTTAAACGATCAACCAGCGGCGTACGGCAAGAGCTGCTGTGTTCTCCTGCATATTCTGTACCTTTCATTGCTGCTGACTGTACTGTATGTGGCCTCATTGTCTGCTTCTCTCCCAGACTCTGGGCTGCTGTTTTGTTCCTCTGCTTCCCGGCTGCTGTGTGTCCCGCCTCCAGGAGGTGACGTGGACACATGAAACGCATCCGCGCCAACATCCATATACCCCCCTGCATTTAAGCGATCAACCAGCGGCGTCCCGCACCGTGGGTGTGCGCCAAAGGAGCATGCGCCGAAGGAGCGCACACAAGGAGCAGGTCATGCTCCTTGGGCGAGCTCCTTGGGGCGACGACATGGGCACACAAGCTCAGCATTCACTCACTGCTTGACTTCACAGCCTGATCCCACTGCTCACCCGGCAGTGACAGACCCACATCTTAAAGCCTCCACTATTTTTGCCCCATCTAGTGTTCCCTCAGTATATTGCATGGCTGCTATCCCCGTCTTCTGGGGCCACCACGCTTCTCCTGTTGCTCTTCCCTCATCCGGGGAAGCTGCCTGCAATATCCACAACCTTCTCCTCTGTCAGCCCAGCCAGATACCCCCTCCACCACCTTTGTCATCACTTTCCATCACCGCACTTCTGATAGAGTCATTTGCTCTCCTGAATTGTCGGTCTCTGCACACCAAGACTCATTTGGTGCACGACCTTTTGACTCAGCATTCCCTCAATGCACTCTTTCTCATGGAAACCTGGCTCCATGAGGGAGAGGACAGCCTTCTTCACCAATGTCTCCCCCCTGGCTACAGCACGTTTCATACCCCCCCCCCCCCCGGTTTCATCAGACAGGGGGAGGTGTGGCGGTTATCCACCGATTCGCCCTCCCTTTTTCTCTTATCGCACCTTCTCCATCCTATCCTGAATCTCTTCTGTTTCACTCAAGGTCTTCCACCCCTATATACTTCCTCTTGCTCTACGCTCCTCCTTCCTTGCGCCCTGATCTCTGGGATTCTCTCCTCTCTCTCTCTCTGAAACAGCTCTCCTGTCCTCTCATCTTGTAGTTCTGGGAAACTTTAATGTCCACCTTGGTTCCCAGATGAGATCACGAGATAAAGCTCTTCTCTCCCTCGTTACTGGTCTATGTTTCACCCAGCACATAGACTGTCCCACTCATGCCACAGGGCACACCCTTGACCTTATTCTTACCCCTGATTCTTCCCCATTTCAGCCATCTAATGTTCTACCGCTTCTTCTTCCTTGGTCAGATCATAGTTGTGGTTTTTTTTCTCCTTTTCTTTTCCCTCTGCACAGGCATTTATCCCTCATAACACAGACCCTCCTTCTCAGTTACTCAAATGTCACATTACTCCTACCACCCTACAGCTCTTCCCCCCGGCTGATTCTCTCTTTCCTTCTGAGTTTTCTTCCTTTCCCGTGAACCAACAGGTTGACATCTGGTCCTCCACCCTTTCCTCCTCTCTGGATGCTATCGCGCCTCTCCGCCCTTCTTCCTCTCGTTCCTCCTCGTATCATTCCTGGTATCACCCAGGTCTTTACCTGCAACGCTCTTATCTTCATCGTGCAGCACGGTCATGGCGTAAACACCCTTCCAATGTTTCCCTTTCTATTTTTTGCCATGCACAACTCTACCGCTCTATGATAGCCACTGCTAAACGAACATTTTAATCAAATTTTATTACTACATCCTCAAATTCTTCCAGATGCCTCTATCAGGTCCTTAACTTTCTTTCTTCACCCACCACCTCCTCCCCCTCCTCAGTATCCCCTTCCGCTGCTCCTAGCCCAACCACATTTGCCACTTTCTACTCAAGCAAGATTCAGTCACTCCGCTCTTCATTTGCCTCATGCCCTCCTCCCCTCTCTCTTCCCCCTGTTCTCTCCACCTCATTTCCCACTTGCTCTTCTCCATCCTCACACATCTTCCCTCACACGTGGTCCAGGTTTCAGCCTATCTCTCTGTGTGTGTGTGTGTGTGTGTGTGTGTGTGTGTGTGTGTGTGTGTGTGTGTGTGTGTGCTGTGAACCTTCTGACAGCTGTCAAGATGAATTGCAGAAAGAATGGTTTACCCATGAGTATACATAAACAAGAGAGAGACAGGAATTGGGGGAGGGAAATAAGATAAGACCCCTGTAAAAGACCATAAAACAAGAGAAGCAAAGAAAGGAACGTGTTCCTATGTTATTGTAAAAAATAACCTTATAAGGGAAAAGCAACAAATGTGTTTAAAGGAATGTATAAATTAGTGCTATACTTTATTTAGGAAGCACAGGTTGGGACAAAGGGGAGATGGAGTGGCACTATATGTAAAAAAATAATATTAAAGCTAAAGAATTGCAGGGCTTAAAAGGAAGAGAGGAAGCATTGTGGGTTAAACTAGAAAAAGGAAAAGGGAAATCCATTTCCATTGGAGTTATTTACAGATCCTCCTCACAAGGAGTAGAAGTGGATGAAGATTTAATAGAAGACATAAGCAGTACTGCCATGAAAGGAGAAGTGCTACTGATAGGTGATTTCAATATGCCGGATGTTGATTGGCACCAGGAGCGGCCCAAGGGGGGTGCGAGGCCATGTGCGGAGACTCGGTGCGGGGCCTCATTTGCATAAGTGGCCTTATTTGCATAAATATTTGCATAATGTTACCATACACTAACTTTTAGTAAACGTGTCTCTTAATGAGGGTATGGATAAAGAAAGACTAAAAGATTTCTACATTACTATAATCCAGTGCCAACCGCCAGGCACATTAGGAACTACTACAAACGCTGCCCATTTAGAACCCATAGCAAACCCGCCATATCCTAACAGCACTACCAGGACTCACAAAGCACCATACCCTACCTATCAAAAGGCAACACTGCAAATATTAAAACCAATACATTTCAGAGAATACTGGGGAAAGAGAACAAGTGGCAATGTCAAATAGGAATTACATAAACAGAATACCTCAGCTCAGTTACACATGCAGAACATAGACCATCATCAAACAAGGAATCACAATTTAGAAACAGGAAGGCAATAATTAAACTGGGAACCCCAAAAGCCAAACTTGGAATGTACAACAACACTGTAGAAATAAAACTATAAATTAATTTCCTCTTGTACCAAACAAAGCGCAGACGTTAATGATGCACATTTCCCAGAGCTTTCATATTCCAGTTAATAAATTCAAAATAAAGAGATATCTTTCTACCTTTTGTGCATTTTTTTTCAGTTGCAATTTCTCCAGCCACTTTCTTCTGGTTTCTTCATGTTTTCTGCTAACTCTCCATCGTCTGCTGTCCATTTGTTCTTTCTTCTCTTCTAGTTTTTTTTTTCCATTCTCTCTCTCTACATCTGCTTTAACATACTAATCTTTCTCCTTTTGCTCTTCCCTCATTCCTATTTCATCCACACAAATTTTACCCCTCCATCCTCAATCCCCACTTACTCTCCCAATAACCGGCCAATTGTAGATTTTTCATCCCTCCCACACAAAATATTTTTCCCCTCTCCATTTTACTCTCCCAGCCCCATCCCATTCTAATCCTCCCCCAACATCAGCTCCCTTCTAGTTCCAGTCTCACCCAGCATCCATTCCCTTCTAGTCCCTGCATCAACCCATTTCCGGTCCTAGCTCCCCCATCCATTTTCAGTCTGAGTTCCTTCATCAGCTCATTTCCAATCCTAGCCCCCCATCAGCCCATTTCTAGTCATTTCCTAGCCCCACCATCAGCCCATGTCAAATCCTAGCTCCCCTCCACTCAGCCCAATTCCAGTCCAAGCCCCCCCATGAGCCTACTTCCAGTTCTAGCCCCTCCATGAGTCCATTTCAATTCAAGCCCCCACTACAGCCCATTTCCAATTTTAGCTCCCCCCAACAGCCCATTTCCAGTACCAGTCCTAGCCCCCCATCAACCCACTTCCAGTCCCAACCCCCCATCACCCCATTTTCAGTTTAAGCCCCCCCTATAACCCATTACCAGTCCTAACCCCCCATCAGCCCACTTCCAGTCTTAACCCCATCAGCCCATTTCCAGTCAGCCCCCCATAGCCCACTGCCAGTCCTAACCCCCCCATCAGCCCACAGCCCATTACCAGTCCTAACCACATCAGCCCACCTCAAGTCCTAACCCCTCCCCATCAGCCCATGTCCTGTCCTAGCCCCCCCATAGCCCATTACCAGTCCTAACCCCCCATCACCATATTTCCAGACAGCCCCCATCAGCACACAGCCCATTACCAGTCTTGACCCCCCCCCCCCATAGTCCATTACCAGTCATTACCCCCCACCACAGCTCACTGCCCATTACCAGTCCTAACCCCTACCCATCAGCCCATTTCCTGTCCTAGCCCCCCCATAGCCCATTATCAGTCTTAACCCCCCCCCCCCATAGCCCATTACCAGTCCTAACCCCCCATCACCCCAGTTCCAGACAGCCCCCATCAGCCCACAGCCCATTACCAGTCTTAACCCCCCCTAGCCCATTACCAGTCCTAACCCCCATCACCCCATTTCCAGCCAGCCCCCATCAGCCCACAGCCCATTACCAGTCCTAACCCCCCCCCATAGCCCATTACCAGTCCAAACCCCCCCAACAGCTCACAGCCCATTACCAGTCCTAGCCCCCCCCAGCCCATTACAAGTCTTAACACCCCCCCAGCCCATTACCAGTCTTAACCCCCATCACCCCATTTCCAGACAGCCCCCATCAGGCCACAGCCCATTACCAGTCTTAAACCCCCCCGCAGCCCATTACCAGTCCTAGCCCCCCAGCCCATTACCAGTCTTAACACCCCCCAGCCCAGCCCAGCCCAGCACCAGTCTTAACACCCCCCCCAGCCCAGCACCATTCTTAACACCCCCCCAGCCCAGCCCAGCCCAGCCCAGCCCAGCCTTAACACCCCCGCCCCAGCCAGCCCAGCCCCAGTCTTAACACCCCCCAGCCCAGCCCAGCCCAGCCCTAACACCCCCCAGCCCTAACACCCCCCAGCCCAGCCCTAACACCCCCCAGCCCAGCCCTAACACCCCCCCAGCCCAGCCCAGCCCAGCCCTAACATCCCCCCAGCCCACCCAGCCCAGCCCTAACACCCCCCAGCCAGCCCAGCCCAGCCCAGCCTTAACACCCCCCCAGCCCAGCCCAGCCCAGCCTTAACACCCCCCACCCAGCCCAGCACAGCCCAGCCCAGCCCTAACACCCCCTCCCCCAGCCCAGCCCAGCCCAGCCCTAACACCCCCCAGCCCAGCCCAGCCCTGCCTTAACACCCCCCAGCCCAGCCCAGCCCAGCCTTAACACCCCCCCAGCCCAGCTCAGCCCAGCCCAGCCTTAACACCCCCCCAGCCCAGCCCAGCCCAGCCCAGCCCAGCCTTACACCCCCCCAGCCCAGCCCAGCCCAGCCCAGCCTTAACACCCCCCAGCCCAGCCCAGCCCAGCCCTAACACCCCCCCCAGCCCAGCCCAGCCCAGCCCAGCCCTAACACCCCCCCAGCCCAGCCCAGCCCAGCCAGCCCAGCCTTAACACCCCCCCAGCCCAGCCCAGCCCAGCCCAGCCTTAACACCCCCCCCCAGCCCAGCCCAGCCCAGCCCAGCCCAGCCTTAACACCCCCCCAGCCCAGCCCAGCCCAGCCCAGCCCTAACACCCCCCCCAGCCCAGCCCAGCCCAGCCCAGCCTTAACACCCCCCCCCAGCCCAGCCCAGCCCAGCCCAGCCCAGCCTTAACACCCCCCAGCCCAGCCCAGCCCAGCCCAGCCTTAACACCCCAGCCCAGCCCAGCCCAGCCCTAACACCCCCCCCAGCCCAGCCCAGCCCAGCCCAGCCCTAACACCCCCCCAGCCCAGCCCAGCCCAGCCCAGCCTTAACACCCCCCCAGCCCAGCCCAGCCCAGCCTTAACACCCCCCCCCAGCCCAGCCCAGCCCAGCCTTGCCTTAACACCCCCCCCAGCCCAGCCTAGCCTAGCCTTAACACCCCCCCAGCCCAGCCCAGCCCAGTCCAGCCCAGCCTTAACACCCCCCCAGCCCATCCCAGCCCAGCCCAGCCCAGCCTTAACAACCCCCCCCGCCCAGCCCAGCCCAGCCCAGCCCAGCCTTAACACCCCCCCAGCCCAGCCCAGCCCAGCCTTGCCTTAACAACCCCCAGCCCAGCCCAGCCTAGTCTTAACACCCCCCCAGCCCAGCCCAGCCCAGCCCAGCCCAGCCTTAACACCCCCCCAGCCCAGCCCAGCCCAGCCCAGCCCTAACACCCCCCCCAGCCCAGCCCAGCCCAGCCCAGCCTTAACACCCCCCCAGCCCAGCCCAGCCCAGCCTTAACATCCCCCAGTCCAGCCCAGCCCAGCCCAGCCCAGCACCAGTCTCAACACCCCCCCAGCCCAGCCCAGCCCAGCACCAGTCTTAACACCCCCCAGCCAGCCCAGCCCAGCCTTAACACCCCCCAGCCCAGCCCAGCCCAGCCCAGCCCAGCTTTAACACACCCCCAGCCCAGCCCAGCCCAGCCCAGCCCAGCCCAGCCTTAACACCCCCAGCCCAGCCCAGCCCAGCCCAGCACCAGTCTTAACACCCCCCCCAGCCCAGCCCAGCCCAGCCCAGCACCAGTCTTAACACCCCCAGCCCAGCTCAGCCCAGCCCAGCCCAGCCCCAGTCTAAACACCCCCCCCCCCCCATATCGGCTTATGGCAAATTTAAAATTTAAAAAAAAACCTGGCTCTGGCTGCTGCCGCTGATGCCGCGTCAGAATGGAGTGTCCCGCGGGTCCCCCTCTCCTCGCTGAGCCTCTCTGCAAGGGCTTTCAGATTCGCAAAGGGAGAGTGTCTCCCTCGCGTCTCTGTTAAGCCCGCAGGGGCTAATGGGAAATTTCCCATCAGCCCCTCGCGTCTAAAGGGGCAGATGGGAAATTTCCCATTAGCCCCTGCGGGCTTAACAGAGACGCAAGGGAGACCCTCTGCCTTCGCGAATCTGAAAGCCCTTGCAGAGAGGCTCAGCGAGGAGAGGGGGCCCCGCGGGACACTCCATTTTGCCGCGGAAGCAGCCAGAGCCAGCTTTTTTTTTTTTTTTTAATATAATTTTTTAAAAAAAAGCAGAATGTTCTTTGCGCGGGGCCCCCTGAAACGCGGGGCCCTGTGCAAAGAACATTCTTGCTCAATGGACGGGCCGGCCCTGATTGGCACATTCCTGCTGCAGTATCATCTAGAAGTAAAGAGATCCTAGATTCTCTACAGGGAGAACTATTCAGGCAACTGATAACAGAACCCAGAGGTGAAGGGGCCATACTGGACTTAGTGCTTATCAATGGGGAAAGTGTTTCTGATATTATAGTGGGATATCATCTCATATCCAGTGATCACCAGATGGTGTGGTTCAGTATTAGGACTAGGGCTGATAAAATCCATTCAAAGGTGAGGGTTTTCGATTTTAGATAAACTAACTTTGCCATTTGCCAAGATAGGACAATACCTCAAGGAGTTGTTAGCAGGATGGGGACAGCTGGGGGATGTAGGAAAACAGTGGGCAAAACGGAAAAAGGATACTTTAAGGGCAACAAACCTTTTTGTTAGAAAGGTAAATAAATGTAAAAGGAAAAGGAGGCTGCTATGGTTCTCAAAAGAAGTAGTTGAAATGGTGAAGAAAAAGAGGGAGGCCTTCAGGAAATACAAGAGATCACAGAGAGAGAAAGATAGGCATCTATATTTGGAAAAAGGGAAGCTAGCAAAGTCATCAGGAAAGCAAAGATACAAAAAGAAGAAATAGCCAATGCAATAAAATGGGGTGATAAGACATTTTTCAAATATGTTACTGAGAGAAAGAAGGGCAAAAGTGGTATTGTCAGACTCAAGGTGGAAGGAGAGGAATATGTAGAAACTGATGAGGATAAAGCAGCATTGCTTAACAAAAATTTCTGTTCTGTGTTCACAGATGAAGAGCCAGGAGCAGGACCTCAGAAAACATCTACAAACAGGAACAGTAGTGACAGAGATCTCGAACAATTTTCAGAAAACTGTGTTCCTGAGTAACTAGTTAAACTAAATGGAGACAAAGCATTGGATCTGCATTGAATACATCCGAGAATACTGAGGGAACTTGGGGACATTCTAGTGGCTCTACTGTCTGACCTTTTCAATGTTTCTTTGGAGTCGGGAGTGGTCCCAGAGGACTGGAGAAAGGCACATGTGGTCCCTTTACATAAAAGCGGACGTAAGGTAACATTGAGAACTACAGGCTGGTTAGTATAAACTCTGTGATGAGTAAATTATTGGAAAAGCTACTATAAGAGAGAATAGTAAGGTTTCTAGAGTTTGCAGGATCCAAGGCAGCATGAATTTACCAGAGGTAGGTCTTATCAGACAAATCTGATAGATTTCTTTGACTGGGTGACCAGGGAGTTGGAGCGAGGGAGATCCCTAGATGTGGTGTACTTAGATTTAAGCAAAGCTTTTGACACCGTTCTGTACAGGCAACTTATAAACAAACTGAGCAACCTAGAGATGGACCCTAAAGTTACTGATTGGATTAGAAATTAGTTGTGTCGGAAGCGACAAAGGATACAGGTAAATGGAGCTCACTCTGAGGAGAAGGAGGTTACTAGTGGTGTGCCACAAGGATCTGTCCTTGTTCTGATTATTTTTAACATCTTTGTTAGTTATATTGTGGAAGGGCTGTCAGGTAAGGTTTGCTGTTTGCGGATGATATCCAAACCTGTTATAGAGCAGACACCCAGGAAGGAGTAGATAACATGAGGAGGGATCTAGCTAAGCTTGATGAATGGTCTAGAATTTGGCAGCTGAAATTTAATGCTAAAAAATGCAGGGTCATGCATTTGGGCTGCAAAAATTCAAAGGAGTGGTGGTGAAGTACGTCTGTCCAACAATCTAATCGCCATCCAGTCATCCAATAGATGCAGAAGAACCATAACTCAAAACACCCTCAGCGTCCCAAACAGCATAAGAACGGTCAAAGCAGAAACAAGCCACAGAGCTTTCTCTTACATTGCACCGCTGCTTTGGAATCAGCTGCCTCACGACATACGACTAATAAGTGACTTAAAAGACTTTAGAAAAAAACTCAAAACACACCTCTTTCAGTCCCATTATAAGCTGACCTAACCAATAACCTCTGCTCCAAAATGGTCCCAACATTTTGACAAGGGCATCAGCAATTGATCTGTCATATTGTATATATGTATATACGTAGCACACCCCCACCCACGCATCCTAATGTATATGTATATAGGTAAGCAAACCCGCACACAATTAATCAAATGTAAATCAAATGACCCTGTGTTGTGTTGTTTCAAATCAAATCTTTAACCAATCAAAATGTAAGAACATAACCAAGGTCCATCAAGCCCAGTATCCAATTTCCAAAAGTAGCCAATCCAGGTCACATGTACCTGGCAGTTTCCCAAAAAGATACAATGCTTGTATTGGGGCAATCAGTGGATTTCCTGGGTCCCCTTTAATTTATTTATTTTATTTATGCTTTTCTTCTATACCGCTTTTTCCAAAGATCAAAGGCGGTTTACATTTAACATATAATGAACATGGTTTTACATTGAACAGTGTTTTTTCATAACTATGTACAATTAACTTTTCATGAACTTTTCATAACTATGTACAATTAACTTTTCATGAATAGTATATACAGTTAATATTGACTAGTAATGCTGTAACTATTTACATTAATTATTCATTATTAATCATGGTTTGTAAGAGTTGCTTTTTCTTAAGTGAATTGAGTTTTGAGTCTTTTTGATCTGTGGTTAAGGAGGATTGTTATGGAGGTGCAGTGTGCTGGATGGGGGATTCATTAAGATTTATAAAGTGTTCTGTAAACAGATATGTTTTTAGTTCTTTCCGGAATGTCAGGAGATCTTTTATTTTGCGGAGGCTTAGCGGAAGTTTATTCCATAGGGTGGGGGCTGCATATGAGAAGGCTCTTGAGCTTGTGGTTTTTTTTGTTTTTCGGATGGATTTGTTTATGTCTAGTGAGTGGGTTGCGTTTTGCCTGCGGGTTCTAAGTTCCTTTGGAGCATGTATCAGGGTGGTTAGATGTGAGGGTGAGATGCCATTGATAAGTTTAAATGTGGTTAAGAGTATTTTGTACGATATTCTACTATTTATGGGAAGCCAGTGTAGTTCGGCGAGGATGGGAGTTATGTGGTCAGTGAGGCGGGCTTTTGCTGTTACTCGGGCACAGATGTTTTGAGCTCGTTGGAGTATATTGGTATTTGTGAGAGGGAGGCCAATGAGTAGACTATTACAATAGTCAAAGTGTGGGGTGATGAGTGTGCTGATAACAGATCTAAAGTCATGTGTGTCTAGTAGTGGTCGTAGGTGTTGAATGGTCCTAAGTTTATAGAATATGGTTTTCACTGTTTGTTTTATGTGAGGGAGCATACTAAGTGTGTGATCTATTATGATGCCTAGGTATTTTACTTCTTTTTTAACTGAGATTATTGTGTTGTTAATTGTTATGGTTTCAGGGAGAGTAGTGTCTGGTTTTCTTGATACGAACATTGCTTCAGTTTTTTTTTAGGTTGATGCTGAGGTTATTATTTTCTAGCCAAGTATTTGCTTCACTGATACATTCTAGTAAGTTCTGGTAGGTGGGATTATTTGTGTTTATCGGTAGGGTGAGCATGATATCGTCTGCGTATATGTAGTGGTTGACTTTATATTTTTTAAATATATTTGTGATGGGTTGAAGATACAGGTTGAAAAGGAGGGCTGATAGGGCCGAGCCCTGTGGAATACCTTGCCCTTGTGTGAAGGGTTCTGAGGTGTTTTGGCCTAATCTAACGTGTAATGGCACAGGTACACTACCAAAAAACTGCCTCCAGTTTTGCAACTGATTCCTATAGATTTTGGGGTGCTGAATCCAGGAAAAATAGCCAAAATGTTCCATCACGTCACGTTTTCTTGCAAAATTAGATTTCTTACCCATATAAGGAATGTTCACATAATTTCTTTTTAGCCGACTGCAGTTTATTTTCTTGGCCCAAAATAGAGGTTGTAATGGTTAACTAACTAGAAACACTCCCTCATGATATTTTAGAGTGTTTTGTATTCATTTTATACATTAACAGGACAATTGGGAGGCGGGGGGCTAAATCCAGTACTCGCGCTGGCGCATGTTCTTTCCTGTTCGCCTCGCCTCGTTCGCTCGCTCAAACACGGTGGTTGCGACATGAACGTTCCTGTCAAATTTCAGTTTCTTGCAAGTTCATTATTACCTTTTGTTTGCTCAGTCGTAATCCAGCTTTATTCCGAAGTGGTTCACTACAGTTGTAGTTTGCAGTGCTGTGTATTTGTGATGGCTCACAGAGCCAGAGGTTGCGTCAACTCTCCGGACAGTTTTTGTTTTATTTGTGGGGAATATACCGTGAAAAAGCAGCAGAGGAACATTTCTGCATTTATTAAAAAAGTATATTTCGCCTATTTCGGTTTGAAGTTAGGCGATCAAGACAAACCGTTGGCTCCTCACAAAGTGTGCAAGACATGTGAGGAAGACCTACGCTTATGGATGAAAGGTAAAAAACAAGCATTTTGTTTCGGAATACCTATGATGTGGCGTGAACAAAGAGACCACAGCAGTGACTGCTATTTTTGCTCTTGCATTGTGAAGGGATACAACTTAAAAAATAAGAACGTAATAAGTTACCCCAACCTTCCCTCAGCAATTAGGCCTATGCCTCATAGCAACGAAGTACCTGTGCCTGAACCACCAAAATCTTTGGATCATATTTGTGTGGACGGTTCTGATCATGATGAGACTCATCAGATGGCTTTTCCCGATGAGTCCAGTACTTCCGAGTTTGAAACTGAACCAGATCTGAAACCTGAACTTTTCTCTCAAGCTGAATTGAATGATTTAGTCTGGGATTTAGGACTCCCAAAAGATGCTGCCCAACTGCTAGGTTCTCGGCTTAAACAGAAAAATCTATTGTCACCAGGAACAACTTTTTATTGGTACCGCAACCGCGAGACACAATTTTTGAAGTATTTCAGCAAAGAGGAAGATTTGGTATTTTGCAACGATATATACGGAGTGATGGAAAAGTTTAAACTCAAGTATGATCCTGTTGAATGGCGGCTGTTCATTGATTCGTCAAAAGACAGCATAAAAGGTGTTCTTCTTCATAATGGCAACACATTCGCTTCAGTTCCTATTGCTCACTCTGTTATTCTCCAAGAAAAATACGAGAATTTGGCCCTGATTCTTCAGAAGATTCGTTATGATGAGCATAAGGGGGTGATTTGTGGAGACTTTAAAATTCTATCCATGCTATTAGGGCAGCAATCCGGTTTCACCAAATATCCCTGCTTCCTTTGCTTGTGGGATAGCCGGGCCCGCGACCTACACTGGGGGAAAAAAGACTGGCCAATTCAGGAGTATTTGAGACCCGGTGAGAAAAATGTTCTTCATGAGAGCTTGGTACCTCGTGATAAAATTCTATTACCACCTCTCCACATTAAGTTGGGTCTCATTAAGCAATTCATCAAGTCCCTTCCAAAAGATGGTGAGTGCTTTCAGTACCTTTGCTCAAAGTTCCCCCGACTTTCTGAAGCAAAGCTAAAGGAAGGAGTGTTTGTTGGCCCTGATATAAGGAAACTCATTTCAGATGGAGCATTCGCTGAAACGATGTCTGAGAAGGAAAAAGAAGCCTGGGATTCCTTCAAGGATGTTGTTCTTAAATTCTTGGGGAACAGGCGGGATGAGAACTATAAGGATATTGTTGCCAGGATGCTCAATGCCTTCAAAGAACAAGGCTGTAACATGAGCCTGAAAGTCCATTTCTTGCACTCCCATGTGAACTACTTTCCCAAAAACTTGGGGGCGTACAGTGAAGAACAAGGTGAAAGGTTTCACCAGGACATCAAGGACGCAGAGAGAAGGTACCAAGGAAGATGGAACACCACTATGATGGCTGATTTCTGCTGGTTGCTGCTGCGGGAGACCCCAGCTGAAAAATACGCCAAGCAGCGCACCAAGAGAAGCATTCGGGGGAAGAAGAAACGGGCAAACCAGGAGATTGATTGACCCAAGAATGACTTTAAAATCTAAACTGTGTTGACAAATATCGTGTTTTTACTAAACTTTGAAATAAAAATTTGCTAGTTATTACCACAGTGTCGGATCTCATTTATTAGAATTTTATTTTCACACCATCGGGTGTTTGTCTTCATGTATTGCAATGGTGCGGTTTGCGTTTTCTATTCTTACATACATACCTGTACAACATTTTTCGCACATTTCTTTGCTTTGCTTTGTGTCTAACCTCGCTCTTATATGCTCAATGTTTGTGCACATGTATGTGGCTGTTTTAAGTGCAGACAATTTTGCTACCATCACAGTGTGTTTTGTTGACATTACTCTATTCTTATGTGCTGCCTTGTTACAATTTTCTTTATTCTTATTTGAATAACTACTAAACAATTAGTATAAAGAATTCATCCAAGAAACTTTTATCTCGATCGCACTCAATCTGAAACGTTCACCTCAAACTGCTAACCCAATGTAGCAAAAAATCTGTACGTGATGGAGCAAATTGGTTACCAGATTTGGATTCAGCGCACCAAAAAACGTAAAAATCAATCGAAACATTAGAGGCAGTTTCAAAAAAAGTTTTTTTAGTGTACCTGTGTTATTTTTAACATCTTTGTTAGTGATATAGTGGAAGGGCTGTCAGGTAAGGTTTACCTCTTTGCGGATGATACCAAAATCTGCAATAGAATAGACACCCAGGAAGGTGTAGAGAACATGAGGAGGGATCTAAGTATGAAGAATGGTCTAGAATTTGGCAGCTGGGATTTAATGTTAAAAAATGCAAGGTCATGCATTTGGTTTGCAGCAATCCAAGGGAGGGATATAATATAGGGGGTGAAGTACTTTTGTCCACTAAAGAAGAGCAGGACCTAGATGTGATTGTGTCTGATGATCTTAAAGTAGCTAAACAGGTAGAAAAGGTGACAGCAAAAGCTAGAAGGATGCTTGGGTGCACAGGGAGAGAAATGGCCAGCAGAAGAAAGGAGGTGATAGTGCCTCTGTATAAGTCTTTGGTGTGACCTCATTTGGAGTATTGTGTGCAGTTCTGGAGACCGCACCTTCAAAATGATATAAACAGGCTGAAGTTGGTACAAAGAGTGGCTACCAGAATGGTTAGTGGTCTTCATTATAAAGCATCTGAGGACAGACTTAAGGATCTTAATATGTATTGTACACCTTAGAGGAAAGGCGGGATAGAGGTGATATGATTGAGACATTTAGATACCTCCATGGCATAAATGCACAGGAGGAGAGCCTCTTTTGATTGAAAGCAAGCTCTGCTTTGAGGGGACCTGGGATGAGGGTGAAAGGGGATAGATTCGGGAGTGATATGCGGAAATATTTTTTTACAGAAAGAGTGGTGGATCCGTGGGATAGTCTCCCAGTGGAGATGGTAGAGATGAGGACAATATCTGAATTCAAAGAAACATGGGACAAACACATAGGATTTCTAAAGGAAAAAAGGGGACTGTTGTAGTAGTTGATATGGAAGGACAGACTAGAAAGGCCATGTGGTATTTTTTCTGTTGTCATGTTTATATGTTTCATTATTCAATCCATGAGGTGCCAGTCTACACAGGGACCATCATGGTTCTCGATAATTCAAGAGACTCTTCAAATCATTCCTCTTCCATGTTGGAAAAACTTCCTCTATGAGCAGGGGCTGTCTTCTTTATATGTTTGTACAGTGCTGCGCATGCCTTGTAGCGCTATATAAATGATTAATAGTAGTAGTAGTAGCATGATGCACTATTTTAAATCATTAAATTCCTGCTACTTCCGAATGCAATGCTCAATAATGGGTGCAAAAACAAAATATACCAATCCCGGTAAACAAAACCTCAAAATTCATGTACCGAGAAAACCAAACCACAAAGTGAAGCAATCAAACTTATTTTTTGTCGGAGCAGCTACCACAGAGAGGCGACAGGGACTACCCCAAACCGCTGTAGCCAGTCCATTTTAATCAAATATTAGCTTAAAATAACTTATGAGAAGTGTTTAAAAAATACACTTATCTGGATGAAGTGGTGATATCCAACACCAAAATTATTCGTGGAAGAACAGGCCAAGAAAGACTAGTCCGACAGCCTCAGGCTGGCTACAGCGGTTTGGGGTAGTCCCTGTCCCCTCTCTGTGGTAGCTGCTCCGACAAAAAATAAGTTTGATTGCTTCACTTTGTGGTTTGGTTTTCTCGGTACATGAATTTTGCAATAATGGATGCAGACAAGACTGGGGATTATGATTGGTTGGGTTGATCTTGAAAGAACGTCACCACTATTTTTCAACAAGTAGCATGCAGTGGATCTGCCGGATGTGCCAGGCCTGAGATTTTATATAGGTAACATAGGTGTTTCTGTCACCTTACAAAGCCCTAGTAGGTTACAAGTTCTCATAAGAAAATTGTACCTGCCTCAAAAAAGGTGCAACTATCCACGTATTTCTATGTATGGACATGTGTACTTTCTAAATATGCATGCATATAGTGACTCTGCCCCATCTCTGTCTACACTCTGCCCCCAGCAATTCCTGCACGCAGTGTGTGTATAAGTATGCACGATGCTGTACACACATATTTGGCAACATAATTTTATAAAATTCATTTTTCATATGCAAAACATTCTTTACATGCAGAATATGCTTTATAAAATTAACCCCATGGAGCCTGATTCCCTAAAGGGCACGTCCGGGCCGTCTGGACGGCCCTATGCACGATGGGCCCGTTAGGACCCTATTCTGCACCGTGGAAGCAAGACGGCCCTTCGGGTACAGGATCAGGACTGTGGAGTTGACCTGGCATGCCCCTGCAGCACTGCGGAGATATCCTTCCTCTGGCTTAATCTGTCTGCTGCTTCAGACCCCCGTTTCCCTGCTGCCTGAACCCGACAGGGACAGCTGAGACCTGGATTGGCAATGGGGACTCCCCCTGTTCTCCCCCAACGCCACTGGGGGGCTGGCTGGCCAGAACTCCTTCTTGGAGGTGAAATAAGTGCTGGCTTCCCCCCCCCCCCCTCCCCGGCGATCCCTGGACGTACAGGGATGTCACTAGAATCGGCCCTGAACATCCGGGAGTCGGCCCCGCCCATTCTCCGCTACTCTCTGCCCCCAAACCGCCCCTATTCCCTGCAGCACGCACAGCAGCTCTGTATGTGCAGTGGGGCCAGGAAGTAGAATCAGCTGAGGGACATCCAGCCCCGCTATTCACCTTACAGAATCGGGGCCTTTGTGTATACTTCAAAGTCCATTCTGAGTTAAACTCATCCTGTCCATTAATGTTCTGTTTGTCTCTCTTACAGTGATGCACATTTTGTCTAGAAGCAGGCTATACCCCATGCATCATTTTTGCAGCCAATTATAAAATATAAAACTCACTCATCAAAGACGAGAGGAAAATGAACTTTAGTAAAACAGAAGGCAATTATTATAAAAAGTTGGTCTCATTATTCTGTGATTTTGTCTCCTTCCCTTTTTGTTGTCATTTTAAAATAACAGAATGGAGAGCACTAAGCAAGGGATAAGCTTTATACAGTACTTACTATAAATTATCTAAATTAGGCCAGCAAATATAAATACATCCAGCTTATTTATCATTACGCCACACATTAGAGCAGTAGGAGGCATGCAAGGAAACATCTGCACAGCACAGCCTGTTATGCAACTCCAGTTTACTTGAGGAGGAGTTCTGTCAGTGCCTGGATGTGAACGTAAAACTCATCAGGGGGGCAGTCGACTGTTGTCACTAGAAATTGTATTAAAATCTGTCTTTTGTGGCTATGTGATTCTATAAAAACAAAGGTACATAACAGGATGGTCAATATTTTTCTTGATTTACATATCCTTTTTCTTTGTGCATCATTGGGTGTTTTCTCTTTTTTTCTTTTTCCCCTCTTTTGGTTTACTTATCATCTCCTTCTGATATTTCTGTCTCTACTAAGTTCTTTCATCTATCCTCTCCCGAGCTACTCACTTTTCTCCATGCACAGTTTGTTTATTCACTGCTTTCCATCTTTATCTTTCTACCACTTCATTTCTTCAATACTGCGTAAATGTGTTTTCTTTATTCTGGTTTTTGCAAGCAAATATCTTCTCATACATCTCTATGTCTGTAGTTATACTGCTATCCCGTGTCACTGCAATACTAGTTCTACCTTCTCTCAAAGTCAAAGGCCTTCAGTGTAATATTGTTGTCTTGAAGGTCCAGTTATATTCTGACCAGAAGTAATAATAAACATGGCTGGTATTTTCAAATTGTATCAGGTGCAAGTAAATGAGTAAATGAAATGAATTCTCCCTGACATTCAACACCATGCTCCATCTAGCACAGCCGCTGGCTCTGCCCTCTCCTCTTCCTCCTGCCCTCCTTCCTTTGTCTTTCCCTTGTCTCCACGTCCCTCCCCCTCTCCTATCCTCAGGCAGATTAGAACTGAAAATGACTATATAATTTTTTTCCTGCTTGAATCATGAATTATGAAAAAGAGATAAAAGATGCTAAGCATGGAAAGGACTATTATCGGTTCAGTAATGCCCCCATGCATGTGACCATGCATACTCATTAAAGAGCCCTGGCAGAGCTTTACCATTTTATTTACAGGTCTCATAGCACCGAAGAATGTTCTCTGCTTTTACTTTAAAGAGCCTCCAGAGTTCTCTAAGACTGCTATTTAATTTCTCACCTAAATAGAAAGAAATGCCAGAGATATATTGTTTTCCAACACACTGCACAGCCCTGGCGGAGCGCACTTATTATTTAATGCTGCCATTCCTTTCAACGCTTTCATCAATGGCTTCACTTTGAAAACTGAAACTGATGTAGAAATTATTTTGTTAACTGCCTTAGGTCTCCTGTGATGTATAATTACAGTTATGTTATTAAAATGCAATTAGGTTAACATTGTTCACATACATATTTAACAAGGAGACTGGCAAATGGATATTCTCCTGAAAGAGCACACAATCTGTCTAACGAGAGCTTTTAAAAAAGTTGAAATACAATAAGACCTGTATCATAAAATAACTTTGGGCAGCAACATAATGGAAAAATTGTACATAGAAATATGATTCAAAAGCCTCAAGCCCCAGATTGACAGTTCCCATTTAATTTTGCAAGAAGACATATAAACTCTTATTTCAATGTCAAAATACTAAGGCAATTTGCAATAGGTCTGCAAGTCATCTTCCAAAGATTGACAAATCATTGCATAAAACAAAAAAACTGTTTCTTTTATTGACTTAACTTTTATGTGCATCATATTCCATTGGATCTGTTTGCTGTATGCACATTACAGGGTTACACCACAATACTCAAGAACAAGACCATTTGTCTAATCAATACTAGATTTAGCTCATGTCTTTCTCAGAAGTTCAAGACAAGTTGCACTCAAATACAGTAGATGTTTTCCTATCCCCAGAGGGGTTATGATCTAGCTTGTGCCTGAGGCAATGGAAAGCACAGTGACTTGGCTACGATCATGAGGAGTGGCAGTGGGACTTCAACATGACTTTGCCAGTTCACAGCCCACTGCTCTAACCATTAGGCTAATCCTCAACCCTGTATTGCTAAGATTTTGCGCTTTTATATTTTTGCAATATGGGCTGCTATCCGAGTCTAACATATAACATTAATGCTCATATTGAGTACAAAACATTTTAATTCAAACCTTCATTTTTTCATTTGATATGATAACCTTTCTGGGACCATCTCTGTTGTAAAACTACAAAAGCGATCCTTAGCTGAATATATCATATTGATAGCTAACTGCAGAATCATAGCTTTTAGCTATAAGAAATCATCAGCTTGGTGGTTAAGTGTCAGTTCTGATCACTATTATTTGGAGAAACTGGACTTAAATTATTTACTTTGTCCTGGGTGAAGCTGGGCTCTGGATGCTCTGGAAGCAGTGTCCAGGGCACAGACAGTCATTAGGCATCATACAATGTTCACACCGAGTAGCTGGAGGGTTTCAGAGGAAACCTTAGTGCATGGCCTCTGATTGGAGAGTGTTGCTGGAGTGAATGGACTAAGTAATTTGTGAGAGAAAACTGTATAAAATAGAACTTCCTTAATTAGACAAGTTTCATCCAGATTGGCCAATCACCACCATCAACTTGTTGTTGTAAGTGCTGTTGAGTTGGTGCTGACTCATAGCGACCCTTTGGATAGTTGTCTTAAACTGTGTTCGGTCTTCAATCAGATAGTTAATTGTTGACAAATTGGTATCCAGTGCTGCTGTTATTTTATCAGTCCATCTCATGCTGGCCTTCCTCTTCTGCGTTGACTTTCAACCTTGCCAAGCATGATGTCTTTCTCTAATGATCTCTCTCTCTCTTCGCATGATGTGTCCAAAGTATGAAAATCGAAGTCTTGTCTTCTGAGTTTCTAAAGAAAGCTTAGATTTGATCTCCTCTAATACTGACTGGTTTGTTCTTCAGGCAGTTCATGGTATGCATAGTATTCTTTGCCACAAAAATAATGTGTACCAGTATAGGATCAATTATTTCCTACTCTTGTGATACAAGACCTATATAAAAGTATACGCTCCTAAAATCCAAATATTTTTCTCAGACAATAAGCCGAGGTTACTATAATAAGCTTCCTCCATTCAAGTCCTTTTTATTCTATTTTCATTCCAAAGTCATGTATCAAAAGAATTTCATCCATCCATTAGGAGCTCAGCTGACTTACACAGAAAAAACGGCCACAGCATCCTTTTAACTACAGGGAACTCTGCCCCCAACTCTCATTTAAAGGGCTTCGTCATGCTACCATATGCCAATCAATTTGCTGATTAAGCCCTTTTGGATGAACTGCATCCAAATAAAAGATCCAAAACTGCTCCCTTAAATTTAACACTGCATCACGATCTCCTCCTTGCCATGACTGGGGCACATGTAAAATTTGCCATTTCAATTGATCAAATGTAAGATGCATTGTTGAATAATGGTCAATTTGGGCATGAAGATGAACTATCATATTTCTTCAAATATGTCCCACATAAATTTTTTAACACGGACTTATCAACACTTAAATGGATTGACATATCATATAATCTCGAAGGGTAGTGGAACGTTTTGTCACTAGATTAATCCAAGTGCCCTCTTCAACCATAGAATCACAAAACTCACACATGACACATTTATAATGTCCAATTCGGAGGATTTGTTCTTCAAAGCAAGACTATATCGGGGAATCTCAGAAACTTTTTCAAAAATATTTGGACCAAGATTATCCCTATGGAATTGTTAAGAAAGCATATTTAAAGGGACTTCTTGTACAGCGTTCTTTCTTGCTGGCATTGTCATGTCATAATCATGGGCCTATGGAGGATCTCCTAGTCTGTACTATACCATATTCAGTTAGGGCTTTGCAGGTAGCTTCATTGATATATAAACATTGCCACGTGTTATAGCTACATAAATGCTTTGCAGAGTGCCCCATTGTTGCCTTGCGCAGGGGCAAGAATATTGTGAATTATGTAAATCCATCTGTAACATGGTCTTCAGGAGTAACTGTTGATAATAGAATTGGAAATTATAAACATGGCATGTGTGAGTTTTTGTGATTCTATGGTTGAAGGGGACACTTTTTAAAAATTGATGCTATATTGGCCAGTCTCTAGTCTTTAGGTCCCATAGATGATTTTAATGATAGACAGATTACTAATGGTAGATCTGAAATTTCATTTTTTTCTTCTTTCTGTTCTCTGGGATATATACCATCTGGTCCAGGAGATTTGCTGCTCTTTAGCTTGTTGATCTGACCTATTACATTTTCCAGGTTCACTGAGCTTTGTTTCATTTCCTCTGAATCCTCACCCATAAAATTCCTTTTCCCCTTACATCTTCCTCAATAAAAACTATAGCAAATACTTAATTTATTCTCTCAGATATGGCATTTTCCTCATTGAGTGCCCCTTTTACTCCTCGTTCATCTAATACTTCAACTGACTCCCTCATAGGCTTCCTGCTGCAAGTATACCTGAAAAAGTTTTTCTAATGAGTTTTTGCCTATAAAAAAGCTTCTTTTCAAATTTTCTTTTTGCCTCTCTTTAAAAGATGTTAATATGCTGGCTGTTGCTTGCCTTCTTTCTTTTCTGTTTTTTAGTATGTGAAATACATCTGATCTTGGCTTCTAATATGGTATGTGTAAACAATGTCCATGTCTAATTTAAACTCTTAGGGGTATGTTTACTAAATGGCGCTAATGGCACAGCTGCGACGTTATCATGTGATACGTGATGTTATCATGTGATAATGGCGCATTACCATGCAAGAACATCACGTATCGTGTGATAACATCTCCGACAGCGTTAAGGTGCGCAGAAGGTGGAGTAAAGCTCCCTAGAGGGTGGAGTAAGGCTCCCCAGGGTCAGAGATAAGGGGCCAATGGGCGGAGAGTGGGCGGGGAGAGGCCCCATGCACACTAATGCCATGAAATGAAGGTCTTAAAATTAGTGCCAGTGAAAACCTCACACTAGAGGCACATTTGCAGGGGAGAGAGACCATTTCAGTCAGCAATGTGCAGCAAAGGCAGAGAAACCAAGAAAAGTGATAGTAGTGATACACGTACAGCAGCAACATTATAGTGCCCAAGTACGAGAGGGCACTACGGGAAGCAGGGGAGGCTCAAGGCAATCTGCTGCCTGAGACAAAGTATGAAAAGGCTCCCCCCCACCCACCGTAGAGGGGGTGGGGCTTTTTCAGAAATCCAGTCAGAGACATTTGCACACAGGGCCATATCGAGCTGCAATCACATGCTGTGCCACTTGCAGCTCGGATGCACGCCCCCCTCTCCCCCATACCTCCGTCCAGTGCTGCCTGCTCTTTCCCTGCTACTGCTGCCCTCTGTTTTTTTCAAGGAGGCGCCGGCAGCAGGGAAAGAGCAGGCAGTGCTGGATGGTGGGATGGGGAAGAGGAGCGGGGCATACGCCCAATCTGAAAGGCGCCGGCACTTTAAGAAGATCTGTCCCTCCCTACTCTGACATCGCGTTGGAGAAGGGAGGGACCAGACCTGCTTAAAGTACTGCAAAAAGGCTTAGGGAGTGCATTTCGTCTGCCAGCTATTGTCCTGCCAGCGGAGGCAGGGCAACAGCAGACAGCCGAAATGCACCCCCCAAACCTTTCTGCCCTGTGCAGCTGTAACGCTTGCATAGGGCTAGTTACAGTCCCATTTGCACATCAATGAACTAAAAGACAGCAAGAACAAACAGCACAGTTAATAAAACTAAATTATAACTCATTTTTATTTTGTTGTTATAAACCACGTTATGGTTCTTGCTTTTTCTTTTTCAACATATATTTTCCATCCACAGAAGTTGCAGAGCAGAACCAGGACATTCACCCACAGAACTCAATATTTAAAAAAATAAAATCTGATTCTGATCATCTCACTAACAACAACAACAACAACAACCACTATTCTCCAGTACCAGGCATATTGTGAACTAATACAAAACCCTACAACAAAGAGTAAACCTACCATACCATACTCGTACCATATCAGCACAAACTTCCAAAACTCACATAAGGAGCCCATCCAAAAAAAGCATCACTGTAAATACTACAGTGGGCCCTGGAACATCCATACAACTATATGAAAAGCTGAACAAGTCAAATTACTACAGTACAGAATAGATCTTTATGTACAAACTCCATGTTAACAGAACACCTGACCTCAGTCAACCACTCGCAACATTGACCCTCACCAAGTACAGAATAAGTAACCACAATCTAAAGTAAAAATAAAAATATGTAGACTAAATTTAAATTGAAACCCAAAGAAGCCAGAGTCCACATGCAGTGCAATATCAGATAAATAAGAGATGCAGTTCCTCAATGCTGTGTAAAATATAAAAATAACACAAAGGGGTATGTTTACTAAACCGTCTTAATGTTGCAGCGGTGGTATTATCGCGCGATAAGTGACGTTAACGTCACTTATCGCGCCATAACACGGCGGCAGCGTTAAGACACACTAACGCTGTGAAATCTGGGTCTGAAGGGTGGAGTAAGGCTTCCCAGAGGGCAGAGAGAAGGGGTCAATGGGTGGAGAGTGGGCGGGGAGAGGCTCCAGGCACACTATCGCTGTGAAATCCGGGTCTGAACACTAATGCTAGTGAAACCCTCGCGTTAGGCACATTTGCAGGAAAGAGAAAACATTTCAGTCAGCAATGTGCAGCAAAGGCAGGGAAAACCAGAAAAGTGATAGATGTGCAGGAACCAAAAAGGCAAATAAACATATAAAATGACCAGAACCACATTTAAAATCCAAATAACCAAGCTGGCCAATAGTGATATTAATGATAAACTTAAAGCAACACTACTGACAAAGCGTAAAAAGGAAGATATCATGTTTGGAAGGGTCTATGCTCTGTCCCCAAACAAAGTGAATGATCCCACATTGAAATAGAGCTGATCAGGTTTCTGTCATTTAGTTTGGGCAGGTTTGTTATGGCATGAACATGTGCATCAACAGCAGAGTGGGCATGTAGGAAAGGGCAACTGTACTGATGCTGTAAATGGGATACAGGGGGCTACAGGCGGCACATGCTGTGGTCCAGCTGGGGCACAGTGCGAACTAGGCAGATGCCTAGGTGGCACATAGGAATGTCGAAACTGTAAAGCAGCAAGACAGCAACTGATGAGGGTCCAACATGGGCTCGAGCGTGTGTCCCACAGTGTCATAGGGGATATTACCCAGCAGGTACCCCCAAGGGCACATAACATTGGCAGGCGGTGCCGGGGGAAAGCGCACATGTCCTACTCGAGAATCCACACCATAGGCAGCTGCCTACCGGCACACTGGATGGCCTGGGACTGTGCACCACCAGCACCACTGGCATAATGGCATGGCAGCATGGTGGTGGAGGGGTGCTGGTGGCGGAGGGCGCAGTGGCATCTGCCCACAGCAGATCATGGTCAAGCCCCATTTAGGTGGGTGCTGTGCACTGCAACAGACAGGGTCTGTCTGACGAACAGTCATGGTATCCCCAGGGAATGATCTGTCCCTGTCTCAACAGTGTGGTGCAGTACACACAGCCAGTGTGTTCAGGAGCAAAAAGTCACAGGTTCAAGTCCCAGCTGTGGCTCCTGCCAATCCTGTCCCCATATTTTACCCAGTACTAAACCGTGGTAATAAAGATGGAACCTTTATTGCAGATAAAATAAACATGCCTGAAACGGCTATATTTTACCCTACAGAGCAGAGACACCATAAACATGTGCAATCCCTAGAGCAGAGTTTCCCAACTGCAGTCCTGGAGGGCCAAACACCATTCAGGTTTCATGCTGTCCCTAATAAATATGCCTGTGCTGCATTAGTATGCGCCGCCCCCATTGTATGCAAATGTATCTCATGCATATTCATTAGGGACAGCATGAAAACCTGAACAGTGTTTGGCCCACCAGGACTGAAGTTGGGAACCTTTGCCCTAGAGCAGCGGCCAACAGGGGCATAAACACCCACACCTACAAGCTCCACTATCCAAAGCCTCATGGAGAGTCAGGATGTTGGGCCCTGCATGGAGCAGCATCTCCCAATACTGGCACCTGCATACCTTAGCAATGCCGTCCTAAACTTGGGAACACGTTCCACATATATCAAAAGGTTGCTATGATTAATGTCAGCTAACAAACCCTAAGTTAAACACAATTTGTTGATAGAGATTCATCATAGCAACCTTTATGATATCTGTGGAGTGTGTTTCACTTATTGATTCTGACAGTGTTTACCACCCCGGGGAGTGACCCTAACAGTATTGAGTACCATAGCAATGCCCGCACTGTGCCCAGGACTGGTGTGGCGGCCAGGGCTGCCACAAACTTCTATATTTGCTCAATGCTGGCATAGGTGTGGGAGTGTGTGTATTTCTATCCAGTGTGTTGTGGCTGCCTACACATTACTGAGCCCACATTGCTTGCACTGTTTCCAGTGTTAGTCTGCCAATGTGCAAAATGAGGAGCAAGGTAATGTGGGTATGGCCCGGACAGGGTGGCATGGGCAGGATGCATTTGCACAAGGTATAGGGCAATGGCTGGGACATTGTAGTGCCCGACCAGCACCTGCACAGACAGGGTGGCCACAGCATGTCATGCTGGGAGGTCACTCTCACCCTGACTGAGCAGTGACCACGGCATGGCTAGGTTCCCCCATAGTGCTCTACAGCCTTTTTCTCAAGTGATATTTATGGGTTCTTTTTTCTGAGGCCTAATCACTGACATGCCTGTGTGGTGTGTGCTGATATGCCAGTTTTGGGTGCACACAGTTTCTCCAGGAACATGCACTATGTACTAGCTAGCAGACTGTCTGCAGTTAGCATCTGTATGGCTGCACCACCTTGCAGGGTGCAGCAGGTGCACACTTACTACTCTCTGCTGGTGAATATCAGATTGTAGTGGGGGCAGCTGAGCTGTCTGGGCCCATTACCTATCTGCCAGTGGCCCTGTCCCAAGTGCAGATCCTCAGCAGCTGTCTGTTTGCCACCAGGACTGTAGTTGTTGGTCCCACAGCCTTTACTCATGTACCCCCTCCCCTCCTTTGCAAAGGGTGAGAGTGCGGGTCTGTTGGGGGGCAGACCATGTCCCCCACCCTGACTCAGAGAGGGCTGTTTGTTAAGTACATTGTCACCATGTGAGCCCTGACACACCCCTGCTCCCTAAACAGGTGACCATAGCAAGCACAGTGGATATGCACTATGTTGTGTGCATCATGGTCCACAAGGACCAGACATGACTGGCAATTACAAATGGACACAGAGACCTCCTAAAGATGTCTGCAACAAATACCTGTCACACACTGGCACTAATGGAGACCTGCAGTACAGCCCACCTCAACCAACCCGGGTACTGCGGACCTGGTGCTGGCCACTCCAGCTCACCCTCCTGGTGAGCACAGAACACACACATTGGCATGGCCTGTGGGTACTCTGTGCCAGTAACACGCACGGTCATTCCTCCCTACCAAGCTGACGTGCTGTAGAGGTGCATACCCCATCTGGTGAGCAGATATAGACTGCTGTTCTGCATGTGAATTGCATTATTGGGTACTGTTGGTTCTATCCTGTCCTGGTAGCTACAGCAGACAGTTTTATGGTGATGTGCACTCTTTCTGTAGCCAGCCATTGATATGATAGTTCCCATAGTGATGTAGCACAATGGTTAATGCAATGACTTTAGTAGCAGAGGTCATGGGTTTGATTTCTCTCTGTTCCCCTTTTTTTATGGCTGTCCTACACAACTACTTTTCATTCGTGTAACAGTCATATCTGTGCAGATCTGTGCTGCCGCCACATTATACCCTCATCACTGTTGCCATCCATCCTTCTGTCCATCTATGTGTGTGTGCCAGCTGTGTTGCATCCTGCCCTAATGTGCAGGCTGCTATCCCATGTCCTGTACTGGCACACTTTTCTGCATTGTGGCTTGCCTCTCCTGTGTCTACTCTGCATGGCACTGCTCTCCTCTGTCCTCCTGTCATTGCACTTATCCTGCCACCTCTGGTGGACACATATCCCCATCCTCTGCCACACACTGTCATTGTTGCATTGTACATTACCATCATCCTGTACATCGGTACAGCTGCCCCCGATATGTTTGTCCACGTTACCTGCTGCCTCATGGGCTGCACGCAGATTTGGCTGGTCCATGAGCTCCATCATCTACTTCCTTCCATCACTTGTTCATTGCCTTTCCTTGGTGCTCTGTGCAGTGTTATTGTTACATCTGTGTTTGAGCCATACATTTCATGCTAGTGACTTTGGGGCACCTTTGTGACCCTGGGCACCATCTCCTGTGTCACCTTGGCATCCCTGGGGCATCTTTCACAGCACCTTAGATTTGGCCAGCTTATGGGGTGCCTTATATGCTGCCTTGGAGATTGACATCCTTTCCTGCCGTCCTCTGGGGCACATTATGACCTGCCTTGGATGACATGGTGCTTTATGATGTGCCTTATAAGGTGCATTAGGTTGCTTGCTGCACTGGGGTGAGGCTTTTTTGGCTGGCAGTGCAAATTGTTGGGATGTGTCTGACTGTTACAAGCAGGAAAAGGAGTTGCCTCAGACAGTCTTTTAACTGAGCCCACTGGGGGATCAAACTCATGACCACTGGATCAGCAGTCAATGTATTAACCATTGTGCTACACCTCTCTTACTGTGTTTGCAGGTCAGCACGCCTAATTAAGGCTAACGTGCGTTAATGTGCCACTGCTCCCTCTATCATGTGATAACGGACTTTATCGCACGATAAGCCAAAATGCTACCTTAAGACTGGAACGCCCACTACCTTATATGGCATTTGTCACAGTAAGACTGCAACTAACGCCGGTAACATTAAGACGGTTTAGTAAACATACCCCATAGTCCAATAACTAAAATTAAATAAAATTATTTTTTCTACCTTTGTTGTCTGACCATTTTATTCTCTGATCATGCTGTTCCCGATCTGAGGCTTCAGTTTTCCTTTTTTTCTCTTAGCTCTCTTTCTGTGGTCTATGGTCCATCTGCCATTTCTTATCTCTTCTTTTGTTTTCTTCACTTCCTTCCATCAACCCATTTCCAGATCCCCAACCCAGTATCAGCCCCCTTTCCAGTCCTTCCCTCCCGGTTCCTTCCAGTGTCAACCGCCTTGCATTCCCATGACTGCAAATGGTGTCCATTCCCTTCTAGTCCCCCTCCTTCCCCACTGTCCAGCCCCTTCTAGTCCAAATATCATCCCAGATATCAGCTCACGTCCACACTTGGTGCCACCCCCCAGTCAGCTCCCTTCCAGTCGCCCTACCCTCTGTCCATCCCCCTTCCAGTGCCATTTGCATGTCAGATCCCTTCCAGCCTTCTCCCCATTACCCAACCACCTACCACTCACATCCCCAAATGTCAGCTCCCTTCCAGTCCTATTCTACCATCCTCCCACATCAGTCCATTTGTAGCACTAGCCCTAGTTTTCTTCCAGGGCCAGCAGCACTCTCCTCCCCTCCCCCATTAGCCCATTTCCAGTCCTATCCCCCTTCAGGCCATTCTAGTCCTAGCCCCCCAATCAGTCCATTACCAGGCATAGCTCATTTCCAGTGCTAGCCTCCCATCTGCCCATTACCAGTCCTAACCCCCCAATAAGTCCATTTCTGCCCTAGCCCCCCCCTAATCAGCCCATTTCCTGTCCTAGCCCCCTAATCAGCCCATTTCCAGTTCTAAACCCCATCAGCCCATTTCCATTTCTAGCCCCCTACCGATCAGCCCATTTCCAGTTCTAACTCCCCCATCAGCCCATTTCCAGTCATAGCCCCACATAGACCATTACCAATACTAGACCCCACATCAGCCCATTTCCAGTCCTAGCCCCGCATAGCTCATTACCAGTCCTAAACACCCCAGATCAGCCCACTTCCAGTCCTAACCCCCCCATCAGCCCATTACCAGTCCTAATCCCCCATCATCCCATTTCCAGTCCTAGCCCCCCATAGCCCATTACCAGTCCTAAACACTCCATCAGCCCACTTCCAGTCCTAAACCCCCCCATCAGCCCATTACTAGTCCTAACCCCCCATCAACCCATTTCCAGTCCTAGTCCCGCATAGCCCATTACCAGTCCTAAACACCCCACATCAGCCCACTTCCAGTCCTAACCCCCCATCAGCCCATTACCAGTCCTAACCCCCCATCAGCCCATTTCCAGTCAAAGCCCCCCATAGCCCATTTCCAGTCCTAAACACCCCCCATCCGCCCACTTCCAGTCCTAACCCCCCATCATCCCATTTCCAGTCCAAGATCCCCCTTCAGCCCATTTCCAGTCCTAACCCCCCACCCATCAGCCCATTCCCAGTCCTAGCCCCCCATAGCCCATTACCAGTCCTAAACACCCCCCATCAGCCCACTTCCAGTCCTACCCCCATCATCCCATTTCCAGTCCTAGACCCCCCATAGCCCATTACCATTCCTAAACCCACCAACAGCCCATTTCCAGTCCTAGCCCCCCATAGCCCATTACCAATCCTAAACTCCCATCAGTCCATTTCCAGTCCTAGCCCCCCATAGCCCATTACCAGTCCTAACCCCCCCATCATCCTATTTCCAGTCCTAGACCCCTCCATAGCCCATTACCAGTCCTACCCCCCCATCATCCCATTTCCAGTCCTAGCCGCCCATAGCCCATTACCAGTCCTAAACACCCCCCATCAGCCCACTTCCAGTCCTAACCCTCCACCATCCCATTTCAATTCCTAGCCCCCCATAGCCCATTACCATTCCTAAACCCACCAACAGCCCATTTCCAGTCCTAGCCCCCCATAGCCCATTACCAATCCTAAACTCCCATCAGTCCATTTCCAGTCCTAGCCCCACATAGCCCATTTCCAGTGCTTTCCCCCCAATCTTCCTATTTACAGTCCTAGACCCCTCCATAGCCCATTACCAGTCCTAGCCCCCCATCATCCCATTTCCAGTCCTAGCCCCCCATAGCCCATTACCAGTCCTAAACACCCCCCATCAGCCCACTTCCAGTCCTAAACCCCCATCATCCCATTTCCAGTCCTAGACCCCCCATAGCCCATAACCAGTCCTAACTCCCCCATCAGCCCATTTCCAGTCCTATCCCCCCATAGCCCATTACCAGTGCTATCCCCCCGCATCAGTCCATTTCCAGTCCTAGCCCCACATAGCCCATTACCAGTCCTAAACACCCCCCATCAACCCACTTCCCTTCCTAACCCCCCATCAGCCCATTACCATTGCTTATCCCCTCCCATCAGCCCATTTCCAGTCCTTGCCCACCATTGCACATTACCAGTCCTAACCACCCCCCCAGTCCTAACCCCCCCATCATCCCATTTCCAGTCCTAGACCCCCCCATAGCCCATTACCAGTCCTAAACACCCCTATCAGACCGCTTCCAGTCCTAACTCCCCATCATCCCATTTCCAGTCCTAGACCCCCCCATAGCCCATTACCAGTCCTAACCCCCCTCATCAGCTCATTTCTAGTGCTAGCCCAACATAGCCCATTACCAGCCCTAACCACCCCCCATCAGCCCATTTCCAGTCCTAACCTCCCACCCCATCAGCCCATTTCCAGTCCTAGACCCCGCCCCCTGCCCATTTCCAGTCCTGGCCCCTAGGAAAATAAAAACGCTCAAGTTGCTGCTGTTGCCGAGACCGCTGCTCGGCAGCGGCAGACTCACCTCTCCTTCCTATAGCAGCCGCAACTCCTGCTTCTTGGAACCGCGGCTGTGAGATCAGCTTCAACATAAAGCCAGCCAGTGCGGAGCCTTCCCGTGAAGTGGCGTCCCGCCCCCAAAGTAAGTTGCATGCAAAGTAAGTTACTTCCATTGGGGAGGGACGCTGCTGCATGGGAAGGCTCCGTACTGGCTTGCTGATCTCGTTAGTACAGCCGCAGTTCCAAGAAGCAGGAGCCATGGCTGCTATAGGAAGGAGAGGTGAGGTGAGTCTGCCGCTGCCGAGAAGCGGATTCGGCAGCAGCAGCAACTTGATCATTTGGATTTTTTTTATTTATAACTTTTGAAGGTGAAGTGAGGCGGCTGTTTTGGGGGCAATTTTTGCCGCCTTTAAAACTTCGCCGCCTGAGGCAGCCACCTCATTTTGCCTCATGATAGAGCCGCCCCTGACGGTGAGGCTGCAAATGGGGTACAGGGGGCTGCAGGCGGGACATGCAGTGTGGCAGCTGGGGCACAAGGTGGGCTGGGCAGATGCCTAGGTGACACATAGGGGGATGTTTACTAAAGTGCGTTAAACGTGACTAACGCACGTTATACGATGTTAACGACCGTAAGTGCCGTATAACGCGCGTACCGACGCGCTAACGACCGTTAACGTAATACTACACGCGTTAACCGTAGTTAACGATCGTAAACCTCCGCGGCGCGTTAAAACAGCGCAGAAAGTGGAGAGTGGGCGGAGAGAAGGGGTCAATGGGTGGAGAGTGGGCGGGGAGAGGCTCCCCTCATACTAACGCGCTGTATTTCAGAGCTCAATTCCAACGCGAATGAAAACCTGTTGTTAAAGGCATTTAAAGGGAAGAGAAACCATTTCCGTCAGCAACGTACAGAAAAACCGGGGAAACCCACAAAACGTGAGCAGTGTGATACATGTGCACAGAACAAAAGTTCACATAAAACGTTAAAAATGACCGCAAGAAATATTTTAAAAAGCAGAATTCAGCTGGGAAACAGTGACAGCAATGGGCAACAAGGAACAACACTCCCTGGAAAGCACCAAAATAAAAGGAAATGATGTGTGGAAGGGTCTACGCTCCCCAGACCCTTTCAAAGAGCATTACATTGTAATGGAGCTGTCCTGGGCATGTGGTGTAATGTTTCCCAATGATATCATTGTTGCCCAACTTGGTTATGGGTGTGTGCCCCTTTTGTGAGGTCTTTTCTGAGGTTTATCTGCACCTTTGTCTGCATACAAGGTAAATGAAGCCACAGTAAACCTGTTGCAGAGCAGGGTTTCTGACTCGTCAGGCCGGTTTAACTAACTCCAGGGACTGCACTGTCTCTGTGGCCACAGTGTGGTGCAACAGACACAGCCAGTGCCTGTCAAGACCAGAGGGTCACAGGTTCAAATCCCAGCTGGGGCTCCTGCCAACCCAGTCCCCATAGTTTTACCCACCACTAAACAGTGATAGTAAAGACACTCCTTTAGTGCAGAGAACATACGCAAGGCCTATATTTTACCACACCAAACACAGACACCAGAAACAGGCACATTACCTAAAGCAGAGTCCCGCAAATGCAGTCCTGGAGGGCCCCACACCATTCCGGTGTCATGCTGCCTCTAATAAAGATGCCTGTGCTGCATAGCTATGCACCACCCCCATGGTATGCAGATGTAGCTCATGCATATTTATGAGGGACAGCATGAAAACCCGAACAGTGTTTGGAACACCAGGACTGGAGTTGGGGAACTCTGCCATAAAGCAGCAGCCAACAGGGCCACACACACACCCACAGGCCCCATTGGCCAATGCCAGCTGGAGAGGCAAGACATTGGGCCCTGCCTGTATCTGCCAATACTAGCAGTTGCATACCTTAGCAATGCCACCCTACACCTGGGTATATGGTACACAGCTATCAAACGTTTCCTCTGATAACTGGCAGATATCACTTCCTACGTTAAGCACATTTTGCTCATTGAGCTCCACCATAACAATCATTCTGATGTCTGCGGTGTGTGCTGCAGGTCTGGTCTCTGACAGTGTTCACCACCCTGGGGAGTGACCCCCCAACAGTCTTGTGTACCATATCCATGCCTGTACTATGCCCAGGACTGGTGTGGTGGGTATGGCTGCTGACCACCTCTATAGTAGCACAATGCTGGCATAAGTGTGGGGGTGGCTGTCTGTCTATCCAGTGTGTGGTGGCTGCAAACACCTTCAACAGCCCACACTGCCAGCACTGTTGCCAGTATTGGGCTGCCAATGTGCATAATGAGGAGCAAGGTAACATGGGTATAGGCCGGTCAGGGTGGCCTGGCCAGGGTGCATCTGCACAGGGCATAGGGCAGTGACAGGCACATTGTAGTGCCCGGCCACCACCTACACAGACAGGGTGACCTCAGTATATCCTGCTGAGAGATTACTCTCACCCTGACTGTGCAGTGACCACAGCATGGCTAGGCACTCCCATAGTTCTATCTAGTATTTCTCTCATGTAATAAATATGGGTTTCTTTTTGGGGCCCAGTCACTGATGTATCTGCTTGCTGTGTATGCTGACATCCCAGTTCTGGGTGCAGACATCTCCACTGGGCACTAGCAGACTGTTTGCAGCTGGTAGATGGTGTGATGGAATGGCTTGCAGGGTGCAGTGGCTGATGGCTTGCACCAGGGGAATATCAGATAGTGGTGGGGTGCAGTATACCATATCCAGGCCTAATGTCTGTCTGCTATTGTGTTATGGCTGTGTACAGAGCTGCATTGACTGCCCTGTGGGGTGTCTGTTCCCCAGCAGGACTAGGGTTCATGTTCCCCTCTACTGCCACTGTTGCAGGGAGGTAGATTGTGGATTTTTTTGATGGGAGATCCTGTTTGCCGCCCTGGGGGAGGGGTGTGGTGGTGCATGGGAGCTACACCTGACTGAAACAGACAGAGATGTCTAAGGTGTTCCTGCAGAAACTACCTATCTCACACAGTAACACTGCTTTGGACCTGTGCCATGGACGGTGCTATGGACCTAGTGCTGGGCGCCTCACTGCACCCTCAGGGTGAGCACAGTACCCGCACAATGTGACGGTGTGTAGCTACTCTGTGCCAGTACAACACACGGTCGGTACCCCCTATCAGGCCGAGGTGCTGTGGGGGTGCACATGGTCAGTTCCCCCTACCAGGCCGAGGTTCTGTGGGGGTGCATTCCCCATGGTGTGTATCTGTGGACAGCTGATTTGCATGTGCAGTGCATCATGGGTGTGACTGGCCCAATCCAACCCTGTGAAACACCAGCACCTGCTCACAGGCTCTGCTAAACCATAGGCCAGGGGTGGGCACCTCCGGTCCTGGAGGGCCGCAGACCAGTCAGGTTTTCGGGATATCCCTAATGAACATGCATGAGATATATATGCATTAGAGATATCCTGCCAACCTGACTGATTTGTGGCCCTCCAGGGCTGGATTTGGAGACCCCTGCCTTACACCTCTGTCATTTAAGATCGTGAGTGGGCAAGGTACAGATGTCCTAGACATCGAAAGGGTATATAGAATGTGTCACACTTCTCCTCGATTCTCACCACCACCAAAAAGTTGTCTAATAGACAATTTTTTGGTGGTGGTGAGAAGTGAGGAGGACTGTGACAAATTCTATCTAACCTTTTTGATGTCTTGGACATCTGCACCTTGTCCACTCACAATCTTAAATGACAGAGGTGTAAGGCAGGGGTCTCCAGATCCAGCCCTGGAGGGCCACAAACCAGTCAGGTTAGCAGGATATCTCTAATGCATATATATCTCATGCATATTCATTAGAGATATCCCGAAAACCTGACTGGTCTCCGGCCCTCCAGGACCAGGTTTGCCCACCCCTGCCATAGGCCATCACACGTACATCTGTTAGCATAATGCATAGGTGCAGGACACCCTACAAAGTCTGTAATATAAGATGCCCACACTGGTAAAAACACACGTACCCACGCACGTAAACAAACACATACCCACGCACGTAGAAACACACGTACCCACGTACAAATGTACGCGTGCAGCTACGCACGTGGCTACGCACGTACCAATGCACGCACCAATGTACATGGCTAGGCACACTCCGAGGGTGTTTTTCTGACACCAATACTCAGCGTAACGGAAAACATGCCTCCTCTTTCCTTCTGTAATGTACAGGATGATGCCTGAGACAGCCTTTTGCGTTAGGCCAGAGCTACTCAATTCCAGTCCTGGTGGCCCGCAATCCTGCAGGTTTTTGGGATATCCCTAATGATATGCATGAGATATATATGCATTAGAGATAGCCTGCCAACCTGACTGGTTTGTGGCCCTCCAGGGCTGGATTTGGAGACTCCTGCCTTACACCTCTGTCATTTAAGATTGTGAGTGGGCAAGGTACAGATGTTCTAGACATCAAAAGGGTAGATAGAATGTGTCACATTCCTCCTAGATTCTCAACACCACCAAAAAGTTGTCTAATAGACAATATTTTGGTGGTGGTGAGAAGCAAGGAGGAATGTGACAAATTCTAACCTCTTTGATGTCTTGGACATCTGCACCTTGCCCACTTACAATCTTAAATGACAGAGGTGTAAGGCAGGGGTCTCCAAATCCAGCCCTGGAGGGCCAAACACCAGTCAGGTTGGCAGGTTATCTCTAATGCATATATATCTCATGCATATCATTAGGGATATCCCAAAAACCTGCAGGGTTGCGGGCCACCAGGACTGGAATTGAGTAGCTCTGCGTTAGGCACACTGGGGGCTCGAACCCATGCTTCCTGTAACAGCGGTCAGTACCATAACCATTGTGCTACAGCTCTGTTTCAGTGCTTTGTGTCTGTACGTCTTCTTACGATTAATGCCCAGTAACGCGGCACGGCGCTCGGTAACGCTCGTTAATTTTTCTAACGCGCGGTAGTGGTAACGATGTACCGCCCATGTCCTTATTTGGGGTTTCTTTCACTACCGCGGCTCCTAACGCGAATTGCACTAACGCAGTTTAGTAAACATACCCCATAGTAATGTAGAAGCGGAAAGACAGCAACTAACCAAGGGCAAACATGGCCACGAGTGTGTGTCCCACAATGTCCCAGGGGACAGTACCCAGCAAGTACCCCAAAGGGCACATAACATCGGCAGGTGATGCCGGGGGGAAGCGTGGATGTCTATGCAGGCACCCTTAACCCATATATCGCACCATAGGCAGCCGTCTACCAGCACACTGGATGGCCTTGGACCGCGCACCACCAGCACCACCGGCAGAAGGGCATGGCAGCATGGTGGAGGAGGGCTGCTGGTGGAAGAGGGGACAGTGGCATCTGCCCATAGCAGACCACGGCCAAGCCCCGTTTAGGTGGGTGCCGTGCACTGCAACAGACAAGGTCTGTCTGATGAACAGCGTCTTTGTAACAAATTGTGAATGGAAACAAATGAAAGACGACAGCCACGGTTGAATCTGTAAATCGGCGTGCAAACTGAGTACGGAATATAACCCCTTGATAAAACATTCCAGTGAAACGCAACGGCGCATTGGTTGGCGTTGGGGAAAGACAGCCAAACCAGATAAGTAATTTGGTACCACTATTTGAAGGAAAGTGATAGTGGATATCCATGATATCTGGTCGGGACTGACCAGTGCTAGACCACTCGATTTATATGCAGGAGATATGCTGGGAGTAAAAACAAACTTAAGAACATACTCAGCTTTGATGAATTAACATGAAAAATAATAAAAGTTAAATAGAAAGCTATATACAACAAGCAACATAACAGATCGTTGATGCAATTTTAAGAGCATGAGGTTAGGATTTTGTCCTAAACCCAATGTTTAGCTCTTCTACAGTCTGAGATCTGGTTGCTAATAAAAATATACCTCTTTAGGTGAATAGTGGGGCGTAAAATCTTGTTGTAAGATACTTGCCAGTATAATTTGCTCTGAAAGGTGATCGCTGTTAGGTTTGTGTCACCAACAATATCAAAACAGTGGCTCTCCCCCCACCCCCACACACACACTTTAGCACCAATCCCTCACGATTCACACCCTGACTAATACTGACATGCCAGCTAATTTCTGTTATCATTTTATCATCTGTCTCTTCATTCTGGCCAGGTAGATGGTAGTATACCCCTACCATTATTCTCTTTCCCTTCACATGTGGAATTTCAATCCCTAAAGAGGACTATTCTGTTCCCTGCAGAATTGTTATTCTATTTTACTCAATGCCCTCTTTAGCATATAGCACCACTCCTCCTCCAAATTGAATGCAGGATGACATGAGAAAAGAATATAGAGCACTGCTGCAGTAGCATAAAAACAAAGTTCAGAAAAAGAGGATAGTGGATGGTAGTTTATGGTATCACAGGTTGAGACAGAACAGAAAGAATGAAAATAGAAGAACATGAGTTTAAAGAGATGAGATAATTAAATTAAATTAGTGCTAGAATGCAAAGCAGTCCTTGTGGAATAAGTTAAGTCTGGACAGATTGGTAAGAGTTAAATGAATTTTATTTATTTATTTTAAATATGGAACAGAGAATTGTCATCAAGATAGTTTACAAAGCCATTGCTACAATAAGCAATAGACAACATACGAAGTCCGACAATCAAATCTGACATTAAAATAAAAAATAAGAGGATGAAAAGGACATTATAAATCATTAGACAGTGAGTATGTAAGATGACCAGAATGGATACAGTACCAGATTATTGTAATAAATAATTTAAAGATAGTCATTATAAGAACTCAGCTAAAGTTTTAACCTGTTTCTTCAATTTTTTACATGAGTTCTCAAACCGAATATCAAAGGAAGGGAATTCCACATCTTTGGGGCAAGGTAGTAATAGGTAGAGTTGCATATCCTTTCAAATCTCAATTGATGAAAGGAGGGAATGACTAATAACTGGGCATAGGATAATCTTAGGGGTATGTTTACTAAACGGCGCTAACGGCGCAGCTGCGATACGTGATGTTATCGCGCGATACGTGATGTTATCGCGCGATACGTGATGTTATCGCGCGATACGTGATGTTATCGCGCGATACGTGATGTTATCGCGCGATACGTGATGTTATCGCACGATAATGGTGCATTACCTTGCGAGAATGTCATGTATAGCGCGATAACGTCTCCGGCGGTGTTAAGGTGCGCAGAGGGTGGAGTAAGGCTCCCAAGAGGGTGGAGTAAGGCTCCCAAGAGGGCAGAGTAAGGCTCCCCAGGGGCGGAGATAAGGGGTCAATGGGAAGAGAGTGGGTGGGGAGAGGCTCCATGCACACTAACGCTGTGAAATGAAGGTCTGAAAATTAGTGCCATTGAAAACCTCACGCTAGAGGCACATTTGCAGGAGAGAGAAACCATTTCAGTCAGCAATGTACAACAAAGCCAGGGAGACAAAGAAAAGTGATAGTAGTGATACATGTGCAGCAGCAGCATAGTGGCCAAGTACAAAGGACAGGATGGCGAGGCTGCAAATGGGGTACAGGGGGCTAAAGGAGGGACATGCAGTGGGGAAGCTGGGGCACAGGGTGGACTAGGCAGATGCCTAGGTGGCACATAGGAACACAGAAAATGCAAATCAGCAAGCCTGCAACTGACCAAGGTCAAACATGCCCACGAGTGGGTGTCCCACAGTGTCCCAGGGGACATCACCCAGCAGGTATCCCAAAGGGCACATAACAGTGACAGGCAGTGCCGGGGGAAGCGCAGAAGTCTATGTAGGCACCCCTACCCCATATCACGCACCATAGGAAGCCGCCTACTGGCACACTGGATGACCTGGGACTGTGCACCACCAGCACCACCGGCTTAAGGGCATGTCAGCATGGTGGCGGAGGGGTGCTGGTGGTTGAGGGGGCAGTGGCATCTGCCCACTACACAACAAAGCCAAGCCCTGTTCAGGTGGGTGCCATGCACTGCAACAGACAAGGTCTGTCTGACGAACAGTCATGGTATCCCCAGAAAATGATGTGCCTCTGTGACAACAGTTTGGTGCAGTACACACAGCCAGTATATTCAGGGGCAGAAGGCAACAGGTTCAAGTCCCAGCTGTGGCCCTTGCAGACCAGGTCCCCACATTTTACCCAGTACTAAACCGTGGTAATAAAGACAGAATCTTTATTGCTGATAAAAGAAACATGCCATAAATGCCTATATTGTACCCTACAGAGCACATACACCATAAACATGCGCAATCCCTAGAGCAGAGTTTCCCAAATCCAGTCCTAGAGGGCCAAACACCATTCAGGTTGTCAGGATGTCCCTAATAAATATGCATGAGATGTATTTACATGCACCACCCCCATTGTATGCAAATGTAGCTCATGCATATTCATTAGGGACAGCATGAAAACTTGAACAATGTTTGGCCCACCAGGACCGGAGTTGGGAACCTCTGCCCTAGAGCAGCGGCTAACAGGGGCACAAACACCCACACCCACAGGCTCCACTATCCAGCGGCTCATGGAGAGTCAGGCTGTTGGGCCCTGCGCGGAGCAACATCTACCAATACTATCACCTGCATACCTTAGCAATGCCATCTTAAACGTGGAAACACGTTCCACATATATCAAAAGGTTGCTGTGAATAATGTCAGATAACAAATCCTAATTTAAACACAATTTGTTGAAAGAGATTCATCATAGCAACCTTTCTGATATCAGTTGAGTGTGTTTCAGGTTTTGTTTCTGACAGTGTTTAACACCCCAGGGAGTGACCATAACAGTATTGAGTACCTTAGCAATGCCTGCACTGTGCCCAGGACTGGTGTGGTGGCCAGGGCTGCCAACCACCTCTATATTTGCACAATGCTGAAATAGGTGCAGGAGTTTGTGTATGTCTATCCAGTGTTATGTGGCTGCCTACACCTTACTGAGCCCACAATGCTTGCACTGTTGCCAGTGTTAACCTGCCAATGTGCATATTGAGGAGCAAGGTACTGTGGGTATGGCACAGACACGGTGGCCTGAGCAGGATGCATCGGCATAGGGCTTAGGGCAATGGCTGGGACATTGTAGTGCCTGGCCACCACCTGCACGGACAGGGTGGCCACATCATGTCATGCTGGGAGTTCACTATCACCCTGACTGAGCAGTGACCAAGGCATGGCTAAGTTCCCCCATAGTGCTATGCAGTATTTCTCTCAAGTAATATCTATGGGTTCCCTTATTTGGGGCCCAATCACTGAAATACCTGTTTGGTGTGTGTGCTTACATCCCATGTTTGGGTGCACACAGTTTCACCAGGAACACACACTATGTACTATCTAGCAGACTGTCTGCAGTTAGCATGTGTATTGCTGGAACACCTTGTAGGGTGTAGACTGACTGTGCCCTCTGCTGGTGAATATCAGAATGTGGTGAGGAGCAGTTGAGCATTTCCAGGCCTACTGCCCTTTGTGATGCATACAGATCCGCATTGACTGCCCTGTAGGGTGTCTATTCCCCAGGAGCACTGGGGTTGATGGTCCCCTCTACTGCCACCTTTGCAGAGATGTAGAATGTGGATCTGTTGGTGGGTGTTCCTGACCCACAGAAGGCGGGGTGGGTGGTGCTACATAATCCACTTTGGAGTATGAACACCACCCTTCACTTATAACATGTGACCATGGCACCCACACAGAATATGCAGCATTCTGGGTGCATCATAGTCCACAAGGGCTAGATGTGACTTGGAAATACAGATGGACACAGATGTATCCTAGGTGCATCTGCAGGGACTGCCCATCACACACACTGGCACTGATGGGGACCTGCAGCACAGTCAATGATACTGCCATGGCAATCGGCATCCATCCACTCTGCTGCTTCAAGGATGTGGTATTTTCTGCAGCTAACCTATCCCTCATAAAGCCTGTTTGCTGAGGATCTATCAGCTTCAGCAGCCCTTGTTTCAGCTAGCCAGCCAAAACCTTGGCATATATCTTAGTTTAAATTTAACAAGGATGTGGGCTGGTAGGTTTGAACATTCATTGGATCTCTCCCAGGTTTCTCCTACAAAATTATGATACCTCAGGAATAGATAGATATAATTGTAATAGCCAAGGTGCAAGTTGCAAAATAAAAGCTTGGAAAAACTGTTGTAAATCCATCCCCTCCTGAAGACATACCCTTTTTCAACCCCTCATTGCTAGAAATTCCTCCATGGGGTGGCCCAGTCTCTGTGACTCCCCCAGACTAATTGTCAGGTGTGATAACTTCTCTAGAAACTCCAAAATCATATTTCTGGATGGATGAAACTCCCTGCTATAGAGGGTAGAATAAAATTCAACAAATATCCTTAGATCTCTCTTGTTTTATATACTAACACACCATCGTGAATGATACAAATCTTAATTTCTCTGTGCCTGACTTTTAAAAAAATGAGTCAATATCCTACCCTCCAGGGTTTCCTAAGGGTAAGGTAGAGATTTAGTAGGATTCCTCTCCTCTTCTTCTGTGATTCTAAGGAGTGTGATATATGATCCCATGGGAACTGGCAATTACCAGCTCCTGCCCCATCACTTCTGTGGTTGCTTTGACACAGTCTTTTTCTGAACTTTCACAACATTGAGAGAACAATCTCTTTTCACTGCCTTCCAATAAGTATGGACCCTGTCTTCAAAGTCTCTGGGCCAAATTTTCAAAAGGCATTTACGAGGGGGTACCCCAAAAAAACAGGAATTATTTTTTAAAAGCTATTTATTTCAAATTCTTTACAAAACAACCTTATCCCCTTCAAAATACTCTCCATTACAACTGATACATTTGTCCCACCGGTGCTTCCACTGTTCGAAACATTTTTTGTAGTCATCTTTAGAAACGGCTGACAGCTCCTCCCTCCTTTTTTTCTTGACTTCTTCAATGTTGTCAAATCGGTGTCCTTTCATGCCCCTTTTCATGCGTGGAAATAAGAAAAAGTCGCACGGAGCCAGGTCAGGCGAGTAAGGTGCGTGGGGAAGTGGAACCATGCCATTTTTAGCCAAAAACTGTCTAACAGAGATGGCTGTGTGTGCAGGTGCGTTGTCGTGGTGGAAGAACCAGTCTCCTGTCTGCCACAAATCGGGTCTTTTTTGATGAACACTGTTGCGCAATCTTCTTAAAACTTCCAAATAAAAGGTTTGATTGACGGTCTGACCTGGGGGAACAAACTCTGAATGAACTACCCCCTTGGCATCAAAAAAGCAAATCAGCATTGTTTTGATGTTTGATTTGACTTGACGACATTTTTTTGGACGGGGTGATGATGACGTCTTCCATTGGCTTGACTGTTGCTTTGTTTCTGGGTCGTAACCATAGCACCATGACTCATCACCTGTACTGACCTTTGACAGAAAATCTGGATCAGTTTCAAGCTGTTGTTTCAAAACACGACATGTTTCAACTCGATGTTCCTTTTGATTGTCAGTCAGAACCCGAGGAACAAACTTGGCAGCAACCCTTTTCATTCCCAAATCTTCCGTTAAAATTCGCTGAACCGAGCTCCAAGATAACCCACTGATCTCTGACAGTTGATCAATTGTCTGTCGACAGTCTGTGAGCACAAGCTCTCTAATCTTTTCAATATTTTCATCGATTCGGGCAGTTGATGGACACCCAAAACGAGGTTTGTCATCAATCGACATGTCGCCATTTTTAAACCGAGCAAACCACTGGTACACTTGACTTTTTCCCATAGCGTCATCTTGATAAGCTGTTTTCAACATTAAAACAGTTTCAGCAGCATTTTTACCGAGTAGAAATCAAAATTTCACAGCTGCACGTTGTTCACTTAAACTTGTCATCATAAAAAAAGAAACAAGAACAAAACAGCGCTAGCAAAAACAATCACTGCAGATGAACAGAACAAGCCAGGTCAACAACACAGGCGGCACTGAACTGACAATGAGTTGCACTATACACGCCTAGCGGCAGAAGTGCGTACTACACAAGCTCCACCCACGGCAGTTATTCCTTTTTTTTTGGGTACCCCCTCGTACATGGCTTACAGTCCAGTAAACTGTATGAATGCCTTAAATTGGGATATTCAATGGCACTTACACAGTTAGTGCTGTTGAATATCCCCTTCTAACTCCCTTACGTGCCCTGATGCTATCTGATTAGCATCGGAGCATGTCGGGAGCACTCTGGGGCAGTGCAAAGGTGGCAACGAGCGTTAACTGAGCAGCAGCAGCAATAATGCATGCTGCCCGGTTAGCAATCTCCACCAAAAAGGTAGGTGAGGAAAACCTTCACCTATCTTTAAGGCGCAGGAGCTAATTGGGCAGCATGGAATATCGCTGCTGTCTGGTTAGCTTCAGCAGCTTCTGGTGAGTGCGGCAATCCATGGATATTCAATGCCGTTGTCGTGGCATTGAATATCCAGGTTAGAGGTTAGCGGGGAGGGCTATGCGCTGACGAGATATGTTTACTTAGGCGTGGTAAGTTTTTGCACCTACTGCATGGCACTTGCAAAAATAGCCACCTGGTAGGTGCAAATCCTGTGTGGTAAATACAGGGGGTGTGCCCAGCATCTTTCCTACATTTAATACACAGAGCAGATGCTTACCACATGGGACCCATATTCCCCGCCTTGGCAGGTTGTGCAGGAACACGAATGCTACCTGATGATTCAGGGAACATGGATTCAGAATGAAATGGAGGGAAGGGGCAAGTGACTGCAACTGCAATGCTCCTCCCTGCCTCCGATCAGATCCCCACAAGAAAACCACTCCACCAATCACCCCCCAGCTTCAGTACCCCTCAGACAGTTGACAACCATGCGCAACCTCATCAAGATCCACCCACCTCGATCAGATTCCCCTCCCTCAGGCATGAACCCTCCACCTCCTGCCATCCGCCAAAACCTCCAGGGCCCTTCCTTCCAGGCCTCCTCGCCCTCCTCTTGCCTAGGGTCTCCCTAGGGATCAAGTGGTCATCAGGGCAAAAGCAGTCATCTCCATTCCTTCCCTGTCTCTGACTGCATTCAACATGGTGCTGGTCCACAGTACTGACTCTAGCAGTTGCCTCATTTGACCATTAGAGGTCAGTACCGCATGACCAGCACCATTTTGACTGCAGCCAGAGTTGGGACAGGAGCAGAGGGGACTGCCTTTCCCTAATGACTACTTAGCCACTAGGGAGAGCCTAGACAAGACTCAGGGGAGGGTGGGGAGGCCTGGGAGGAAGGGTGCATGCTGCAGGTAGGAAGTGGGGGGGGGGGGTGCTGTCCTGGAGGATGCAGCCATATTGGCCTGATCTCTGAAGGAGCAACAAACCCAAGAACAGCTGCTAGCCTCACTTTCTGCAAACTCCAATCAACCAGATCAATCCCAGGCAGCCTACATATGCTGGGCAACACCAGCCTGTGTCAGCCACTCACCTACTATCTGTGCCCTGTCTGTAGCCACCACAAACAGATTAGCTTTGTACAAACATCATGGACACTCAGCAGTTTGTTTAGTGACTAGATAATCATAAAATAAACAACCCACATATCAATGTAGCTTGATGCTTTCTAGCACCATGTGAATACATAGCTGTGACATGGTCACAGCTTGGTCAGATTGAGAGTGGCCTCTCAGCATGAACAGATGTGTGTGACCAGACAATGCCCATGGCAGACCCATGCTAAAATAGCTGGGCCATTTATCTTATTGCCAACTCATACATCCTACATGACACTCCATTTTAGGCAATACCTAGAATCCTCTACTCCTCATTATGTACTCTTTTATCTTGGACTTGGGGACAACTCATGCAATTCAAGGCACATTGGAAAGTGGGTCAGAAATAGACTGAGAGTGTATGATGGCCCAACTCTGTCACATATTTATTTATTTATTTATATTCTCTTATATACCGCGCTATTCTGCATCAGTGCGGTTTACATTGAACAAACTGAAATTACATTGAACAGGGCATTATAACTTGGAGATAACTATTTTACAGGGAACATGGGCTATGGAGGGTTAAGTGGCTTGCCCAAGACCACAAGGAGCACCTGTGGGACTAGAAACCCCAGTCCTTCCGGCCCAAGGTTGCTCATATAGAAATACAGTGTCCCCCTACATAGCTCTTAGCATTGAACTTAGTTCCATGCATGTTTTTTCTTTTAAGTGCCATCAAGTCAACATTGACTCCTGCCAACCTGGATTTTCTTGGCAATGTATAACACAACTGGACATACAAGGCCTAATCTTGAGGCTGGTCTTGAACCTGTAACTTTTCTCTTATACACACACTGGCCACATGGTTAGAGCCACAGAGTGGGTCCACCAATCCATGGGTATTTATGTGATCATTATCAAGCTGCATGTAGGCATGAGTTGGGGGGTATGGCTATGTCTGCTTAGATCTCTGTCGGCTCTCTGCCATACTTGTCTGACAAGGTATGTTCGGCAGCTGTGGGAGAGGGATGTCTTGTTAGGTCTGTATGTTGCACTGCCTTGCTATGCTGCTGGTTCAACTGTCTTACATATGGGATCAGTCAAAGTGGCAGGCCATGATCCATGAACACACACATTGCAGACCATGGGTGTACTAGCAGAATGACCAAAGTTCCCATTTCCTGGTGTGTGCTTGTGGGGCCATCATGGAATAATCTCATATCTTGCAGTCCAACATAGCTTATTTGGATTCACTTGTGGCTTAGATGGTTGTAATTGAGTAGGTGCTTACTTATGGAGAGGTCACAAGTTCACACACAGATCATTGTTGTCATGTGGAGGCATGGTGGGCATTTTTCCTCTGACAGGGCTGTTATCATATTGCATACTATTCCTGCCTCAAAGGCATATTTTCCCACCCACATTCAAATATCTACTCAATATCTGTGGGTGGGGGGCATCCTGATCCCTTTGCCTGCCCATTCACTCGGAAAACTAGCTGCGTGCCAGGGTCCAATGATCATGGTGGATAGTATGCCAGACAATCCCTCCCTCCCTGCCATGGTGGCACAGCCGCTGCTTCAGTGCTGCAGGTAGGCATATTGATGTTGCACATGTTCAGCTAGGCACACCTTGCTGCTCCTGCCCCCCTCCACCAGAGGATATGGGCATGTGTGCTGCTGCCTTAGACCTTGGTAAGGAGATGTCACCATGTGCTCTGCGATACCTGCTGATGACATGCTTGCCATCCCACTGACAGTGGCAACTGCAGCATTGCACTGGACACACAGGGCCGGGACAAAGTTTTGTCTGCAGCAAGCCACAGCATGGTGGCAGTGGGGGTGGCGTGATTTATTTTTGATTGCAGCAGCATGTATGTGTGCTACCACTGTCACAGTTGAGTCATGCCAGACATCAGAGATATACAACCTGGGCAGCAGCCTTGTCATTCTTGTGGACCCACCAACCCCACTGCATTACTTATGTGATACCTCCTTTGCCAATTTCGCACTGACAACATAGTAACATAGGGCCCGATATTGAGTCAGCCAACCTCCGGATCTTTAATGCCGCAGCGATGACATTGAATATCCAGGGATCAGCACAGATGTAGGAAGCCACCAAAGCTAACTGGGCAGCAGCGATATTGCATGCTGCCTGGTTAGCTCCTGCACCTTAAAGACAGGTGAGAGTTTTCCTCGCCTACCTTTTTGGCATAGATCGCTAATCGAGCATCATGCAATATCGCTGCTGCCTGGTTAACTCTTGTCACTGCCTCTGCTCTGCCCCGGAACACCCCTGATATGCCCCAATGCTAACCAGATAGCATCGGGCACATAGGGGACTTAGAAGGGGATATTTAACATCATAACTATGTAAGTGTCATTGACTATTCCCATTTAAGGCATTTACACAGTTTACTGGGTTGTAAACTATGTAAATGCCTTTTGAAAATCATGCCCCTAGGATATAATGGAAGATAAAGACCAGCATAGTCTATCTCAGGGGTGGGCAATTCTGGTCCTGGAGGGCTGCAGACCAGTCAAGTTTTCATGATGTCCCTAATGAATATTCATGACCTATTTCCATACAATGGAAGGCAGTGGATACAAATAGATCTCATGAATATTCATTAGGGACATCATGAAAACCTGACTGGTCTGCGGCCCTCCAGGACCAGAATTGCCCACCCCTGGTCTATCTAGTCCAGAGGTTCCCAACTCCAGTCCTAGAGAGCCAAACACCATTCAGGTTTTCAGGCTGTCCCTAATGAATATGCATGAGATACATTTGAATACAATGGGGGCAGTGCATGCAAATGCATCTCATGCATATTTATTAGGGACAGCCTGAAAACCTGAATGGTGTTTGGCCCTCCAGGACTGGAGTTGGGAACTTCTGATCTAGTCTGTCCAACAAGGTGGCAAGAGTAAGTGCACTGCCGCTCCATGCAGGTCACCCCTCCCCATGCCTTTGTTTAGGGGTGTACCCACCAGTCTGTGCAGGTCATCCTATTGTTGAGATATAACATAGTGCCCTTTCGTAATAGAGGAAACCATTCTGTTACTGCCAATGGAGCATTACTATCACAAAACTGGGAAATCCGGTGGGTGGAGCACATTGCATACATTTAAATAGGCTGTCTTCCCTCAGAAATAGCCCTTACTGTGAGCTTTAGGATGGTGTTAGGGTTCCCAGCACTGGGAGCTCTTAAGCACGGTAACACAACCAAGCCTCAAAGGAGCACATGCTGTCCCCGCCCACTCTCTGCCCTAGTAACGCCCACTCTCTACCTCAGAGGTACTCAAATCCAGTCCTGGAGCGTTGCAAACTAGTCAGGTTTTTGGGATAGCCCTAATGAATATGCATGAGATATATATGCATTAGAAATATCCTGCCAACCTGACTGGTTTGTGGCCCTCCAGGACTGGATTGGGAGACCCCTGCCTTACACGTAAGTCATTTAAGATTGTGAGTGGGCAAGGTGCAGATGTCCTAGACATCAAAAAGGGTAGATAGAATTAGTCACATTCCTCCTCACTTCTCACTACCACCACCAAAATGTTGCCTATTAGACAGGAAAGCAGAAGCCTCAGATCAGGACCAGCATGATCAGAGAATTAAATAGTCAGGCAACAGAGGAAGAAAAAATAATTTTATTTTCAATTTAGTGATTGGACTTTATGACAAAAAAAAAGAGTTATAATTTGTTACTATGAACTGTGCTGTGGTTCTTACATTTTTCTTTCAGCTCCTTGATGTATGAGCATCTTGCATTTCTTTTGTTTTTTTGCAGAATATACAGTATATTTACATTAATGCCATGCTGGTCCAATGCAGAGTTTCAGGAGTTATGTTGGGGTTGCCAAGCACTTCTTGGTCACAAAGTCTCTCTTGTTTTTCAGAGGGTCGGAAGTGCTTTGTTAGGACACCAAGTTGCTCCTGCTTATGTGGAAGTGGGAGGTGCTGCATGGGTGCTGTTGAGCCCCTCTTGTTTGGCATATTTAGCAGCATGTTTCCTAAGCTCTGCGCCATACTGGGTCAGACTAAGGTCCCTCAAGTCTATTATCCTGTTTCCAACAGTGGCCAATCCAGGTCACAAGTACCTGACAGATTCCCAAAAAGGCATACAAGTTCTGCAATGCTTGTCCTGGGGCAAGCAGTGGATTTCCCGGGACCTCTTCAATATTAGTTTATGGACCTTTCCTCCAGGAACGTGTCCAAATCTTTTTTAAACCCAGCAACACTAGTAGCTTTTGTTACATCCTTGGTAACTAATTACAGAGTTTGATTACACAGGGCCACAGACTAACTGCAGAGAGGCAGTTACATCCCTCTGCAGTTACTGCATTTCAGTGTGGCAAAATAGATGCAGGTGCATCTAAGACCACACGCTGATGTGGCATTAGTTGCATTCGCGCTACTTGCGCCGAGTCATTGGGGTATGTTTACTAAACTGCAATAATGTCACTCACGTTAGGTTCCGTGGTAAAGGTAAGATGCCCATATAAAGGCATGGGCGGTGCATCATTACAGCAAGCCGTATCGGCTAATGTATGTTACAAGGCGCCTTAGACTAACGTGCGTTACAAGGTGCCTTATAAGGCACATTACAAGGCGCCTTGTAAGGCGCCCTGTAAAGTGCCTTGTAAGGTGTCTTGTAAGGTGCCTCATAAGGCACCCCATAGAGATCCTTAGGCTAAGCGCCGTATTAGGCACCCCTGGACAAGGCACAATCAAAGGCACCCTGGGCTATGGAACCATAGGTTAAGGTGGCCTAACAAGGTTATGGTGCCCTAGGTTAGTGTGCCCTAAGGGCTGCAAGGTGCCGCAGGATGACATGCATGACCTGTGAGGAACAGAGACAGATGTAGCCCTAACACTAGATAGAGCACTCAGGAAAGGCAATGAACAGATGAGTGAAGGAGGGAGAGCTGGGAGCCGCTGGACCTGCAATATCTGCGGGCATCCCATGTGGCTGCCAGTACTGTTGACAAACATGGTGTATGCATGTATGCTTGCTCTGTCTCTATCTTTCCTGTCCAACATGGTAATTTCTCCTTCTTTTTTGGTGCCTTTGGCCCATTTTTGTATTTTTATTTTGAGTTTGTAAACCACTTTGTTTTAACTTGAAGGGTGGTATATCAAATAAAAATAAAACATAAACTGGGGTAGTGGCAGACCAGCAGCAATGCTGGGGATAGGTCTGGAAAATCACAACTGCCTCATACCACTGTCTGCCAGTCACCAGCAGACAGCATAGTCAAACTGCACCTTATAAGGGTTCCAACCATGCACAGTCAAACTGCAGATAGTCTACTAGCCAATCCATAGTGCATGCTCACAGAGAAATTTTGTACACCAAGCAAGCATCTCAGTGATTGCGTACTCAGCACTAGGATCATAAACATGACACTGAAAGGCAGATAGTGTAAAATGCTATGTGGGAACCTAGACATGCCATGGTCACTGCTTGGTTAGAGTGAGTGCCATCCCAGCATGACATGCTGTGGCCACCCTGTCCATGCAGGCGGTGGTTGGGTACTACAGTGTCCCAGCCATTGTCCCACACCCTGTGAAGATGCATCCTGGCCAATCTGCCCTGTCTGGGCCATACCCACAATACCTTGCTCCTCATTATGCACATAGTCAGGCTAATGCTGGTAACAGTGGGACATTTTGGGCCCAGTGAGGTGTGGGCAGCCACAGAACAATGGATAGACACACACACACACACACACTCCTATTGCAGCATTGTGCAAAGATAGGGGTGGTTGGCAACCCTGCCCGCCACACTGGTCCTGATCACAGTGCCGGCATTGCTAAACTGTGCAGGAGGTAGTAGTGGTGCTCTGGTGATAACTGCAGCTCAATGCTGGGGCCAACAGCCTGACTCTCCATGCATCTTTGTATTGTGGAGCCTGTGTGAGTGGGTGTTTGTACCCCTGTTCACTGCTGCTTTGGCCTTTGCACATGTTGCTGTTGTATCTGCATTGTAGGGTTAAAACATAGGGACATGCTCTGCAGGAACCACAGCTGGGACTTGAACTTATGACCCTCTGCTTTTGGACACACTGGCTGGGTGTACTGCACCACACATGCATGGCAGTCCCTGGAGCTGCCTGTACTTTTCCTCAGCCAGACCTTTTATGTTGCATTGCACACCACGTACTGGTACAGGGCATGGCTTAGGTCCACTGCAGGCAGGTGACACTACCCCCTCCAGCACGGGCACACACACACCCCTGCCATGCTGACATGACCATATGCTGTCGGTGCTGGTAGTGCACAGTCCCAGGCCATCCAATGTGTGGGTAGGTGGTCGCCTAGGGAGCAGGGTCTGGGGTGGGGAGGCATACATGGGCATCCTCACATCCCCCCCCCCCCATCACTGCCTACCACTATTATGTCCCTTCCGCTTGGGGGAGGGTTGGCTGGGGGGATGTTAGGTCAGTACCCTGGCAACTGTTAGCTCGGGTGGACCAGTCAGATGTAGGAGGATTGTATTTGGCCTTTGTCAGCTGCTGTCTTGCTGATTTCCGGTTCCTATGTTCCTATGTGCCACCTAGGCGACTGCCTAGTCCACCCTGTGCCCCAGCTGCCCCCACTGCATGTCCCACCTTCAGCCCCCTATGCCCCATTTGCACCATCGCCATAGTGGCCTTCAGGGGCGGCTCAAGGCAATCTGCTGCCTGAGACGAAGTATGAAAAGGCGCCCCCCACACACACACCTTAGAGGGGCGGGGCTTTTTCAGAAAGCCAATCAGAGACTGGACCAAACCAAAAAGCTGATTAGATTATATGGAGGAAATGCAAGAATGGGAGGAGTGGTTTAGTGGTTAGGACAAGGTACTTCAGGCCGGAGGGCCAGGGGTTCAAGTCCCACCTGGGGACAGCAATCTCAGGCCGGAGGGACTGTGATTTCTAGTCCTATAGGCACTCCTTGTGGTCTTGGGCAAGCCACTTAACCCTCCATTGCCCATGTTCCCTGTAAGTATTAACATATGTGTGTCATATCCCCTCGTGTTAAATGTATCCCCCAATTGACCACTTTGACCCAGTGAAAAGCAGAATATAAATACAGCTAAATAAATAAAGATGTTTGTACACAGGGCCGTACTGAGCTGCAATCACACCCTGTGAGACTTGCAGCTCGGGCGCACACACCCCCCTCTCCCCCTGATTGGCTTCGGCAGGTGGACCAGGGAGGAGCTTTCCTCCTGCTCCACTCCCCGATGCCGATCAGGTGCCGGTGCTGTGCTGCAGGCCACTTCCATCATCTGTGCGGGCGGGAGCTGCAACACCACGCATTCTATGCTGTTATGCTGTATATGAAAAAAAAATAAGCCCTACCCTGAAAATAAGCCCTAGTGCATCTTTTGGAGCAAAAATAAATATAAGACCCGGTCTTATTTTCGGGGAAACACGGTAGTACCTTTGACACATGGTGATGGAGGAAAAAAGGATTTAATCTAATACAGAAAAAGAAAAAAGAGTCTCCCACTGAGTCATTGATGCAATTAAGCGCTGATGTTCTGTTTCCATATAGAACACATCACTGGTTTTGAGTGCCATTCAGTCTGAGACAAAACAGTGGGAGCAATAAAATAAAATATCTGTGATATTAATAGAAGAAGTGTTTCGTAGTTTTTTCACCATAGTCATTAATCTCTAGGTTTGCATTTTACAAGCCATTGATTTAGTGTTTTTATGGAGTAATCCTTAAATACTTTGCATTGTCCTGCCAGCGGCAGCAGGGCGACAGCAGACAACTGAAATACGCCTCCCAAGCCTTTCCGCCCTGTGTGGCTGCACCGCTTGCACAGGGCTAGGTACGATCCAATTTGCACACCAAGGAACTAAAAGACAGCAAGAACTAACAGCACAATTTATAAAACTAAATTATAACTCATTTGTATTTTGTTGTTATAAACTGCATTATGGTTCTTGCTTTTTCTTTTTCAACATATATTTTGCATCCACAGTAGGTGCAGAGCAGAACCAGGACATTCACCCACGGAACTCAATATTTTAAAAAAAATCGGATTCTGATCATCTCACTAACAACAACAACAGCAACCACTATTCTCCAGTACCAAGCATATTGTGAACTAATACAAAACCCTACAACAAAGAACAAACCTATCATACCATACCATATCAGCACAAACTTCCAAAACTCACATAAGGAGCCCATCCAAAAAAAGCGTCACTGTAACTACTACAGTGGGCCCTGGAACATCCATACACTTATTTGAAAAGCTGAACAAGTCAAATTACTAGAGTACAGTATAGATCTTTATGTACAAACTCCATGTTAACAGAACACCTGAACTCAGTCAAACACTTGCAACATCGACCCTCACCAAGTACAGAATAAGTAACCACAATGTAAAGTAAAAATAATAATATGTAGACTAAATTTAAATTGAAACCCCAAGAAGCCAGAGTCCACATGCAGTGCAACATCAGATAAATAAGAGATGCAGTTCCACAATACTGTGTAAAATATAAAAATAGCAAAAAGTCCTATCACTAAAATTAAATAAAATTATTTTTTCTACCTTTGTTGTCTGACCATTTTATTCTCTGATCATGCTGGTCCCGATCTAAGGCTTCTGCTTTCCTGTATTCTCTTAGCTCTTTTTCTGTGGTCTATGGTCCATGGTCCATCTGCCATTTCTTATCTCTTCTTTTGTTTTCTTCACTTCCTTCCATCAGCCCATTTCCAGTTCCAGTAACCCTCCCCAGTATCAGTCCCCTTTTCAGTCCTTCCCTCCCAGTACCTTCCAATGTCAACTGCCTTGCATTCCTACGACTGCAACTGGTGTCCATTCCCTTCCAGTCTCCCTCCTTCCCCACTGTCCAGCCCCTTCTAGTCCAAATACCATCCCAGATATTAGCTCACGTCCACTCTCAGTGCCACCCCCCCCCCAGTCAGCTCCCTTCCAGTCACCCTACCCTCTGTACATCCCTCTTCTAGTGCAATTTGCATGTCAGCTTCCTTCCAGCCTCCTTCCCATTACAAAGCTACCTACCACTTCAATCCCCAAGTGTCAGCTCCCTTCCAGTCCCCCTTCAGTACATCCCAGGTGTCAGCTCCTTTCCAGCCCCCTCCTTCCCCGTGTCAGCTCCCTTCAGGCCCCCTCCTTCCCCTGGCAGACCCTCCCATTATCCTCTCCCTTCCAGTCCCATTCTCCCATCCTCCCGCATTAGCCCATTTGTAGCCCTATCCTCTAGTTTTCTTCCAGAGCCAGCAGCACTCTCCTCCCCTCCCCCATTAGCCCATTCCAGTCCCAGCCCATTTCCCATTCTATCCCTCTTATCAGCCCACTTCCAGTCCTAACTCCCCCATAGCCCATTACCAGTCCTAAACACCCCCAATCAGCCCATCTCCAGTCCTACCCCTCCATCAGCCCACCTCCATTCCTACCCCCCATCAGCCCATTTCCAGTCCTAGCCCCCCCCCCCCCATAGACCATTACCAGTCCTAAACCCCCCATCAGCCCATTACCAGTCCTAAACCCCCCCATCAGCCGATTTACAGTCCTAGCCCCCATAGCCCATTACTAGTCCTAGCCCCCCCATAGCCCATTACCAGTCCTTGCCCCCCATAGCCTATTACCAGTCCTAAACACCCCCATCAGCCCAATTCCAGTCCTAGCCGCACATAGCCAATTACCAGTCCTAAACACCTCCCATCAGGCCACTTCCAGTTGTAACCCCCCCGTCAGCCCATTTCCAGTCCTAGCCCCCCCATAGCCCTTTACCAGTTCTAGCCCACCCATCAGCCCATTACCAGTCCTAAACCCCCTCATCAGCCCATTTCCAGTCTTAGCTCCCCATAGCCCATTACCAGTCCTAGCCCCCCATAGCCCATTACCAGTCCTAGACCCCCCGTAGCCCATTACCAGTCCTAAACCTCCCCATCAGCCCATTTCTAGTCCTAGCCCCCCCATAGCCCATTACCAGTCCTAAACACCCCCCATCAGCCCACCTCCAGTCCTAACCCCCCCATCAGCCCATTTCCAATCCTAGCCCCCCATAGCCCATTACCAGTCCTAAACACCCCCATCAGCCCACTTACAGTTCTAACCCCCCCCAGCAGCCCATTTCCAGCCCTAAACCCCCCATCAGCTCATTTCCAGTCCTAGCACCCCCATAGCCCATTACCAGTCCTAAACACCACCCCATCAGCCCACCTCCAGTCCTAACCCCCCATCAGCCCATTTCTAGTCCTAGATCCCCCATAGCCAATTAGCAATCCTAACACCCCCATCAGCCCATTTCCAGTCCTAGACCCCCATAGCCAATTACCAATCCTAACCCCCCATCAGCCAATTTACAGTCCTAGACCTCCCATAGCCAATTACCAATCTTAACCCCCCCCATCAAACCATTTTCAGTCCTAGACCCCCCCATAGTCTATTCCCAATTCTACCCCCCTTCAGCCCTTTTCCTGTCCTAGACCCCCATAGCCAATTACCAATCCTACCCCCCTCCCATCAGCCCTAGACCCCCCATTGCCAATTACCAATCCTAATCCCCCCCCAATCAGCCTAATTCCAGTCCTAGACCCCCCATAGCCAATTAACAATCCTAACCCCGCCATCAGCCCATTTGCAGTCCTAGACCCCCCCCATAGCCAATTACCAATCCTAACCCTCCCCCATCAGCCCATTTCCAGTCCTAGACCCCCCATAGCCAATCCTAACCCCCTCCCCCACCCCCCAGGAAATAAAAAAAAAGAACCTGGCTGCTGAAGCTGAAGCCGTTGCTGCCGCGGCAGAAGGAAATACCCCGCGGCCTCCCCGGTAGAGCCCTCCTGTCTCCCTCAGTTTTAAACAGAAAGGAAATCGGTACGGACTCAGTGCCTTCCCGCACCTGTGAAGGACCGACCCTGTGTAGCTTTGTACCGCCCCCAAAGGAAGTTACATGTAACTTCCTTTGGGGGCGGGAGAAAGCTCACGTGGTCCTTCACGGAGGTGAGAAGGCTCCGCACCAGTTTCCTTTCTATTTAAAACTGCAGATCACAGTGCAGCCATGGTTCTCTAAGAGGCAGGGAGCCATGGCTGGCAGAAAAGGAGGGTGAGTTTGACGCTGCCGAGAAGCGGACTTGGCAGCAACTTGTGCACTTGTTTTTTTTTTTTTGGGGGGGGGGTTAACTATAAAGGAAAAGTGAGGCGGCTGTTTTGGGAGCATTTTTTGCTGCCCTCAAGATTTTTCCACCTGAGGCAGCCACCTCACTTCACCTCGTTATAGAGCCGCCCCTGGTGGCCTTTTATACTTGAGTACTATGCTGTTGCTGAAAATGGAGCACTATTATCACATTTCTTGGGCTCCCTGCCTATGCTCTACATTGCTGACACTGAAATGGTTTCTCTCTCCTGCAAATGTGCATCTAACAGCAGGTTTTCATTTGCGGTAGGATTCAGCCCTTCAGTTCAGTGCGTTAGTGTTCAGGGAGCCTCTCCCCGTCCACTCCATGCCCTTTGACCCCCTTCTCTCTGCCCTCTCTTCACCCTCTGCGATGTTTACCGCGGCCAGGAATGCTAACGCTCGTTAGGTAATGTTAACGTGCGTTACCGTTACATAGCAAGCATTAACGTTACCTAACGAGCGTTAACGTAGCCGCTGCTACGTTACCGCAGTTTAGTAAACATACCCCATTATGTTAGTTTCTGCTGACAATGCAGATGCCTGTGTGTGAGAATTCTTTCACTTGCTTCACTCTGCAGTAAAGTATAATTTTGGGAAAGAAATCCAGTAAATCTAAAGAGTAATGGCTAAAAAAGCATTTTTTGAATACATATGTCTGTTTTTAATTTGTATTGATATATTCCCTACTTGGTGATGATCTATCTGTTCTGCATGTGTGACTGAGGCTACGTGTTCTGTTGGCATGGAGTTTCTATGCATGGCTTGTTCAGTTATCTGAATAAGAATATGGATATTCTAGGGACCACTACAATATTTATTTTATTTATTTATTTATTTGAACTTTTTTTTTTTCAATACTGCTCATTCCAGCCATCAGGGGTGGTTTACATGGAACTACAACACAGTGGTACATGGAACATATTTAACCAATACAATTTAAACACGGAACTTAGAACAATAACTATATACATACCAGTACACACTAATTACAGTGGCATAGTGATGGGTGGATTTTCTTAGCTATATACATTGAAATAAGGGAGGGAAGTGGGAGGTGTTAGACTGTTGGGGTAGAAGAGGAGGTGGAGTTATTGGAGGTATTGTTTATTATTTATAGTGCTGCCTTTTTTGGGTATGCTCCATTTTGTGTGAGTTTTGGAAGTTAGTGCTATTATGGAATAGTAGATTTGCTCTATGGGTCCTGCTCTCCGGGTTCTTGGTGAAGTTAACTTTAGGGTGTTGGGGGGGGGGGGGGCGGTGTACTAGAATATGTATTGTCTTTTAGATTTGCATTTTTATGTTCTTTATGTTGCCAGACTGAAATTAAAAATATTTTGTCAGGGCAGATTAAAGGAAATTTCAAATTTTAAGGGAATGTCTCAGTTTAATTTTGTTTAGTAGCCTGATAGCTTCACCACTGCTGAGTTCCAGACTTTTCCAGTTCTAGCACAATCCAACCCAGCATTTGAATTCATGGCTACCAGGATTAGTTTCTCATTTTATATCTTCCCTCCTCATCAATAATATGGTTTTAGCAAAATAAATCTGATGTGCAGATTGGTAATGGTCTGATTGGGGGAGGGGGCTGTGTAAATGGTTTTTCATTAATCAAATTTAATGATTTTTTTTATTAGGTTTGTTTTATTGTAACATCTGTTTTACTAAATTGCATGTATATGTTTGGAAGCCACCTAAGATTTTAGATTGGTGGCATATACATTTTAAAAAAAAGTATACTAAATGTATGCAAATAATGCTGCAACAAATCTCCGCACATGGCTCTGCATCACCCTCATGTCATCCCTGGGAGGAAGTAGATGGGGGGGGGGGGGCACTAGGAGGTTGAGGAAAGCATAAGCCTCAGATTGGGACCAGCAAGAATAAAATGGTCAGGCAACAAAGGTAGAAGAGAATTTTATTTTCAATTTAATGAACAGTCTTGGTGATATATTTATTTTTTATAAAGTACAGGGAAATGCATCTCTTTCTATTTCTCTGGCATTGCGTTGTATGCAGAAACTGACTTTTTGGGGTTTCAGTTTAATTTTTATCTACGTATATTTATTATTAGGTTATGGTCACTTATTCTGTACTTTGATGCGGGTCTGTGTTCTAAGTTTGTGGCCAAGGCCAGGTGTTCTGTTAACATGGAGTTTGTACATAGGGATCTGTACTGTAATAATCTGAATTGTTCAGCTTTTCAAATAGGTGTTTGGACGTTCCAGGGCCCACTGCAGTATTTACAGTTATGCTTTTTTGGGGTAGGCTCCTTATGTGAGTTTTGGAAGTTGAGCTGGTATGGTATGGTAGATTTGCTCTTCAGATCCTCAGTGACTTTGTTGTAGGGTTTTCTATTAGTTCACAATATGCATGGTACTGGAGAATGTTTGTTGTTAGTGAAATGGTCAGAATCAATTTTTTTTAAAGATATTGAGTTCTGTGGGTGAAAGTCCTAATTCTACTCTGCACCCATTGTAGAGGGAGGGGGCTCTGTGGATGCAAAATATATGTTCAAAAAGAAAAAAAGCAAGAACCATAGAGCACAGTTTATAACAACAAAATAAAAATGAGTTGTACTTTGGTATTAAAAACAGTGCTGCGGTTCTCGCTCTTTCTTTTAGTTCCTTGTAGGGTTGCCAACTGGCTCCAGATATGCCCGACAGGCTTGATCTAGTTCTGTGTTTACCCCATTGCATGCAGTCTTGCTTTTCTTATGGAGTGCAATGGAGAAATCACAACTACATGTCCATGCATGCAATGGAGTAAATCCAGGACTGGATCAAGCCTGTCGGATGCATCTGGAGCCAGTTTGCAACCCTAATTCCTTGGTGTGCAAACATCTTGCATTTCCTCCACATTGTCTAATCAGCTTTTTGGTTTGGTTCAGTCCCTCATTGGAGTTTTGAGAAAGACACCCCCCCACCTCCTCCGGTGGGGTCAGGGCGCCATCTCATCCCTCGCCTCAGGCAGCAAATTACCTTGAGCCGCCCCTATTTCTTGATATAGCACCTTTATACTAATGGGGGAGGGGGGTCTTTCTCAAAACTCCTGTCAGGGACTGAACCAAACCAAAAAATTCTAAGGGGTATGTTTACTAAACGGCGGTAAAGGAGCAGTCTTTTCCTTGCGGTAACAGCAGTGATAAAGGGTTACCGTGTGCTAAATGTGCTGGGCGTGTCAGAGGCGTTCCGGCATTAAGGGGTGCTAGTGGACAGTGGGCGGTAACAGGAATGCTGCGTTAAGGGGTGCTAGTGGACACTTAGCGGGTTGTAACAGGACATTAAGGGGTGGTAGAGGACACTTAGCGGGCGGTAAAAGGACATGCTGTGTAAAGGTTTCTTGTATGCACCCTAATTCAGGAAAGCCTCTAAAACATTGAAACAGGGACAGGAAAGCCACTGGAGAAGGTGTGGATGCAAGCACAATTGGTAGCTGATAGGGTTGATTCACCAGATGCCTGGCTATGTGTTATGAGCACGTTTGACCATACAGCAGGCCTGTGCTGGTGACTAGGCGAGATAGGCAGCTGCTTAGTGATGCTGGTAGTGGATGTTGGCAGTGTCATGGGTTGCTGGTTGTGGCAGCAGAGTCAGTGGAGGAGATGTAGTGGGGGGGGGGGGGGAGGGGAGTACTGTGAAAGGCGTGCAGTCCTAGATGCTCCTGAAAGCATACACCATGCCATAAGTTATATTATAGTGTCTGTGAGGCGTGGACATGTATCCAGATGTACTGTCAGTGTGTGGCATGCCATAGGCCAGGACAGTGTCTGGGTGGAGGTAGCATGTTCCTGATGTGGGCAGCAAAGGAAGGATTGTCCATGAGTGCTCATGTGGAGCGGTCACAGGAGAGGTGTGCATGATATGGCTAACTGCTGCAAATGACCCCTGATGGCCATGGTGGGGCAGCTTACTGGCAGTAAGCTGCCCCATAATGAATCTCCCTGACGGTCAGATGGTAGGTGCAGGGCTGTGCCATGGATCTTCCAAGCAGAGAGTTTGCAATTTGTGTGGTGAGTGGATGTATGAGATCATACAGGCCAAAAGCATTTGGTGTGTGTGAACCAAAAGTAGCAGTGCCATGGGGTACATGAAACACCATTTGTATGGGTGGGACTGGTGCCTCAGCCTGTGCAACTGCAAGACAATACACCCAACAGAGTGGCATGATAGAAAAGGACAAGTTAAACTCATTTGCCCCATGTAGGGCAAGTAATGATGGCAGAACAGTGCAGGGAATGGCTATGCAACGAGTGTTAGGTGCCTAAATGTACGAGATATATCCTCTTTACATAAAGCTAGGATGTCACAATGATGGCAAAACAGAACCGCATCTACACCAGTTGACCCAGACATCTGCTGCGTATACATTACTGACCCTCTGCAATGCGCCGTGGCAGAGCCATAAAGCCATGCTCACAGATGTCCATGATGGGGAATGCTATGGTGGGCTACCCGACGAGTCGTCATAATGCATAGAAATGTAGAAGAATGATTGTCTGCAGGTCACAGCAGAGCCAGGACTATGAGAGGTGCGCAAGTGCACCCAGGCACAAAATGAACAAGTGGGAATCAAATCCTGGTTCTTTGATCTCGGAGACATTGCATCAACCAGTAGGCTAAACCTCCATAAAACTCTACACAGCCTGCAGATCTCTGATCAAACTGTTTGCTATCTATGCAGGTATAGGTTGGGCCCTCCCCTACCCATGAGGCATTGCATATGCAAAACAGCTGTCTGCTGCTGACAATTTAAGAGAGAAGGCACTGATCCAGCATATTAGCTCAGTAAGATGCACTGGCTGCGTGTGCTACATGCACATAACAACAGCAAGCCATGCTGCAAAGTGGTTTCAGCAGTCACCCTGAGGGTGAGGAGGGGTACCCAGCACTTGGTCCACTGACCCTGCACTGTTAGGGATGGTCTTAACTGCTGGTCCACATCACTGCTAGTGTGTGGCAGAGGTTGTGTTATGCTTGGTTTTCTGCATGCTGATGATCATAATGGTAGCAGTTTGGCCCTGTATTTTGCCCATGGCAGGCATTGCTCTCTGACTGCAGTGTAGGCAAGTTGATAGTATTAATGTACTGCTGCTGTGGACAGGTGGAGTGGAGGAGTAGCCTAGTGGTTAGAGCACTGGCTTGGTAACCAAGCAGTCAGGGTTCAATTCCCACTAGCACTCCTTGTGGCCTTGGGCAAGTCACTTAACCCTCCATTGCCTTGGAAGAAAGGCCTGGAAATCTACTTCCGGTGACACTGCCAGGAAAACCCAGGAGCTTCTGGGTGGCCAGGAGTCAGGACTGACTCGAAGGCACACGTTGCATTTCTGCTATGGACAGCCATGCAAAAGATGTTTAGGCTGGTATGGGGGTGAGGATATGGCTACTGTCCTGCCAGGACCACAGTGAGTAAATCATGAACCACTCCTGCCCCAACCATTGAGGACTAATACTTAACTACAGCAGGGAAGAAATACTGCCCTGCAATGGGCTGTGTCAGCCAAGCACAAAACAACTACAGTAGGTCTATTAGTCAGCATGCATGGCATGTGCCTACAAGCACTGTGCCTTTATATACTTAGCATTGACAACCAACCAGTTATTCAGTGAGCAGCATGCTAAAACAAAGAATGCATCCACATCA